>CM018086.1:22057355-22689711 GCA_008658365.1 Alca torda | reverse complement strand
ATCAACCCGATTTATGACCCGTTAATGTAAGCATTTTTTCCTAAAGAAATTGTGTCATGTTTTGTTCACCTTTGAATTTTTTTCCTAGCCAATCACTGGACCATTACACACCTGAAAATGAGATAGTATTGAAATCTATCTTGCTCTCTTCCTCAATTAAGTTCATCTTTATGGAGAATTCAATTAGTTGTAATTGGTATTTTATGACAAGATTTTGCTAGAGGCTGGTGTAGTACAGATAATTAATCTCAGTCTGGAAATGTTATTTAAATAATTTTATTTTGTAATCCTACAAGCAGTATTTTTAATCAGGTGACATGTTTTCTGACACTGGAGAGAATGGGCAGCTAGCCCACTGCTCAGTCTCTTGGATGTGGCAGATGTTTCTGACAAACAAGTTTGCTTGTTGGTCACGAGGTGTCTGATTAAAGCAATTTTGCTCAGCTTTGTTCTTTGTTAGTGGGTGAGCTCCCAGCTGTGCCCGCTGCTATCAGCTGGCTGTGGAAGCCACAAGATTGCTGGTGGTGCCCCTAGGATTCAGCATGAAATTGAGGTGCTCTCCACATGCGTTTAGCTCTTATGAAGCCCACAAAGACACATCTTCAGCTTTATAATCAGACTTTATTACTGAAGGCTCTTTTTTTTCTTTTATTTATTTTATTCTGGGGAGCTCAATGAAGATATATTTAATTCAGTGCTGCCAATACATACTGGGTTCCAAGTAATACATGAACAGTAATAGTTCTTCCCACAAACTGCTTGATTAGATTACTTCAGTGCTTCACGGCAACAAAATAGCCAGTGCTTTTTAAAAGAAAACTGAAAACTACTGAGTAATAGGCATTGTCAACTCATTTAACATTTTTCATCAAAGACTTAAGGATGATCAAAGAGCCAACAAAGGAGGCAAAGGTTTAGGTGTGTAAGTGGAGCAGCAGGAAGCCTGTCACTTTATTACAGATGAGACTAAATGAATCCTGAGCTTTGCTTTCATGTTTCATTAGGCATTTGTCTCAGCCACAAAACTTAGTCCAGCTTGAGAAAGTCCACAGTTAGCTTAGCCATGAACAGGAAAACTTGGGAGGGAATTTTTGTTAGTGTCCGTATTAGATGCTTTATCTGTCAAAACTTGGAGTGGGAAAATATGTAGCTGCGAGGGCTAGAACTGAAGATGAAGTGGTGCCTGCTCTAGCCAGATGTGCAAGTTTCTGCCAGTTGTTTGTTTCGTCTAATTCTCTGGTACTGAAAAGTTAAATGGTGTAAGTCTTTGGGTAATAAGTATGAAATTGAAGAATGGGGAAAAATTCATTTAAAGCTTACCCTCTTTAGGTACTTTGTCATTTTCTTTCCATGTTCTTTGTGTTTTGAGGGTTTTTCCAAAACGATTTCACAGTATTTTTTGTGTATGTGTGTATATATTTATATATATATACACACACACGCACACATATATAGCAGTTTCCCAAGTAAGATTGTTCTCCAAACATGTACAGCTGCATCCAGATGGCAGTCAGAACCTTTGTCCCTCTCAGATGCGTTTAGCACTGCACAGTCTGATTTCTTTGTTTACACTGAAGCTGTACTAGTTCTCATGGGTACAACGGCACCCTGAGCTGCTGTGCTGTAAATACTGTTCAGGACTTAGAATGAATATGGCAATCACTTTTGAACTCTGAAGTTACATAAAGCATGTAGTTTTCTTATTGTGGTTTCAACTGGCTCCTTTTATTGTGAAAAGTCAGGGTAGTGAAAATTATTATTATGGTATATTTAATTTTTATATATGCTATAATATTCCATTTTTATGTATACTATATAAACATGTATGTACACAGACAAATATATATATTTTTAAAATCTGATACTTATACAGTCTTGTATTTGCATGACTTCCTAAAGCTGGGGTTTCTAACCATTGGACAAGAGCCACTGCGAAGTGGGCCTGTGCAGAACCCCTGACCTGGGATCCTGTGGCTGCCCTTGGTGACACCCAGCAGAAGAGTCTGCAGCCTCCGGGATCCGTTTGTTGGTCCTGTCAGGGAAGGGCCTGCCTCAACTCCTCAGGCATGTTTGAAAGTCAGTGTGCCTCTGTGAATTTGCTCAGCACGCTTGATAAATATAAACTATCAATTAGCTGAAAAACCATGTTTCCTTTCTGTGGAGGAGGCTGCTCTGTAGCTTCCCTGTCCTGCTTCCAGCATGCACGCTACTAACCCCTCTTTTTATTGTTTTGCCACAGACATGCTGACGTAGCTCCAGTTGTGTTTGTTTGCAGACTCTGTAGTAGTTTGCTAGTTGCACGTATTTTAACTTAGATTTGTAAGCCTTTTCTTCCAGAAGACAATGGTGTTTTTTAAAAAAGTCTTAACTCCATTTTCAATCCAGTGGGTTCATGGCCTACAGAAGGAGCAGAGTTACTAAAACATTTACTGGTGCGTGCGTAGTGATAAAAGGGTTGTTTTCCATGTTTAAAAGAAGCATCGTAACCTCTGACAGACTGATGTAGTGCACTGCAATTTAAATCTTTGAATCTGCTTATGTGAATATCTCTGTCAATTTTCTTTTTCAGAAATGGTGAAATGAATATAACAGATGCAACTTTACTGAGTAATAGGGAAACGGCACATTGATCATAGGTTTTTGAGTCCACTTAACAGCTTCAGTAATTCTGTTACATTTCCTTGGAAACAAAAGGGTTAGGTACATTGATTTATAGTATCTTTCCTGTAATCTGCTGCTGCTTGTTAAATGCTGGGTAGTCAAAGAAAAATATCATTGACATGCAGAGAAATAATCATTGATTGCAAGTGAATGTATTGAAATAGGTTGAAAGTCATATGAATTCTTAAATGGTAATATTGATGTTTCTGGACAGCTACAGGAATGAATAGCTTTGTCATGGTACATGATAAATTAGCTGCTGGCAGCACAGACTGTGGCTCGTGCTGCCTGCAGATCTGTGCAAGGGAATAAGGCTCCTCTTTAAAGCCTCTTGTTTTTCTGCAGGTACGTAAGCATTTCAGTATGCAAACTGCAGGGAGGTGCCTCCAGCATGTGGTAATTCCTGGGAAATACTTAAGCTGCAAACTTCTCTCAGAGCGCTCATTCTGAACTGGGAATTTAAAATCTGCTGATGTGAGGATGGGAAACAAATTGTTAGTCTATAAACCAGTATGAAAAGCAGAGTAAAGTCTTGTCACTGTACCACTTCTGTACTCCTCTGTGCCAGCAGATCTTGTAGGGTTTGAACTATCTGCAATCATAGTGTTCTTAAGTACGCGTGAAGGGGATACACCCAACAGAAACAGTCTCCATATTTTAAAGGATGAAGTAGTAAGTCTCTCCTCGTAGGATATAAGGTAATGGGGCCAATTTGGTGTGCTCATTTTCATATTCAATTTTGTGGTTTTTTACTTCGCTGTACCACTCTTGTACAGAGCTGTTGCTGGCTGGTTTAGGACAGTAGTAACACTATAGCTTGCAAAGCGACACATGATACTCAAACACTTGTTTTAAAATACACATCCATTTTAGGTTTAGTCAACAGCCTTTGTTTTCTATTATTTTTTCAGTCAAGTGATCTCCAATGCCATGCAAGGAGACTTGTGGAATTTAAGTCTTTGTGGTACCTGGGTGGATACTGGTATGGGGACTTACACAGAGTCTATGCTGAAGCTTCTGTGCTTTTTCCCTGGGAACGATACGATTTCGCTTACACTGTGGGTAAGCACTCACACAAAGGATAGCAGTTAGCCTAACTTGGTTACTCTAAGTGCTTAATTCACAGTAATCATGAAATCTTACACATAATGTTAAAGTGTTTTCAGATTTATGTCTCTCATAAACATCACTTTCTTTGCAGATGATATGCAAACCAAAAGAGGGAAGGGTAGCTGCTTCTGGTCACAGTAGACACAGATGAGAACTTTTAATGGAGAGTAAGTTTGTCCAGCCATATTGTTGAACAAGACATTTTCAAACACTTCAGTTCTCAGATTACGTTAGCATGCTGGACCTTTGCCTCACAGAGGATTAAACATAGATCTGGAAACTTTAATGTCTTCAAATTGAATTATATACAATTGGCTGCTGCTATCAGCAACACACTTTCTCTTCCTTCTTTGGAAAACCTCAATTCCCATGTTGCATGTTTGGGTTGGTTTTGTTTTCATGGCTCTAAATTTGAACTGCAAATAGTAGTGAAGCTTGTTAATAAACATCTGATCTTCATGTAACTCTGGGAATAAATGTAATTTAAATAATGGGCTTAACTTCTAACAAACCCAAAACCACATCACTACAATATTATAATATGAAATCAGTTCCTCTGGCAAGATACCACCTTGAAAAACAATGCTGATTAGATGTTCAGCGGATAATAAATTCTAAACCGTTTGTTGTCATGAGGGTTGTTCCTTGATAATTTTCTTTTTTTTCCCCCAGGGTTCAGGGCTGGAGGGTTTGTAGCTCCTTTGGAAAACCTTGTAGAAGGCTGAGGTGGCTAAATACAAGGCGTACATGATTGGTGTGAACTCTGAAACTGTGTTGTAAGACATAGCGGTGAAGAGACTTAAACAGCAGGGCCGTTAACCTTTAGATGTTATTGCTGAAATTAATCTAGCTGGTGGGAGTTTTTTTTAAATTGATTTTTCAAATAACATCTTTCACTGTACAATGTGTTACTACGAAACTAAAATTAGAGCACTTCTTGAAAAGGAATCTTCTCCAAGTCCTCCCATTGTTACTCTTGCAGATTGCTCTAGGAATTCAGGCCCCAACTTTGTACAAGCACAAACTGAGGTTTATTTAATATAATTCTGTTGTCTCTCTACAGAAATTCAGTTTAACTGTGCACAGTCTTCTCAAAGGCCAACAGAGCTTCCTAGTCTGTCTATTTTCTCATGGCTTTTAGGTTCATGTTGAGATGGCTTTGTTTCCTAGATGCTGCTTTTCTTATAGATTGAAAATCTCTTCAACATACTGTGGTTATATTTCAATTTGGAAAGCTTGTTATGAAAATAAGTGTTTGGGCATGCTTCTGTGCTGAACACTCCCAAAATTATGACAGAAGCCTGTGATGCAAAGGGGAGCCTCCTAAAGGAAGAAAAATGAAAGAAAGCTTGTGCATATAGCTTGCGCACAGCTCAACCCAATTTCAGTTACGTTTCTAGTATGCCAAGTAGAAAAGTGTGCTCAGAGTTTTCCTAAAGCTCTTGTTTTTCTCCATTCTGTTTCTATCTTTGAAGCAAACCTTTTGGCCACCTAGCCATGTGGTGTCTGGAAGAGATCCAACAAAAAACTCTTATCAGTCAGCTGGTTTTCTGAACAATCAGTTGCCTGCTCAGATTTGTGACCCAGCTCTAGCTGTTGGAGACCTGGGAAATTGAGCTGTGCCCTGAGAACAGGCAACATGGGCTTTCCAGCTCAGAGCTGCGCAAAACCTCTAGACCCAGCAGAACTCTACTCAGGAATCTAAGTCATCCAAGCCCCAAGTGAGGAAAGCTCTTTATTTCTAAGAGCAGCATTAAACATGTATTTAAGTACTTTCTTATCTAAATGGTTCATTGAAATATTGGGAGCACGACGTATGAGAAGAGAAAATTAAAAGCAAGAATTTCAATGGTATTCTTTAAAGTTCTTAGTCCTTCCTTCTGAATGCTGCCTTTTCATAGGTGAACAGTGCCAGTGATGTCAGTAAAACTATTAAATTATATATCCAAAAGAAAGGCTGAATTTGAACTATATTTTCAGGTTTTGTCCCAATTACTAATAGCGAGTCATTGAGTCATGTTTAGCTCTGGCCTACTTACCCACGCAATTCTGCGGAAACCTCTGGAGTTGGGCTGTTCTACTTTTAGATCTATGGTTCAGGTTGAGACATTGAGACAGGTTTTCTGAATTGAATCCACATGTGAATGTAGCTGCCAGAAGCATTACGTGTTTCCTGAGAGCTGCTGCCTTTGCACCATACCTGTCTTAAGTTTGCAGCATGTCCCCCAGAGAACTACATGACAGCACAGTTATGAGTTGGTGGAAGCAGTGGGTCAGAAGAACCATGGTGCATCAGAGCAAATATCCATCCGGGCCAGTGCCTTGTCTCTGACAGTGGTCATAGGAGTGCCAAGGCAGATGTACAGGAGTAAGATAAGCATGCTGTTACACAAGTCTGCCTTCAGTTCTTGAAAGTATCTTGAGTCACTTGTATTGCACTAGTTACTGCAGGACACAGCTGCATGTCGGATAAATGATTCTACAACCAGAAAAGATATTACAGCAGAGCTTCTAGCCATATATCCATCAGATTCCTCCTAATTTCTGGGAGGAGCCCAATCTCTTCATTAGTTTCTGGTCCATGATATTCAAATTAGAATTTCCCACAGCTTGTTTCTTCAGGGCCATTTGTTTGGGATATGAGGCAAAGGACTGTGGAAGAGACGTGAATGCTGAACTGCTAGCCACTGGGTCCCTTTGGCTCAGGGCACTTCTGAGGTTTTTTCAGCATGTGTCCTCCCTGATGGCTTGGCAGATCTCTGGGCAAAGCCAGGCTCCACTAACGAGGGGGAACTCCAGCTGACATAATGTGCTGAGCAGAATTTAGAGGTGGGAAGTTAAAATTAATGCAAATGTTACCTTGTTACTTTTTCTGTTAGTTCTCTGTTAAGTAACTTCATTTTGTGGGTGCTTTGGGGGCTTGGTCACTGGGCAGCTAAGTAAAGGGCAGGAGACTGAAGATGACACAGCTTTCTGTATGTTGTCAAACTGCAGCATCATGAAGAAGGCCTGGGACTGTGCAATGCTTGATACTTTGGTGATTATGGCTTCCACTTGTAGCTAAAGTGTGTTGCGTGTCAAGCCTCGACATCCTGGAATCCTCTCAGTGCTCAAAGAAGTGACTTACAGCAAATTCACACAAAATATGAAGGGGTGATTTTGTTTGATGACCAATGTAATGGCTGGAATATCACTTCCAGTTTTGTTTCTGTGGGAGGGTGTTCTTCTGGCTGAGCATGATCCTTCTGTTACCTTCTTTTTGCCCTAGATGCTTTGGGCTTACCTACCAAATAGAGTGCTAAGTCCGGGATCCAAAGCATTCATCAGTGCTAGGTTTCAGACACTCCTCAAGCAAGGGTAAATATTTCCATTTAATGAAACTGCACTTTGGAATATAAAGAAATAATGTGGTCCTCCTTCGAAACTGAACACATGGAGTATCTCAACATCAGCCTCCTGATTCCCTTTTTTTCCTGTGTGCTGCCAGTTCATACGAAGAAACTCTGACAAGCAGCAATTATTCACTGAGCAATATCTCATACAGTGTCTTAAATATTTAATATATTATTCTGCATTCCTTTCCTCAGCATTAAAAAGATCCAATACTGTGCTGCTTCTAGCACCAAAGGTTTGATAGAGCTCGGAACTGTCTTTTCCCCTCATAGACACGCACTGAGTTGCCATTTGCAGATGGTCTATCTTTGTGCTGTGATGCTCCAAGTGAATTTCACTTCTCTAGCCAAAAGATGATATATTTAAACAGTCTTTATTTGGGATCAAGCTGTGGATTTGCTTCAACTCCAATTATTTAATCTGCCACCATTGTGCGTTTTCATGCCAGAAAAACATCTTGGCTTTTCTCAAATTGGAAATTTTTCTTGCTGTTTGCAGAATGTCTGCTTAGGATATGTAGTTATTTGTAGCTTCTGTCAGCAATAAGATAGGTAGTACTGTGGCCTCATTTATCCTCTGGTTAACGAATAATGAAGCGGTTGCAGCCATCTGCACTGATGGAAATGGACTGCTCCTATCCCAATTTAGCATTATGCAGTAGAATTGAGCCTGAAGGGCTGGAAGTTGCCTGCGGGACCCTGAGAAGGCGAGGCAGCCGTACTGAGATGTCACAGGGTGGGGAGACTCACGAGACTATCCACTCAGCGTAGTCAGGACCTCCACGTAACTTGGCACTCTGTCAAGAGATTTAACAAATATTCTCTAAGAGGCTTATAGCAGAGATGCAGTACTGGACTACTAGAATGACTATATTGTGTGTATCCAGTCAGCAAGAGCATGGTTCCTATATGTGGTTCCGTGATGACTTGCTGCAATCACATTGACATCTTTCTTAGAAATAACGATTTGCGTTGTCACTGATCCATACTGAAAGACAGAACAGTTTAAATTAAGGTCTCCATTTGTAATGCTGGCTCCCAGATCAATAATGCTCCTTGTCTATTATCACAGCTGAGGAAAGCAAGATTTAAGATTGTCAATTCTTCAAAGTATTCATTGTCTACCTTCTCTATGTCCATATGGGAGAAGGAACTCCATCTTATGCAGTTTCATCTTCAGTAAGACTGTTTTTTGTATTTATGAAAACGAGGTTCTTTCATCACAAAAAAAGCAAAATAAAACAGAACTTGTATCATTGCTGAAAGTACTAAGAAGCTAATTGTGTGTCTCACTTAAATCTGCAAAAACATTTTGGAATATGATCTTTTAAATACCCAATGGCCAGGAATCTTATACCCTCAGGTTTGCTCACTACACAACTTCGATGAGTAACTTGTATACACAGTTTGAATAACAAGTGTTACAGCCCATGGCTTTGTTTTTTGCTTCAGGAAAGAACTCTCAACTAGAATTGTATTTACTCTTTTTGTCTGTGGATACCTACTGAATAAGACAGCAACTGTCTGAATTTTAGACCAATGATTTCTTGGTAATATTTGTATTTTCTTCTGCAGAATACCCTGCAGAAGTGGGCTACTTATGATTTCTGTGCTAGCTGATGGAAACAGATGCAAGCTCTAAGCAAGTTTGTAATTCAGGAGTTGTGTGTATCTATATTTTGTATAATTCTTTTAGCCTTGAAAGAGGTTGTTATTACCAACAATTACACCCATTCTTCAAGTTTCCTGCTGACCATGTTAGCTCCAAATAATCCAACTGGGTGTAGCCCTGTGTGCCAGCTTTAGTTACAGTTCATGCAATGATTCCTCTGCCTTTTCTCTAAAATGTCAAGAATTTACATGACGAAGAGATGTCATTCAACTGACTCATCAGTGAAATTGGTGCAGATTTCCTCAACTCCCTACCTAGAAGCAATTTGCAAACTCCATGGAAACAAACTCGGGATACAAAACAGCCTGCAGGGTTGTTTAGAGCCTTTTTCCCTGATAATGTGGGATATTTCTGCAGTTTTTCTCTGTTCAGTGGTGGTATAAGTCTGTTAGCTCAATTTTCAGCGAATTCCCTGGGCATAGTTCTACAGTTAATAGTAGTTTGTTGATATTTTTTTTTTTTTCATTTCTTGTGTATGTACAAAGTGGAAAACGTACCTATATAAACAAGTCTATTATATTTTTAATAGTGTATTTTTAACATCTTTATTGTTAGACAGTGTATGGATTTCTTTCTGGACTACAAATGTACTGAGTCAGTGCCCATTAAGAATAAACAAATAGGACTGTTAGACCTTCCTGCTTGCTTTCTTTAGAGCAACGCAATATTTTTTTTCCTGTCCAGTTAATTTGTTAAAACAACAAAACAAACAAACCTTGCTTTGAAGTAACCTAAAATAGATGTATTTTTATTTTTCTTGAAACAGACATTCCTGAAATGACTTTGTGTAAAATGAGGTGTTTTGTTTGCTGTAGCTTAATGATACTGTGTTCAGTATTTGGGTTATTTTTATATTTTAAATTAACTTTCCATCTTTGAGCAGTGTTTGGAAAGAAACCAAAAGATTTAAATGGGATTTGAGATGTAAAGAAAGAAGGGGAGTGATTATGTGATGATACTAAAATTATTCTGTAAATTCCATAAGAATTAACTGACTTACTGTACCCCAAATCCAGGTCTTTCAGTAAGTTTCAAACTTGATTTTGCCTGTCTCTACTGGCTTTTTTTTCTTGGCCATTAAACTTGTTTTTTTGTGTTGTCGGTCTACTCCTGAGATTTTCCACAGTGGCAAGTTGAATCTGTGGGTGGGTGACCAGGTTAAAAAGCTGGGCTTTAGCTTTCTCTGGGCATGTAACCCTCCTTAGTGTATGTCTTTGGTCTCTGTCTTGCTCCCCACTTGTGATCTGCTTGTGGCTCTCGTCCAGGGAGATTCCTTTGGTCCAGCTCATGGAGCTTTTCCTGTGGATGACACTGTTTTCATATCTGATCTTCACGTAAGAAAACCAGCAAGAAGTCTTTCACCACAGGGCTGCTTTGATTCTGTACTGCATTCAAGAAATTAATTGTACAAGAATGGGAAGTTTCTAATGTAGAGACTTTACCATACGAGACTTCATCGTCTGCCTCCGTGCCTCCAGCAGAAGGGCTCCCTGGTGACCCTACACGGAGGGCCAAAGCTACAACGGGTCTCTCTGTGACGTGGGCTGCCCACCACCTAGACAGTTTCTTTAAAGCAGATAAACTTTTGAAGCTCTTCCACCACCCCGGTGCCTGTGGGACTTGCTGGATGCTGAGCGCGTTGGCAGCTATTGCAGCTCTGTGTTGCCAGCTACCAAATTGATCAGATCTGTGCCTTTCTCTGTTCTGGGCTTTTTAACTGCAGTTACCAAGTACATAAGCCCCGTTACTAATAGTGCACTCAACTGCTTTTAGCGGCAGCAGGGAAATTTCTAGAAAACTATTTCAGTAAAAATAGAACCTGGTACCCATGTTTTAGCCCCAAGTTGGGGATTTTTGCTGTGTGAACTGTGCTTTTTCCTATATATTTGAAAATACATGCAGCTTAAGTTTCTGTCTTCAGAAAGAAAAAGAGGTATTTTTAATGAAGCTGTAATCCTGCTACTTGTGATTGTCTAAGGAGTCCCTGAGGTCACAATGTGCTCAATGTCATTCAGCACCACAATCAAGGTCGCACTGGGGCTAATCAGCGCTGTCTTGTGTCTCATTACCATCTCTTCTTTATGCGCAACCTATTGTCACTGCATAAAGGCAGGGGCTGTTAAATATTTATTTATAGTAAGAAGGGCCAAAACTGTTAAGATTTTTTTTTTTAAATCTGCATTAAAAGCAAGGCAAAAAGTCACGCTCAGTGAGCAGGCTGGCACTTCCGTGGCACACTGTAGTAAGCAGTAAACTTAATTATAAGTAAATTAAGTTCACCCTTCTCAATTGCTAAACTAACAGCGAGCCACAAAGCCAACATATGTAAGCCACCCCCTCAATATTCATCACTATTCACAAATCTTGAACTCTGAAAGCAAACAAATTACAGGGCGGAATAAGCTCCTAAAAGCTATTTTAAAGCTTTAGGGCTTTAGTTAAAAGCTATTTGGACAATATGGTTTGTTTCCATTCCTGTACAGCTAACTTTTGCATGTGCTGTGTTTATGGCCTCCTCCCCTCACACAACCCTGTTTATTTTTGTAAGCATACTGGTAATCTTGGGATTAAAGGTAAAGATTTGCGATTGAATTACAAATACCCACTGTAAATATTATTAAAGCAATTCTAATGCTGATTTTATGAATCTCCATAGACCATACACATTTATGATTATATGAGCAAAGATTGATCTGTGGCAGTTTCTGTAAGGGATATAAATGGCTAAATGCAAATAACTATTTAAGAACTTCTAACATGGTGATGGAGTGTTCATTATGAGGCTTTGGCTAATGTTTATTACAACCTGTGGAAAAACTGTTTTCACCCTAGAAATTTAGCTATATCGTATATAAGTTTAGGATAAACCTGAAGTCATGCATAATGAGAGAAAGTCTAATTAGTAATACCACGCTACATGTTGAAACACTGCTGTTTAAACATAACTGTAGTTGTAATCACCTTGGTATTTTCAGTGTCTTAACTGAACTTTCTGCTGCAGTAGTTCTTCAGGAAGACTCTGTAGATGGGCTTTTTGGGTAGAGAACACAAAGCCATGGAACGTAAGGATGACTGTTCTGTTAGTGAAGAAATTAAGTAATCTGATGGCCAGCATGAGAAAAGTCAGCAAGAGGGTAGAATATAAGAATGGAATTTAATGAGGCTCTCACAGAATTTTGTCAGCTCCCTGTTGTATGCACTGGGCTATTTTTGCATAGTGGATATACTGAGGATGAGAGCATTGGGGCTGGGAATATGTACTAGTAACTGCACAGTGCCATTCTTCTGTGATCACGATTTGGTTTACGTACACTGCCCTACTCTGATGCTACTTTTTGCCAATAAGCCTTCTGGTGAGGATGTTTTTTGCATCTTGAAATTACACACATACCCCTAAACTAAGCTTCAACTTTAACTTCATAACTTGCTGAAAGACAGTTCATGCTCAAGGACAAATTTCAGCAGACATGATCAGAGAGTTAATGCAGATGTGTCTGCTGTGGGGCAAGCTGGCACCTTCAAGAAGGATGTTTGCACTGCCTGAAGTTCTCAAGCATCTACAGTGTGAAGTTTCTGCCCCTTCCTAAGGCAGGCTGTAATACTTGGATATGCTAGGATATTCCAAGGGTCTGCACTGCTGCAGGTGAATTGAGCTGAGATTTTATTGCAAAGTGCACACAGTGCAAGACTGAAAGTAGAAGACCGCTTCTGGAAATGCTTATTATAATGGTGCATACAGGAGAACTTGTGTCAGTCATTTGTAGAACAAAGTATTGTCGTTCACGTATAACAAATGTGGACGGGTAGACTGCCTTTAGAATATTGAAAGTTGATCACGTTTTGACTAGTTCAGCAAAAACGTTTCTGTAATTCCCTTTTCTCTAGTGTATAGGAAATGGCTGTTGGGGATTTTGTTTGGGTTTTTTGTTGTTTTGGTTTTGTTTTTTTTACATGTGTGTTTAATGGCATGCTAAGTATTAGAAAATGTCAATAAAAGGGAGGAAAATGTAGTCATTAAGCATTTGACATTTAAGGACATAGTATTTTTGAATAGTTTGAATACTTTATAATTTTATTCTTTTGCTGTCATCTCAGGACCTCATTGGAAACAGGAAGCAGCATCTCAACTGACCCGCTCAGGTACTGTAGTAGTATAGATGTTAATTTTAGGTTTGAAATAATAGAAATTACCTCTATTCTATATCAGCTCTACATCACATAACTGTATCTTCCAGTGCATAACCAGTAAAGGCGTTGACCAAGTAGCTGGATTTTTCTGTTTGAGAGGGGATCGTTTGCTCTTTTCTAGGATTTCCAACATGAAAATCAGTTCTAGCTTCAAACGCTGTGTATTTGTTCTCAGAGGAGCATGAAGGGGAGGGAGGGAAGGTGTGTTTGTGCACACACGTGGGCGAACCATCTCTGTCTCAGATTTTTGTAACCTTAGATTATGCTGAAAACATTTGACCTTCCCTGGCAGCTTTATACTGCTTTGAGTGAACAATACTGATTGTGTCAAAATGTCATTCCTGTTTTCCATTGCTCAGCGTTTTGATAAAAGTACATGTATAAACTTCAGAGAGTACTGTTATATGAGTCATTGCAGTAACTGAGATTTTACTTTGATCACTCAATTTAGAAAAAAGTGCTTAGCGCACTGTTAACATTGCATATCAAATGGGCACCTTGCATCTTTTATTCTCATAGTTGCACATTAAAGAGGTCATCAAAGTCACAGACTTCCTTTGATTAAGCTGGGGCAGAGTCCCTTTCTCTCCAGCTGATGGTTGTTTTGGTACAAGTCTTCCTTTGGAGATGTTATGGATTGAGGGTGTGACTTTTTCCCACATCATGTAGTTTTAGCCTTGCTTAAACAAAACATTAGTGGAAACTGTTCTGTTTAAGCTTAGTCAAATTAAAGGCCCTCTCTATTATTAATCTTCCATTATTTTCCAGTGTATGGTTTTCTGAAAATAAAGCGTATGCCTTATTATCATTTCCTGAAAACAAACACACCCACCCTATGTTGTAATATTATCTTGTAATAGTATCTTTGTCTTCAGCTCAGCAGAGCAACACTGGACAATGTTCAGTCGTGACTGTAGTTATGTTCGCATCTCCCGGTTTGACTGGAACAGTGTTTCATTGTGTGGTAGGACAATGCAGGAAACAATGTCCACTTCCCTCCTCCTCCCCCCGGCCCGGCTTTTCTGCAAACTTATTTTAGCAAGAATATCATATAGCTGGGTTGTGATTTACCATTCTCTGGGATGAGGTTCCCAGAACCAGGTATTGTTGCCATTTTTATTCCAGGCTATATAAATCTTTGTGAAAATTGCAGATTTTATTATGAAGATTTTCCTTCCAGTGGATTTTTTTCCCATGGGAGGCTATCAGTGAGAAAGATGGAGAAGGACTACATGTAAGAAGTGGCTGAATTTTAACATTTGGTGGGAAAAGGGAATATTCTTTGAATAGGTTTAGTTGCACTGAATAGACATGTTTTCTAGAAACTGTGGTGGCTGAATCATTTTAAGTTGCTATGAGATCATAAAAACATGCAAATATTTCCTTGTTGTAAACTATTTTCAATAAAATGAGACCATGCGATTTAATGTCCACCAACATGGCCACTGCCATTGCTGCATGGCCTCGTGAACCATAAAGTTGAACACACACAGTATGTGTGGTAAGTTCAGAGCCCTTGGCTCTCATTAGTATGTGCTCAGTGGGTAAGGCTTTCTTAAGCCTGCAATAGAGAGATGCAGGCTGGGATGGAGTCCTTGATAGCGCTTCTTTGTATTTCAAACAATAGTTTTATAATAGCTTATATTCTACCTTTATTTACAATTTTTTTTTAAGCTGTAAATTATCAGAGATTTTGAGACTTTCTTCTTTATCCCATTCACTTTTATAAAACCTCTGTGTTCAGACATCTCCTAAACTAATTGAAACAGATAACCTTGAGAATACTTGCAAATTTTTATACAGAACTGTCTTTATAAAAAGTTATTTGGAATTAAATATACTTGTATGGGGTAAGTCTTTTTGAATTTTGAGAAGTGGGGTGAAATAATATCTGGGAGTTACTAGAGGATGTAAAAATGCTACTCTTTAACTACAAATGAAATAATTTTATGATGTTTAAATACTCTAGAGTAAAACAATCATAGAGGAAACATTAAAGAAATTTCGAGGTTATATCAGCTAAACCAGTGAATTTTTCCTAGGGTTAAATAATTATTGAAGAAACGCCATGTAAAATCTAGTCGACTTCGGTAGGTCAAATAAGCCTGTTCTGGAGCTTTAATTAAACAGAATGAATGCTATTATTTTTAAGTAAAATGAAAGGTGGTAGAAGACTTCTTATTACTGAATGTGTTCTCATAAACCTGTTGAGCAAACTTGCATTTGAGTGACCCATAAAATGGAATGTGCCAATTAATATGAAGCCATCCAGTGTCCTGTCAAGCAATTGGTATTTTCTAGTCAGGCTGTTTTTCTTGCATTTTGCTCACTAAGTTCCTGTCCCCATCAACAAGGTAAATTTGCTCTCAAAGAACCACTCTTCCAGTTCTCACCTGCTCTGGAACGTTGAGATCCAGGCTTTTGGTTTTGTTACGTTTCAGTTGTACATAGATTCCCCACCAGACAGATCCATTTGTTTCCCCTGGATTTATTTAGACTGGACTTGGACTCTGTAGGTTCAATTTGAAAGTAACGCAATGGTGAGATTGGAGAAAAGCCCAGTGCAGTAAAGAATAAGAGCTAATGTGAAAAATTTGCTTATGTCCATTGTAAAGAGAAAAATCTGTACAAATTAGCATGCTCTCTCTATATGTATGTATAATTTGTGTTGTGCAATTTCTTTCATAGTCTGCACAGTATTTGTTCTGGGTATTTAGAGTTGGACTCTTGTCAGCTTTCAGCTGGTATCTGAAAAGTTTGTGTTTCATAATATCTAAATCTTAATGTGGGCCTTCTGGAGTGTTGTATTGCCACACCTGTTTCAAATGATCCAGAAATTTAAATGTTTAAGCTTTGCAGATATTCATGGCATATTTGTTGTCTTCTGTAACAAATTGATCAACTGGTGTTTGTATGAGTTTAGAGAACAGACACGCAGAAAAGATATTCAGCATTAAAAGAACAGCAAATTTCTTACTATTCTACTTCATGAAATTTTGGCAGCTTAGAGGCTTAATAACTGAAAATGAGGAACAGTACCAAGTGACGATTAAGATTCATCTGTGGGGGAGCTGCATAAATCTGAGACCTGTTTGAAGCAAAATAACTTTGTTTTGAGTTACTGGAGGGTTTCTAGGCAGCAGAGCTTCCCTCTAAAGGGGGAGCGGGAGTAAAGGAAGGGCAGGAGGGGGTGGGGGGAGAGAACTTGATTTTATGTCCCTGATTCTCTAGGCATCTCTATAGAGCATGTCACCAACATGCCCGGGTGTCACAACAGCGCAGCAGAGCCCGAGAGCTCTCTATGAGAGCTCTTCCATTTTCCCTGCTTGGGAAGGCATACCTGCTGAAGTGGTACCCAGAGTGCATAAGGCGGCCAGGAAGAGAGATCTGGTTCTCCAGAGCCTTTACCATGAAAATCTTCCTTATTCTTTGTATGAGCAACCCAGGGCGTTTTCCCACCAACTTCCATGTGGAGACTGATTTCCAGGATCAAGAAAGGGACCCAATGTACCGGAGCTTTGTGTGCTATTGTATTCTGTGAGTAATGAGGCCTTAAAGCCTCCCAGGAACTATTTCAGCACCCATTCGGTTGCGCAAAAATCTTGTTTTGTACACCTTACATGTATTCCTTCTACGATCCCCACTTTTTAATGTGGTGTGCACAGGGAGTATCGTGGAATTTAGTGTGGGAATCACACTGTCTTGGTCTCCTGATATTCTTGAGCTCCACAATGTACAAATTGCTAGCATGAAGTTTTTGTGTGTGGCTGTTGAAGTATTTCACCCTGGAGTCATGACTCATGGAAAACAGTTTTCTTACTGCAGGCTTACAATTTCTGTACTCCATGTTAGTACACAGATACACTGTTACTCTGGGCAAGTGAAATATTTTTCAGGAATGTTCCTGGCATATCACTATAAGGATGTAAGTAAGTAAATAACAGTAGTTTAATTTATGTATTTTATGAAGAGTTAAAGATGTAGCTAGACAAGTCGATTTTCCTGATTTCCCGAACCCCAACGTTTGAAATCAGTGTACTAGTAACTCTAGCAGACACTGACTTCTTGCTGGGGTTATTTTATACAACGCTTTCCCTCATTGGTGAATTGTTTTACTTCAGCCTCAGAGCTTCATGGATTAAGAAGACACCATCCCTAAAAAAGGAAGTGTTGTACTATATGATTTTCACTTTGCCCTTTTTTTTTAGTGGCTGTTTTTGAAAGACTTGTCAGAGCCTTCAGTACACTGCTGCCAGAGCTGGCTCTGCATAGCAAAACTCTAAAGGACTATAGAAAATTAAAGCAAACTGTTTGCTTACCGTACCACTGCTGAAGCTGCAGCACATCCAAAAATCACTACACTTATTAGGCCTGGGAATTCTAAATCAAAGGTTTTGGTAAATGCCTTTCTGAAAGAACTAGTTCTATATCCAGGGTGACCGTGAGATGAAGCTTAATTTTCTTTGTTGTTTTCCTCTGGAAGACAAGTAAAAATGAAGAACACGTTGAGAGCATGGTGCTTTTCATTTGCAAAAGTCCTAATTAGCATTTTCTCTGCATGCAGTGCAGTATAATCAGTGGTGGTTGCTGTCAGAAAACTCATGGGTACATGGCTTCTACTCACTGAAAGTCTAAGATTTAGAAGTGAGGTGACAAATAGCTTGCTTTTTTTTTTTTTTTTTCGTGGAAAAGGGTATAGTGGAGAGAAAGAAATTGCTTTGTAGCATGAACAAAGGATAAGTTTTCAGATAAGTCTCATTGCAGCATGAAATCTTTGGATGGTGTCTCTTGAGCTTAACTCTATCAGTATGGCTTTCCCTTTCTTCCTTCACCCTGAGAATAACAGTTGCTGTTTATAGGATGAGGCACTCCTTGCTGCTGCTTCTTTTTTTCTTTCTTTTTTTTTTTTTTTTTAAAGGAATCTCAAGAAATTCAGGCAGAAGAATGTTCCAATAGGGAAAACTCAAACTTTTTTTTTTTTTCCCCCCACTATCTGTTTGTTCTTGGAAGTAAAGGGAAAAAGGTTTCCATGTTATCCTCTTGGCAGTATACCATAGACTTTGTAAGGGACCAGCCCAGCCCAGGCCAGAAGGCAGCACCAGGGAGACTGGGGAAGGCTGGGGCTGGCCAGGAGGCACTGGGTCTCAAGTGCTTTTCACTCAGTTTGTCTTAGAGAAAACTATCCCTGGAAAACAGCAACAAATATTAGAGATGAAGAGCTGGGATGGAAGATTTTGATATGAAAATCTAAATATCCTTAGCATGGTGGCATCACTGTCTTGAAAATTGCCAAGCTAGTGAAGCCCAAAGGAATATGAGTTCAGGAAGAAAAATAGACTTAAACTTGCGTCGTATTTAATATTATTAGGGAACTTGCTTCTCTAAATTAAGCAATAGTGTTTTCTTAGGAATCACTGCAGCCAGCTCTGATGCTGGTCTGAAAGAAATAAATCACAGTGTGTAAATGCAGGCATCACAGGCAATTGATTATTTTAAAGAGAATCTTTACAAGAAATAATTTTTAAAAGTCACAAATCAAATGCATATTATTTTTGTGCTTTTTCATGCAAGTTGCTTTTCTTGTTATCTGTTTGTTTCCACCACTTATCCTATCCTGTACGATATATTTATGGAAATACCAGACAAGTGTGACATGAACATTTTTGAATGTTGTCTGGGCATAATTTACCTATTTCTTTACTTCACTAATGAAAGTGTCAATTCTTACTCAGGTATACTAATAATTTCATTTCAAGTAAACTTACACAAATCAGTTTTCTAAGAAGTTGCAAGGCACTTATGTAAATGAGCGGTGACAATGAGCAAAACCAGAACCCAAAAGGATCCCTAAATATAGCTTATTATCCAGGCACTTGGGCAATGAGATATGTCTCCATGGAAAAGACTCTCAAGTTAAGTTTTAGGGGTTTGGTATTCTTTTCATATTTTTTGAACAGTGTTAAAAATGTTCGTTGTTTTGGGGTTTTTTTTAGAAAAAAAACACCACTGGTCCAAGTGCCAGAATCTTTGCTTTTAAGTATTTCTTCAGATTCTGATTTTGGCTTTGTTGTTGTTGAACTCTTGAGTTCCTATTACCTCTTTGATACTGTTGCAAGCTACATCCTAAATGTTGAGTATTAGTGATCTTCAGAAACTTACTTTCTGAAAAAGTAAACAACGAACTGGACATTAGAATTAGTCAGTCTCCACTAGGATACTTGTTATTAATTAACAACAACAACAAAAACTTTAAAAAAAAATTATAAATTGCTATTGAAGTCTTCTCTTGTGCCAGGAAGGTTTCCTGCCAAACAGCAGTTCTTGCTCAGAGCATCCTGCAAGACTAGCGGGTCCTCAAAAGCGAACGTGCCCGCTAGTATGGAGAGGAAAGAATAAGAGGGGGAAAAAACGTGGAAGAATTGGGCCAATGTCTTTCATAAAAGATAGCAATTAAATGTGGGCTCCTGTCTTTTCAGAATAAAAGCAGTCTGCTTTTACCGTGTCTAGCCAGAGGTTTTAAATAGCAAACGCTGCTAATTTCGAAATTCCCTTCAAAACAGCTCACAGCTAATTGCTCTGCGCTCCCTGCGGAACCGGCACGGCTTTGGGCTGAGCTGGAGTTGCCGAGCTGCTGCTTTGCATCGCTCATCGTTAGCTCGGCCCCGGCCCCGCCGCCGCTCCCGAGCGCTCCGTGCCCCGCCCGCGGCCCCGCTGCCGCCGCCGAGCCCTCCCTCCCTTCCCGGCCCCGCTGTCGCCGCCGAGCCCTCCCTCTCTTCCCGGCCCCGCTGTCGCCGCCGAGCCCTCCCTCCCCCCGTCCCCGCCCGCCGCCCCGGCCCCGCTCCCGCTGCCGCCGAGCCCTCCCTCCCCGCAGGCCAATGGCGGCGGCCGTTCCCCGCGGGATGTCACCGGCGTGTCCCCGCTGCCCCGGCAACGGCGGCGTTATCGTGGCTCGGGCTGCGGCGGGGCTGCCCCACTGCGCACCATGTGGCTCAGATGATTAGTTTTGCCTCACGCAGACCTAGCTGGCAAAGTGTGTTGGGAATAAGATAAGCATAATTTGGTTTGTGAGTGGGGAGGGTCTGCACTTCTGCCTTTTTTTTTTTTTTCCCCTCCCCTGTCATAAGGAGCCCACAGTTTTCATAGGTGCTGGCAGACAATGGAGCTGATGTGATTTACACAGGAGGAGCTGATTAACGAGTTGTGTGCTGCTCTATTTAAAAAAAAAATAGAAAAAGGAAAAAAAAGCCTGCAGTTACCATGTGATGGGATCATAGTACTGCTGTGATTATAGGGCAGTTGTTGTCAGATCTGATTGAGATAATTGCTTGCATTTTCCAATGTTCTGTGAGCTTTAAGGATGCTTTCCAAAGGTCCTTCAAAAACCTTAACTGGAATACATACACGTCGTTTGACCAGAGGGCTTTTAGAATGGCCTAAAATAGCCAAAAGGAGAAGTGGGATTTCTGTGTAATAACGGTTATCCCGGTAGTACTGGGACCTTTGGAAAGATAAACTGCAACCAGGATCAAAGAGCGCACATGAATTTGTATCCTTTGTGCGACTGTCTCTTTGTATTAAAGTAGGATACTGTAACTGTGCAGGTGCTGTGCCATGTGCATGACGAGCTGCATATATTGGTAGCAATTAGAAACACTTATGCTGCAGCAATAAGGAGAGGAGTGTGTTGAACTGGATTTGAGTCATTCAAATCATAACAAAAAGAAGTCTTGTGTTGTTAAAACCTAGCTGCAGACTGCAGTTGCTGCAGTAGAAATATTTGAAAATGCTGAAGTTAAAGGCCTTCTGCTTGGATTACTGGCAGTTTTTATGTCTCCAGCCTCTTCACGGTTTCTATAAAAGGTAAGAAAACATTAACTCTGAAATGCTTTTCAGAACTGGGTGGCTGCACATGATGCCACCAGTTTTTTTCCTTGCTATTCTACTCTATTGCTGAAAGGCTGAAATATGCAGGGGAAAAAGGAGTGGTAGAGAATTAATGAGAACTTGTGACAAAGATTGTAAAGCTGCTTTTTTATTGCATTAATTATCAGGCACTTTTGTCTCTCTGCATGCAGATATGAAAGGTGATGATGCTGTTTGGTTTTAACATTTACTTTAAGTCACATCACTCAGCTAAGGCTCAATTAGTAGTTTTTCTTCTCTGATATTTTATCCTTAGGCACGGTAGCTTGTGTTGTGTAGTGTACAGACTGTAAATAGCACTAGGAGATTAATTGAAATGTCATGGAAATTTATGTAATGCAGAGAAGATCTTTTTTTTTTTTTCCCTGAGATATTTAGTAATATAATAGTTCATCTTTCATCTCCCTCCCAGCACAAAGTGCACATCACAGGCATTCAGAGCAATGGGCACTTCACTTAGGCGGGTCTGACACACCGCTTCAATGATTGATGGTGAATGGTGATCATAAAGAATAGGACTGGGTGTCGGATGCATTGAGCTTGCCTATTTAATGGAACAGCAAAATAAGCAATTCCATTTAACATGTCCCTGAACTTCCCCTGATGCTTTTTAATCTAAACTTCTGTTTTCTTGCTCTTGATTTATGCTACTAAGCAGAGTTTTTGGATTTTCTGGGGAAGAAGTGGGGATCACTTCATTGTTAACAAAACCCATGCAATTCTTTAAAACAGGATTCTGTTCTTGTTATGTACACTTTCTGCTCTGACTACCTATTGTCAGCCTACAGAAAGTGCTTTGTACTAAATGCTAATTGCAGTTGAATTTTTCATGCAGTGACTGAAGGCTGGAAAAGGGAACTGTTCCAATCTTTTTCAAGGTTTAAGGGGTGCCCCGCACTTTCTGGCATTGAGTAATATAGGACCCTCATCTGTGACCATTGGCTTGGGAAGTTTCAAAAGATAGCTTTATTCTCCTCCTCTTGCAGCTTTTCACAGATTTCATTTCTAAGCCAAAAAATTTCCAACCCATTCACAGCCCATTGTAATGTCTTCCTTGCTGAGAAACTATATAAAATAATAGAAATGTAGCCAGACTGTTTTGACACAAATGCAACTAAACTAAAGCTTTACGTCTTGGATTCCTGGCAAAATCCCAGCTTTGTTGCAAATGAATTACTGTAGAGTTATTCTACGTTTCCTAATGGAAACCTCTGCAATAGCTAAGGACTGTCCATTTATTTCCTTCCAGATAGTGAATTTATTTGCCATCAAAACCTAGATGTACTTGAGCCCATCTCCTGGAGTGTGTTTGCATGAGTAGAAGTAAAAAGAGGACTTAAGCGCTTAAATATCAGATAGAAGCACTTTGCTCTCATCCTTTTGAGAAAAGGAAAATTGGAGGAAAGTTGCAACTGTCTCATGTTTTAAACAAAATAATTTCTTGATTAAAGCACAGTGAAAAACAAGTGTGAAAAACAAATGGCCCAGAATAAGAAGCTTAAGTGCAAAGAAGTTCATATTAAAAAGAAAAAAAAAATCAAAAACCAAACCCAAACTTTATTGAGACTTACTTTCAATTGCTTTTTATTAGTAATTGTCGATTGTTTAAAATGGTCTTGGAAAAGAGCCAAGGGGTTGTGGGGAAGAGTTTTATGTGTGTCTGGGTGTATATATTTCTTGTTTTTATCTATAACATGAGATAATCAAAGCAGGACTGAGTAACATTTCCATTACATGAATTTTTAGTGTTAGGGTTATTGCCTGCCCTCTGTTGTGCCTTGATGGTGTGGGGCAGATGGGTCAGAGAATATAGGCAGGAGGAAACTGTAGGACATTGCCTTCTGCCACTACTATTACCTGGTGACCAGCCATGTCTTGAGGTGAAGAGGTGCTGTGACAAGTCTTGGGGGAAACAGTACCACCCACCGAAGCCTTCCCCATGTACAGGTAGTGCTACGTCAGCAGATGACTTTTCAGAGCAGACACGGGGATGCTATGGAATAGCTGCCCACCTCCCACTTAAGTCATGTGTTCCTGATCCTGTGGGGTGACTCAGAGACTCGTTGCTTGGCCATGAGAGCCCTTGTCATCGCTCTCCGTGCACGCACCCTCCCCAGCAGTGCTTAGCAAGCTCTACATGACAAGAAATGTGACTATTCTCTTTCCTTTTGTGGACTGTCTGAGCAGAGCATGACTCTTATTTTCAGTTACAGTCAGTGCTCAAAACTGGTAAATGTTTCTTGTTGCTTCAGAAGCTCTGTGGCTTGCTGTTCTACGTTCAGAAATCAAGCTGTGTTTTCCAGCTTTTGTTACTTAGGGAAGTCTTGTGGGATTATGTCTGTTGCCTGACCTAGACAATTCTGATTTATGGTCTAATTTTGCCTTGGACTGGGAGACGCTTACACGGAACTGTGCATCTATATTGAAATCCATGCACTTCCAGAGAGCTCCATGCAGGGTGTGTTGGGTCTTGCAGCGTTCTCATAGGATTCGCACACAACACGTACACCCTGCACATAGGGAGCTGGGTGGCAGGAGAAGGCTGACACACTCTGCTGCTGTTTGGGAAGTGGGCTCCTTCCTCAAATCCTTGAGAACAAGGTTACAGGAGAGGCTCAGGCCAACTGTAGTGGTGGCCCGTCCCTGCTGCCCAGAGCTGTGGGGCTGGGAGCAGGAGAGGAGGATGGGGCAAATAAGCAAATCCTCCTCCTCGCCTGTAGTTGTAGAGCCAGTTGGGGCACTGCAAGAAAATAGTGATTCTGGGTGATGGGACAGAGTAAAACTAGAATAATTTTTGCCTTCTGAGGTGGTAGTTTTCAAATGTATTCAGGTATACGTGGTAAAAATCCAGTTCCAGAACTCTTGATAGCAAGCAGTGCATGTGACATTCCTGAAGAGAAGCCCAGCTAAGGGCAGACGCCCAACCTAGAGCAGAGGGCCTCTATAGGCTTTGCAGCCCTTTGTCAGAATTGATTGTGAGATATATTTTCTCAACGCAGCAAGGGAAAGGGGGAAACAGGACAAAATAAACAAACTGCACCTGTAGTCTATCTCTTAAATTTGGCAGTGACTTCAGAAGCCAGGACTTTGCCCATCACATGTATATTCACAAAACAAAGTTACTGCAAGGTAATAGTAATGTGTATATAAACTATCAGCCTGTTTTATCTAAGTTGCAGCAGATTGTATACAGCAAACTGGGGGGACTGGGGTAGAAGCCTGATCCAAAAAATGATTGATAATTCACTAATTTATGAAAATCAAATTTCTGCCCTCTGTTGCTGTTAACACTGAGCACATTTTGGTCAGTGCTATATAACCCCTCACTTAAGTGCTGTGTTTTGGTATCCTTTGAATACAAATACTAGCTGTGTAGAGATATATTTTGATAACAGATTAAAGTGTAAGATGAGCAAATCACTGTAGTGTTTCTGTGGGATTTTGAGGATGAATGTCTCATGCTTTACTGAATGGATTATAAAAACATGTGACTGCAGGGTTAGCATGTGAAAGTGAAGATTTTCTTCAGCCAGTGGGTGCATCGTGCTGTGCCTTCTGCCAGCTGGTGTGTAATAGCCCAAGCGAGAAATTGTTACCATTAGCACTGCATTAAAGATAAAGCATAAGGTGAGAAAATTTGTGACCGGCAGGGAAGGCGACTATCATCTGTAGTTTGGGGGGAATTTTTCCTCCCAGAATGTCTTCTTGCTAAGATAAGAGTATTTTAAAAAACATAAAGAAAGTGCCAAGTTTATAAAGCATACTTTACTAGAATCCAGTTGCTTGACAAACAAAACGGGTTTTAAATTATTTCTTCTCACTTTTCTTTTTTGCTTTCATCAATTTGGTGTCTCTAAAGGAGGCATGAGTCTCCTGCAGAACAAGTAGGGCCATTTCCAACAAGTGTCCCATTCCAGCCACCCCCATGCAATGACTGGGTTTTTTGAAGCAGGGATTAGTTGAAATTGTTTCTGCTGGTCTTCAGTTGGGACTAGCAATTCCAACAGTGTGATTCAGGACAGATTGAATCATGCGCTTAAGCCAATCTCTGGGCAAGAACAGGTCTATATTTTGGTCTATGATTCAGTCCCATTAGGATGTTTCAGTGGTGATTGTAAATGAAAATGCTTTCATGAATTTGCTTGGTAGGAGCAGCTTATTGCTGCCATGCTAGAATATCACAAAGTAACTGAGTGTCAGAAGCTACTTAAAGCCACTCTAATATTGCACTCTGCAGGGCACCTGCAGCTCTTTGCGCATCGTCTTTCCCACTCTGTTATCCAAGACAAATTTGTAGCATTTGAAGCCATTAAAGGAATTGCCAGCTTTAATTTAGATGCAGTTTCAAAGACAGCACGTGTGCTTTAAATGATCTATGTCAGGATTGTCCTCTAGGTTAACTCTTTGTTAAAAAGAATGTGCTTTGATAGTCTTTGTTCCTCGTTTCTGGTGTTAACAGCATGGACTCTGCTTCTAGGATTATGTGAGGTGGGTTCAGATGTGCCAGATAACATCCTTGCTAACAGGCACGGAGCCTCTTTCCTTTAAGTAAAATGCAGCATAAAAAAAGATGCAAAGAACTCAATTGTCATGTGTTCCTAAATAGTTAAAGGGAATACTATTGTTAAATTCATTATTTAAAAACATTTAATAAAGGGGGAAAATCTATAGGTGTTATATACAATACTATAATCCTGTATTCCTGCAAACAATAGCTGTGTATTAGTTACACATCTTAGTAACAGTGAGCAGGGGGAAAAAAAAAATCCTTAGGTTCTAGTTCATGAGAGCAGGGAACTTCTTTTGTTCGCTTACCAACAGTGATGTCAGTTGGTTTGCTTTTCTTCTTGCTGTCATTTAAATTATGAGCTCCTTTGCAGTATCTTGAAAAAAAAATAATAGCAAAGTGGGTGGGAAAAATTACTGAAGCTTTGTCTTGAACTTACATTTAGAGTTCACCATATATGTTGTTAGAAACAAATAGTTTGCTTTCACTTGACAGTGACTTCATCCAGAGCAGGGCTGAGTCATAGGCCTGTAGTACAGCGCTGTCTCTGGAGGCTCACGTTGGCAGCGTTTATGCAATTGCAGAGCAGCTGAGAGCATAAAATTCTCTCCTTATCCCCCCAAATCCACCATCCTCTTGAAGTACAGCCTGCAAAAGAAGTGCAGATTGCAGTATTCCCCCTCAAATAAATACACAACATAGCAGAATGTCTTAAAAACAATCAGAGGACTTTTCTACACTCAGGGAAGTAATTTCCAGCTGAGAAATTTAAATTAAAATACCTGAAATACCTGTTAATCTGGTTGAAGTCTTCATTGTAATGTAATTAATGCTACTTTGTATCTAAAAGAGAGTCTTCCTGCAAGTGTTCAAAATGCATTATTCATATGCCTTAAATTTATACTTCTGGTTTTTCTTAACTTTCCGTGCTGCTCTTCCTTCCTACCTGGTGGACAGACATCCTACAGGATCCCTTAACTTTCCATCCCCTGTTCATTCACCGAGGTGTGCTGTGGGACCTAGACATTGCAGGGCAAAAATCGTGCACAAATACATGGGGCTGTGTGACTTCTGTCCCCGTACCACTGTTGTAACTGATAAAGTGGGTTTCAGACCGGAGACAGTTTTTTGCCTATATCCCTTGTTTTTTTCTGCTTCTCTGCATCTTCAGTAAGTCAAGCCTCCAGCCTTTCTGAAACCTTCCTTTTTCCTTCACCTCCTTCCCTCTCACCCAGGAACCATCTGTGAGTCCTCAGGATCTCCATCCTTCACACTTGTACAGAGTTTAACCTTCCAAGAATCTTCTTCAAAGATTCATGTTAGGATTTTGAGGAGCCGTGGTATCTGTGCTGGGGCTGTCACAGATGCATAGCTGGCGGTGCCTTCCCTTAGCAGTGCCCCTAGAGAGCACGTTGTTTGCCAGGCTTTTCTTTCCCTATCTGGTCCTTACTGTATTTAGATGGAACTGATGGGCAGCCCATAGAGCAGTCACATTTTAATTGTGCCTTTGGCGATGTGCCCTGCAGAGGGGGATTGGAAGCTTTCTGAGTTTCCTTTGATAGTCTTCCAAGATTAAGTCACAGAAAAGGGAGTCTGGGAGCACGGTGGAGGCCTGGAGACGTATGAGGAGTCTGTCAGAAGCTGCAGCTGGAAGAGTGCTGGAGAGGCCTCTTCAGAGCAACACAAACTTGCCAGCTTGGTGGGGATGAGAGGGGATGCCCTTTATCAAAATGCCAAAATCATGCTGACTCTATTCCGCAGAAGGACTGGTATGTGGATGTCACAGATGTAAACTCCCAGGAAGCTTTGTGTTTTGCATACTCCTAGGAATGTCTGTGAAAAATCAGAAATGGAAGTTTAAAAGCGAAGGAATGGAAATACAGTGAAGGCTAAGGGGAAAATGTACGGTGAAAATATTTTATTTAACCTCCTTCTCCTATCTACTGAAAATGTTGACTTGTTAAAAGTCGAAGGTTTAAAGATTGTCTAAAATGTCTAAAAAGACAGAATGCTTTTCCATCTAAAAATTTAAACCCCATCCATTTGTAAGACTTCTTTCAATCCTTAATTGGTAATAGCTGTTGTATAAAGGGAATGCTACCTAAGTTAAAAATAGGTCTGGAACTGTCCCGACAACCAAAAACATGGTACTCTAACGCTCGCATTTTCCTTTTGTCAAATGACCTGTCAATATATTCTACATAATAATAGAAATGCTGTTAAATTCTGTTTCATGAACATTTTGTCCTGGTAGAAACTTCAGGAAGATAAGCAAATTGCCTTCTTCCCTCTTGAAAGCTGCAGTATACTTGTTTCCTCTTCATAGGAATGTTATGCTAACCTAATTTAGGATGAGCCTATGCAGAGTTAAAGTAGTAAGATTATTTTAGCTGCAGACATGTCAAGTGTAAAGTGATGCATGCATCCGGAGCACGGGACTTTATCAAAAAGCGAATCAGATAAGGTGTCCTGGGTGCTTGGTTTCTCTGAGCCACTTCATGGTAACTTCCGTGACAGGGGCTTGACACTCTGGGCTCCTCTCCCTCGCTGTACCAGCAGAGCACTCCGCTTATCCTGCAGGTTTCCATGTGAAATGGCAATGAATCTTAGGAGTCGGGAGAGTAAGAGAATGCAAGACTCCAAAATAAGTGCTGCCTTTCTATTAATATTTTTTAAAAGTAATACACCACCTACAACTTGTAAAGGAACCTTAGTTCTAGCATTTTTCAAGACTTAGAATGATTTATGTCCCCTGTAATATCTTTGCCCGCAGCAGCTTTGTTGCCAGTGTACAAAATAGAAGAAGGATCAAAACCCTCTAGTTCTTTTCTCTCCATTACCTCCCTACCTTTCCGCCCAACCTTTTTTTTTTTTTTTTTGAAGAATCTTTAAGTACTCTCCATTTCATAGTGGGCTAGTATTTGCTCTGGGTTCTCTTAGCCATCAAAACCATTGGGAGAATCCTATTATTATTACTAAAATGTGTGGTGTGCACTTGGAAGTGGGTAAGTTGAGGTCTCTGGCAAACAACTTTGGTTGAATTTTGTTCCAGTGTTTTTGAGATATTGATTCTTCTGATTGTTTTGGCTCCACCGCTACAGCTCACTGCTTCTGGGTACAGTCAGCAAAACCAGAAATGTGTGTGTCTGTCTCTCAGGTGTTTTGGGTCGTCTTGGTGCAAACTCAACTGCATCAGGAGTACCAGCCAGCGCTCCAGACTGTGGATCAGAGCAGCTGAGCCACAGAGGGTCCTTTGGGCTTGCTGCAATAGGCAGTGATGACCCCTCAGCAAGGCATGGGAGGCTCCGAGTGGGTGCATCTTCACTTACCTCAACTCTTTGCTCGGTTCTCATAAGCCACTTGAGAGCGCTGTCATCATAGCATCATTTTCATCTGAATTAGTGGTTGCGTCTGTTTGGATTAAAGATTTCTTCCTAAAAAAAAAAGATGCAAAATGTTTTACAAAGCTGAGAATTGCTTTCACTGTTTTACAGAAGTGAAATGCAGCTTCAGGAGACCTGGTCTGTCCACTCAAGGTAGAAATGTGGAAATAAACTGGGGGAAAACCTAAGAGCAATGTGACCTTCTGATGCACTTTGTAGTTGTGGCTATTAATACATCCACTGAAAATAAAACAGTCACTCAGTCTTCCAGGGAGACATAATGATGCTAGGTCTGGAAAAGCCAGTGTACTTAAGTGGGAAGAAACTTTGGAAGGAAGCAGAACTTCTCCTTGCGTGTTCCTATTGTAAGTTGGCAGGACAAAGACATCTTGTAGTACATGAACCATTAGCAGGACAGTGCTGTGGGTCTGGACACAGCAGTGCTGACGTGGCTGCTGAGAATGAGAGTTGTGCTGTAGGTGCTTGCAAGCAGGGCATATCTAATAAAGATTTCTGGGGAGTATAATGGGAGAAAAAATCCCAGCAAACTAAGTATATCTGTATGGGGAGTTCTGCATGGTCCCATACAAAGTGTGACTGGGTGGATGCAGTGATGTCCTGGGAATGGAATCTGTTGTTTTATTTCGAGGGGAAGAGATAACTGAAGTTTTCACTGCCACACCCAAAGAGCAATAACAAACCAGCCAGGCAGCAACTGGCTCCAAACAGCCCTTGTTACCAACCCACGGTCTCTGAATTGGCTGGGATTTCTTGGCCAAACGTGTGAGTGTGGGAGAAGATTGTCACTGGAATCATTACAATAGATTATGATTGATGTACAAAATGGAAAATCCTTGTCAAAAGACAGACATGATGCCAAAAGGCCCCTGCAGTGCTGGGGCTCATCTTGACTTGTCATACAGTGAAAGCAAACGAGGCTTCAAAAAAGTGAAATCATTTGATATGCTAATCTGTGCCTTGTTTCAGGCATAGTAATGTCGCTGCGAACAAAGGAGAAGAAAGTAAACAGCTAAGACAAAAGGGACTTACTGTCTTATTGCTGCTGGAAAAGTTCCTCTATTCCTGAATAAGATTTTTCTTAATAGTAAGAAATAGTTGATCAGTCAGTTTCCTCTTTGATATATGTTTTCTGTTACCTCCTCGGTAATCATAGTATGAAGGAGCTGTTTTTAGAAAAGGCAGCCCATCGTGAGAGACAGAATTAGCCATAGGTTTTGATTAATCGCCAGTTCTTCACATCTGTGTATGTACAGAAATCATCAGCTGTTAGCTGATGCTGTTAGCACTTGCGCTTGGTCAAATCCGGCATTGTTCTCCCTGCCCTCCTGAAGCTTTACAGGATGCTGTTAGGTTTGAGCATTCCTCTCCAATATCATTTCAAGGAGCATCTCATAGCAATCTGTTCTTCGTATTTACATCAGAATAAATAGCATTTATTTACATCCAAGATTTGATCATAGAGCTGAAATACTAGAGTCATATTATCCCATTATGTGATTTGCCTAGTATTTCACATTTTCTGGATATATATTATTTTGTCTTTGCAGGTTTTATGTCAGTTCTGCATTCCAAATTTGGGGCTGCCGTTTCCTGCAGAATTAATACTTGCTTAGTGGAAGGCTACCTTGATTTTTCCCAGGTCTCATTGGGAATTAGTGGACAAACTCAGCTCATCAGGACAGGAGCTGAAATGCTCTCTGCGCTATTTCATAAATAGTCTCCTTGCCATGAGAAATGCTGCAGCAATGATTTAAAAAACAACAAAAAACCCAACAACCCCAACACAAACCACCCCACAGCACCTCACTTTTGTCCTATGATGCCATCACATGTTATTTTAATCCATTTGGTCACTGGTTGTGCACCAATTTTTGAAACATGGATGAAGAAGGTGGTTAAAATACCAAAATATCTCTTGTAGATCTCATCCACCTTAATCTGTCTTCAGAAACAGATAAAATTACTATTCCTGCAGATGCTGGTAATATCAAAATACTGCAACTGAAGGTGAATCAAGGAATGTATAATCTAAATACATCAATTGCATTAAAGTCTCAAGTATAAGCTCAAAGAGATGTAGTTGACACAAGTGAGCATGCTGTTTGAGGCCTTTATACTACACAGAAAATGAACAACTAGTTTTATACTCCATATATAATTCAAGTGTACACCATGCAAAAATCAGAAAATCTATCTTGTAGGCACTTCATCTCTCAAATTTGCAAGTTAAGTTAATGAACAGGGTTCAGCTGGTCCTGCCTGATCTTACGTAGCTTTTTCCGTCATTGAAATGTATTCCAATGATTATGTTAAGAACAGATGTGTAAGTTTTCTGATGTAATTTTTCTTCATTAAGCCTGCTGATTTAAAATGTACAACATGCTGTGGAACCTGTTCTGACTTTTTTTATGAGCCATCAATAGTTTGCTCCAGAAACAGTTGTCAGAAACCCCCCGAAACAGAATATATTTCAGAATAGTAGTAACAGACATGAGATCCTAGATAAAACGGTCTTACTCAAAATGGAGTTGTGCAACAGAGAACAGGCTTTTAATCATAAAAGCATACTGTTCCATGAAGAAGTAGCATGAACTTAATTTCTTGCTTAATTAAGTTTTGTAATATAAACACATATGTGATGTCTTTGATACAGAAGAGCCCCTGATAATCGTGCTGTTGACCTCTTGGTAGAGAAGAGAGTGTGGTTTAGTGGGCTGAGCGAAGGCTTAGGAAGTTTTAATCTGTCAAAGCAACAACACTGACTTTCAGGGTGGTCTTGGAGAAACCAGAGCAGAATTTAAAGGGCTTGTCCCTCAGTTAAAAAGATGAACAGTAATTACAACAACAGTAATAGTACTTTTCTCTAAGTTTGATTCCATCTGAGTGTGTGTTGAGGCTCAAATGTTATTCAAGCTTCTGGCAATAAATGCTGTGTGTTTAAACTTACTCCTAGAAAAGCTATGGGCAAAAATCTTCGGCTTGATATAAAAAAAACCCAAACAATCAGTGTAAATATTTACATCTGCTCGTAAATCCCCATCATCATGGAGAAATTGTGTGCTACATCATGTATGGAGTTTGGGATTTTTGAGGGGTGTATACTGTCATGAAGACAAAACCCCATTATCATTCACGCATCCACAAGGTTTCAGCACAGTGAGAGAAGCCTGTATGCATAATGAATATGTTGGGGTTTGGTTTGGGTTTTTTTGGGTTTGGTGTTTTTTTAATCAGATCTTGGCATTTTATTTTTGACGTAATTTATAGGTTAAGTGTCATAGCTGATATTCACTATTGAAAGTCCTAACTTCGTATGTGTTCAAATACGGCTTTGGAAAATGACTCATTACTTCTTTTGGCACTAAAAAGTTTATTACAGTATACAAGAAATTTTGCAGTTGAGAGTTTTGTTCAGCCTAAACCATTTGATTTAGTGTGTATTTGGTAAGCATTTACAGTTCTCATAAGTGATTTTCTAGGGCTGTGTTACTGGACTGTTTTTTTGAAGTGAAATAAATTAGAATAACTTTTCGTAGGTGCTGCATGGGTAGGTTTTTCTCACTTGACAACTTGGAGCAATATTATATGTAGGTTTCTGAACAGCCTCTAATAATCTCTTCTGGCTTGCAAATAATGTAAACAATGAGTCTTGTAAATCATGGAGAAAGAAGTAACCCGAGACTTCAGATGAGAAAGCTGGCTTCTCTCTGAGTTCATTTGAGTAGAGGTCGGAGGAATCACTTGGAAATCGTGAATCAGTGCTTGGCTGCTGCATGAACCTTGGACTAACTTTGTCGTGTGCTGCTAAACTTACTTGTTCCTTGAGTTACTTGGAACCTTTTTCACTTTGCAAACACTTCAGAGAAGGTCATGAAGGGAGATGGCAGTGCAATGTGGAATCTAATGTGGAAATACTGCATTTCTGTCAGGACAATCAGGTACGGTAAGAATATATAAAACTTTATTTTGTGGTAAGTCTGAAAACTGCATGCATTAAAGGTCGTCTGTCCTGCTGCTTGTATTCTGTCACGCTACATAGTTAACTCTAAGTTGTCTGAGTTGATTATTAGGCTAGATTCTTACTGGTCTTTATACTAAAGCTGTGAAAAGAAAAATACAAGGGTTATTGCAAAAAATCTTTAAGCAAAATGGAGTTTTCATTATTTCAGGATCTTGGAAATACCTCTTTCTCATTTACAAGCAGGCAAAAGTTGGAATACGAAATAAACCTTATTTTCATGAATACTTGCCTATACCTTCTTTCTTACGTCTCCCAAATCCAGAGATACAGCATGTGTTCGCAGCAAACCACAAGCATCGTTTGCTTCAGACAAAGGGGAAGGGGGCAGAAAAGGAGGTGGCTTTTATGGCAGAATAAAACTCCGAAGTTTCAAATGTCTCCAAGCTAGCGTACTGCCACAATCCTACCTGTGCGCATTATGTGAAAACGCAGCCGACTTAAATACGACGACAGGCTGTGGCTGCTGTGCATCGCCGGTCACATTCTTTGAGTGGTTCGTGTTTGACATGCTGTGTGCTCCCTGCCAAGCGCGGTTGCTGTGGATTCCAGTAGAGTTTATTCCAGGAATGGAGCTATTAAGCGAGACGCTTGGTGATTGTACGTTCTCACAGCAATTTTATATATTTAAAAATAGCTAGCCATTTTCATGCTATAGTTTCTTCGTGTTACACGGTTATATGATTTGAATGGTATGTTTTGTCATGCAAGCTTCCCTTGAGAAATCACATAATCTAAGTAATTACTGCATTTCACACTGCATAATTATTCTGTGCTGAGGAAATAGTTTAGAGAGCCTGAATTCCTGTATGAACTTTCATTACAACCAGAATGAGACTGTGGAGAGATTTTTATCATCAGGATACTGAAATAAAGCTAAAAAGCCCCTTAGTTCCCAGCAGACAGTGAGTAATATAATAGAAACTGAAAATAATCCCTGAGAGAGGATTCGGTTAAGATAAAAGTCATTTTATTTATGATCAGGGTTTAGAACCAGAAGCAGAGGGAAAGCCTGAAACAAACCGGATCAGTGCTGAAATCCAGAGAAAGAGTCTTTACAGCACAGATGTTCCTCCCGTCCTTACTACTGCTGGAAATGTCTGAGAAAAGTCCTGTGCAAAACTCCTGAGTTAGGGAGGTGTGTGTTCCTACTAAGACTAAGCTTCAAAGGTTCCTCAGAGCGCTTGGGTGTGGCCGTTTTCCTGACGTTTAACATGCAAGTTGTGCTCACCTGTGAATGCCACTTCTTTCTTTTATCAGTGAGCTTACTACTGTTCAGAACGTGTAGGTTGAATATTAGCTTAATTGCTTACAGCAGGGCTTATTTATAGAGCAGCTTGCTGGCCCCTCAGGTAGTGTAATGCAAAGTAACGTTCCTCTTTGTTACAACACTATGAGTATTTTCAATTAACAGGTTTGGTTGTTTTAACAGATCCTATTTTCTTTGGCAGCACCACCAATGAGTTTGGGAGCATAAAAAAAGGATTTTTTTTCTATGTGGAAAAAGATCTCTACCATCTTAATTTGCTTTTCTGATATCCTTCAGAAATCCTGAAGCTCTCCCTGCGTTTTGGAAGGTTTCAGTAACCATCCTGGCTCATGTTCTTATCCATCAAGTATGAGACTACACCAGTCTTTCTGCCTCTCTGCCTCCTCCCCTTTCCAGTGGACTGAGAAGCCCATGCAGCCCCTGCTGGAGATTTCAGTCAGCCTCAGTGTGTTTTATACCAGGAGAGTGAGTTTGTTTTTTTCCCTCTGCGTGTAAGCCGCTCTGGTAAAAGCATTTCTACCCACCCTTCATGCCGCCGCACTGAAGAGCAGTGTATGGCACTGACTACACTGGCCCGGTTGTACTACAGCTCCTTATGTATGCGCAAGGCCTGAATGAGGGTTTTTATGCCTCACTGAGAAAACAGTCCCGCTCCAAAAGGAAAACTATTATTAACTGGGGTTTAGGGTTGGTCTTGTTTCCATTGGACTCCAACAGCTTTAAAAAAAATATTTGACTGAGTCTTTGTTGTCTGTTTTAATTAGTCTGTGTGGCTTGGGGGCAGAGAGATCGTCTACATCCATGTATGTGTGTTTAAATTTACACGACTAGACCTTAAAATCATAGGGTTGTGCCTGTTAGCAAGGAGAAATACATGTGTAGTACTAGAATAAAATGCAGCGGTTTGCTTTTTGCAAAGGGGAACTTCAGTTACTGCTGGAATAAGCTTAGGAGAGAGCAGGATGGTGCAATGTGGAAATATTCTGCACTATCTAAATGATGTCTTTTTTTTTTTATTTTTTCCTTCTGTGTTGCCCTATTTCTAGAGCAAAATTTATAAAGATGAAGGGATTTCTTCACTAGTGTACCAAAGCTGGGCTTGTGGCACTCAACGTGAAACTTCTGTGCTTTGAAAGAGCTCATTTCTCTCAGCCCATGTGAAGCCTCCAGTTTACCAGGTTATCTCCCAAGGCAGGGTCTGCCTACGCACCTGAAACATGGAGCATGCAGTGGGGTGACGATTCCCGAGCTCCGGGACAGTGCCCACCTGGAGCTGGTGTTCCCAGGTATCCAGAGGGAGAATTGTCTTTCCTGTTCCATTTGCCCTGCGTTTCCGCTTTATGGGATACGGGATCATTATCCTTTTCCCTTTGCCAGCCGCCTCCCCAAGGCCAGCAGTGACTCACACCATATGGTAGTATTTTTGACTCTCCTTGGCGAGAGCAGTCACTACCTGCACAAGAGGTGTTAAGTGTTCCTGCCCAGAGCTCTGTAAGTTATCTCCGATATTTCTGGAAAGGGGAATAATGGTGTTTGTCAGCAGCAGGATTCCTGAGCGAGGGGCAGAGCAGTATGGCTGGCTGTGATGTCACAGCAGGCTCCCCTAGAGTCACTTTGCCCTTCTCGCTGAACCCGTTGCTGTCCCGGTACATGTGCAGGGGGCAAGCAGTGCCCTTCCCACTCCTCTGAAGTTCACTGCAAGGGAATATTGTGCTAAAAACAGCACTTTTCTCTGCTGGTGAATCTCCACTTCGGATGACATTTGCAGGTGGAAAACTCTCCCAAAATCAGAGGGTTGGCAAAGCATGAAAGCAGAACTGGGGGTAAAGCATCAATAATCATTTACTTCTGCTAAAGTGGCATTTTTGTAACTCACCATAGCTGGGGGATAGGCAAATATTTAATGAGGAAATTGTTTGTCAATATACTCATTAGCCGTTGTATTTGTAGGGTCATGTCAGTACTAAAACAGAGGAACGCGTGTTGTGTAAAGACAGGGAGCGGATCAGCTGCAGGCGGAATTCCTCCGTCCCTCGGTAATGTGCTGTGTGCCAGGCAGCTTCTAAGGGTGGGGTTAGTGGCTGGAGGAGCAGACTGGAGCCATCTGAATCAGCAGATCCACAGCCCACAGAGAATAAATTAAAGGGTTGATAATAATGTAATGCATAGTTTTCAGCTTGCATCTTAAAGTTCCATTTGCAAGTAATGGAGGAAAACAGTCAATAGTTAGTTCTCAGTGCTCTACACGTCTGGAAAAAAGTAAGAATTAGTCCTCAGTATGAGTTGTCATGGCGTTTCTTCACTTAGTTTCCTTCTACTACAAACATTTTCCATCTTGGTTCAGTCATACTTTATTTTTAGTTGTCTGCTTTGTTGTTTTTTTTTTTTTTCTGAAGACTGACAGAACAGTGCTGCGTTTTCATCAACTTAAAATAACACCCCGAGAAGTGAAAGGGTCTCAGTTGGGCTTTAATTGCGTTTTGGGCAGCACGAGCCACTGTAGCTGTGTAGGGGAGGGGCAGTCGTGGGAGTTTGGAGCACATAAAAGCAGTTTGGTGTATCTTGTGTAGGGGCTTATTCATAAATGTTCTGAGCATCCGCACTGTATCATGAAACCTCAAACTACTTTACATAATGATGCATTAAACAGGGGTTAATGTAAAGGGATAATGCAATGACTGTTAGTCCCCAGTTCACGTTCAGTGCGATATTGCGCCCACACAATGTCGCAGCTCCTTGCCCCTGCTCCCAGAGTGTCCGTGCAGGCTGCCAGCACAGCCACGCAGGAAAGTCAGCTGGAGAAGAAGGGCTGGGTTTCCACCCTCCTGGGGTTTGCAGTGGTAGCGTTCACCACGGGCCCCACAAAAACCTTGTGTTTGCTTTGGGCAAGGGAGAACAAGCAGTGATGGTGGGAGAGCAGGGGGACACGGTGCTCACACAGCTGGAGTGTGAGTTTGCCTTCTGGGAGATAGTCTGGGCTGAAGAGACAGGACTAAGAGCCAGGGCTAGAGGTAGTTTGGTCTGGAGTTCATTGGCAAATAGCAGCAGCGTTCTCCTCTTATGGCCATTTAACTGTCACATGTAACCAACAATAATGGCATCTATAATCAGATATTTAGTTTACGCATTTCTGTTTTCACCTGAAATGGAAACTAGAATACCCACCTCAGATATTCCTCCTGACACCTACAGGCTTAATGTTTGTGAAACTTATCTCAGAAAAGGATAATATGTATTATTGCAGTAGTAAGCCATAGAGTTGGCACTTTTCATTAAGATCAGACATTAACAAAGTGATTTTCCTATAGCTGTTTTATAGCTTAAATACTAACAGGAATTACTAAAAATTCAATTCTACAATTAAAAAAAAAAAGTCTTCCATCTTGACTCCTGTACCTCCAGTATGTGTTTATTTTTCTCTTTGGTTTCTGTGTTGGTTTCTTTGTCATCTGCAAAATGCTGCACTTGAGAAGCTACAAGACAAAACTGAATAGAAGTCGTCATTAGCAATCTGGATGCTTTAATCTTCCTAGAGTACGTGGCTTTCTATAGCCATTAGTCTTGTATTTTAATATAGCACAACTGTAATTATCCTAGTGCAAACCTTTCTTTGGGTTAAAAGATCTCTTCAGAATGACAGTGCCAATAGCCAGGCAGCACTTAATGAATTTTTATTAAGCTCTTGATGCCAGTATAACAAATCATTGTGAGATTAGGATGAAGTTGGTATCTTTAGAATCCTGTATTCAGAGTGTATGAATGTGTCCTGAGCATTCTGCATACTAAAATACATTATTTGGGTGAAGTGTACTGTGTTTCTCCTGTTGTCTCTGGTCCATGCATAGGAATTTGGAGAAGAAATCATTATGGCGTTAATTCCTCTGAGCTCAGCTCTCTACCTAAAGCAGACTTGTTCAAGAGGTGAATTACACACTGCTCTGGTTTTGTTTGGGACTGATATTTTTTAAACTCTTTTAACTGTCTTTAAACGTTGCTTCTGTTCAACTAGGGCGTATCTGTGTTTACATGGCTGGATTATTTCAATCTGATTGTTAATGTAAATTAGTGGTTTGTGATTCTGTGATTTAAGTTCAGGAAGGGCACGGTGTGCTTAAACAGGTTACGGGCTACAGATCTGTTAGAGCAGAGGAGCAGAACCTCATCAGCTCCTTTTGCTTTTTTTTCACTATAAGCACTCATTTCAATGTTGCTGCTTAGTATTTTCATGTGCTCTTTTTGTCTTGTACCATGCTCTCTTTGTCTCTCTGCACCACTTGCTATATTATTGCTAAAAGCTAAAAATGTATAGGCAGAGGCCATTAGAGACAGTAGGTGATTTCAGTTTAATCCTTGCTTGAGTTCTAATGTAAAAGCTACCACAGAAGTTGCAATGTTTGCACATAATTAAGCCTTTCTTCATGTAGAAAACTCACAGGTGAGGGTCAGCTGCCTTGGAAATGAAGGGAAGCGGTCAGTCCAGCAGCAGTGCTGCTTGTTTGTGTGTGTTCCTGTACAAAAGTCAAGGTACCTTATGAACTTAAAGACTGTGTTTTTTAACAAGGGTCAAATAGTTGCAAAATGTGGAAGTGATGGACCAGTGTGAGATCTGAAAAGCTGGTTTTAGTCACTGTGCACATCAGTTTTTATTCTGAAAATTTTGTTCTTTTATTTTAGGCCTGAGTCTGCTGAGCTATTCCAGTAGAAAAGGACCTGAAGCCAGCTTAGCTAATTAGCTAAAAATGGAATCAACTTCTAGCCCTCTTCTGAGTTTTCATGTCTTTGCATTAAAATAGCTGCATCAATGTTCAGCTCAAACCTTTAGTCTGGGCTAAGAGCAGCCCTGGGTTTGAACATGCCGAGGTCTGTGCTTTCACAGCGCAGGGTATGATGATATGCATTGAAACCCTAGAAGTCAGAAACCTAATCCAAGGCAGTCTAGAGAAGTTAACAGACTGTTTTATTATTTATTTACACAGACCTTTCAAAAGAGCTTGTTGGTGCAGAACCATAGGTTACTGAGCTGGTAAAATTGTTTGTCTGGTGATGGGGGAGTTCAATTACATTTAAGGTAGCTTTTTGTATTTTAATGCTTGCTGTAGGTGATGCAGATGCTAAAAATGTATATGGCAGCTTTTAGGACAGAACTAGTGTTTGAGAATTATAATACTTGAACTTCTAGTCCTATTGCTCCGTGTCTTTTCAGACCTGCCTAGAAATAGGCATTTAGGATTTGTTTTGAAAGAATACTGCTCCTGTTGTTGCCCTTAGATTACCCTGTTGTTTGATTTGTATTTTTTATATTTCAAGAGCTCCTGAAGCAGCCTTTCAGCTTGTGTCTTTCTGCTCTGAACGTATAGACAAGAAACAAATTATATGGAAGTGTTACCTGCTTTTCAGTTTGAATGGGATTTTCTTCTAGTGGACTATAAAGCAAATTAGGTAGCGAGTGAATAAAGCTCTGAGCTTATCTGGTTTTAAGAAGATCATGCATTTTCCAGGAGGAGTCAGATGACGTTTTAGTAATTGGTGAGTACTGATCAATTTAATGCTTATGAATTATGTGTTTAACATCAGTGGATATTGTGAATTGATCATAGTATGAAAAGCATGCTATGTGAAATGATTTTAATGCAAAAGACTTCTGCTTAAATGCCTGGTAAAGGTTTTATTCCTTTTCTAATGGGAATTCATTTTGCTATACAAGCATCACTTTTAATTCTTGGCATGTTTTTGAATACTATGTAAATAATTTTCTGCTGTTCTCCATGCAGTATCTGCCTATTAATCATTTTCTTTGACAATAATCAAAAAACCAGCAAGAATTTATGCAGTATGCAAAGTGTCCTGCATTCAGTCATCTTTTAGCAGGAGACAATAAATTCATTGGTATCATCAACTGCCTGACAGGTATCAGTGACTTCAGGGTTTGAAGTGTTATTAGATTGGTGGAGGTTTTCCCAAAATCACCACTGGGTGGAAGAAGGGTGGCAGAACTGCTTAATTAGGAGTTTAGGGTCTCATGACAACTGCAGTAACAGACAAATAAAAATAAAAAAATCAAAGCTCCTCACCTACGTATTTACTTCAGACCCTTGAATCTGGTTAATGAAATGTAAGCAAACCTTGAGGCAGGCGAGGCACGATTGCCTGACCAACTCCGCTTGCGGAGCGTTTCCATGCTGAGCGTACTGAGGTGTAAACCTGCATGCTGCAAACTGGTCAATTAAAAATTAAATATGCTCTTGAGTTAGTCCCACCTGCATCGATCTTCTGGAAAAGTCTCAGCAGCATGCACGGCATTTTACATTTAATGAATTCTCATTAGTTTGTGATATCAGAGTAATGACTAGTATTCTTTCATATCATCAGGGGGGCACTTTCATGGTCTAATGGGGCCTGTTTTGTACAGGGAGCAGCACCATGACTGGAAATTACACAGGGGGAATTGCCACCCTCACAGGAAGCATTCTGGTTCAGCTCACCGGAAAGTTACTTATTTTCATATAAATTGTTTTTCTAATATGGAGGTCTTCTTGGACACAATTGTTTACCACGTCATCTGGAGGGGTAGGTTATGTTCACAGCCACAGTTCTGAGTATAACTATGCATTATTGGGGTATCAAGAAATGCAGTCTTTCAGAGGAGATCCTTGATAAAAGCATCTGAACGCATAAGGTGCTGAATTAAGGTGGCACGAGCGACTGTGCCCGTGTAGTGCCTGTGCTCTCTGTACTGTGTTGGCTGCCGGCTGGCTGCATCTCATCCATAAAGCAAAACTAGTTTGACACCTCAGTTGTTTGAGGAACTGCGCCGCTGCCTGTGCTCCATTATGCTGTTGGCGTGAGCTGCGCACACTGCCACTGCCTTGACAAGAAGCGTTTTGCTATGACCTTTGGCAGAGATCTGATAGTCCCGTTTCACCTGCAGCCTGCATGGGTTTTGTGTTCAAGCAAGAGAGATTTCCAGAACATCTGAGCAGGTTGTGATGGCTCTGTCAAAAAGGCAGAGTACAAAGCCAGTGCAGGCTGGTGCAAAGGGAACCACGACCTTTCTGTTGCTCAGGAGCCTTCAGAATATATTATGAGTCTTGTGGATAACACACTTTTCTATGAAAAGGACAGTGGTATTGCAATTTCAGAGAAAGTTGTGAGAAGGAGCTTCTGGTGCCTCCTGGAAGAGAAAAGGCAAGTTTGTACTTTTGCCTTGGATCCTCTTATCTAAGAGCGAGTCTTGCTTGCCTTTAGAAGAAGTGGATAGAAATAATAGCTATTATTGGCAGGTGTAGTTAGAAAAAAGCTTCATAAAAACATCTTCAATGCTGTTATTGTTGGTTTTTATTACGTTTCTTAGGAAATGGAAGCTGATTTAACAGAAGCTTGAGCAACAAATTAGCAGCTACCATTTGTTCAATTGCATATTTTTAATCTTAGGCATTCAGCTTAGGTTTAAAGCTCGGTTGCAATTTACTTAGAATTGTTGGATTTCCTCAAAATGCCTGCAGGCCTGTATTTCTGTACAGGTAGATGTATTGCTATCAGCAGATGTTTGTATGGCCCTTTCATGTTTAAATTGGGGAGAATGAACTATTCCACTAAATCAATGAAATAGGGGTGGATTGATCTTTTCAATAGCTAATCATCTTCTGATATTCAACGTAAGTGAAAACCAGGCATTATGAAAACCATACTTTTTAATCTGACTATTTAGGAGAGCTTAATCTGAACTGCTGTAGGCACACAGCTCTGAATTTAAGCACTTTTCCACAAATCGCAGTACTCAAGACTTCTGTCCTGCAGTGTGCTCAGCTGTGTGATTTTTTTTTTTTTTTTTTTTCTGGACCTGATGATAGAATTTCACTGTCTGTATATTTTCAAGTTAATGTAACAAACACTTGTGGAGGAAAGGGGCCAGTGAGATGGAGGTAAATACTTGAACTCTTTCCAAATAGCCAGTGCTAATTTTTTAAAAACAAACACATGGAAAAGAACCCAAACCTGAAAGGCTACCTCTTGAAAAACTTGTCCCAAGTTGTTTATCCTCTTTCAGGCTCTGAAACCGCTGCGTTTTACTGGTTATTCCACCTGCATATTCTAAGTACTTGAGCAGATTTCTTACTCAGATTATTGACTCTTGCACAGAAGCTCATATCCATGCCTTGGGAGACTATTCCACTTAGTGCCTGCCTTGCAGGACAGGCATAGTCTTGGTGTTTCTTGGAATAAGAATGGGATGGAGAGTGAGAAATTACGCTGAAAGGGACGTAAATGATAGTTCATAAGCACTTTTTGTGCCTATGCTGTGCTAGCCTGCTTCCTCTCATCTGCTTGTCCTGACACGTTGGTTTTGTCAGTCTAACAATCTGTCAGGCTATGTGGTGAGAGATCAGGAAAAGAATCCACGGTAAAAATAGGCTGCCAAGAAATGGGTCAGGGCTAATGGGTGAGCCTGAGTAGGGCTTCTTACACCATTGGCACTTCTGGAGGAAATGTTCCGCAAACAAAAGCATAACCACCCTGGCAGGGCCATTTCCTCCAAAATAGTGAAACAAGGAAGCTTCTAAAGAAATTGGGAGTGGACTCCCTTAAGCTGTATGTGCTGTATGTGCCATTTCAAAGAAAAGATGGAGATGGCTGTTCATGCAAAGATACCCAAATGAAAACCATACAGTCTCGGAAAGATGCCTATATTTCTTATTAATACAAGTCCCAGTACTATTAAGAGAGGACTCAAGCATTAAGCAGCAGCAGGCAGCATCTGGCTGTTCACCTGCTGCTTTAAACCAAAAATCAAAACCAAGCAAACAAAACACACACACACACGCAAAACCCTTCTGCAAGTTATTTCTGTATCTGATACTCTATATTTCATAGTATGTATTCAACTGTTAAATAAGCTTACTGGCTTAGTAGCGTTTTGTGTCAATATTTGATCATTTCCTCAGCCTTTAAAGAAGAGACTATATTTGAGGCACTTGAGAGCCTTTCAGGGAAGGTCTGAGTGCACTGGGAAAGCTATATGAATGGTCAATATTGTAAGGCCGTTTTGAGGAAGGGAAAGATGCTCTGTTCATATTTGTAAATATACTATTTACAAACCAGTAAATATACTGGTTTGTTGGTGGTTTCTGTTAATTGAGTACGTTAGGTAGTCATGTTAGGAAAGCCTAGAGATGAGGACTAAGCAAGCTCTCAGGACCAGGAGATATGAAACCTTAACATAACTCGTGATTTTATAGAAATTTTCATCTGATTGTTGGGATAGTAAATGATCTAAATTCAGGGTCTGACACTCTTGTAGTATCCTGAACTATCTAGTTTTCTGAAGTTGTAATTCTGCGGTAGCATAAAGCTGACTTTTCTAAAATGAAAATAAACTCAGGAGGGGATAAGAAAACCTTTCATGACTGTCTTATACTTTTAGGGAATGAAAAAGGGCTGCTGACACGCTTCCCTCCCTTAGGTCTAACCTTTCAAGAGACTTTTCTTGCGAGGTGATGACCTGCTATCTGTCGGTGCCTGCTCAGAACCATTAGCTCACTGGGGCTATTCTGTCTTTCATTTTCTAAGTGGTGAGGTCAGGTATGTGGTCTTTGCCTCCTCCATACCAATGGCTAATGATGCTATTAATAAGAGGAACTCTGTACCTAATTTTCCATCAAAAAAATAGAAAAAATACATGTGTCCTTAGGGTACTGATATCCAGATGTGTCTAAAGCAGATGAGACTGGTAAGAAAACAAGAGACCCGTGATGGTAGTCTCAGCCTTTTCCATATCTGTCACTAATTTTCCATGTCTACCAAAGATGAATTTCACTATGTCTAAATCTGCTGAGAGGGAAGGGAGGGAAACATTTTGTCCAAGTAGTCGGTATTCATTAAAAAGGGAGATGAACTTTGCACAACGCTTTAAAAAATTGCTTTAAAATCTGGCCCCAGTGTGTGCTGTTCATTCATTCTTCATAACTTTCCTTTCAAAAAGCTTTTAAAACTCTGAAGCACAGGGCTAGGATGCGCTTTGGGTTGTGAAATTATCTTTGCAGACCTTGGAATCTTTTTCCAATTGTAATTTCAGAGCTCATATGTCAACAAATCAGTGTACGGTATTATCATTTCCCTCTGGACTTTTAAAATCTATACCTCCAGGGGAAATCTAGGGACCATATGATGTCAGCTCTGAATACATTAATAAGAATGAAATGTAACATTCGTTAAAGATAAAATCCTTTCATCAGAGAAACATCCCATTTTTCTGATTAACTGGTGTGTCAACATTACATCACATCGTCAAGAAGTTTCTGGATATCTGCTAGGCTGACAAGCTCTAACCAGCTTTAAAAATACCCGGAATCCTCCTCTTGGCATTAAAATAAACAAACATTTGCTAAAGTAATTACTTTTATTGAATAAATCAGTAGCGTGTCTTGGGAATTTGCTGCTGAAGACTTTTTTTCCCCTTCAACCTACGTGTCACAAAGTAATTCCTCGCAAAGGCTGCAAAAGGCTTAATATAATCAATCCACATGCAAATAAATATAACTACATTAGTTCTTGAATAGAAGGAAGACACTGGAAAAATCTCAAACTAAGGCATATTGTTCTTTGGCAAATATTTTTCAAGTGTTTCCTCCTCTTCAAGCTGGAGATCTGTCTAATTAAACAGCTATGGCAACAAATGCCGTCCAGCCGAGGGTCAGCTATAAAGTTCAAATCCCAGATGGTTGATATCTGTGCATGACTTATCTACCAGATGGGTTCAAATGTTCCACTGGATTTTTTATTCTTTTCCCTCACCCTTCCAGTATTAAGGCAATTTGTTATATTCCTATCAAATATTTATATTGTTTTTCTATTGACTTTTGCTAAGAATTAGTTAGCGAGGAGGAAAAGTTTCCCCAGAGCGTACATTCTGCTGTTTGAGAGGTACTTTGTTCAGCATTCCCTTCCTATCAATTTCTGCAGTCAGAGTTTCCAAGGGTGACCTAAAAAAAGGACAGGAATAAAAGATAGACGAGCATGGGGGTGAGGAGAAATAAGGGTAACATTGTTAGTATCTGCTTTTACTGTTTCTGCAGATACTTAAAGCCTGTATGCTCTTATAGGATAATCAATAGAAATTTAAAACAATTTTGATGATTACCACTAATGAAGCACAGCCTGACTGTAAAGTTTATCATCACTGGTAGCTATATAAAAATATAGCAATATGGTGTCTGTCTTTGGGTTTATTTTTTATTATATGCTACTATTAAACAGCCTAAGTGATGCAAATGATGCCATGTTGATTTAATTGTGTGTTTTTTAAATAGATGTTAAATATTGTAGAGTGCGCTTTCTCATTGAGATCAAGACTTAGATTTCTAATTCCTGGTGTTTATAGCCTTTTTGAGTTTTGGAAGACTACGTGGTTGGAGGTTACAGCTTCTTTTGGTTCAAATTCCAAAACTGGGGTGGTTCAGGAGTTTACATATAAGTGATAAACAAGACAGAAACAGATTCAGAACTCTAGAAAATATGGCAAGAAGGTCTTAACAGACCAGAAGCTGAGTATTGCATTCATTACTTTTCTGTAATCGATTTTACATTGCATTAAGTACAAAGGTCAAACTGGTGGCTGGTATTCAAAATACCTTCCAAACTTCAGAATCAAAGTCAAAGTTAGATTAGAAACTGAATTAAATGTTTTAGAGAAATGCTGGGTTTGTGCTTGAAGGACACAGTATTCTTGCTTTTGTCACTAGAAAAACTATATCAAACATGAAAAGAAAAAAACCCCCACCCCCACATTTTTAAAGTTCAAGCTTCCATACACCTGGAAGACAGATTTGCCTGAATTTACCCAGCTGGAATGTTTATCCCAAGGCTGGTGGGTTTTGCAGATGCTCTGTGCTGGTCTGTGCATGCTGTTTGAATGCTGCACTTGGAGTTAGGAGTAAGGATGAATTTTCATTCTGACAGATACTGTGATCACTCTTTTGTTGAATCCATCTCTAAATAAATCTCTTGTTTAAATGTGGTTCAAATGAATGATAAACCCAATACATGAGGGACTCTTTTGGTGCCATTGAAATTCAGTGGGGAATCTCCCACTAACTGCAACAAGGATTTCGCTTTTGCCCTCAGGAGGGAACAAATGAACTTGGAAAATGATAGGAAGTGGGCCTGATCTTAGTAGCCTTAAACTGATGGCTTTTGAAATAATTCTGCTATCTTACAGTTTTCAGTTATCTTTACCTTTCCTGTGTTTTTCAGAATAAAGCAAACTTTGTAACTCTTGCTACAATAGCAATAAAAGATTTCTTATATGAACTAGTTTGTGAGCCAGTCTGTTCTGACTGTATAGAACTGGAAAGATACCATTAGAAATAAACTGCTGTCCGAAGTTGAAGGGATTGATTTGTTAACAGGATGTGTAGAACAGCCTCTTTATTCTCTAGAGTTAACAATTTCTACTCATTTGGCCAATTTTGTAGTGTCTCTTTTCTGCTAATTTTACCATGTCTTTTTTAGCTTTAGATATTATATGTGTAGATTCAATTGAATATGTACAACAACATGATACTAACCTGCGGAAATACTCCTTTCACTGGTCTTTACAAGGGAAGACCTTTTCATCTTTTCTTCTCTGCCCTCTTGTTGTGTCTTTATTGCTCCGGGGTAGAAATACAGTGATTGCAGCAGATGTGTTCTCACAGAAAGCTGCTTAAGCCATTGGGTTTGGGATGCGCTGAATGCCACAGCAAACCTCAAAGCTAAATGCTTTAATGAAGAGAGGAACTTCATTTTGGGCAGTATTGCTTACTTTCTTTAGGTAGATTCTTAACTTGAAGCAGATCGTGTCAGGAAAGGCAGCAAACATATCAGTCACCGAACCCATCCTGCTCTACAGCTCTCTCAACAAACCGTCATCTGGGCTTATAGTGTAAAGATACTTCTTGGTAAACACGTTAGCATGTCATGAAAAGAATGTGTTTAAAGGCATAATAAATCCAAATTTGGGGTCGCAAAGTGCTATCTGTATAAGGCAGGCCACAAAAATAGATGGTTTGTTACATCTTTAAGGAGTTCTTTTTCTATAAACAGATGTTCAGCAGTAAAACTGAGTTTGACGTATCATGTGTATAGGTAATGAACACTGTTGTATTATTCCTTCCAGATACGTACACAATGTCCACAATGTCAGTGGACTTGGTAGAATCAGCTCTGCTGGGCATTTCCGAATGCTGCCAGTGGAGTTTCCTCTCCACCCACCAGCTTCCTGTGGATGTGGGCTAACTCCAGTATCTATTCTAATGTAACTAGTGCCATGGCCAAGCACCTTGCTAAAGCTGTAAGCACAGGTGGCTGATAATCTCTTTTAATTATAGTTAACATGCTTAATTTCAAAAGTGATGTGTAAAGCTGACAGGCAGTTCCAAAGAGCTTTCCATCACGGCTTCTGAGCCTTTCTGTAGTCATACAGCCTCCAGCTATTAAATTATTTACCCAAAATTGGCTTTGAAGGAAGAATTTAAAAAGAAATAAATAATCTAAGCCTGGGTGTATTAAGACTTGATAGAGGAAAGAGGCATAAATAAGAGCTGTTGTAGGAGCACTTTGGCTTCTGCTGATCTACAGGGAACTCTTAATGGGTGAGCTTTGGAAGTCGTTTTGTTCTGCTCCTCCCCTGCATTTCTCCCTGTCCCCATTTTCCCTTTTTTCAAACTAAGCAACTCCATTTATTTTACATTTTTAGTTGCTGTTACAGTGATCAACGCTGTTATCAGGTGAACGGATCTATGTGCTTTGTTACTACCCTTTCCAAATGGCCGTCGTGCTGAATGTGATCAGCTGGCTGTTCTGCAGATGATGCCTCCTGTTTTTTGGGGGTTTGTTGATTGTTGTTGGGTTTTTTTTTTTATAACTTGGCTGTAAAAACAAAAGCCATGCATGTGTTTAACTTTCTGATTGCTGGTAGTACCAGAGGGGACTGACAAGCTGCCTGGGCAGCTGGTAGGCCCACTTCGTCACTTTAATGTAAGCTAAACCCTGCTCCTACTCAGTGGTCCGCATACAGCAATCTGTCTTCACAGACTAAATTAAAAGCAGTTTTAGCATGTGATTAGCTGTATAATAAGACAGTGCAAGGGATGTGGAGAACAAAGAGTATAGGAAGGCAAAAGGGCATGCATCCTATCATTTTGTGTTCTGTGATTCAGAAAGGAACAATCATTTTCTAGAAATTACACCCGTTCAATAGAAAGTCTTCTAAACCAAGATCATTTTTGAGCAATAAAAGACGCTGACCATTAGCCTTTAAGCTGCAGTGTTGCATAGGATTTAAGGTTACGGCGTGGCTCCCTCCTCCCATGCCTCGCGTGGCTACACTGACTGTGGGAAGGACTCTAAATTCAGAGTGCCATGAGATAGCGCTGCAAGAGAAGTTTCTTGCTTTGGTTTTAGTTTTTATGCTATTTTATAGCCTTACTTTTTAACTTACACAGTGCCTACATATGCTTTCACACTGAAAAAAGACTTTTAGCACTTTGGAACTAAGACATAATTACTTTTTCCAGCACTTGCCATTACTTTGCATAGCTTTTGTATCTGTTTCCCTCTTCAAAGTATCCTTTCTTCCGCCTTCAATATTCCCAAGCACATCTCGAGATTCTGTCACAGCAATATTTAAATGTCAGGTACTGTAACCATGTGGCGTAGAAGTTCCTTAATTCCCACATCTACAGATGTTATAAGAATATAGTGTGAGTTGAAAATTATCATCTTATTGCACAAACTTCATCTAGAGACTGTAGAATCTAGAAATGCATGTTTATAGTTTAACAATAAAGCAATAATTGTATATCTTCCGTGGTTTCTATCGCTATTAACTTATTTATATTATGGTGAGCAAGCTTTTGAAATCTTCATGTAATGAAGTTGCAGACGTTTCATCAGCAACGGAAACTTGGGATTCTGATACTTCCTCATCAACTACTGGTCTCTGTCAGTTTGGGGGTTTTGTGTGGTTTTTATAAGTTTGGGGCTGAAATAAAAGAAAAATTATATTGGATAGAGCAATACACAAGAGAAGTTGCATGGTGGGTGAGGGAAGGAATGCTCTGCTGCTGAGCAGGTTGGTGGGAAATGCAGACCTTTGCCTTTCTCCAAGCCTTTCGGAACAGCTATGGGTGCTCCCAGTCCTCCTAAGAGCGGGTATAGGAGTTGCTGTGTGGTGTGCCAGGTTTCATTTGAGAGGTTCATGGGAGTTTTGTATGATACCAAAGGGCAAAAAATACAGTGTAATATGGTCCAACGGGGATTCTGCCAAAACCTGCCCCTACATCCATGTGTATTCCTGAGGGGAACTCAGGGTAGGGTATGTTAGATCGATCTTGACACACATTGAGGAGCACAGAGAAATACGGCCCTTTCTTTACTCCACATCTCTCCTTTCTCTCTTAAACAGATTATATAAAAGAATGACATTTTCAGGTGGCACTAAACCAAATCAAGGGGCTAACTGTAAATTTGGGCGGTTAGATTGTTTTCAGCCGTGTGATTCAGGCTGTTATTCTTCCACTATGAATTAATACTGAATAGAAAGGGTGAAAAAGAGAACAAACCCAAGTACTGGCATTTGGAAGAGGTAATGCAAGCTCGGAAGAAGGAAGAAATGGGAAATGGGGAGCTAGAGCTGGAATGAAAGAGGTGTTTGAGGAGATCTCACATCTCTTGAGGAACTGAAGTGAATCAAATTAAGTCCTCAGTCTTTGTTGTTGAGCTAAAATGCCCTCCCTTGCCATGTACTGCTTTGCAAAATGTAATCTTTCCACTATGCTATGTAGCAATGCAGCATAATATGGATAGTGTGGTGTTTTGAAGTTCAATAGTATGTTTTCAGATAGCAAGTAGTTGCATCTGTGCAATAGAAGCCACAACCAATTATACTGCTTGACAGAGGTAGAAATTATTAATTATAGGCATTTAGTCAATGACATATCATTGACTAAATATCAAATACAAAAAAAAAATGTATGAAGATCTGAAAGATGTTTGCAGTTTAAATATTGCATACAGCCTGTAGTATAACAATTTGTGTTTATATGTGTGTTTATATGTGCACGTGTGTCTGTGTGTTTATATGTATATTTCAATATGTATGTGTGTATTTACATATAAAAGACTCCAAAAGAAAGTTTTACTATTTCAGGGTGAGATCAAATTCATTACGTTTAATACCTGCACAGCTAATGAAGTGCAAAGTCTGTGTATCGTGCTTTCTCTCCAAGCTGGATAGTTGATATTTACTCTCATTGTACAACTTACGGCTTTATCTCAAGAATTTCAGCCTATCTTTGAAAGCCTTTCTAGATTAGCTCAAGGACCAAAACCAACGCCCATATGTGAACTTTGATAGGTTTGAGGAGGGCTGAGTTTCGGTTCAGGCCTGTTTCTAGTTTAAAATGTAATGAGTGGGCCAGCTGTGAAATTAAAGGAAGATGCTGTATCATCTCAGGAGAGAATTTTTTATTTAGCAAGACTATTAGGTGTGAAATGCCACAACTCAACAGATAATTTAAAGAAACAGTCAGCGCTATGACTGACAGTAGAGTATCCTAAGTGTCCCTGGCTTACGGGAATTACTCATGCTTTTAACCCAAGTGCTCTGCTAGCTTGATGTAGAATCCTCCATTCCACGCTTGCTCCTACTCAGGAGACCTTGAGAACTGGAAGATTTAATCTTACAAAATAGTTTTAATTCTTGAAGTCAGTTCTATTTTAATGCGGATATATATATTTAAAATTAGGAAAATTAAAATTGTACTCCTATATCATGTATTCAGGAGGTTACATGTAAGACAAATATACCTTTTTCTTTTTAACATATACACAAAAAAAGTGAAGATAACTTGAACAGTAAAATATTCGTCATTATAGGGATAGTTCATATAGGGACAGTCTAGTTTGCTAGTGAAAAAGTGAATCTGTATTCCGGAGGAAATAAATGCAGTAGAATAAACTGTGGTTACGGAAGGGATGTTTCTGGGAACAGGAATGACTTGCAGTCAGACAGCAGTCCGGTGCTCCTGGCCAGGCTGAAGGGGGTGCCGTTTCCCCAGGAAACGCTCCACATGCCCAGGCGGGCGAGTGCAGCCAGGGCTTTTCTCAGTTCTGAACAAGGGATGAAGTTTGAGATGAATGCATCTAATCCAATTTAAGCAATAGAGACTTTGCCATTTTTACTTTTTAAATTTGCTTAAAATTTAAAACTAGACTCTTGATTCTTGTTTCATGTGATCTAAACATGTCTTGATTTGTCAGGGGCAAGGAGCATTTCCTTTGCTCTGACAAACATGAATAAAAGCTGCACTTATGTCTAAAAATCAGTCCTGTGGTCTTGATTCATCTGAATAGTAATGCATTAAGATGCTTAAAGTTATAGTCACATGGTTTATAAGCTGTATTACTTTGTTTAGGAATATGAACTAGGGAATGTGATTGGTAACTTAATTTCCAAACAGCGGTTGCTGTGGTCTGTTTAAGTAAAAGTCTATGCTGTTTATGGGGCCTTTTTGTTATCTGAGTAGGTCAGGGTGATGCAAGCACCTATAAAAATCTAAGCACATACAAATGGAAAAGAGGAAGGTGACTGATGAATATATTACACAAGTAAGAACATGTTCTGAATGATAAGCAAAAGAGTGCAAATTTATGCCACTACAGTTAGGGGCAACATTTTAAATATTAAAACAAAAAGACTTCTAATGGTATTAATTACAGCTGGTAAATTTGTCAATAAGGGCAGAAAAAGTGAATTCAACTTATTTATTGTGGTTTGGAAACCAGATTAGGAAATGTTTTTCGCATCTTACAAAGTAAAATTTTCTAGTCTGTTTCCAGAAGATAAAGAGCACCTGTCAAAATGGCACATCTGGATAAATTGTATCCAAAGGCTTTTAGAAGAGTTGGCCAACAAATTCTCTCCAACATGTAATATTTAATTATTTTATGGGGATGGGGAAACCAAGTTAATGTAATATCCACATTTGAGAAGAAAGGAATGGTTTAGATGATTGATAATGTGTGTGAGCCTGCTACTGATTTTTGACAGAAATGTAGAACAGCCAGTATGCAACTTAATTATGTTATCCTTTGTCTTTAATTGATATGGCATTTATTGGCGTAAATTGAAAGAGTCTTGACTTCTGTTTCTAACAGATGTTGTTTGTGCATATAAGGCAATATTGCTTATTGTGGATTTGTACAGTGTCTGAGCTGTCCAAGCCAGTGGCCTCCAAACTTTTTGATTGGGTACCCCTATCAGCAAACGTTTGAGCACACACTCCCAACGTACATATATATATTTGTAAGTTATACATATGCACTACTGAAGTTCTAGGATCATCTTCCCACACCCCAGTGGATCGTGATGCAATCCCCCGGGGGGTGTGCACCCCACTTTGGAGACCACCAAGCAACTAGAATCAACAGACCCTCTCAGTAGGTGTAATTCTGTTTGTTCTCAAAACGTATCTGTAAATTAGAATTATTGCAGAGCAGGTGAGTTCAAGTGGAGTCATAAGGATGTCACGCTACATAGATTTTAATATTCTGGTAAGAAAATAATTGTAGTATTGGTGGATGACACAAATACAGGGCCAAAGAGGACAGATATCGGATAGTTTGGTCAGTAGAGCACAAGCAAATGATATGCATAATTTAATACATTTGAATGTAAAGCTGAATGTCTGTAAACTAGGGCTGAAGCCAACACTTTGAAGAATGGGGACTCCGTCCCAAGGAATTGGTTGTATAATGGTCCAGGGAGCCATGTTGAGTAATCAGCAAACTGATAAGAGGAAAACTAAGCTTTGGTAGACACAATGTGAACTGATTTCCTCTGAATGTTTTCAGCATTTAGCAAGGCTAAAATAACTTTGGTACCTTCTAACTTTGGAAGCTGCTAGGTCTAGGGTATGTTTTGAGATATCGGGACAAATTGCTGACAGGATTCCTATTTTCTCTTCTCTCTAGACTGTTTCATTAATAACTCACTGCTCATATGGTGAAATTTTTTAGAGGCAATTACAGATATGACATATTGTACACATGGTTTTAGAGCACCATGTCATCCATTGCTACTTGAAACAAATGACTTCATGGCCTGGTGGTACTCTTAGAACTGAAAAACTGCACAATAAGCCCTGGTTGAGGCTTTGAGGACAACTTTTCTTTTTTCTAATAATTTCCTCTAGTGACAAATCGAAGTATCCCTTATTACTGCTGAAGACCAGGTTTTACTAACTGCCAAGCTAAAATAAATCTGTCTGATTAGAACGAATAAAGCATTTCTAGCTGTAATGAAGATGTGCAAATGCCTCAAGAATTCTAACGCAACTCTTTCTGAAAAGCCTTGTAGCATACCAGGGCTGTGCTCCCCTGTCCAATGGAAGTTTTTACATTCGAACAGGACTGTGTTGCTTTAGTCCGTCTAAGCATAGACCTGCACATCACATTTTTGCTTTGGAAGGAGATTGTGCTGGACAGACCCTGCATGGATTTGACCTCAGCGTGTTCTAGATATTTGTGTAAATTAATGCTACGCTCTGTCATTGACAGCTTTGACTGCTGCCTTATATATGCACACAGAAAGGACTTGGTGCAAGCAGGGAGCACGTGCAAGTTCCTTATTTCCTCTTTGTTAATATTTAAAACTTGCTTTTTTAAAGTATGCCCGTTTGGCACCTAAGATGCAAACTGCCAGTTGTACTATGAATATCTGTTTCTGGTGACTCACTGTCTCCACTGGAGTTTGTGTGGTATCTTTACATATATAGCTGTGATTTGTGCAGAGTTTGCGCCTGCTTTGCAGAAGTACAAACTAGTCCCATTTTCTGATAAAGTGGGAACAGTCTGTGGGCACGGTGCTGGTTTAGAGACTCCCATTTCAGTGCCATGCTCCACAACAGGCTATCTCTGTCATTATCTGAGCTTTCAGTGCCATAGGTCTCCATCACTAAAATGGGAAGTAATATCTTTCTCTTACCTTATAATTAATTCTGAACACCCTAACCCAAATCATTTTACTTTAACATCAAGCTTAAGCATTGCTGACTTTTATTGATTACATCAGTATGTCATTATAAAAAGAAAAAAAAAAAAAAAAAAACAAATAATTCATCTTGGCAGTCCCAAGAAGTTTGATATCTTCCCAAAGGTGCTGTCACTGGAAGGATTATTGATGGGCATGGCACCAGATGTTAAAAATATGCACCTATGTGTGAAGTGTCTTCTGTTGTAAATTCAGTTTTCTCCTAACATCATAAAGAAGTTAGGGCTTATTGCCTTTCTCAGTATATAAAACAGAATAGGTTTCTTATTGTGAAAACATTGGCAAGTTGCTAGTTTTGCTGATTCATCCACCAGTGAAAAAGCTCTTTGAAGAGCATGAAGGGAAGATTAATGTTACTCGTTTGCTATGGGTAGGGAGAGGTTGCAGATTTTGCAAACTCATCACAACCATTTTCAATAATATTTTTCTAGTATGGCCATTTCACTTTTCTCTATGCATCTTGAAATGATACTCTTAATCTCTTTTCTACTGAAACACTTGATATCTGCTGTAAGAAAATGGAGTTACAGGTCGTGTAGAGTTAATTGGGAACTGAGTTATTTCCATAGGCTACATAAAGATCACCATTTGGAAAGAAAAATAGAAAAGCTGCCCTAATGTTCATTTCATTTGAATAGCTTTGACTTCTGTGCTTTGAAGTCTACATGGGGCTGAAGGTTGCCTATTTGAAGTAATCCCTGTGGGATTTTGAAAGTATGTCTGTGGCAACGTGTAGTGAGCTGACGTAATGAGATGACACCAGACCAATCGTACCTTTATTTTCTTAACATAAATACCCTTTTAAAAATACGTACGTTTTTAGGAACTGTGAGTTAGCATCATTCTTCCTGTATTTCTATCCTTCAGTTAATTATTTGGCATGTTAGTAGGAGGGGGTTTAAAGCTGACCTGATTTCAAAACAAAGAATAAATTCCCATTTGCTGTGTATCTCAAGCGTTTGTCACGATCCGTCTCTTTTCCTTGATTCAGCAAAGCTCTAAGCATGTGCATACAACCAAATATGCGTAAATGAGTAGTACAGGCAAAGGGAAGTTAGGTACTTCCTTTAGTAGCTTACTCAATTCATGTAAAAGACCAAATTTCTTAAAAGCAATTTTAGGAAGAAAGGACTGGTAAAAGAATAAAACATTTTTTTCTAACGGATCAATCTAAAAAATTGATCTTTTTAATCAGTATAACAACTGGGAAGAGCTATACATATGCTGGATTGATGGATTATAAATCTCACTCATCAAGAGGGAAATGGAAAAGATGTTGTTCTTCCTTTCTCATTTGTCATATTGGTATTTACATTTCCAAAGAGCATTTATTCCTTTGGAAAGAGTGCAACAGCTTGAAAGTCATCAATGTCTACATTTTCTTTTCAAAATACATTGAGTAATTTTTAGCAACAGCTCCATCTCTGTCCTCTATCAAAGTTCATGTTGGGCCTTTCCTGGTGCACAGAAACACCTCGTGAAGTCCCTTCATGTAGGCAAAGCATGATGCTGTGATATAGCATTTATGGCAAAATGGGTGTGTGAGTGGTGCAGGAAAGGAGACTCATATGCATGAATGTGTGCTAAACTCATTAAGACCTAGGAGTTTTAATAGACCCCGAGTCTCGTGTCCAGCCCTTCCATCCATTGATAGAAGGAGGCTGAAAGAATGATGCTTGCAGAGGCCAAACCTTTGCCTGACACTTGTGAGAACTAAACTATAGCGAAAGATACTGCTGGGTGATTAATAAATATTCAAAGCAGCAGCAATCACTGCTGGGTGATTAATAAACATTCAAAGCATCAGCAATTGTAGGAAGGTAAGACTGGGAGGTTTTGGGCTACCAACACTTCTGCTTCAGGCAAGCATGTTGTGTGTTTCCTTCTCATAATCCAGTCATTTTCCACAGTTTTGCTGCTCGCAGAGCTAGAAATATTTTATTTCGATCTTAATTCAGTACCAACTTGTGCACATTTCTTCTCGTGCCAATACTAATTTTTCATTTCTAGCCCATATGCTCACCCCACCAGTATGCATTGAAAAAGAATTCTTATCCTTTTTCAGGGCTCTGTCAGACTCAACGAGCCACTCTTCTGCAGTCCATGGTTGCCAGAGAAGCTTTCCATTTCTTCAGTCGTCCAAAGAGGCTTCTTTGCACTCAGGGCAGAGTTTGATTAACTTTCCTTACATTTGGGTGTAGCACTTATTCTACCTGAGGTCTCACCTTTGTTTTAAAAGTGCATCGCAGAAGAGCAGGCATGGTGACTAAGTTTAAATAAGGAGCAAGAGCAGCCAGCGTTCCCAGAGGGAAACAATTTGGTGCAAGTATCTTGCTGGAGAAGCGGAGGCAGCTGACAAACGAGATGACTGCCCGCATGGTCTGCTGTGGGTTTCTGTGGCTTCCAGTAGAATGGTTTCTAGCCAGCCTGCCTTTTGGTAGTCTGACATGAATATCATCAGGGTTTTTTAATGCCTAACTTGCAGACTTTTTCCTTATATCCCTGCATCTTGGATTGGCAGTTATACTGAAAAAAGAAACAAACCCTTCCCAACGGCACATAATTTTTACAACCACTAGGTTGATGCTTCCAGTAAAGGTACCAAGTAATACACCTTAAAATCCCTGTAGTAATATTATCCTGCCTTAGCGGTTTCTCTCAGATTTTTAGTGCTGTGGGATATCTGCCAGTGAGGCACAATAAACACATAATAAACTGTAGGAACTACAGGAACTGTATATATGTACGTGTACATGCACACTTATTACAAATGAAATCTTTCTATTTCTTCACTTTAAATAAATTTTAAGAAGTGAAGTCTTGAAGAACGTTGGCAATGAATTTGGTCTTTTGCTCCAAGACATCTCCTTTTGTCTACGGAGATGGTGCATAGCATTAGCACAGGAGATACACGACAACTGTGTTGCTGCAGTCTGCTCTTGAAAGATTTTCTGCTGAGGTACTCAACCCTTGCGAGCTTTTTCTAACGTAGAACACTTTAAAGAGATGCTGTCACTCTTATTAGCAAGCAAGTGAAAGGGAAAACTGTGGTCAGAAAATAGACACTGCTGCTTAACTTTTCTGTAACATAGGCAGATGACAGTAATTCTATGACTGTTTTTGGCGACTTCTAATACCAAAAAGTCAAACACCAGTTGTGTTTGAATGACAAACCAGTCATACCTGTTAAATTAGCCATTTAACATTTAATTTGATCCCAGGTTGGATGAAAGATACAGAGATATTACCACAAGGCTGTCTTTCTATGAGGGAGCTAAAGGCAACAGAAAGCTGGTTCACTAGGTTTGCTGGAAAAGAATGTGAAGGGCATAAACTGTCATTTTGAATAGTTTAATAAGAACATGAAGCCCCTTTTTTAATTTGTAGAGCCCATGTTTAACTTACATGTCTATACAAGTAATTTCATTGTACCTGGAAATGCATCTGGGTGCGATTTGTGGCTGCTGTAGTTTCTGTAAGAGTTCAGAAAACTGCTATGTGTTTGTAGATGTGTAACATGCTATTTTGCTTGCTTACACTTCCAGTAGATTAAAAGAGAAGGCTAACAGGCAAATGGTCTTTAGTCTAGACACGAAGTCATTGCTTAATTTGTCTAACCACCCCACCATATAGTCTGTGGCACAATGCAGTGCTTTTTGATTACTCTTCTCTACAAGGTACAACTGAACTGATTTCAGAAGGAAATGGCTCTTCTTATACGTTACTGTCATCTCTACACTTGTAAACATGGAGTCTGTTGCCAAACCCATGTGATTTCATTTGCTATATGATCTCCAATTTCATGGATTAAGTCCTTTAACATGGTATCATATGTTGTATGTAATGTCACTAGTGAAAAATTAATCAAGTTGTTGTCTTAAGCTTTTGGGAGGGAAGGGAAAGGTGCTACAGTTAAAAGCCCATCAGCCAGAAAACGCAAAAGTGAAGTAAGGAAGCACTTTAATTACCTCGTTCATCTGTCCTTTAGCCAATTTCAGTATTGATGGAAATATTTTTTTTTTTAGGTGATTTTTTCTAATAGTTTTTGATTATAATGCACTGAAAGTTTCTAAAAATAACTTATACATGTTATTAGGCATGTGAAGGTCTGTTCCTGAAAGGAGGGGGAATACAGCTTAGTGAGCAGTCTGTGTGCGATTTTGGGCAATAGAAAGTAGAATTCTAAATAGTTTTCTAATATTGATACTTTTTATGAATTTCTTTAGCTCTATTTCCCTAGCTTTTCCTTTCTGTAAAGATGGAAAGAGACCATCTCTTCTTTACTTAGCAGGAAGAGAAGAAGGGTTATTTAAAGTTATTTAAAATGAATAAAAATTAATTATTATACCAAGGATTGAAAGTCAAGAGACATGAGTTCTATTTCTAGCTTTGTGGCTGGCTCATAATTGCTCTTTGGCAAGCAGTGTCATAGTGTGACGCACATTTAAATGGGCTCTGCCTCCCTAAAACAAGCAGTTCCTTGGTCCTGTGCTGTGCTGTATGAGCTGTAGTGCTAGTGTGTGAGGCAGGGCCATGAACCAGTTGGGGGAACTGGTCCAGCTGGAAATCCACCCCACCCCAAAAAAAAATCCAACAGAAAACCAAAAAGCAAAACAGTGGTGATGGAGAAGGAGGGGGGTTTGTGCAACAGGTCAAACATGCCAGCAGGAGACATGTCAAAATGTTAGCCTTGCTACATCTCATAAGTCTTAGCTGAGAAAGGGGGAAGAAAATATTTGGAAATATTTTCTTCAAAATATTTCTCCTTTAGATAATATGGCTTCCTTGCACTACACAAGGCTCTGTTAAGTCAAACAGTCCAAATAATTGTACAGCAAAGCAAAAGCGGTCTACAAAGTTTTGACCTTGAGTAGACATAAGGACTGCACTTCTTCAGCAATCACTTGGTGGGATAAAAATTATGTTATTTTAAAACTACCCTGTAGTATACAAAAATGTTCTGCATTTAATATGCACATAATAAAAAAACCACCCGAGGTAAAGGCATTATCACATGACATTTAATGTATCCTTGATGGCTAGACTATTGTCTTCCAAATCATAATGAGGTATAACTAATTTTGTTGCAATCTACTGAGCTTTGGCCACCTTCTGACTGCTGGGCCTTCTGTCGAAATAAGTCAAGCCCAGAGTACCTAAGTGCTCCAACTGTTTACAGAGGTAGTGCTGTTTGTAAGAAAATATAAGAATTTCTGTTGAACTTTACTTTTTTGTATTGTAGAGCAGTATTTTCCTTGCACGTTTTTTTTCTTTGGGCTATTCTTCATCTGAGCCTCCCTTTTCTAAACAAATTAGTTAAAAAAAAATACGGAAAATAACAACAAAAAAAGCAAATCTGAATGATTCTGCTTCAAAAACTTTTTTTCAAGTCAGAGTGATGTTCCCTGTGTGAAAGAGATGAGCTGCTTTTTGCAAATTGGGCCTTGGATAATGAATTTTATTATGAACATCATTCTTTGTAATATGCCTACCTCAGTCACGCTTGACTATTAAAATTTTATGTCAATCATGACTGTATATTCACGTGATATAGAAAATCATCTGTAGAACCCATAACTTGAATTTTGGACCAGTTCTGAGGAGATGCAAATGAACAGTCTGTGCTGGGAAACCTCAACATCCTATAGTTGTATATGTAGATATCTTGAAAATTAAATCTAGATTTTGCTCTTTTGTTGCTGTAGGTATAGAAGAAAAGAAAATAGAAAAGATAAAATAACTGGAAAGTGGGGAAAAGGATCAAATTCACCTTGTTTTCTTGAGTCATATTGAAGTGGCATATTTTCTGTAAGCAAGACACAAGGGGGTTAGCCTGACATTGTCTTGTCCTGGAAGCACCTCATAATGCAGGTAAAATAGAGCCCCTCCTTCACTTAGTAAACAAAGCATAACAATAACCCATCTCTTCCAAACATAGTTACAAAGATAGTTTGAGTGAAAGGAGAAATCAAAGGAAATCAGTAGCAGCAGCAGTAGTAACTTTAATTCTTGGGGAGAGCTTAAGGTGTGGTACCTGTAAGAAATGTTGGTGAGGATCTTCCAAAAGCCCTGGGGAGAAGAGACAAGAAGCTGGAGCAAATGAAACATGGCAGGGAAGCGCCCTGGGAGAAGGCTGAAGTAGCAAGAATGGAAAAGGCACCAGTGTGAAGCAACACTGAAAAATCCCCTGGGGTTTTAGTGTAAATGAGCTCTGTGGCAGATTAAGGTGAAAGAGCTAAGATCTGCGAAAGCTAAGCATCAGATCAGGGACTGTAAAACGTAAGGTGCTTCCAGAGGTAGAAAGAGAGAATTCGTGGAACTGCCCTTCTTTGGGGAGATACTGGGGCATGGATAAGTGGAGGAAGAAGAACAGTTTAGCCTCGATAAGAAAGAATCAAGTAGAAATCACCGGAATAACAGAGGTTAAATCCTTGCAGAAGACTTGGATGTTTAGAAACGTGGTCTACTTGCATTAAGTCAGCTCTAAGTGCCTAATCGTTAGGTCCCAATTTAAACTATACCGCCTTGAAAATGTTATCAGATAACTATTTGATACATTTCTTTAAGTATATTTGTGTCTACATCTAAATCTGCTTTATCTTTCAAATTATATTTTTTTCCTACAGTTATGACAGTTTTTCTATTAATCTCGGGCGGTTTTGTTTTATTTATGATTACTCTGATCATACGGTGTGTAATGACTGCAGTCAGGCTTGTCTTCATTGTCCCTTCTCCTCCCCTAAATGTATACCCTGCCAGCAATTAAGCTTCCAATTGGGAAAAAAGGAGAATGTGGTTGAGACTGCATCACTAAAGAAATGAACGTATATCAAATAAACTGCAGCAAAATGACAAAAAGTGTCTCTCCAAAGCCAGCAATGATAATGTTACAAGTGACTCTGACAGCCTCCAACTGAAAGAAGATAATGGCTTTACCCATAAATGGACAAATCGATCTCTTTCTCTGGAAAGGGAATATTGTTCCAAACAATGGGGTAATGATCATTTTCATACGTGAGAAATGCCCAGCATCACCCTTACCATATACTGCAGGTACAAAGTGTCTTTAGAAATGTAGTTATTAATGTGCATAAGGAGAGCAGGGTACAAACTCAGGCTGACATCAGGATTATTCTGCTGTCAAACTTGAAGACATGCTACTTGTTTGTGTTTTATTTTTAATGAAGGAATGGGATGTGCAGCAATTCTCCATTACTAACCAAAATTCTTGCCGCTGACTGTATTTTTTGCCTCAGTTTCCCCACCTTTGGAATATAGAATATAAAAGCTGTTGCCTCTTTCAGTCAGCTGTTGTAATGCTCAGCAGCTCATTCTTTGTTCTTTGAAGTGTAAGATGTTTTATACCATTTCGGATCTAATAGGACCACAAGCATCCTTGTCTGCAGAACAGGTTTTGTGAAAGTACAAGCCTCAGGAGGGGAAAACGAGGTACCACGCTGTCTTCAGCAGCGCGGCAGCCTTTGTGGCTTCCATGGAGCTGACTGCTGCCCCCTCCGCAGCATGTGGCTTACGGCTGGTCTCTGGTCATTTACTATTTCTTCTGCAACTAAAATGGCCAGTGAAAAGAAAAAAAATTCTATAAGGAACAGTATACATTTGTCTCTGTTTCCCAAAGACACTAGTTTACATGTAGCACAGCATTGATACAGTTTCCTTCATTTCCCAATAGTTTCCCAGACTAGCTGGGAAGCTGTCAGCGTCCAGGATTCATTACTGTTTTCACAGAAAGTAGCAATGAAATCATCTTATTTGATGTTCTTTTATATCTTCATTGATAGTGCTAAATTATTCCCAACAATATAGCTGAAATGTCTCTGTCTGTCCTCTAATTTCAAACCTTCTATGTAGTAATTTCTTACCACTTGACTGGGCATTATTCTAAAGGTAATTGAAATCACACTGTATGTGACAGCATAGGCAGGTTACCTTCAGCTCTGTTTTGGCAGTCAGTAATCCAGAACAGAAAACACTTGGTTTGAATTTATCTTAAAAATTAAATCATGTGAGATTGTGGTGAAAAAAATTATAATCAAAATGAATCAGTCTTTGAGAGTTAATTAGTTTTCCTCCTATAACTATTAGAGGCTGTAATTGTTGCACCCAGCAGGTAAGATTTGCAGAGTTTATCTGCTTTTATTAGTATGTTTATGTAATACATAGGAAAGATTTTGTGAACTCATGAAGGTGCCAAGACCTTTTGCGGTTTTATCTATGAGCCAGAGAAATGTTCTTCTCAGGTGCTAGGACCAGGAAGCCTTGAACTTTACCTCCAATCTATTAAACCCATCCCATTCATAGTAACTTTCAGACACTGCAGTGCTAAATTAGGTAAAGTGGCATATTTTGGCTCTGGAATGCAATCAGTTGTACGGGAGGACCAAGGCAATGTTTGGTGATGATCCCGTGTTCCAAGCCTAAGTTTTGCCAAGAAAACTTAGAATTGCTGGTTTCCTTTTGCCTTTGTGAAGATGGCAGCAATGGTCACTGACAGCACGGCAGGTATGTTGGCTCACATGATTGCAAGGCTGCTTGTAGACAAGGCAGTGCTTTTATGAGACGTTTCTCATTGGGGAAGAACTCGGAATTGTTTCCTTAGCATGTGTTAAAATGCAAAATAACATACACTGTTTTGTACGTGCACGTGCATGCCTGAGGCAGTGTCAAGAGGGCTTGTATATGGATTTTGTTCAGTGGCTGAACAGAACCAAAATAGTCCGTCTGGCACCTTTCACAACCCTGGAGGTGGCAGGCACGCAAAATGTAAACTATACAGATGAATTGTACAAGTCCAAGCAGAGAAAGGAAGCGTAATGCATTTAAGATTGATGTTCTTCTAGCTGCAAATTGCAATCTGCCTCTGTTCAAGGCAAAACTTCCTGGCACTTTCTCTTGTCTAAGGGTCTGGTTTAGGACACACCTAATTCTGATAAATGCAAATGAGTATTGCCTGGACTTTACAGAGGTAAATAAAAGTAGGATCAGAATTACATGATCTTGAGGTTTTTCTGCTTTGACTTTCAGGGAGACTTACCTGGGAAGGTGCTAGACTTCTAGCTCATGGAAGAGGAGCAGATGTTGCTGTATAAAAGCAAACAGGCCACTTCACTGGCATTCACACAACTTCTATCAGTATTTCTGCGAATACCCCTTTTCCTGGGACCACAGAGCCCTTTTGGCTTCCTCATGCCCTGACTGCTTTTCTCATGCATCTGTGCCTAATGCCATGTGTTTGAGTTCCGTGGTAAGATGTTTTCTGTCTTTGAAGGTCAAAATCCTTGTAGTGACATCACAACGGACAGGCTGAGGTCACTGAACTATTAGGATGTTTTCAAGTAGAAAACATCAGGAAAAGTAAATCAACTCTTACAAAATTATGACCTCCTCCATCTCCCAAAACAACTTCAGCAGTGCGGTAAGAAAAACACAAAGAAACTAAGCTGTTCCCAGAGCGTAAAACTGATGAGACTTAAGCTCCTGGGGTCTAACAGTAGAGCAATGAATGCCTTCCTCTGGTCAGCCTCCAGCCAGCTGACTGACAGCCTCGTACCAGAAGATTTCTTCCCAGCTCCAGCTGGTCTTGAAGCATGCAGGCTTGACAGTCTTTTTTATTTTGTCCTTGTAATGTAAACTGTTCTTACCAACATGGATTTCAATAATATTTTGTACTTATTCAGCAACTTTGCATTGAAAATCTCAGAAGGGAGTGGGAATTACCTCCAGATTTTCCACACGGAAAGCTGAAGCAAGCTTTTAAAGACTTCTGCCACCTCTCCAAAATCCACACCAGACTTGGATTTTGAATTTAGGCTTCTTTTTTTTTTTTTTCCCCTGCTCTTTTTTTTTTTACCTCTATACCGGAAAGCCCTTCCAGAGGCAGTGATGCCAGGCCTGAGTGCAGGAGGCTGCTTAGCCTGCCTGACCCTCCATTCATGGGGAAGCTCTGCATAGGACTTTGGTTTGTGTTTGTTTTGACCTTGAGCTCTGGAAGAGAAAGCTTTCTGTTATTTGACAAAGGTGATGAAGGTATCGTACATCAGGTTAACTGTCACAGATCACTTTTATGCAGAAATGTGCTGAGAAGTGTCTCTCTGGACACGCTGTCTTCTAAGAGAAGGATCTCATGTAGAGAGATTCTGGTTGTACTGGAGATCTTGGACTTATGCTGAAGGAATGCTTAGGGATGATGGAGAAAGTGAGATAGTAGCCCAACACACAGGTGTGCTTGTACATCCTTTTAGTCCCTTTGTATTTCCTCTCCTAGTTGAATTGAATTATATTCCTAATGTTTTTGTGTGGCCATGTTTGCATATTGGAAGCATTCTGACTGCTTGCAGCCATGCAAGCACTCACTACAGTGAGTTCACTTGGCTGCATGAGGAATTTGTCTGAAAATGCATGTCAGCGCTCTGGCCCTTTGAACGCGCTATTTCTGTCTTGTAAAAAGCATCCACTTCATGCATCCCTGCAGAGGTGAACCAAAAGGTAGGAATGATACAAAGGAGCATGTGGGGAGGAGCGAGTCCCTGTGACAGCAAACCACAAAGATGTCCCCTCGGTGAGAGGCACCAAGGGGAGAGCGAGTGCATAAAGTGGGGAAGGAGGGTGAGCAGCCCACAGAGCAGGGATGTGGTTTGATACAGGGGGTTTGAAACGTGGCAGCCTGATCTGACAGTCTGATTTTCAGATACCTTGTAATTTCTGTACGGTACGGTTGTCAAAAGGGGAAAACCCTGTCTGTCTACCCTGAATTCCACTTAACTTCTGCCGTACTTCCCAGTTCTTGAAAGAGCTTCCAGAACTCCTCTGTTGACAGACTCTTTGAAAGTAACCATTAGTAATACTATCCCAGAAAACTAACAGACCTGAATGAAATAAAGTAATTTTATGATCAGAGGAGTCTGGTAAGTAAGAAGTGAAAGCAGTATATGGTAAGTCTTTTCTCGGATTTGGGAAAAGGATTGTAAAAACTCTTGGGATCCAAGTTTGGTCCAGCTGAACTCTCTGTGTTTCCATCAGGGACAGGGACACTTCCTTATCTCTCAGGCTAATTACAGTCAGTGACGTTACATAGTCAGATACTGTCATAACACATGCTATCCGACAGGTAGGAAAGGCTGCATGTAGTACTTCATATATTCTTTTTATTTATTATGCTTCTAATGTAAATCTCCTACCACTACATCTGCATGCAAAGCTCCAGAAAAGTAGTTGAGAAATTTTTGTTCAAAGATTTACCTTTTCAAGGGATAGCAAAGCCTCTGGCAAAATGATGGAAAAGATCTGGCATTTGGTTTAATGCATCCCGGTTTACTTTTTTTTATTACGTGTCTGTGATTTGCTGCTGTTTGAACCATGGCAACTCGTGAGCATTAATTGGGGTTGGCTTGGTAGCATTTGTCTGTACTGAGACTCTTCTAAAGGGCACGTTAACTTGGGTAAAATCTTAGCTCAAGTTTCATGGGTTAGATGGAAACAGTGTAAAGAGTGTTGCTTTTTTATGTAATTTATGATTTTAAAACCTAAACTACTTTGGGCTGCCCTACACAAAGAAATATCAGCAATCTAGACCATGCTTTGGGTTTTATTTCAAGATGCATGGAGATGTCGCAGTAACTCAGTGTTAAAGGAGATACTTCTACAGGAAAGAAGAGATGGGGGGAAAATTGTTTTCTTTGAAGGCTGGCGAAGCCTGCACAATAAATTTTTCAATGAAACGTGCTGAGCACCCAAGCATGTTGATACAGTCGGGAAGAGCTGCACTTCGGCACTTCCAGTGACGTGCAAAAGTCTTACAGAGGCAACGGGCAGAGTTCAAGAAATACCATGAGAGCTCTGAGAGGCTGGTATATATTATTCTGCCTGCTTTGGTGATGTTAAGAGGACAATCCAGAGGAAAAAAACACAAATAAAATTATGATTAGAAGTAAAATAATTTCTGTTTAGGTATAAAAGTTATGCTACAGCATTTTGATGCTGTAGCATCACTGGTATTGCTCCAAATTGTGAGTTGTAGGTCGTTCTATGATTCTGTAATATTCCCCATTTTGGGCTGAGCAGCATAGGAGTTGAATATTATCCGAGAATGAGTATTAAATTTAGAAAGTGATTTAGTTCTGGGAAAGCACACGTAGCATCATCGTTTTTATACAGCCTAGCATCTGCTGCTTAAGCTATCTGCTGCGTCTTGTAGGGCTGAAAAGGGCACTGACCTTGCAGTGAGACTGCTTACTGGCCAGAATTGCCACGGAGCCGTGCTATATCTCGGGTACACTGGTGGATGAAAGCTGCTGAGCAGAAGCTGCGAGGTCCGGCCCATCGCAGCGCTGTTAAGTAAATGTGCTGAGCAGTACAGTATATCAGCGTGCCGAGAGCCCGACATTCCCAGCTCCGGAGCCAGGCACTGACCCAGCTCCAGCCTCCTGGACGACCAGCTCTTTTTATCTTCCCGCTGCACATCCACTGCAAAGGAAACTGTGACAGCTCCACCTGGATGTTTAATTTTATTTATTCATGGCCCGTGGAACAATGAAGTCAGAGGTAGGTGAATGATGCAGTGCAGGAAGTTGCTGCAGCAGTAGCTTCACTACAGAGATGATGATAATGTACCGGGCTAACGGTGGAGGAAAATATTAATAAATTCTGTTCGTGCATGTATTGGGCAGGGGGTGAGGCAAAATAGGGCTTTCTAGGTGCAGCAGATGACATTTGCTAATTATATAGCTTTGTTATGCCTGAAGTAGTCATGTATAAAGGTTTTGTTTTCCTTAAAATGATGGAAATACGGTCTTTTCAAGGTAAAGCTATCCATTTAATGTGCTAGAATTAATGGAATGTCATGTTTCATTCTTATAAATGCATATCAAGTTCTCAGCAGAAAAATAAGCATGTTAATCATCGTAGCTGATGTACTGTGTTATGTAGATTGCTGGCATTGATTCTAGACTGTAGGTTCGGGTTTCTTATTTGCACGTAGTCAATCAAGTCTGTGCCCACCCTGAATCCCTTCTGCTGAATTTCTGTTGATTTTGTTGCTGGATGTATTTCTTCTGCCTTGTGTATCTGCTTTTAAATAAATCAGCAGAACAATAAACAATCTTACAGCAGAGGGAGCAGAATGTTTCAGGAAGCAAAATCCTTCTGTTACATCGCGCGCAATCTATGCAGTTGTTAAAGGAGGGTTTTCATGCAAACCATGAGTATGTTTCGGGTTTTTAAAAGCCCATTCTCATGTCTGTCTTGTACAGAGGACTGTGTGTGTTCCTAGGACAGGCATGTAAGTAGATCCCTCACGGCGCTCCCAGAGCCCAGCTCCTGGACTGGGCCATGTGTGGAGGTGTTCGGTGGTTGCATAATGGAGGGCTGGGGCATTGGGATGGAGGGGGTCAGACTTGGGGGGGTAGTTTAATTTTTTTATAGCTCTGTAATGTATGTAATACATTTCTTGTGTTTAATACGTTTTTAAAATAAATTTGTTAACTCCTGTCAGTGTCATTGGATTTAAAAGGTATTAGCTTACTAGTAGTAGATTAATATCTTCTTACATTAATGGAATATTAATCATTGCTATTTTTATCCAAGTACCAGTTACTTTAAACTGCTTTGGATTGGGTTTGACTCTGTTGTCAAGGCTGAGGAATGGTTAGAACAAGGGAAGCAGAAATCGGAGCTGCCACCAGCAGCCGGGGCAGGAAGTTGCAATATTCCCATTTAAAACCCAAAGCTCTCGTATCTGCTGCCTGTCAAAGAGTCAGTGCTTTTCGTCTTTACAGGGTAGTTTGGTTTGGAGATGGTGGTCTTGTGGATCTCTTCATGCCTACATATAGTTGGAAGAAAAGGAATTAGAAGTACCCGTAAGTCATAAGCCTAGTTAAAGTTAAAATTCATAGCCAGCTGTTTTATGGGAATCTTTATAAACAGAGTGAAAAACATCTTGACTTATCATATGCTTAGTGATACGAATGTGAGCAGTGTTTCTCTGGTATAGAATAGCTATAGCTAGGGATGATATGAAACCAGGAAATTTGGACCTAAGTTTTATATGCTGTGAAGGGCCACTGGTCAACAGATTTAGGGGGGTTGAACGAGGCTGACATCTAAATAGGGAATTTCTTTAAGTAGACTCAGAGGTGTCAGTAGCATTCCATCAGTGGATTAAAGGGTGTTTCGGGGTGAGAGCCTATGTCACTTTGAGAAGGTCACAGGCAGAGAAATTCAGCTTGGCCTCACCAAAGTCCCAACTTTCCTGTTCCTGACGGTGCTTTGCCGTGCCTGGTGTATTGCCCAGCCAGAGGGGAATGTGAGGCACTTCCCTCCTCACCACTCCATTCAGGCATTGGGAAAGCGTCTGCCAGTGCATGTGCCAGGCTCCCGAGCAGTGTGCCACCCCTCTCGGAGCAAGTCAGTGTGCAACATCCGTCGTCTGGCCAAAAAATGAGAAACTCCGTTTCATGCTTTTTTTTAAGTGCTTGAGGAAGAGAAAAATACTACAAAATGTTACTAAAAATGAATTTTTCTTTCACTATATTACCTTTAGTTTTAAACATGGTACCATTTAAAAGCATTAATCTAAGAGGTTTTTTCCTAATACTTTTTTTCTGAAATAAATACCTTAAAATGTATTTTTTCTAAATTAATTGAGAACAAAAGATAGCATTTGGCAGCTTAAGAAAAAAATATAGTTCTTGAATTTAAAAATGCATAGCTTCATTAGAATTGAAGTGTTGTACTTGTAGCAATATACATGATTACATGTTTGAAGATCCAGAGCCTTTCACATGCGTGTTTTGGGATTTACTGTGACCTGGAGAGTGAGGATTGTGCACGTTGGCTGTAGAAGTTCTGTGTACAGTACACAAATTGAGGGGGGGACCTTGGGGGACTATTTTTGTAGAGAGTAGAGAGAGAAGGCATGTCTCATTACTAGTCAAGTCATGCTCTTTATGCCAAAGGAACTCTAGTAAAAACTGAATGGCCCCCATGCCGAACAGCAGTAAAGCAATAAACCCCTTAATTTACATATACACAGTTGCCAGTTTGAAACAGCGTTCATGAAGGGCAAACAGTGCATCAGCAACTGCGTGAAGTTGGAGCATTTTTTCATTACCCTATCAACAAATTTAAATCTTTTTTTAAAATGTAAATAATATCAGCTTTGCTTTAATGTGCAGGCAGGGCATTGCTGGTTTGCTGCAGTAGGGAGAGGTGTGTTAGGCTGCTCAGCATCGCTGAGGTTCTGCTACGCTCCTGCGCTGCTGGGGAACAAAGGAGGCTCATGCTGGGGGCAAGGCTGAGGGGGAGGCTGTTGCAATGAAGCAAGGGAATGGGTATTTCTAGCATGGTTAGCTGGGGGGTATTGTATGGACAGCCATATTTATTTTTTTTTAAGATTCTTACCTGTAAATGGCAATGCTGTCAATAAGAAATGCATCCTAAGCGAGGACAACCAGGAGTTTCAGTGTTCATGGAGGGAGCTGGGAGTTTAAGTAGGTAAATTATGCAATTGTAATGCTGATCTCCCAATACATTGACATCCCTGCTTCCCCAGTGCTTAGTCTTCAGAGTACTTAAAATCTTCCAAAGGAAATTCACATTTTCCAGGAGAGAATTTTTATTAAGGAAAAAAACAATTGCAGGCAAGTTGGATCTTGTTTTGGGATTTCTCCCAGGCAGAAGCCAGTGCTGGGACTGCAGGGGGACTGGAGGGGGCTCCTGCAGAAGCAGAACTTTACGTTTGTCAAACTGTAGAACATTATCAGGCTGCTGTGTTGTGCCCACTGGAAAATTAAATCGCCTCCTGAAGCATGAGAAGGGAGATGAAAGGAAAACAGAAAAAAAACCCAAACTTTTTTTAAAAAAGTACTTGCTTTTTAAGAAGACAAAACTATATGTCTGTTTCTCTTACAAGAAACAGCATAGCTGGCTATTTAGCTCAAACAGCCACATTTGCCAAAGTGAAAAATCTTGCTGAAATTCAGTTTAATCCAGCCTCCTTGTTCTTTTAGGTCTCTGAAAAAAAAAATCCCAGGCCCTAAGCGTGCAAAGACTGAGTGGCTGGAGTTTAGTAAATGTGTTAGCCACTTTGTTAGAAAGCTTATTTTTCCAATATGAACAGTGTGAACATGTACCAAGACGATGCTATCCGAGGGGTTTTGGAAGCTGGTGTGTAGTAGCATCCTGTAGTAGGAAGTGCTAATGTGGGTGCTGACAGTCAGTAGGCTGGGTAGCAGCATTCGGAGGCAGAGGACTAGGGCCTGGGGAGGAGAGCCGAGTTGCTGCCTTTTGTTACGGTTGCTTCTGCTGTGATAGCTGGTAGATGTTCATCTTAGGTTGTAATGAGAACTCCCTCGTATTTAATATCAGGCATGAGGTGTCTCTGCCATAACCTTAAGGAAATTGAGTTGCATGGACTCCGGATCAGATCCTTAATGAAGCTGGGTTTATGGGGTTTGTTGGGCTTTTTTTTGTTTCACAAAAATATAACTAAAGGCATTACATTAGAAATACATAACTTTATATCTTCATATCTTTTTTATAAACATTTACTGATTTATATGCACAGCACAGACACACACAGTACAGATGCAAATGTCTTCATTTTTCCAGATGGAAAGTCTGAGGGAGAGGACGGGAGAGAACGGTTTGTTCAGCTGCAGAGGAAAGATGAGATTAGAGGCAGAGTTAGATTCTAGAAACCTTCCTTCCCCATGCTGTGCTCTCACAGCTGCCTGGGAGCATTAGACAGTATCCATTGCATATGCTTGAACAATGAGATAGAGAAATGATTTTTTTTAAATTGTGACTTTGTGTGTGTGTGCGTACGTGCTGCGTACGTGACATCTGCAGAATATGCTGTTTGGAAAACGTTTTTACCTCTTTCAAGTGAAACCAGATCTCTGAGTGGGTTACACTCAATGTCTTGCAGGCAATGCTGAATTGACAGTATTATTTAAATGGGTGTAATCATGTTACACATTACAGCGTAATTTACTGCATCCCACTTCTTACTGCTATGTGGTATTAAAATGCAGGGGAAACATAGCTGGACTATCTTGAACTTTCAATAATGAGCACAGCAATAAAAATAGTGGAAACTACTAATATTTGCAGACAAACAGAGAAAGGAAACTCATTAAAATGTATTTCCTAGTCTTTCCAATTTTCTCAAGCATTAGTGCAATGCTTGAAGTCCACTTTGCAGATACAGAAAGCATCAGTGGACCCACAGCTAAGCAGCGCAATTATAATGCAATTACATTGGAAGGCAAAGGGGAGAAAACCCAACTATTTGGGAGGCAAGGGGTTGATTATGATGACCTCTTCAGGCTTGAGGCAGATAGTTTAATATTGATGTCCTGTGCTCCAACAGTATTTTCCTAAGATTTAAGCCAATTTTAGAATCAATTGAGACGGTCTTCAAGGCAGCAATCAGCAGAGGAGAACATAGGGAGCAAAGAATGTAGCTTGAGAAATGGCCTGTTGTGCTGCTGTGCATTTATTACGATACTGAGAGTGTGCAATGAAGGGTGTTGGTTCAGCTGTGTGCCCCTTCCAAGGGCTTCATCTAGAGAATATTCTTGGATTCAGTTCCAAAAGGTGGAGGGGGGGGGGGGGGGGAGGGGAAATATTGCCTTTTAGACACTGCTCTCTTTTTCCTTGTTTGGTAACTGCTGCCAAAGCCGGGTGGCCTCAGATGTGTTTCTTTCCAGTGAAGGGCCATAGGAAAATATTTCTTGGTAATAAGACCTTACTAGCTGGATGCTATCTGTAGGATGTGTTAGTTAAACTGTGATGTTTTGTACCTCTTGATTAACGTGATGAATAGACTAACAGAAAAATAAAACACCATTGCGTTATCAGTAACAGGACTGATGAATGGGAAACGGGGAGGGGCGAGCTGTTTTAAATGTCTCAGCATAAGGCATTTGTATCCCATAGAATAGCTTATCTGTGCCACCGTGCTCTTAAATCAATGGCACACATGAATTTCAAGAGCGTTGCTTGGGGATCGGAAAGATAGTAACATTAGCCTACTAAGAGAAGTATGAAAGGCTGGGTGGAAAGGAAATAAGCCAAAGAAAATAATTGCATGGTTAAATTTCACTCGACTATCCTTTCCTCCTTCCTTCCCTTCCTGTTTGTGTGTTACTTTGAGTCCTGTTGTCATGGGACTCCTCTGTAATGCCATTTGTTTTCTCACTTCATCCCACCCCAATGCTTGCCCTGAACTTTATAGTTTACCAGCACTGCTTGCTTGGCTGCTCTGGTAATCTCTTCACACTACACCACGCTTCAGAAATTCTTCTCTTTGCTCAGCAAAACATACAGCTGCAATCCAGTATGCGACTTCACCCTACCCAGAAAACACAACCGCTTATCTCCATCCAGTTCCGGGCGCAACCTTTGCACCACCGAGCAGCCTTGCTGGCTGGCAAGCTCAGCAAAGGCAGCCAGAAGAAATGCCTTACGAGGAATGGCTCACCTTTCAAGTGAGGACAGGGAGGGCTTTGTGTAGCCGGGAGAGGAGCCCTAGCGCAGATGTGTGCCGCGGGCTCCCAGTCTGGAGCCAGCTCTTCAGGCTGGACCAGCTGCTGCTGAGCATGAAGTGCAGAGCGTGGAGCTCACCAGGGTGACTTTTCATGCTACTGACCATGCCATGCACAACTGTCGGTCCTGCCACCTTTATTAGCACAAAGCGCACATTCCAAACATTTCTGAAGTAGATAGCAGGACAGAAAAGGCACAGAAATGCAGAGGACTGTTTCTTCACAAATGCTTGCTTATGCATTCAGCAGCCCGAATTCGGGCTGGAGCTGATGTGTTCTCAGCTTCCCCAGCAGCCGGGCGCACTCAGGCCTGGCAGTTACACTGTGGTTCTAGCTGTAGGTCTGTGAGCCCAGACCAGATGCCTCCACCCTACCGCCTCAAGCCTTTCCAGAAGCTAAAGCTTTTATTTTATTCTTGCCCTCATTTCTGCAGGGGAATGAACAAAAGCCCAACTCCAGCCTTCCAGTTTAGTCTTTACACCCACTATTTTTTTGGAAAGATAAGGAAAGCCACAGAGGAGATTTGCGTGCAACTTCTGCTTCGGTCCAGAGCTCAGACAGCAGAAATGAATGAAGTAGCTGTCAGCTGTAAGAGAATACAAAGTATTAGTATGCAAAAGGAGCAAAACCCAAGCAATTCACATTGCTACTGAGGTTTCTGCATCCTAGTACAAGCTGTTTGCTACAGCAGTGTCAGATCTAGGGAGTCTGAAATGAAGCCCGATGCCTGGTGCGCGTGTTTGCATATCAATACCAGAAGTGTTTTCTAGCTCACATCTGACACGTAGCAGAACTGGTGCTTGAGGTCAGGAGCAATACCAGAGTTTGAAACACTTGTGCATGCAGTCAGTCCTTGTGTTTGCTTTGGAAGCTTTCTTCTCTTGCAAACTCCAGTTCTTTATCTGAATGCTGCATCTTCCACACCATCTTCTGGGTGCTGTTACATCATCCTTTTGCATGTTCTTCTGCTCACAATATTGCAGCCGAATAGCTTTGCCCACTGCAAAAAATCTCAGCACCTAGCAAAATTTCCCATCTGCTTCTACCTAGATAAACGGGTTCCTGGAAGCCAAACAGGACTTCTTCAAGAAATCCAGTTTGTGAACTAAACCAGAAAATGAGCAGAATTTTCTGTTTATGTAGCCTTTGATTTTAATTGGATTGCAAACAACTAAGTTTGTGTCTTTATCCAGTCTCCAAAGTGCACTCGTGTCCATGTTCTCAAGACTGTCATTATTAACTGTTTTAGAAGCTCATGTAAAGAGCCCCTTTCATCACTCCTGAGAGTATAAACTGGAGGGTAGAGTTGAAAGTATGACAGTGGAGATATGTAGAAAACCGACTTTTATTTGTTTATTTGTTTCTGTTTGAAAACTACTTGTCTATAAAAGGGAAAGCAGCATTCAAAACCAAGATTAACACAATATTAATATAGAAGTTTCTGAAGTGAATATCATAAGATCCTTCAGGTCTCAACTTTGGTATTAGAGTAGGACAAACTGATGAAAAGATTTTCATTTGCTGACTGAAAGCTGAAGAACTGTGTGCCTTGATTTATCGTTACAGTGCTGCTCTGTCTCCCTTATCTGCTGCTCAGACTTCAGTAGATAAAAACTGTGTATAATGTTTACTTCCTGGATTGACTAATATCTTGGCTGAACCATAGAAGATTGGCTCTCTGTTCAAAACAGGACTAAATCACACTTTCAGCTGACTGATGTTTTGGAGAGCACAAAGCAGTCAGTAAGTGCTACATGTGGTAAGAACATGGTCCCAGCAAAAGAAAACCAGAGACTGATGAAAAGAAACCGTATCTGCTGGCAGCCAAATGTGATCTGACCAAATTGCATCTTGGGCAGAGGCGGTGTTCTTTTGTTTGCTCATGATCACAGAAGAATTGTGCCATTGAATAGATTTTATTTTCAGTTGATTTTCTTATGGAGAAAAAAAAAAAAAGTGGGGGTATTTGAACAATCTAGGAAAAGTGAGCCACCCTCTTAGGGTATGTTTACCCAATCTTTTAAAGTGTTCACTTCCTCTGACATTTTTATTTATCTTGGCACAAAAATACTAAGTCAAGCTGTTTCCCCTTTCCTGAGCTCAGTGTTTTTAAAGGAAGCTAATGTTCAGTCTTGCTAAAGTATTTCAGATGACTTGATAGAAGGACTGTGGATAAGAACGATGCCATCTTGCAAGAATGTCCTCCCAGATTTTCGGGTTCTCGTAACAAACTAAAAAAACCTCTCAGCTCAGAAAGACCATGCGATACCAATGCTGTGAGTCTTATCCAATTCTGAATAATATGATTACAGAAATAGTTTAAAGGTTAGCCTATGTGCTGTAAATATATGATCTTATTATATGAATTTTCTTAGCCTAAACCCATCTAGAATGGATGAAACAGCATTTCTAAGCACTTCACAAGGCCTGTCATTTCAGGGGAGGTTTCTTAGCAGCCTTTAAAGGGTTTGAATTACTGTATAATGATATTCTGTCATCTCTTAGCAAGGCTCACATTCTAAACACTTCTATACACAATAGAAATTAAAATGGAACAGAGTAAATTCTGTCTCTCAAATTCATGGACTGTCTAGTGATTGTCTAGGTGCTTTATATTAAATACAAGCTCGTATCTAATAGAGCTTGGTTACTTGGAGCAACAAATTGTAAAACGTAAAATAGTAGGTGAGGTGTGGTAAATCAAACGTTAACTCTTTCTGTATGCTTTTTTTTTTAAAGTATATGCATCTAACATAGGCACAGTTTTGCTTTTATCCTTTTTGCATGCTTTAGGATATTGAAAAAGTACACTTTTTTTTACTGTAAATACATAGTTGGCATGCAACAAAATTTTTCTAAAAGCTTCTGTAAACATATGAATATAGTAGATAGGATGATTTGGGGTCATCTGCACGTGTGCCATTTTCATGGGCTCTGAAGCTCCTTTGTGGGTCTCAGTTCTCCAGCAGTATGTTAGCTTTCTAGGGAACTGTGTAGTCTGCTCTCTCCGTCATGGCACCTCAGTAAATTCATTATGATGATACCAGCAAATGCAAGCAAAAACTATCACATGCAGTAATGCTTTTAGGGGGCAACAATGAGGTTACTGAAGGACATCAGACAAAAAATAGAACCTGATATGTAGCTCATATGTAGGACCAGTTTTCTATGTAGTTGCCTGCCTGGAGACTCTGGTGACATGGTCTCAAGCTTATGGCTATCAGTTCCTGGGGTGAAAGATGTTTTCTCCCCCCCAGGTTTGAGCTGTTACTTCATACTACTTCATGCTTTCCCTCACCTGGAATTGAGTTCAGTGTGCCTGATTCTTCCCTTGAAGGTGTTCTCTGTCTTTTTTTTGATATTGAGGATAGGCTCCAGCAACCACAGATGGCAATGCGAGGGAAAAGCAAAAAGTTGAGAACAGTGATAAGTAGTTCATCACCAGCACTGGTTTGAGCTTCATCCCTCCTGCTGTGTTAAGGTAGTTGCAGAGAAGTAGCTGGATGTGTATCCTTCCACGTCTGAGTGTAAGCGTCACTGGTTCCTGGGTGTACCCAGAGGTAGTTGAAGCACCCGCATAGGTGGGAAGAAGTCTCTGCTGACCTCTCTGTTTAGAAGAATAGCTGAGTGTCCATTTGTTTCTCACACAACCCAAACAGAGTTTGAGGTGCGGGAGATGAAAAATGAAGCTGCTGCATGAACTTTGCAGCTCAAAGCAGTACAGAAAACAAGAAAGCGTATCAAAGTGGAGAAACGTTCACGCTTATAAAGCATATGAAGATATAGCAGGATTTTCATTTATAATCTTTGTTAGCCAGCCAGCCTGCAACCTTGATTTGTTGCTTGTACAAACCAGTGGAGTACAATCTTCAGGCGAGCAACGGTGATGGTTACTGAAACTTGCTGCAAAAGGAACTGTACACCGTAGAAGGTACCGGCCAGCGTGTGAGATAACTATACTGTCTGAAAAAAGTTTCTGTCCACTTACTGTGTGCAGAGAATCTCTGCTTCTGGGGCACACTTTTGGTACCATATTGGCAAAAGTGTGCTATTAGAAAGAGGAGAAGAAGCTGTGGGTGGGTTTGCTGTAGAGCAGTGGGTAACGTTAAAAACAGACATCTACAGAGGTCTATTGGTCAAATGGTAATCTAATCTAATGCCCTGACGCCATCAGATACAATCTATCAGGCAATGCAAAAGTTACCATTCCTGCAGGAAGGGAAATGTAGACTTGTTGTGTGATATTTTGTGGTTTGTACCTCTGAATATATTTTGCGAGCAATCTGAATATTAACAGTGCAGTTCTTGGGTAATGTTGTGGACATCTCCTCCCACACTTACCTAGCTCTCTTAGTGCACACACATGATCTTTCACAGCTAAAATTTGGTGTGTTTTAATTCCTTCAGTTCCTAGAGGAAAACGCCTGCCTGTTTTCATGCATCTGGAACACTTAACGAGAGGGCTTGTCTTGCCTGATTGTATGTGATTGTCCTTATCAAAGCAGTATTTCACTAACGGTAGAGACGCTAATTTGTGACTCTGTGCAGACAGCACAGAGCAGAGATTGCCTCTTATTGGTGGTGTAAAGGAAATAAACACTTGTGAACATGAAGTGAAATTAAAATACTCGAGAGACTTGATACCAAACTCTTCAGCACTTTCTCAGCATGGTACTGCCTTTGGTTTGGTTCTGACAGGTACTCTGTCTGGAAGTATTCTAGAAAATCAGAACTAATGGAAATTAATATTTTAATTGATCTCTTCAATTGTGCAGAAATAACTAGATGGTCTCTGTTCCCTAAATAAGAATAGAAAATCTGTGACCAAAGCTGGTCACACAGTAGTCCTGTTCAAAATGATTGGATTACTGCAAAGAGCCTTCTTTCTTTAAATAGCCATCTTATTAGCTGAAGAATGGTAGAACAGCTCTGGAAGGCATTTCTGTGACATTAAATTATGTCTGTGCAGTATCTAACTCCCTTCTCTGAATTTGACCTTCATCTGCCAAATTCTGACAATCCCAACTTGAGAAACCCTTCCCTAACCCCAAGTGAGAGCAAGACTGCCCAGCTGAGATATTTTATGTAGTGACTTTTGGACCAGGCCTTTCTGATCTAGAAAGAAGAGCAGGTTCTCCTCTCCCGAGATAGCTGGTGGGACCACGAAGCAGTGTAGCTACAGCAATGCAGCTTTTAAATATGGTTACGCTTTTATGGCTGCATGGCCCGAGAGTTGTGTGAAGTCCTTATGGGCCAGAAACCACAAAGGCTGCTTTCTGTTGAATAGGTGCTTTAATTGTACAAACATCTTAGTATTTCAAATTGAAATACTTCAGTGATATTCTTGCAAAGCACGGCAGCTATCATGCCGAACTGTACTACCTCTGAGACTACCTCAGAGAGAGCATGGTCAGCGAGACGTGCTCAAACCTCACCGAAGGAGATGGAACTGCTAGTTGACAGTTGAGACTTCATGTGATATTCTACACCAGGGCAAATCATCTGACTTCATTTGCAGAGCTGACTCCTACACTAAACAATTAATTTTAAACCAGAGTTACCTTCCACCCCCAAATGACCTAGTTGCATTGTCAGCATGAAGGAGCCACCAGGCAGTTTCTCTTAAGTGTAATATAAATTTTAGCTTCTGATGTAGCTTTGCTATAGATGCTTGCCAAGACTCTCTAACAGTTAAGAAGGGTTTCTTTGAGTAAAAATATCCATGTTGTTTGGCTGCCAGAACACTGCAAACTTCTGGACCTTTAAATTAAGAGGAAGGAGCTTTTGGTTAGAATAACATATATGTATATCTTAATATGGAATTCTCATGAACTTACAAAAGCAGGTTTGATCCCTCTCAATAAAGCTCCAAAAACTGTCCCCAAGCCCTTCAACATCCTTAGAGGGCCTGGAATGTATTTTTCTAATAACTGAAGGTCTTTGTCTTTTTCATTTTTATCACGAAAAAAAGACAAATATTTAACCCGAGTATAAGGAAATATAGTTTCAATATACATAAAATGCTCCAAACAACTGCTTATTTTTATTTGCCAAAACAGGGTGGAGTAGTGAGTTTTGTGGTTGAGATCACCACCACCAAGAGAGATGACCTGTTGGCTGTATGTTTGGTGGTGATGTAATCCTAATTTAATGTTAATCATTTTTTTAATTATATAAATGTAGAATAGAATTCTCAGAGTATTTTTTTTCTTGCCGTCTTAGCACACAGATTCCTTATTAGCTTGTGCAAAACGTCCGCAATTAAAATTCCCTCATGAGTAGGAACAATTTTGTCTTGGCCTGGTTGCATCTCTAAGCTTCTCAACTTCTCTCAGCCATTCTGATGATGAATACAAATTATTTCATGCTTTTATTTTTCAGCACGTTAAAAGGCAGAAACAAGAGAGGGAACTTAAATTGGAATATAATTGGTCCTTTTGTGGGTCTACAATAATTAAATGTGCATACGTGGACAGGTAGTCAAGACACCACCATTCGTACCCACTGAAAGCTTAACTGTTGCTTCACTTCAGAGGAAACTGCTACTAAAATTTGCGGCAGAGCCCTTTTTATCTCCAGCCCTGTGGAATTCTGCTCTGTACAGTTTACTTCAGCTGTGGCCAGCTGCTGACCCTGAACTGTCATTTGCAATACAAGTAAAATGCCACCTTACATGTTTTTCATCGAGCGAGCTGGCGTTTCATGACAACTGAATGTGAAGTTGCCTGATGTAATCACTATGAGGAGTAATAGAGAATAGACACTATGAGAGTCTATGGAAAATGCGTATTCTGAAAGCTTACATATTTGGTTGACTTCTGTCAGCAGATTCTTCCTGTCAGCAAATCTGAGGAATGCCTTTACCACACTCTGTTGCTTGGCGAGGATTAAGCACAAAGTGTCCAGCTGAACAAGACTAATCCTCAGGACTGCGCTGAACGAACTATTTGTGGGCCTATTGCATAACGAGTTCAGGGAGACCCACCTGGCCTGGAGGAGTGCTTTCAAAAAATACCTTGGAAAAGCTGTTCTCACAGACCCGCGTCGTAGGCAGCCTCTTTAGTCAGATTAAATAAAGGGATTCATAAGCACAAGTGTTAGACTTGGAGTGTGTCACAGTGGATTTCGTATGTGTTTGAGTTTGCTTTGGACACCCAGGCACCAGAGCTCTGCCTTCCGATTCATATGAATTGGATTGTTTGGGTCATGACTTCAAGGCAGAAGGAGTTCAAGTTTTTGTTCCTGATTCCTAAAATTACTGCAGGCTCTGCAGGGTGGAGATAAACTTCTGCAGCTGCTTTCCCCATGGAAGAGCCTGAATTCTTGCAGCTACACAAACAGGGAGCAGCTGTCCCATATTGCCAAGGCACCGTTGCTGCTGTTGAGAGGCAAGTCCTGCATCAGCCTGGGAATGAAATGGCTACCGTCTTTCACAAGCTGACACCTCAGCTCGTGACAGCTGCCTGAATTCTCCCTCTTCCCCCTCTCTTGGCATAGTAAAATACAGAGCAGGTATAGAGAAGAGAAGAGGCCCAAGCAAGGGTTTTGAAGCAGAGATGTAACCTTTCTACCCCTACATCATGAGTTGGCTCCTCCCCTTATGGAGGAGAGATGGGAGAGTAAGGGCAAAGAATAGAAGAGATTTCAGTTTCACTCAAATTGGCACTTTTCTGAATGGGTTGACATGTGCCAATGCCCATATCCAAAACCATCTAGTCCTTCCTATGCTGGACTGAAAAACAGGAGTGCATTCTTGAGAGAATATCACAAAGAAGACAAAGTAGCATATTGGAGGGGACTGGGCAGCTCTATTGTTCCTTCCAGAAAGCAAGCAAGAAGAGAACTTGCCCAGTTTTTATCCCAGTCTATATATCCGTTCTGTGTAAATAAATTTGAAGTGAGGCCTTTTAAATGCATTTTTACAGCTTGTTCTGGAGGTAATGGAAGCAGGTTACCAATATAAAACTGCTCCGGGAAGTAGGATGTACTTGTTACCATAGGAAACTTGACCTAAAAATAAGCATGACCTGGAGTAATGACTGCCTTACGGCCTATGGGAGAAGAACAATTGATACAGGTGAAGAGCTGCTGAGAGCTGGAAGATACTTCTCTATATACACATGGGGTAAAACAGAGTATGTTAGTGTAAGTGCATTTCTAAAAATGGCCACCCCTGCAGTGTGTGGCCTTGGCTATCTTGTAAATTATTTCTATCTTTCTATTATCACGGATAGGACATAAATGTTTACAGTGTGCACAGCAGCATTTTGGGTACCTGCTTAAGTGACAATTCAGAAGTAAATGTTTTTCCTTTGGAATTCGTTAAAGAAGACCTTTCAGCCATTGTAAGGACACTATTTCGCATGCTGCTCTCAAGTCAATAATTTAAAAATACTGTTGCATTCCACCCTGCACTGCTGTCTCATTTGCCTCATCCTTGGGGATTGAGAGCAAGAGCAAAAACTAAGCATATTATGCATGTTTGCAAAATTATATGTACACATAAATTTGTATATATATGCATACATATATGTATATGTACACAGAAAATTGAGGGACTAAAATACTATTTTTAAAAGGAATTTAATCAATAAAGGGTTATTTACTCTTTAAAGATTCAAGCATAACACCATGGGCAATTCAGGGCCAAGAAGACTGGAGCTAGAAACTGTAGCTCCAGCAGTTTCTAGACCCCAAAGCAAATGCTACGGCATTTTGTGTTGGGATGAAATGACTACAGCAAAATCGCCAGCTGGATTCTGGGGCATGAATAATGCATCAGCTCATAAATACAATCATAATATTGTACAATGAATATATATGTTAAAACTTGATTCCCACCTATGTCAGTTCTTCTGTTTATGAAAGAAGTCTAAGCTGCCTTTTGGAGTTGAAACAGGAGCACAAGGCCTTTCTGTTATTTTATAATTACGATGGCACAACATTTAATGAGAAACAGAAGACATAAGGCTTTCACTCCCTGTAACTCTTGGCCTGCAGCAAAGAAAAATACTAAACCTGAACACTTCTGCTGAGCTGCCATTGCTGAACGTAAGGCTTGAGATTCTCGTTAGCCTCTGATCCCAGTTTGAGTCAGCAATTAAAGCTTGGGGAAGCTAGCATGGAGCTGGTTGGGGGGGGTATTTTTTTTTCCAATTAACTCTAAATTGTACTTAAAGAGTTTAATAGCACAATATGCAGTTCATCTTCCACTTGCCTGCATGTTTATATCGGAGAATTAGGTTGTTATGTTGTTGTTTATTTACTGGCTTGGAAACTACCTGAAGAGAATTTGTTGATGAAGGTGATATGACAGTATGATTATCTGTCAAATCAGCAGGTATTTACTGCTGATGGTGCAGGAGTCAGCCTAGGCAGAGAATGGCAGTTTGATTATAGGGAAGAATTTTCTCTAGACCCGTTTCATCTTAAATGCTTTGCTTTTTATGAGGCTTGTTTTGTGTCACAGCCTGTATTGACTCTCTCTTTTATGCTGCGTTCTTCTTGCCATGCTGTTATTTCTTAACTTAACATATAAGTGACAGATGCAAGGGAAAAACCACCCCATACCTCATGCTGGTTAGAAAGAAGAAATAAATATCCTTCTAAGGTGATTATAAGTTACTTCAGTTATCCCTGCAATGCTGGAAGTATTCTTCTTAAGGAGTTGCATTTTGGTACTTTATGGCATACCTTTACATTTAGCCATTTAGAATGTTGACTTTGAGTGTGGACTGACCTGATAACCTGCCTCAGCTCCACCTGCTCATCACCAAAGGGAAGTTCTCCCAATCCATCACTGCTTCCCTGGTGCTGCTCTGCATCAGCCTGTGGCAGAATTTTTTACAATGTACAGACAGGGAGAAATTCTGTTCGTAACTTACCGATTCTTTATTCCTGTTAATATCTTTGGCTGGATCTCAGAAATGAAAATGAGACTAATAATATGTTACTGTGAGTTAGTTTTCTTGGTTTATTCTACGTGGGGCAGTCCTTCCCACTAGTTAGTGTTATTTGAGCTGCAGTGAGCGCAAAGGCTCATTCTGAATGTTTATGCACCTATTTCTTTGTGTGTGCATCTGGTAGTATATATGTGTGGTTTGGGGACTTCGGGGCTGTATGTGTAAATAAAGTAACCAAGGAGAAAAACATGTATACATTTCTGACATTTGAGCGTGTGATTACAGTAAGCGTGTGCAGGAGGAAGAGTGCTCCAGGTGAATTTGTGAGCTATTTAGAAATCTGATCCTTGGGAGTTTTCTCATTTTCCGTTCCTCTTTTTCCCCAAATGTTTTGGTGATCCTAGAAGTGAGAAATTAAACTAGTCAGGTTATTTTCAGATTGCCACCTCACAAGACAGTTGTGGTCTTGGCCTTCATTGGCCTGGAATGAACAGGAGAGCTCAAGTTCCTAGTTCAGGGATGGAAAAATGCGGGCGCCACTGTATTGTTTTAGTTTCATCTGCTAGCCCAACCAGGGAATCTCTGGAGTGGAAAGCTTATAAATATGATAATGTTTTCTTTTGTCAGTGGGGAAAAGTTCAACTATTGCAACTATTTGCTTAAAAAAACCCCCAAACCCCAGTCACCTAGACTTGGGCACCATGGCTGAGATTTTCAAAAGCAAAGCCCTGTAGTTTCAAGCATTAGACGTGTATTTTCAAGAGCACAAATCGAAGTTGGGCTTTCAGCGCCCTTTGGTACCCCATGAGAAGCAGGCACTGCCAGTGCTTTGAAATCCCCACCCTTAGTCCTGGAACTAGATCTTGGTCTTTTTCCAGAAGCTCTGACTTGGTTTCTAAGGTGACTGCTTGATTGGAAAAAAAAAATTCCTAATTTGTGGAGTTACACTGATTTCTGAAGATGGTTGTTCCATTGCCCATGTACAAAACGATGAGTACCATGACACTTCATCCAGGTTGGTTATTGAAGGAGGACCTTGGTAAACTTTGTCTTTCCTTGTCTGTTCATGAAAGGTGTTTCATAAAGCCTAGCACTTCGTATTAGCAGTAATATTGACGAACTCTGCCAGGAAAGGGTATATTCAGTTAATAAAACTAATATTATCATTTGGGCTTCCACTTTCCAGATTCCTACCAATACAAAAAGGTATTTTGGACCTAAAAGTATACATTGAACTGAGACTAGAAAGGATAGCAGAAAAGACTTTGAACCACCTCAGACCAATACTGGCTTGGCCTGCTATTTTAAGACTTTGTACATAAACATTCTTTTAATATAGGTTAAGACTTGCATGAATATGAAAATGCTATTCCAGTTCCTTTAGAATTAAACATTTATAGCTGCAAATGATGTCTTTTGCATTTGTAAATTTTGTCTCGTTAATATTTGTAAATTCTTCTACAAAATGGACTTGCAATTAAGGCATTAATGTAGATTTTATATTTTCTTACAGGACACCTTAATATAACGAATGTAAAATCTGAGTTAGAACATGCAGCAAGAAAATATATTAGCTTTTACTACACATAGAGTAAACAAAATAATTAAAATGTGATGTGTTTACTAACCTTCTTAAATTCACTCTCTTCTTTCTGTGGTTTAGAAAATATGAACAAAATACCATGGTTCTTCTGTATCTCATCTTTGGTAACAGCCATTTCAGTTTCAATGGAACTGTGAAGTTTTATGCAAGTGTTGGATATCACTGAACACATCTGCTGTAGTTTTTCCTCATTCACCAATGTTTGTCCATTTCATATGCTTTTGCTTCAGTAAGATGTGTGCCTGTTTCATTAGTCATCTGTAAATCAAGAGCAACTCTGAAACAAACCATATTGGGAAGACACCCAATAGTAGTAGTAATAACCTTCATGGTACTCCATGCCCTAAACAATCCTTGTCTTGTTTAGCCATATGTATATTGCTACATGCAGAATACTCTCTTCATCTTAGGATAAGGCAAAGTGCCTAAACCTTTTGTTCCAGGAAGGCTTTACGCGGAGCTGCTGTGCAGTTTCCCCAGCCTGCAGCAGGCTGATGTCCATGCAGATCTGTCCGTGAAAGTGAAGGTACCTTACTTCATCATCATTCACACCGTGATTATACACTGCTCTCTTGCCAGCCAGGAGGATGTTCTAGCAAGATGTATCTGAGAGATTTGAGGAAAAACATTTTCTGAAGTAAGTATTGATAGACTTTTACTTTCCTACAACAATACAAGTTAAGCAAAATGCACAGTGTGTCACCTTATCTTAAATTCTCTCCTATGGGGAAAATGACAACTTCATCAGAGAGCAGCAGGAGAAACCATTCAAAGGCAGATAGTGCCAAAAAGCTGACATCAGGAAAGCTCTGGCTGTCCACGCAGACTGACCTAAATACTCTTTAGCAGTGCCAGGTAAAATAATACCTAGTCTACCTGGCTGTAGAATTTTGATCTAAAATGCCAGATTTACATGAACAGAAAGAAGCAGAGATAGACATGTTTCTCAAAGCTAAAATTGTTTCTGCTTTCATCTCACAAAGGTAGTTAAGTTTTATCTCTCAGAGTGTTCTTGTAGGAGCTGAGTATAAATACTGAGTTATTTCAGTAGGGGCTTTGTTCCAGCTTTTTTCAGCACCTGTCTCAAGCCTCCAAGGTTACTCTGCTTGCTGTCAGCTACTGGGTATTGTGTTCCTTCTTGAGGAATAATGACGTTGTGTTGCTTGATTCAACCTGGAAGGCTGCTTGGATTATTTTTACACCAGCCTTTTCATATGACAAAACAAAAATGTACATGCATGTTGAGACTTTTATCAGAAATCATAATTGGAAAATCCAATTATTTGTACCATTTAAATAGATGACTAAGTGAAGAGATCTCAGGGTTTACACTGGATGTGTGTTATGCTTTAGCTGTAAATACAGCAATAATGGTAAACATAAGCATCTCCGTAGCTGTGAGTACCTCGGTGCAGACTTTGCTGAGCTCCGCTGAAGCTGCTGCTGCTGCTGCTGCTGCTCAGGCGCTGCCCTCTTGTTCGGAATGGCACCACTGGTGTGCATGTTGGCTGAGCTCATGGAACATTAATATTATTTCAAAACTGGCTGCAGTAGCAGGATCAGCTAACAGCCTCCTGGGTTTTGAACACAACAAATAAAATGTAAGCAGCTTTATGTAACTGTTGTATTGACAGCATGGGTGACTTAATTCTAATAAGCCCGCTGAGGTCGTGTATACGTAAAATAAAAATCACATCTTAAATTCTCTTACTAGAGCGGCAAGGAAAACTAATTTCAGCATCATGCTCATTTTTGTCTGTCCTCTTGATTGGAGTGTGTCTGACCACACTTTATAGAAATGAGCCAACATGAGAGGCTTTTTTGTGCCTTTCCCTGTTTCCTGGAGGGGAATGTTCTAATGGCTTTGGTAAATTGATTAAATTATGTTTTGAATGATACAAGCTTCGAACATTCAGTGTATTTCTGGATGCTTCCTGTAGCAGAAGCTAACTTTTGCTTCAGGCGTTTGTCCCCCATCTGGGATTTTGCCAAACTCTTCTCTGCTAGCAGAGCTATTCAAAGCACTAACAGTGGTTACCAGGCATCCAGAAAGCCTTGTTAGCTCTCATTTATAGCTCAGTTCTGCAGCTTTTGCTTTCATGTGAACTCAGGTCTTCTCTACTCCCTTCATGAACACAGAGAGGGAATTGCCACCTCTGAAAGAGATGCTGTTCTGTCAACCACAGCCGTACACATAAGTCAGCATGTTCTGAAAAGCAGAAATCCAGAAATACATTCTCCAGAACAAAACCATCTGTGACTTTTTTTTTAAAAGCTTATTGCTTTCCTCTTTACGTTGATATCGCATACTCATGTAATGCTTTGTGTAGAATTCATGTGTGTGAGGGCATAGGCACACAGAGCCCTCCAAATCCAGAGCTGAGTATTCTAAGGATAAATGGGTTCTGGACAGAGAAAATCTGACACGCAGTTGGAATTAATCTGAGTAAAGAAGGAATCCTTGAGATTTTTATACGGTGGTTTACTTGGTGTAATAAAATCTATAACAGACTAGAAGTTATTTGTATTTGAAAACTTTACAGAAGTGTCTGGACTTCTTTATTAATGGGTTGAAAATAATTAATCCTTCATTTTTAGAAATTAATAAACTGAAGAATGTATGTGCCATTGTAATTCCCTGCAGGACCACGGTAGCATTATGTAAAGCTATGCACAGCATACGCAGAAATTTTCACCAGATGCCTGCTCAAGAGTGTATCTTTGGCTTACAAGGAGATAGCAATTTGTGACAGACTGTTCGACTCATGTTTGGGTGGTGGAGGAAAAGGAGGAGAAAGAGAGCTTGGATGGTTACTGCACAGCAAAAACATTTGAAATTTGGAAGAAACAATGAATGACACTTTCCTCATTAGCATGTGTGTTCTGTGGCCTATCTGTCAGCAGGATTGAAGGTTGTGGCATCGTTACCATTTGAAAGAGAAATCTTATTTCTGAGCATCCAGACAGAAGCAGCAATTGCATTAAATACCAGTTTCTGCATGGAACACTGTTGCAGCGAGTGCTTGTGAGGCTGGAATTCAGTGCCTTTTATTTTAAACATTTGGGGTTTTTTTTGCTTTACATATATTTGTTTGCATTGTAGGGAGGGTAAACGCAGGTCTGTGAAATGGGCAGTCTTTTGTCTGAGCTACTATGGTTATGTTTTAGGCAAGTTGTAGCTGAATGAAGGCCAGCCTGAAGGGGTCTCAGTAGCATGGAATATTCTGTGGAAGGCTTCACCTTTCTTCAGCGTTAACATTGCTTCTTCCTTTCAGCTGCTCTAAGCTGCAGCCTCCTTTCAACAATCCTAACGCTACAAAGTACAGGGAATAACATATGCAAATACCAGCAGTGTATGTCACCATTTGGATGCTTTCTTCAAACTTAACAAAAAACCCCAACATCTCAACTCTGTATCATTGAAAGAAAATGGCAGGACCTTTGAAAAATGGATGCCTAAGAACCATATGTTTCCTTTCGATTTTCATATAGATGTGGTTGGGGCGTCTTGTCTGTCTGTGGTTTCATCCTGTGGCTCAACATAGCACTGAGCAGGTGTTTGTGCAGAATGAGCAATTGTCATCGTCTCAGGTTACTCCATCTGCCTTGTGAAGGGCTTCAGAGGTGCCACTGGACACTTACACGATATCCATTTTAGGGAAAAAAATAAGAGTTTTAGATTGTCTGTAATACTTGGATGATCTTTCCGCATTCTTCAAAATGTATTTTTTTCCTGTGGATTTCAGAAAGAATTCATTTGAAATAACTCCAGCTTGGATTATTATTTCATTCCTTCTGGCTCCCAGGAGAGGTTTCAGGACAGTGCAAAAAGGGATGCTTTGAGTACTTCACCGTTAGTGAAAGCTAATTTGATCAATAAAAAAATGCAAAACACAGCGAACACCTTCCCGCTATCAATACCGAAAGTAAGTAAACACTTAATAGAAAATAAATGTAAGGAAACATCACTAACTAAAAAATATCAGGATGGTCTCTGCTGACTTTATAAGCAAGGTCAAATCAAAATGATGTCATTTATATTTAGCCCAGGTAAATACTTTATTGTCTGCAGTATGCAGAAGGAGAACCATGCAAATCTTTGCTGCCAGTTTTAAGTTAAAGATCTGTCATGCATCTGAAAATAGGTACTTGAAACTCATTGTGGTGGGTAATAAAAGACCGTGAAGCGATATAGGAGAAAAATTACTGAAATTATGGTAAAGCAAGCAACTGATGCAGTGTGGACACATTAAACTACTTTTATGGTTATTTTTGTAAAGTTTTTTGTAATTATCTACCTATAAAAACTAGAGGATACTATCAGTTGAGAGTATCTGAAAGTTATTCTAAAAACAATACAGAGTAGCAAGATTAAAATTTCTTAAATTCTCTTGATTTTTTTTTTGTAAGAAGAAAAATAACATTACTTTAAATCAAGTATGGTTGAATTTCTTGAGATTAAATTTTAAACTGATTGAGCAATACTTCACATTTCAATTACTTTGCAGTTCATGATTTAAACGAAAGATGGCATAATATCCAAGCTGGTGATCCAATCAAGTAAATGTAAAAGGTTTCTAACCCTTCTTTTTGAGCTACAGTTATCTTCATTTTTCTTCTGTCTCTAGAAAGTCAGAAGGCTCTTCCTAGGCTTAAATACCTTTTTTTTTTTAATTAAGTAAACATATAACTGCTTGTCCTACACTCTTTTCCTTCTTTTCAGTGGGGTTGCAAACGGGAATAACCATTGCATTATGCATATACAGGAATAACATGGGGTTATCAGAATAAACCCACTTGTGTTGTAGTACACTTGTGTACTCCTCGGGTTATGTGGCGAGTGTGGCCGCTAGCTCAAGAAATTATTTTTGTGGTACAGAATTGAGGCCCAAAGCAATATGGGGTGTTTTGATAGTCTAAGGTATTGTAAATGTCTTTGGGGGATTATAGGCATGGCTTACAGAGGCCTGTACATCACCACTGGGCGATGTTCTCAAACACTGCTGGAGAATTAGGAGGGCTAATTTGCACGTGGGCCACAGTGCCTGACATCCCATTTGATCTCAGATTTCCATCAAATTTATCCTTGTGTTTGTTCAAGAACAAAATATCTGTAATATCTGACAACAGGTTTGCCAACAAAGTGTTAGATTGTGCTATCTCTTTGGTTTCTCTTGGTTTAGTTCCCCTGACAGTGTACTGTGGTCTCCTTCAAATACACATAGTGGGTTTTGCACCTTAAGCCTAGCTTTAAATTTGATTGAGGGTAGGGGTTCAAATCTGCAGTCCGTAAAATATTCTTCATACTAGAAACTTTCTGAGGATTGTAGATGACTTCCAGTCTATGGAATAGCCTATTTCATCTTCATCTGTACTTTCAGTACCTGTAGAGCTCACGAGATGGGGAAGCCGTGGTCGGGTTTCCATAGAATACCACTGGATGGAACTGGGTTGCATCCATCTTCGCTGACCCCACTATGTCTTATGGTAGCTGACACCAGCTGCGTGTAGGTGGCCATGCTCTGCCTTCAGGTACCACTGTGCAATCCCATCAACAAAATAAAATGTTTCTTTTAATTTCATTTTCTGGATTCTTGACAAACAGAGCTTTGAGCACACCAAGATAAATTCAGCCCTAGAGAAGGAGGAAATCTCTAGTCAGTTAACATGAAAGGATACAAATTGATTAAATTGCCAGTGCTCTTGCAGTCCGATGTGTGTTGAGCTGAGGAGGAGAAATTGGAGTCCCTTTGAGTCCAAAGTATATTTCCTCCGTAGTAATGAAGATAACTAACATTGGTATAAACTGGTTCACTGAATAATCTTATGGTGGGTGCCAAAGATCACACATTTACAACACATTCTTCCTCTCTTTTATTGCCTCAGGGTCATTTTTATTTGCCAGGTTACTGCAGTTTGTAGCACAGGCACCTAGATTAGAGGAGGGGAAAAGGACATGTTATGGTGGTAAAGAAAATGAATTTCTATTTGAAATTACTTCCTGTTTCTAATCTTCAGACTGGTTAGCAGCTTTGCCTAAGAAACCTGAGGGTGGTTCTTACTGTAAATGAACTGTTTGCATTTGAAAGGGTACCTACCCTTAACTATACCATGCAATTCATTAGTATAATGGATTTTCATTTTCTTTTTGTCTAAGATTTAGATGAGATATTTTCTGTGACAGGGCAAAAAGTCAATCAAAAGTTAAAAGTGCCTTCAGTAATGTAGTTTATTGTAAAGTGATCTTTTTGTTTTGGGTGACAAAAATGTGATTCCTTTTGCCGTTTTTGCCTTTTGAAGGCAGTGATTTAGAATATGCTTTTGTTTATGGTATAGGTCCCTTATTACACACTTTGTGGGGCGAGTGGTTGTTGGTGTTGTGTGGAAATTTCCCTTCCGAGAGGTGAAGGGCTACTGAAAGGGAGATGGGCAGTGGGCAGGCTGCCCTGTCTGGCACACAGTGGTGTGTGCCATTCTGTGAAACCATCCTGGTCTCCCAGTAACGACTGCTGGTTTATTTCCTGCAAAGTGAGGGGGCACCATCATGGTTTTTTTTTCTTTTTTATCTGGATTCAAAACAAGCACTGTAGGAAGTGATAATTTTAAAAGATGAAAACTTAGCAGCCTAGTATCTTCCTGTTATCCTGTTCATTTATGAACAAATATGTACTGTGCATAGTTATATGCAAATTGTTTCTTCTGTTGGTATTCGCTAATGGTGCCTTACAGGGGTTTAAGGCAAATCTGATACAAACTTTTCAAATACAAGCTTTTGTCACAGGGGCTGCTTTCTGGGCGTTCCCTGGTGATCTAGCAGTGGGGACACGTGTTTCTTCTTTCACTTAACATAGTAGCAAATGTGATTAGTATTCCGCACTGAAGAGTTTCAAAGAGGAATTTTCCTGGTCCTTTTTTACCTTAACATACCTGTATAGGTCATTATTATAAAGAAGGTAATTTGAAGGTATGCTTTCACCCATACGCTGCTAGTTGTATGTCTGTGTTCTATACTGCATGCTCAGCATGACATGTGAAGGGACGCTACTAGGGAGAAATCTGTGAATGAGTGTGATGGAACAAATATTTAAGTCTCCTTAAGCTTGAATTTATCACTCTGGAGTAATACATGACCTGCCTCTAAATCCCTGATGCATTGCATGTAAAATCCAGTACTATAACTTAAATTGGGAATTTTCTGATAGTTTCTTCCCTCTTGTTTAATAACGCCTAGAAAGGCAATGTAACATTATCCTCCTCTTTCACATGTTGCCTCCTTGTCTGCAAGTTTGGAGAGGTGTACAGCAGATGTATTTTTGGGTAGGTGGATTGGGAGCGGGCTGGGAGCTGCATGGCGACGCTCAGCAGGACCATGAGCACTGGCTGCTGTGCCTCAGCTCTACTCTGCTCAGGGCTCAGCCAGGGCACACACATGTGCATGGCGGAGCACGTCCCAGCTCCCCGGGAAAGAGGCCAGTGCTGCCCAGCCTTTTTTGCCTGAGAGTTCATCATATTGCTTAGAGAGGGCACCGAAACTTGCTGTTTTGCCCTCCAGGCTCCGGTGCAGGAAACTGCGGAACAAAAATACTTTTTTTTTAATGCTTTTCTTTCCATGTTAGTGCGGAGTGTTTCTCTGAGGTGTGAGTTTATTGGTTCCTCTCCTATTTTTGTTTACTTTATATCTGGCTTAAAACACCATTCAAAGTGTCTACTAGCTATAAAGGTTACTATGGAAAAAGTCAATATTTGTTTGCATAGTTTAGGCTAGGATTGAGATTTTATGGTTACTGAATGGTAACTTGTTCAAGGCCAGGTTGGACGGGGCTTGGAGCAACCTGGTCTGGTGCAAGGTGTCCCTGCCCAGGGCAGGGTGGTGGAACAAGGTGATCTTTAAGGTCCCTTCCAACCCAAACCATTCTGAGATTCTTAGAATAATCTAGTTCACAGACATAAGTCAATTAGTGGAGGCTCAGGCTTTGGTAGTGTCAGTACCACAGCTGTTTCCTGTGTTACATATATATATAGGGTGGCCTTAGTACCGTAGCTGGTTTTGCTGTGTGATCATTGCTGGAGAATGTGGGTTTGTTGTTTTGTTTTTCCTTAGCAATCACCCTTTGCATTATACCTAGAACTGTAAGCAGGAGGCCCTCACTGGATTTGTGGAAGGGGACTCTACAGTGCTGGCACAGTCGCTTGCGGTGTCAGCCTAAGGGTATGCAACTGCCACAAAGTCTGTAAATATTTCTGCATTTGAATCGGCTCTTCTGTCTGAGTGATACAGTGCATCTCCATGATGACACATTTGACAAAATGTGAATGTGGATAAACACCCTTCCTGAATTAAAAGTGGTCATATTGCACAGTCATGCACTAATACAGAAGCCATGAAAATATTTTCATTGATACCTTTAAATCTAACTTCATTAAGTCAATAAGACCTTCCTTATAACCTTCTTGTTACTCATTTGTTTAAATAGGCACTCAGTAAAGAAGCGATTTCTTTACCTTAAAATTGGATTTCGGTCAATTGCTTTTATTTATATATGGGACATATGATGCTTGTCATTTTAGTAACAGGTTAAACTTTGTGGTTGCTGTCAAAATAAACGTCTGTAACCCAATCTGAGCTTCGACTAGAAAAATTTCTGTGTTTAGAATGATGCTTGCAGAAAGAGAAATCATGGAAAATATATACTTCTACATGCTGTGCACTGTACACATGATTTCTCAATATAGCACATTATACTGAGCCAGATGTCACAAATGCTGGTGGAAAGACAGTTCTATACAGAACATAAATTAGCAACATTCAGATATTTACTTTAATACTGACTAGTAATTACTTTCACAAGCTTTCAGCCAGTATTTGTGGGATTTGTAATACTTTCCCATTTTTGTTCAAGGAAGCACAATTCTGTATTTTCCAGAATTAGAAAAGCCATGTTAAGATCAGTCATGTATTTTTCTACTTGACTTTAGTGTGTGCACAAAACCCAATGTGCACACACAAGTTCACTCATCTTACTAAATTTGTGAATCATTCAAACAGGAAGGAAGCATTAAATACCCAGCAAACAAGCCTATGCTTTACTTGGGGATTGAGAGCTTTTGAGATGTTGATGACGTGAAGCATAACTAAGCATTGTTAATCTCGGCTGTCCATTAATCCCAAAGAAATGCTTTTTGCAGAAAGCACATTACTACTACTATAAAATGAAAGCAGCAAAAAAGAGGAGGCTGCGGGGTACCTTGTGGTATAGCATATTTTTAAAGGGTGGTTCAGTTTCAGTTGGTTTACAGAGGGTGTTTCAAGAGCGTTAATATACTATGTATTAGCTACCTGCATTATATGTATCATCTCAGTGTTTGTGTTCTGTCCAACTTTGTTTAAAGACATTTTATTCAGTGACAAGTTTGCTAACTACTGCATAGGCGATATGTGGAGCTTTGTATCACCTGGTGTCAGTGGATTTTTATTATGGCTTTTTAACAGTGATACTTAATAATATTAAAAAGTCCCAAATCATTATATTTTTTCCATTCGAATCCCCTTTGGAGACAATACCTAAGGGTAAAGAATAAAAGTGAACATTTTCGTTGCTTTTCTCTTGTGCCTTAGGTACATTCTCAATGGGTCTTATCAATACCCATTGCTACTCAGTGTGCGACTTTGACGAATGTCTCTGCCCTATATGAGGTGAAATATCCCAAACTGAGCTGCCAAAACGCACTTTGTTTTAGATCCGTTCATGCCCATCGCATCGACATGAACACATACACCTGCAAGGGGGGCGGAAAAATGCAGAGGTGAGGGGAAGGTAAAGCTGCTTCTTTCCATGGCAGTACTAGCTTAATCTGACCACAAATCTGCACCACTGTTTCTCTAGAAAGGAGAATTACTTTTTCAATCTTTTATTATGACTAAGTAACAGTCTGGAAGGGGGAGCTCGCGGCTTTGGCTTTCTCTCTCTCTGAGGTCTGCTGGTTTAGAGCATCAGGATGTATTTCTTACATCCTGAGTTTCTCAGTCTTGAGCCGCATGGACTCAGAGCCCACCACCCTGGCTCGGTAGTGGCAGCCAGCGCAATCCTGGAGCCCAGTGCCTTGGTGGTGCAAATGCTTAGGTGTGTCCTAAGCTGTGGGAGCTCTGGGTTCCTCAGAGAAGGTGGTGCTCCAAGTGGGGAAAATGAAGGAGCCACTCTTGTACATGTTTTAGTCTCAAGAGACAAAGGACTATTATATGTATAATGGTATCAGCAAACTTGTACTGCAGTCGCCAGTACAGAGTCCTGCCTTTATTGCCCCCAAGAATGCAGATTAGAGGCTTCCCTTTCCCTTTTACTGTATTTCAATCTACAGTTTCTGACAATAATAGAGTGGCCTTCTTGGCTTTCAGATGAACTTCTTTCTAAAGGGGCTGTCTAGCTCCTTGTCAGCCTCTGTACTTTCTTTGGGGGATTTCCAAGCATCCACTGTCCTTCTGTCCATGGATTTGTGAGAAGAAAGTGTTTTCTCTCAAAGAACCACCACCCAGTGCTGATTGACCTAGATGGCAGCTTCTGCTTCTCAGGTATAGTTTCATTGCTGAATTTTTTCACATGCCTGTGGATCTATCAAGAGGAATTTTAGATAGCTTGACAGTGTTATAATGAAATGTAGTTAACTAAACTGACGAATTTTGTGGAAAACCAAAGCTGTATCTTACTGTGAGGGGCCCTATGGGGATTAGAGGCAGAACCAGAGAGTACGAAAACATCAGCTCAAAAGCAGCGTGACCAATGTTCCAGAGTTCTCGGAGAGAAATACCTAAATACTGTACTAAATAAAAGCTCTGCCTAATGTTATTTTTTCTGACGTTGTTCCTGTGGATGTAAATAGCCAGTCAGTGCTGTAGTGCATCTAATAATATAGTTTACAATAGTTCTCCACACAAGTGTGGGTTTGTAGGATCAACTGCTGGCTTTGGGGGACAAAGCCAGATCAGAGTAAGGACAGCAGACAATTTGAGCCGGGAATCCTGGCTTTAAAGGGTCTAATGGTTTGACTGTGACCTAATCCTCTTTATGCATTGTTTTTCTCATTGCTGAGATTTTGTATGTGTGTTTTACGACTTGCTGTAGTTTACTGGGTTGTCTGGTTTGCATGCTTCCACACTGGATAAATCAGTGTATCATTGTTATCATTGTGGAATTTCCTTTTTTGTTCCAAAATTGGATCTCTTATCCAAACCTTCTAGCCAGGGCTAAGGAGAGAGTTTTGCTGCAGAGTGATGCCTTTCACTGGCAGGGTTTCTTTTGAGGGGCTAATGACAGACCCTTTTCTCCCTCTGTAGAGCGAAGTATCTTATTTTGTGGGAGGGAACAAAGACTCAGAACTTGTAGATCTGTTTCATCATTAGTTCTCCCTCTGATCTGTGAGGTGACTGTGAAAAATTATTCTAATTTGTCTGTGCTGTGGTTTATACTCTTTGTGCTTCAATATTCCCGTCCTTCACATAGGGATAATGCTGTTTTATATTTTGTAAAGGTGGAGTTTTTTGAGATAGGTAGTTGAAAACTGCAGTTTTGAGTCTACAAACCCTTGAAGTCAGTGAAGATTTCCTTTGCCTTAAATAGGCTTTGGATCCGTTCTTAGGAAAGCAAAATGACGACAAAGATTCATTGTTTTGCCTACTCCATAGCAACCGACAACATAAAGCCTTTTCCCAGATGTGTTTGTTTAAAGGCTTTATAAGTTCAGTTTAAAAAAATGAACTGAAGTTGTAGCTGTTGTTTTAATGCCGATTTTTGTAGCTTGGCATTAAAAAATTAAGTGAACTAGTATGCAGCCAAAGGAAATGAAGAAATGTATATGAGAGAAGACAGGAAATCCATTTTGGGGAGACACAAAACTGGCTTAAGTACAGTAACGTGTTAGCTTTTAAAGAATTACCTGGCCTATTTGAGAATTCCTATGTAATTCCAGGTCATGTGGGAAAATTATGACAATATACTGTGTTTTATACAGTTAGAGAACCAATTACTGCTTATTGATAATTCTCACCATGCACCAAAAGAGAATATTGTGGAAGGGCATTGTGCTGTATGCCCTTGAAACTGATGCATCCCCATATTATTTGTTTTTAAGAACCCTTAGTTTTCGTTAGGTGTACAGCTACGCACGGGTGGAGGGGAGAGCATGAGAAGCAGATAATTCATCACGTGAGGGAGGAGGTGGAGGATCTATATGGGTTAGCAAATTTTTTTCAAGGGATGAATTGGATTAATATCCCCCCAAAGCCCGCTGTGAAAGGAATAACATGTATTTTGACCCGTGTACGCATTTTATTGTACAATGCTGCATGGCTGTATTTATACTCTGCAGGAAGAAAACTACTCCCTAGTAGTTTCTTCTGTATTTTTTTTTCTGGGTAACCCTTTGCTTTTTATTCAAGCAAAATGCAAGACAAATGCCCGTTTCAGCCTTTTAGATCTTCGAAATAATGGTGTATTAAATGCGATTAAGTTGGGCATTACCCTTAAGCAGGGTCATAATTACTGTAGGTTTAGATGGCATGTTATACAAATTGCTGTGTGCTCATAATTACAAATTGTGTTTGTTGCACTCTGGGGGTTTATAAACTTTATCTTAGCTATTAACACATTAAATAACAGTGATTGGTGTAAATTGCCGGGTAAAGTGGGAGAAAAGCAACTGCCGGGGGCCCTGAGGCGGCAGCCGCCATGAGGGGAGCGACCGTTGGCGCCTCGCGTTCCCTGGGCAACGGCTGCCGCGCGTGCGCTCTCCTCCTTCCCCCCCCCCCCCGGCTTCCCCGCTGAGGGGAGCGGGCGGGGCGGGCTGAGGGGCGGCTATGGTGGCGGCGCGGAGCTCCCCGCCCGCCACTTCGGCCCAGACATGTGGTGCCTGCACTGCAGCTCGGAGAGGACCCAGTCGTTGTTGGAGCTGGAGCTTGACAGCTGGTGAGTCGCGGCTGGGGAAGGCAAGGTGTCCGTCGTCCCGTCCCCACCCCCGGGCCACCTCCCGGCCGTGTCACACAAAGGGCTGCGCTCTGTCGCTGGCGGTCGCCGCTGAGGGAAGGTTGTACCTGGGGGAAGCCGGGTGGCCGCTGCCGGCTGAGAGGGGGCCGGGGTCAGCCCCGGGGTCGTCTCCGGGGTGCGGTGAAGTTGGCGGCGATCGGGAGCTTATGTCCCGGGTCGGGGAGGGGAGGGGGAAGGACCTGTGGTGCCGACTGCCTTGTGCGGACTGAAGTTGGAAATGGCAGTTGGTGAAATGTGGTGTCAAAAGTGGAGCTGGGCGTCTGTTGTTGCTGGTGGGTGGCAGGCAAAGCCTAAACCCGCCAGAAGCTCTTTGAGAAGGGCGCTCTTCCGATGGGACCCGACTTAGCGTGTGCTTGGCCGCTAAGAGGGGTGTACACAAGCATTAAAACGCTTCTTTTCACCGAGTTTGATAGAGTGCAAGAAATCACATGACTGGTGGCAAACAAGCGTCCAGCTCGACTTCAAAGCCCTGGAACATAATGTTCCCGGTGCGCGAAACCCAGCGGGGAGCGGGTGTGGGGACCGTCAGCATGGGAAGGTGCCGTAAATTCGGGGCTACTGCTCAAGGTGAATTATCATTTGCGACTAATGCCCTCAGCCAAAAAAAGAAAAGAAAAGATAAAGTTTAATTCAAAGGACTTTAAAGTAGGGATACTGAATAACTGACGCAAGACAAACAAAAAGTGGGACTTGTCATGTAAACACGTACAGTCTCTATTGTTATGATGTTGTTGTTAACTACTAAAATAACGTGCATCAAAATTACAAAAATGCAGTACTCTGTTCTATGAGCCACTTGAAAACTAGATGTACAAACTAGTTTTTCCTGTGCAGTGTTGTCTGTAGGTTATGATAGACCAAAAATAGTTATCCTGGCAAGCGCACTTGCAAAATAAATTTATCTCCGATGCATTGTGAAAGTTTATTCCACCAAATAATTTGATGAAATTCTGAGCTGATTGGCTGTTAAAGAAATAATCAATTTAAATAAAGCTGGGCAACATCTTAAATTGGGTGTGTGCATGTGTGGAAGAATATAAAAGGAGGAAGTGACTAGATTCAGTGTAACTCCATATGAATGCAACAGTGTCTTTTCCAGAAAAGAAAGGAAAAATGTTTTTTGATAAAGAAAAATGTTTTATGGTACAGTTTAGTCACACATTTAATGATCCTTAAGCCCATTTTTACCCTTATGGAAAATAATAAAGCTGAGCTTGTAAGTTTGCTGTGTGGAGTTGGTAATGCTTGCTTTAATGATACTACATTTGAATGGCTTGCTGCAAAACATAATTCATAAATGTTGCTTTAGTGGCAGGTTTGCCTGTATTCACACAGTTACGTTTTGCTATTCAGTCATTGTTGCAGATTTTTTTTCTCCATTTGCACATTGCTATGCACTTCCTTTCAGTTAAACTTGATTATTCTGCCTGATGTGTTAGAAGAGGAATTGCTGAGTACTTAGTTTGGACGGGTGTATTTAACTGTATCTATTCTTGTGGCAGATATCCTTCATATAAACACAGAATTCATTACATCTGTCTAGTGCTTCAGCAGAACTTAAGCCGTGCTGAATAAAATGACCCATTTCCCATTTTACTTACAGTTTTGTACCAGATTTGGTTTGCTGTTGTCATGTCCTGTTCTGAAATTGCAGATATTGAGAACACTGTTGTATAGTAGTCAGCTGGTTTTCTTCCTCTTAGTTAAATAGGTGCTTAGTGTTGGGGTTTCATGTGTGGTCAGCTATCATCCGTTTTTTTTTCCTGTTACTACTGCTCTGAAATAATTCAGTATCATCAAAGGTACTAACTGTAGTCCATGAACTGGAGCTGACCAGTGAAAATCAGGGCGCTTGGCACATCAGCAGTGTTTAGTTGTTTCTTTGCGCCTTTAGAAGCTCTCTGGGAATATGGTGCAGTTAAACAATTTGCAGTTCAGTTTCACTGAATAACTTGCAACTTTCAGGTAAGGAAACCCAAGGATTCAGTATTTCACCTGATGAATACAAGTACCAAGTTGAACAGTAACTCTGGTTTGTTGTTCTTGTTACAAATCTATATTGGAAGGTTGCTAGGAGCTGACACAGTGAGTGACTGCTGGGCAAGCAGACCTTCTCTGCTGGAGAAGGTGTCTTTACTACCAGATGGCAGGGTGTTCCCCTGGAGAACTGGGAAGTGATTTCTTAGGATGGACAGCCCCGTGGCCTTACATGGATTTTTTCACCCTATGACCATTTCATATTTGCAAAATGAAAATTCTCTCAAGAGATTGCATTTCTATTCATATGCCTATAGAAAGTATTCCTCCAAATACTGAGTCTTCATGAGAATACTCTTCCATCACTTGGAGGCTGAGGTTGTTTCGTGCCTTTGAGGATCTAGAGGTTAGGTGCTAGGACTTCAGGTGGAACAACCACTTTGAAACAGCAGTCTACCTTTATAGTGATCATGTTTTCTCTGAAGTATAAAGATGGCAATTCAAGGATCAAACTTTCTGAAGAGGAAGATCTCATAATTGCGTAGCTGATTAGCACACTTACGTGATTAATTATGCTTGCAAACTGTTACTTGCCCTGAACATCAATAAGAAGTAGCTGTGAATTATAAAAGCTGGCCTAACAGGAGCCAGTCCTGTGTTGGTGGATGCAAGGTGTCATCCTGAACCAAAACCAACACTTGTGTGATGCTACCTGTAGGTATTTAATATCTCCTCACATATTTCAGTTGTGCTTCTTGATATTTAACACCAGTGATACTCAGACTTCAGGCGTCTCTAGCAGAACTTTGGGAAACGAGTGCTAGAAGTGAGATACTGCTTTCCTAATTAAACATGTCCTTTTGCCTACTGTGTGGTGTTCCAGTTAAAATTCAAGACACTGCATTGCCTTGACTTTATAGTCTCAGCTGTGTGGCTCTCAATGAGTAACACTGGATTTAGCCTGCTATCAGGGCAGATTTATTTTGGAAATATTAATGCCATAAAAATGTCCTGGAAATTATACTCCAGGCCTACATATAATCTCAAGATCCAGACTAATACATCCTATTTGTTGTAAACTCATGTGGCTTCCAGTTTCTGCATGATTCTGACAGGTGCAAGGGAATGGTTCAAGTTTTTTGTATTTATTAATATGGTATTTTTTGAAAGAACTGTGAAGTACCACAATTTGAGGAGAAAAACCCCACTCTGTTGCTTTGAGCATTATGATACCTGGATGTAGATTGGCTGGGTTGTTGTGCCTGTTGTGCCTCTTCATTGCAAGGATTTACCATAATTTGTGAAGGACATTAAGGATGCAATTTTCTTGCTCTTTCAGCATTTACGTAGCTCTTTTTCTGTCAGAATTGATGGCAATTTTATCATTAATTTCAGAGCCAGGCGTATTTTAATCACAGTAGCTGTCAATCAATTATTGCTTTTTATGTTTATTTAATAACAGAACTGCAGGAGACCTCAGAAACTGTAATCAAGATGGAGCCCTGATTACTCTATTTGTTACATTAAACATATGAGGATGTGCCCTTAACCCAGACACTGCCTGATCAGCAGAACAACTGGAATCGTGAAGCCATGAATCGTGGGTTTGAGGAGAAAGTGTGTTAGTGCATTGTTTTTGCTAACCGTGCTTTGTTTAGATGTTATTTATGTTAAAACCGAATATGGGCCACAAGCCAAACTCATATTCCCAAGTTTGCTTCTTTATTTCTGTTGTCTGACAAGACTGTGTAGTTCTAAGAGCAGAATCAGGCCCTGAATTTGGAAGTTCATTTTTAGCATCCTGGATATTATCATTTTATGTCAAAACTTATATAAATACAGATTTTGCTTAATTCATACATCTTTGTTATGCAAAAATAGTTACTGATCATGGGCTTTTTTAACAAGACTTATTAACCAAAAATATTTTAATTCCATAGCTCTTCTTGTGTCTTTCAGGAATTCATTTGAATTTTATTTGGAGGAAGGACGATTCTAGTTAGGGTACAGACAGAGATGGCAAGTTTACTGCACTGCTGTGATTTGACTCCAGGTTTCCAGAGAAGAACAGATGCTGCTTTAATCCACTGTAGCACAAAGCCCTAGTATTACGTTAAAGGGGACTGCAAATTTAGCTAAATAAATCTTCTTTTTCTTCCTTACAATAGACAAAAGGCTAGAAACATTTTCATGAAATCGTTGTAAAGATGTCTTTAATAAAAATAAAGTAAAAAAGCCAAGCTTTGGTATGATAAGAAAAATCAAACCCTTTTGTTCATGTGAGAGAAGCAGAAAATAAGAATGATGGCTTTGATAGCCTTTAATACAGGAAATAGATGCAGTATATCTGTTAGTCAGATTCTTTCAGTAGTTCACTGTCATCTGAGTTAAACTTGTGCTTAAAAACAAAGGACCCAATTCCCTGTTGCCTTATGTTGTTCAAGCACAAACAAAATGCAACAGTTATGATTTGGCCTCCTGTTACTTAAGTGGCTACATACAGGGCAGGGCAACAGAAAAAAGAATCCTAAGCATGTTTTGAGGGGTACTTTCATTGTTTAGTCCAAAAAAATTAAGTAGCCCCTAAAATTCACCAGATTAGCAAGGATGGATGTGTTGTGAGTTTAAGTGTTTTGCCAAGAGAAAAAGAAAACTAACTTCCTTCTGTTTGTTGATACATACATGACCTTTCAGATCATCTTTATGCAATGTAAAGGAAGAGAGGACGCAAACATGATGGATTTTCCTGTTGCAGGGTATGTTTGCAGCCAGTCCTAAAACTGCACTACAGGAAAGGTCTCAATTTGACTTGAATTTAATTTTCACTCCCCGCCTTTATAGTAGAACGGACCAATCTCAATCTCAGATCACATGGAGAGTTAAATACAGCAGTGGCTATGGACATTGTAGCTTAGACAGCTGTACATTCAACTGTATTTAACTTGAGTTTAGTCTATTCTTTGTAGCATAGCCTACAGCCGTAATGATTATAGTTGTGATCCTTTCTGTTTTCATGACTCAAGTCAAGGTAGGCCATGTCAGTACTTGCACGGAACTCCAAGGATAAATCTTCGGGAAGGAATGGAGGATTTAGTTGGAAGCACTCCTGCCTTTAAAGATAATACCAAAGAGAGGGTTCCCCTCATCATTTGGGGAGGTTGTGCCAAGGATGTCATCATTCAAACGAGATGGACAGCAGTGTTCCTGATCCAGCGGCAGTTCCTAGGGGGTCTACTAGTACATACAACAGAACAGGCCTGTATAAACCCTGACTTTCTGGTCATGTTTCAGCTTAATAACAGCTTTTTCTCTCAATCTGTATTCCCTCTGCACTTTCAATTGGGAATAAAAATGATCTTTATTTTTCTTTCTTACATGATTCTGCTTTATTGTGATGTGCTGTGAAACAGCTGCTGAATTTCCATTCTAGAGGTGTCTGGAGTGATTCTCATGCTTTGAAGTTAATACTTCACAGGGTGTTGAATGTTAGATAACATTTTCAGCTGTTCCTAGATTCTTGAAAGAAAGACAGTTCGTAATTGTTGTTTACATATTCTTTTCTTATATTTTATTCTGTGAACTTTGTTTAGAAGATACGAGCAATATGGAGCATTTAGTAGAAACTGGTTTCAAGAAGGAGCTGATTCTAATGCTTCAAGTTTGGGGAGAATGGGGCTTTACTGCTAATAGTTTCATATTAATACTAGTAGTTAATGCTTTGTGAAATTGCGAGAGAAGAGAGGATTGCACACCCTTAATGGAAATTGTCCCAAATGGTGACAACCTGTTGCAAACTTGGGTTCTTTTCTTGTTGTTAAAATGTGATTAAGATGGTTTTGATTAGGTTAGCCTAGAAGAAAAGAAGTCTATCAGGTTTTCTTGCACTGCCACAGTGCAGCATGTTACACAAGATCATTTCTAACTGTCTTTGTTTGGCATTTTCGAAATCTGTCTTTGCAAAATATTTCATTTTCAGTTCACAGAATGGTGGCTCTTGTTTTCAGGAATTGGACTTTTACCCTTGTCCTAAAAGACCATTTTCCATTGTGGAAAGATCTATGGATTAAGTAATGGGAAAGAGCCTATAAATACTAAGAACGATCAGAGTTCTGTATTTTAGACCCGATGTTCTTTTGCGGTTGATGAGCCTGAGGTGCAGCCCCAGCTAAGGCAAGCTGTATCAGCAGAAGTCAGAGCGGATTGTTAGTGCTTCTAGGAGCAAGAGTCGCGCAGCTGTACCGCAGCTGAAATGCAGCTGCTGCAAGCTGCAGCACAACCTAACAATTACTCTTGTTCTGTGTATGTGCAGTAAATCCTCTATTTTTAGGTACTGATTGGAAGTACCTAACAAAATTACTTAGAACATAGAGCAGATCTTAAAATTTGATAACAGATAAACTTTGTAAGAGAAAGTTCTTGGCTTATAGTAAGCTTTGAAATAGCATTTGTAGGTTTCCAAGACAGGACTTGCTACCTGTATTACTTTTTTTACTGTGATCAGTGAGGTGGGTCAGAAGTCCTAATGGAAGCCTGCGTTTAATTCCTCACAGAGAAAGAACTATAAAATACATACACTCAGCATAATGGAGAGGAAATGTAAAAGGAAGGAAGTTTGTGAATGAGAAGAAGCATCTGTCAGCTCTTTAACTAATTTAGAGGTTATAAGCAATCTTCTGAGGTCTCGTTCTCCTGAGAGTGAAGATTTACATGTAGTGAGACACAGTATTTCTGAGTGAGACACAATATCTTTCTGAGTATGTCTGCAAATATCTTCTGTATTTGAACGCATTGCCTTGGATCTAAGTAACATCTAAAACATTTTCTTTTCCACTAAACTCCATACTTCAAACAAAAGATCTCTTACCATTTTGTTTCGTTAAACACTATGTTCTGTACGCTTTGATGTAAACCTTGGGTGTGTTGCAGAGGATACAAATCCCACTTTTATGAGGATGCCTGCAATTAAGGACTAGTTAGCAGTGATTCTGTTCCAGTAAGTTACAACACAGGCCTCTCGGTGCATGCAGAATGCTCAGGGCCAGTTCCTGTTCTCACTAACTTGATAGCAATGCTCTAAATTTCACTGGAAACAGGAACAAGGCTTCTATGTTCTCATCTGTTTTCTTTCCTACCTGGTGATATTTTCCCATGCCAATTTGCATGTATGCATATTGAAATTACATTGTTCTCCCATAGAGAAAACTAGTAAGGTTTCTTTGTCTTTTGGGGTTTTTTGGGTTTTTTTAGACTTGACACAATGTAGTTGGCAGTCAAAATGCAGGGTTTGTGCAGTGTTTAAAATCAAGTGATACTTTTATATATACTTCTAGATTCAGTTAGATCAGTCAAAGGTCTGTCTCTGATCAGTCTTTTAACAGTCCATCCTCCTTTTTGTTTGGCTTTTTTAAGTATGTTGCTCTATAACCTGATGAGGTTTATCTGTAACTTCAGAGAGAAGTCAGCCAACCACTAAAAATTGAATCAATCCCTTTCTGATTTTAAAAGTGGGAGAATTTTAGCCAACTATTTCTTAAATCCAAGTGGGAGAATAAAGTATCTTGTGTTTATCAGTGACATTGTTTTAAAGCACACCTCATTAGTTAATATATTATTAACTAATTTAAATGTAATCCCTTTGGTTTTTTTAAATAGATCTTTTTGTATAATGTTCATTTGCTACTTAAGTGAAAATATGGCCTAAGTGAACACAGTTGTGATGTGATCTGTGACTTTACCTGATATAGTGTCCAATACAGAAAGATGGTTTTGTTGTCATTTCTGCTGTGTGGGCCCCCTGCGTGCTCTCTGGTTTATCGTGATTCTTAATTTCCCTCTGCCCCAGCACACAGGCATACTTGAATGGAAAGGCTGGCCTGCTCAAAAACTGTTCCTAGCTCTGTATACTGCATCTTATTCGTAATCATTTTTAATAGTAAAGGGACAAACGCTTAAAATGAGTCAAATGATAGGCTTTATCAAGTATACTTGGTCTAAGACGAGAATATAGTTTTGTTCTAGGTATGAAATTTCAATGCCTGAAACATTTTATTTATTCAGTTAACAGGATTTCATTAAGAATTTTTAGACTAACTCATGTTTGTATGATTATACAGTATATAAGAGGGGAAAGAAGGATGTTATCCACCAAGGCCTGAATGGGGAAAGTAGTATTTAGTCTCTTACAGAACCTAATTGCCAGCAAGCTGATTTCTCAGCAGTGCCTTTCTGTATCACCGCTTCCTCTGGTGGCCTTGACACAACAGCTGAAGCCACAACAGAGCTGAAATACAAGGATGGCTGGTATAGGACGCCAAGGATTTTTGCATTATATGAAATGCTGCTTCAGCTGTGCGTGCAAATCAATTTTTTCTCAGCTGCAGAAACTGAATCTTCCTTTTTAAAATTAGCATTGCGTAAAGGTCATCTCATGATATAAACAGTAGAATGTGTATTAATATCTTACTGTCTTAAATAAGTGCCGTATATAGTGTCGATATGCTACATATGAGGATTCCAGTTGCTGAATGATATATCTGAATAAATAATAATTAGTTGAGGTCAAATTCTACCACAGCTGCACTGAGAAACTCCATAGATTTCTGAAGCTTATCCTATTGTGTAAGTGTTTACCTAGTAGGAACAGGACAAAGTCTGCAGTTGTAGGTAGACCTTCACAGGTTTTGTTAAATGGTCAGATACCACAGTTACACTTTGAAATTTTTAGCTTTAGTCCCTATAAGAAGATAAGCATCCTTTTGAAGCATACATGACATTTTCTGATGCTACTATGTTTTATGCTGACACATCAATAGGAGGAGCCTAAAAATTCTCTAAAGCCCTCTAAAAATTGGGCTGATAAATTTGAGAACTCTTTCTCCAGCCACAGCCTCAAATTATGACCATAGTCGTCTTTTAATAATATTTTATCGTTATTATTTTAAAGGAGTTTGAAGTATGAAATACAGTCAGTGCTGAATGCAAACATATGCTTGGTGATGATTAACACAGATTAGCAGAGAATGACGTTGTCTGTCTTTACTTGAGATAGAAGCTTACATTTGTAAGCTGTACGCGAGTTCTGTTGATGCTGTCAGTCTCCGTTGTTACTTTCCAGCTGCTAAATAATGAAAATGAAATACAGCTTTGCCTTTAGCAGGTAGGCTTCATAAGGCATTAAATGGGTTCTGGGTGAGGGTGGGTTGGTTGGTTGGTTTGTTTGTTTGTAGTAAATACTTATGTCTGTTAGCCAATATGCTGACACTGTTTGACTTAGAAAAAGGTGATACGTGAGGTGTTTAACCTTCCTTCTCCTCCTTGGAAGCTGAAGATAATCTCAAGTAAGCTCTTTTCAAATGCATATTCTTAGTCCTTAAATCTATTATAAAGATTGTTCCCTAAAATGAAGAAGTTGGGTAAATTTTTGTTTGTCTGTCTTTTCATCTTGCTGGTATGCATCTCTATTTCAGAAGAGACGGTGCATTAATTCCTACATTCTGTTCTGGTGTGGAGTAAACAATCTCCCATCTTCCCCTGCTCTCTGCTACTACTAATGAAATATAAGACTGTGGGTCAAAATGCCCTTTTTTTAAAAACATTTTTGTTAATGCCTTTTATGGGGCTATTTTAGTGAGAATTAAAACTTGGTAGTATCCAAATGAGTAGATGTTGGGGTTTTTCCTGTAGTTTTGAATCCAGGACTTTGACCAGAGAACAAATGAAGGTCTGCAGTGCATGTAGTGGTACTTGCCTGTGGAACTCTAGTCGCTGTGTCAGTGGTCGCCAGGCTGCGTTTGAACTTAAGCTGGCTGTTATTGGCAGTCTATTACACAGAACATTACAGAATGAAGTGGTTGCTTTGTTAGTGTTTGCTTCTGAGACACATGCAAATTTTGTCTGCATTTTTCTTGCAATGATATTTAACTTCAGTGAGATGAATTACCTGGGATGTTACTTTGATGTGCATTCAAAGGTTTCATTTGTTTTTAACAGAAACAGCTGAATTGAGGGTGCATTCTAAGTAAAACAAGTTGGTCAATATTTTTCTCATGGATCAAAACTTTTGTCAGTGCCTGTGAATGCTCTTGTCCATCATAATGGCTTTGAACTTTTGACAGTGTGTATTTGAAAGTAGATTGGTTTGTTAATGTTATTGCATTTATTGAATTTGGGGATTTGTAGAGGTTCTTAATATAATTGACTTTTGTTTACTAGACAGTACAAAACAGACATGGCAATAAGAACTAGACTCTAATCTGTTGCAAATTGTACTAATAATATACTTCTGCTCAAATGTTCTCACTCCATTGGGGAATATTGTAATGGGGGGAGGGGGGTAATGCCAAAAACCTAGCTTGTATGAACTACATATGCCTAGTTTTACATTTTAAGAGGTTACATTAAGAACTTTTTGTAGAGAGTAATCTGAGATAATACAATGCATACATCAAGAGCTTTAATTAAATACACGTCCTAGTTTATAGCAGAAAGCACCACAGGTACTGAAATGGAAGCCAGCTTTGAAGCAGTGGGGTGTACCCTTGTGTCAAATGAATGCTTATGTTCAGATTAAGTTGTGTATGGGGAGTCATAGTTTTAGTTAGCAGTGTTATGTTTGTAATTCTCATTTAAAATTTTACATTCAAATTAGGGCTTTGTTGCATTTGGAAAGACAAAGTTATATGCAAGAAATTAACTTTTGTAGAGGTTTGTTCCTATGTGGAATGCATAGATTTGACCTAAACGTTTTGCCATTTAAATGGCTTTTTTCAGGCTTCGTGTTGGAAGTGCCTGTCCATACCAGCTGCTCTAGCAGCTGCCATCGTGCTTCTCTGTTACTCAGAGTTAGTTCCATGGGCGACTTCTGGTCTGCATTCTTTGAGCTAGGTAGAGAATTTGGATCCATTTCAAGTGGGTATCTATAATTAGGAGTTATGATCAGAGTTTGACTTTTTTAACCTCTAAATTTCAGAAGGACATAGTTGCTGTAAAACAGATGTTTAGCACTTCTTCCTTCCTGGGCATTTGGACCTATTTATAAATAGGATTTTTATTTTTGAGCGAGGCAGAAGTTTTAGTGGGAAGCATGTTTATGGAATGAGGTTTTAATATGAAAAGCTTCTCTCTTTGGTTTGCATTTAAATTTATTTCATAAATCATGTGATCTAGGTGTCTGGATACTTCAACTGTAGATATTATGCTAATGTTCATGGACAGAAAAGTTTCTGGGACAAATGAAGGAAGAAATAAGCTTGCTGAATTGTTCTATCGGTAGATATTACTTAAAGGGAACCAGGTTTACGTGCATTTTTCCTGAAGAGGGAGATAAATGACATGGATTCAAGGAAAAGTAGGCAAGTTAGAGAAGGGATGGATTTGACTGAGGAATTTCATGAAGAACTACTCATGCAAATGCTTCACTGTTGCAACAAATAAAATCAACATATAAATACTTCATTAAGTTCCATTTGAATTCAGGTTGTGCAGACTACCTGGAGTTTTGTCTGCTGTCTCTGGCAAGCGATACTCTACCGTGGTCATGCTTTAAAACTGCCTGCTTCCTGAAGAACAGAGCACTTGCAGTGTCGTGGCAAAGCTGAGTGGTTTTATCATCTCATGCTGACTAGAAATTTAAGTTGGCCATGTTTTTCTTACTGTATTCGTATTACTTATGCATACTTTCCACAATTTAGAAGAAAAGGAATTTATTCTGTGTACTTCTGAACTTGTGTTCATACTTATAAGGATCTAAAATGCTATGGAAATATCTTTTAAGATGTAGCAGCACAAACTTATTATATTGTCTTACTTCTCTTTATGTCCAAAACAATTTTTTTAACAGGATAAATACAATGCTGATTTGTTCTCATGTCCAGTTGTTAGGGCCTGTTTTCAATTTCATGTCTTTATATTACACTGTTGAAAGTCCATTCTAAATGAATGATGAAAATAACTGGTCATTTCAGAGACTGTTCATTGGTAAAATAATTTCTCAAGTATTTAGTCTGTTTTGCTGGGAGAGTCTTTTGGTTCTATTTTAAAGTGTTGCATGCATTTTTGGTTTGGCATTTACATTATTTAGAAGCACGCTGAATTTCTTTGTTGCTTTTAGTTCCAAACTAAATCTGCAACTTACTGGTTTGAACATTTGGATGACTTCTATAAGCATATGTTCTCATTATCTTTGTATTTTAGTCCTACAAATGCACTGAGACACTTTACTAGTAAACTGTGAGGTTTCTGGGGTGAGTGGGAATAAGGAGTAATTCCTTGCATCTGATGTTATTGTTATATACTTCCTCTTTACATGCATGTAGTTTTAACGATAAGGTACTGGGCCTCAGTAAAAAGGGAATTTCTGCTTTTCTGTTTACCGTCTCTCTCTTTTTTATAGTATAGTCTCTCTGAGATGTAAATGCTTGTGCTTATGGATCCAAACCAGCAGCTTGTCTGATCATTTTGCCATTATTGTCAGTGGAATGAGTAAGTCTATATTCATGCAAAACCTTGGGGTTTGCTCTTTGCTGAAATGTAGGTCTTTCTTGAGGACTCTTTCCAGTTTCCATTTTAAGATCAAATCTTGACATTTTCTTGTTTTTCAAAATTCTGTCTTTATTGTGCTTATTTTTGGTTTTTCTAAGATAATAGGAAAAGGTAGGTGTGAATATAAAAATGAAAAATAAATCAAAGAATAACAGTAGATATTCAAACATCCTGAATAATATGTTGTTTTAAAATTTGATAGTGGTTTTAGTGTACCGGTTACTAATTACAGCCTTTGTGATCAGAAGTAATAACTGAAGGTATAAAATGAGAGACGGGGAAGACAAGACCTGCCAGGTTTCTGCTGCTAAAATGCCCGGAGAGGCAATGTTTTGTTTTGGTCATGGCTAACCACACAACTACATTTGGCGATTAGACAGAGGGAAGGAGGAGACGGAGCTTTTTCTTATTAGATGATTCTTGAAATGAACTTATTACCTGGATAGTGGGAAATAACTGTAAAAAACACGACCTCTTTCTAGCTAGCAACATCATCTACTTCTCATTTTGTCAGCCTGGGTCTATCGTATGCTGCTTTAGTCTAAAGACACAGCTATGCACCGTGTTACTCAGCTTTGACATCAGCTAGGCAAATTAGTTAGAAAAGCAGCTTTTGGCAGCGGCTGCCTGCACATTGGTATTAGTCTTTGATTCAGACAGAGCGGTGAGCTTTGATTCTGTCACTGTTAGCACACAATGTGCATCATCGGTAAATACAGTGTTAGGTGCACTGCGGGGATGACCCTTATCTCACTGCCCTGCTGATGAAGCCAACACATCCTACTTGCATGCACATATGTCACTTCGGCTGATGTATTTTAATTTAAAAGTGTTTGCAGAGAGTGTGGCTTAGCTCTTGCAGGAAGTCTAGACCCATGCACACACAAAAGAAGGGAAAATGCCTGAATCCGTCTATGTTTGGTATTTAATTCTGGTTTATAGTCATTAGAAAAAGTAAAATGAATCAGATTTTCACCAATAGTTTTACGTATTAATTGAGATATGCTAAAAATACTGTACTCAGTCTGTTTCCATTTTTCTGTAAGCCTTTCTTCTTCCCTGTTGTTCCTTGATACAGTGATGTTTTGGGTTTTTTTTAACATTATTAGAAGTTGAGGTTTATGCAGGAAGAAGCTTCTAGTGTCAATTTCTGATAAATACTGATTCAGTCAGTGCTGGCCACTCTTTCAAAAAAGTAATTTAGATTTATAAAGAAACAAAGTTTTTCCATGGCTCTGTTTTGAAGTTTTGTTCATGCAAAGTCATATTAATAACACTAATTATTTTTAAATATTTAATTTCCATTTTCACTCTTTAGCTGCTCCATTCTCTGCTTCTTTGTAAAATACTGGCAAGCAACCTTTCTCTTTTTCTGGCTTGGCAGTTAATGGATGTCTGTTTTCTACTGAAACAGGAGTGTGATGAAACAATCGTAGTTCTATAAATCAAAGGTTAATTTCAAGCGTTTTGTGTTCTAATACTACACAGTTGGAATGTTCAACATATTGCTGGTCTCCCTAGTAATATGCTGTTGCATATTGCAGGGAGGTGAACCAAATTCATCCACTAGATTTTTTTAAACACTGAAATTATCAGTAATTCTACTGGACATGTATAGTAGGCGGAAGATGCCTCAAATCCGAGGCCTTTGTTAAGAAATTATTTCTAATTCCATTTGGGACTGGGTCAAGGGTTATATTATCCATTTTTATGGTGTACTTAAGGCACTTAATTTCTCACCCATCTGAGAAAGATGGTGTGTGCAGGGAGGTTACTGGAAGTGAAGTAGTGCTAGATGGGTGTCTAACTACTCCTCTAGTCACAGGGGGACTTACTCTAATTCTTGTTGCAAGCCTGGAGTAGAACCCTTGATATTTTTGTGTGTTGGCATTTTTAATAAGTGGATAGGTAAAAATCACCCTTGTAACCCTGCAGTGACTGGCTTGTGTCCCAAGTCCATTTTGAAGCAGTGGTACCCTTTTTAGCATACAGTCTTCCAAAATAGACGTGGGCAGGATGATTCTCAGTTCCACGCTCCTGTTCCACGATGCTCTGTGTGTCCTTCCTCTGTAGTGGAACAATATATCTTGTCATCCTTAAAGCTTCACACAAGCAATTTGTTGAAATACTTTTCTTTTCCAAACATATATAAAGTGGTAAGAAGTGGAAAGCAAGCTGCTTTTCTTTGTCAGTGGAGTTTTTATTTTTATGAAATAACTCGCATGAAGCTTCAGCTGCTCTTAACCTAATGGACAAGGAAGAGCTGAATGGGAGAAACCCTTCAAATATACAGCACTGATGGTGTGCACTTGGTTTGCTTTTAAAGGGCTGTTGTACTGTTGTGCAGGAGGCTGCCTGTTGTAAAAGATAATTACTTCCCTGCTTCAAAGGTCAGATGTGATGGCAGGAAACAGGCCTACGAGCAAAATGAAATCAAGCACTACTGTCAGTCAAGGATCATATTTATGGCTGGAAAAAGCATGAAAGACAAACTAAAAATAAAGAAGAAATCCCTAACTCTAATCAGAGCCTTGGGCAGACCCCCTTCCAATTTTTTGTGATTAGGGCAGTACCCTTTTTGTTGGTGAAAAGGTTAAGTGATCCATTGAAGGTATCATTATTAAAATGTTAACATGAGATTATAATCAATGTGGAAGGGTTGTTAATTAGTTCACAATTTAAGGGCGAGGAAGGCAAAAAAAAAGTCACAGATCTTAAGAAGGGGGAAATAGTGATAATTCCTGACTTCCTGTTAAAAACAGATTTACCATACTTGCATGAAGAGTACTTACAAATAAGCCTGTAATTAGGAACTCATGAAGTACAAAATAGTGTGTCCTCACAGTTAACAGAACAGAGAAACATATTTTAGTATTTAAAAAGAGAATGTGAAGCAGTTCAGTATCATACTAATTTCTTTAATGGATACTTTAGAGAGAATGATTTGTTTGTTTTTAATGGGTGGTTACACAGTTTCAATGTCACAAGCAAAACTCTGGATAATTTATCGTATTTAAGTTGAAAGCCAGCTGTATCACAGAGGGAAAGGGATTAGTTTCCTGTCAACTTCCTTTTTGGAAAAAGTAATGTGTGCACACTGAAAATATTTCCAGCCTGAGTAAAGTATGTTTGAAAATACCTTTTAGGTAGAGTCATATTTTGATGGGCAAAGAAAGAGGACTTGCTTTCAGTTTTATGTATTTATAGAAACATTTTGAGAAATCTAAGGGGCTTTTTTCTGCTTCACTTTAAAAAGTACACACTGTTCAAGCTAGGAGAGTTTTGTCAGCATTAACCTTGATGTCTTCTGGCGGAGAACGTTCTTTCAGAAATGGCTCTGTACTTTGAACTGTTGAAGGGACTGCTGTGGTATGTGTATGCAGCAAGGGTCACAGCATTTCATTTCTGAGAGACAACAGGAGGGCTTTATTTTTTATGTTCATATACATGTGAAGGAAAGCAAAATAAGAAATACACGGCGTGGTGGAAATATGGAATTTTACTCATTTAGAGTTTGGATGTACCTGTTCCTAAAGCAAAAGGTAGGGGAAGTGCTGCAAATGCTTATATTCATGCATGTCTGGAGTGTTTACGAAGTCTTCTAAGTGATAAAAACAAGTAAAATTTCATTTTTCTATCAATGCTCTGTGTATACTTGATGAGGCAGATAGATAGTAAATATTTATGTGAAACAAATAAAAAAGACATACTGTGGAAGGATGAAAGTGCATACACTATTGCAATGTGAGAATGCCCTACTGTAAATATAAAACAAATACAAATTGCTATTAGACATCAATACTTCAGGATAAACCTTGGCTAGGACTCAGTTTTAAAATGTTTCCTGTTGTCTACAGCTCCTTTAATATAAATTTTTTTTCTTTTCTTTATTCCTTAGCAATAACAGCATTCATGTGAAAACAAAGTGTTTTATTTGCCAGAGAGCTGTGTTTTCCCTACCTGAAAATATTTCCCTTTCATTAGCTAGAAACGCCATCCCTTGGGATGCCTTACTACAAAGCATGCCAAAAGTATCCCATGGGAGCAATCTTTCACTAACAGAGAAATAAATGGGATTTCTCCTGTAGGTACTTTTTCCCAACTTCAGTTTCTAGAAACACAGTAGCTCATATGATCCATTAAATCCCAAATCTGCTTTGAGTAACATGAAAGTAATCCTTTTCTGTCAAACTGTAACGTAACAGTAAGAAAGTATTGCTTTTATTTGTCAAAGGAAGGAAGGACACAAATAAGCATCTGTCATTTTGAAGTAGAACAACTTGGAAATGAGCAGTCTTATAAGAAATTAAAAGTTTTATTTTACACAGTAGTTGCTGAGTGACTTACTCGGGATATTGTTAGTAATTACTGTATAATGTTAAATAATGCTTGAAATCTCCATTCTCCTGCTCGACTCATGTTCTAAGGATGACCTCTGCAACAGAAGTAGAGGCTGGGTTAGATTACAGTGGAAACCACGGTGTTTGACATGAAAGCCACATTACCCTGTACTGACTGCATCTGAATTTTAACAAAATGTCCTGGATGTCTACATAAAATGATACTAAGCAAAACTACGTTATTTGTTGCTGAGAATTTTGGTATGCAATGCTCACCTGAGGATTTTCCTGTCTTTTCATTCTGTCTAGTGTTGAGGGTGAAGCTCCAAGCAGTGAAACTGGCACATCTTTGGATAGCCCATCTGCTTACCATCAAGGACCTATAACACACAGTTCTGCTATAAGTCCAGACCATTACGATCATTCTGCATACGGGCTGTATTCTGTCTCCCCTGGGCAACAAAGATCTCGGCGGCCGAAGCTTCAGCACTCCACATCCATACTGCGAAAACAAGCAGAGGAAGAAGCTATTAAAAGGTCAAGATCACTTTCTGAGAGCTATGAACTCTCTTCAGACCTACAAGATAAGCAGGTATTTGAGCTCTATTACCTAATTTATAAACCTTTTCTAGCATCGCTTCAGTTGTGATGCTGAAAATACTTTTATTTCCTGTGACCAACTTGGTTGAAAATAGTCATACACTGGCATTTCTGAGGTTTTGGACTTCTTTTCTGTGTTGTGTTGTCCTTGTGTCCCGCAGCCCTTCCCCCCTTCCTGAAGAAACACCTAAAAGATATGTTAATAGTGTTAGAAATAAAAACAATTCTACTGGGAATTGTAATTTCATGCCTGGGACAAGTGCTAGAATATAATAATGTGAAATATTTTTCTAAGAAAATTAGACATTTTGAAACCTGGATATCTTTGCTATTGCTGAAAGAAAGGAAGAACTTATTGCAACTGATATTCTCTCGCATCTGTGAGGTGAATTCAAGGTCTTAATTGGTTTTTACTCAACTAGGCAAAACTCCTATATGCTTTACAAAAAATGGATGGAAGCTATGTAGGTGGTCAAACCCTTTGTCTCTAAAAAGGCACTTCTGTAAGACAGTCAGCTTTAGCCATTCCTTTTAAGCTTTATTCTTAGGAATGTTGTCCTTTTTGAAAGATGTTTATTGTCATCGAAGTTCACATTTATAATTTGAAAATTATGCTGTAATAGCTTAAGGTAATCAAATATGGAGGATGCACCGGATTTCACTGGTAGATGAACAGTAGCCGATGCATCAGTGTTGTTGCGTTGTTTGGGGTTTTTTTGTTAGAGATCTTTCTTGCCACAGAATATTTTGTTTACTGTGAATCATTATGGTATACTACTGTATAGCCACTCCAGCTTGTATGTTAACATGGTGAAAGTGGAAGCAGGCAAAATTCCACAGACAGGAAGCAAACTACTTCTGATTTTGGACCACGCATTGATAGTTGGTGACATTTATAGGGGCTAAGTCTCATTTGCCATCTGTTGTTCTGAAATTTCAGGTCAGAGAATTGTATAATGTTGTTCCACAGAGACCTGGAAGAACAGAGCTTGAGCTCTGACTTAAAGTTGAAGCCAATATTTGGGATAGCAAATATGAGTTTAGTTTAGCCTTTACGCTCACCACATTCTATATTGGAGTGGGGACATATCAAGTTCCTGATTCTTGATCTAGATTGTGCCAGCTCTGCTATTTAATTCAACCTCCTTGTGCGATCTAAAATGCTACTGCCTTTTCCACCTTTGGCAGTCATTTTTGCTAGATGTCTCATAAAGGATTGATATAGAGTGTTAGGCTTACTAAAGAGGTCTCCTGCACTGCACATATTCCACAGAGCCTAATTCCATCTGTCCTTTTATACCAGTTTGATAGAGAATGAGGACTGCAGATGTTATTTTGTATTTGTTCAGGGACTCCTACACAATAAAAAGTGACAATGATACATAAAGGAAGCTTGATATTGAATATTTGCTTCCTGCTCTTGAAAAGCTTTCATTGAAATATCAGAAGATACTTTAAAAATATTTAGGAAAATGTCCAAGACTTTAGCTAAAGGCAACATGCATTAAACATGCGTTAAAAAGATGCATTCAATATGTATTAAAATTTATTAGAAATATTAGTCACAAGTCTAGTAAATTATCTAGGCAAATTCTAAAATACTTTCAATTAAAATTCCTACCAAAACCACCTAATTTATGATAATAAATGATGTCATTTTCTGTGTCAACGTGAAGGACAACAGCCTGTTTGCAAGAATAAAGTCCAGATAATTTATTTTATAGAATATTAGTTTATGTTTTATTCTTTCACTTCAGCTATGCCAGTTTTCTTTTCTTTAGGTTTGATATTTAACTTTGGGAGGACAACTAAATTAACAATTCATCATTTATTTTGAGATTAGTCCAGCAAAATAACCTCTTACAATTTATTTAAACATGCATGACCTAATGTATAATACATAGAGAAATAGGAGCAGATGTGTGGCAGCAGTGACAGGCTTGTGATAGAATTCTTAATAATTTTTTAATCTTCAGAATGCCTTACAAGTAACCTCATAGCCCCTTTGACATGTGCAAACATGGGGGTAATACAACCCCATTTGGGGGTAAAAGGCAAAACCATTTCTTTTTAAAGACAAACTGTAGAAAATTATGCAGAGATTTACAGATTCTCAGCTCAGAGATCAGTCACAGCTTTTTGAGCTTAGTTAAAAGAAGTTTCTAGATACAGTCAAAAGAACAATTTCTTAGCAGGAATCTGAGCATGTCTGAGAAGTTGGCCTCCTCACTTATGTCAATAGCTGTGCATAATATTTTTTGCATCTAGAGTAAAAAATTAAAAAAAAAAAAAAAAAAAAGATTCAAATTTAAAAACACGGAGCCAAAAAGATATCTTTAATGTGGAAGAGGAATGGGAGCTGCTGAACCAGACAATAGCGCTGAAAGAAACACATCAACGACTCCCAAATGGTAGACATAATGGAATAGAAAACGTTTTTAGTAACACTTAGTTCCTTCCATAGAAGGGGGAAGAAGCCCCTCTGCACATCAATATCTGAATTTAACTATAACTTGGAGAGATCACCAAAGTGTGAGGGGGAGAGGTGGTGTATGCATGTGTATGTAACATAAGTAATGTACACCTGGATTTGCAAGCGAGGAGAAAGGACCTTTGAATCATTGGTGTATTATGAAAATTTCATAGGCTTATACAAAAATGCTGCCAGAAAAATGGTGTGTATAATTGTAGTGGCGGATGGATGTTTTGTGTTTGTGAATAATATGGATCCAGCAAAGACTGATCAGAACAGAAATTAAATATTGGCAAAAAAATGAAATAAAACTAGCTATTCATCTTGTTCAGTGTTTTTGAAATAAGCGATGGATGCTTTTCATGTTTTGGAAAGAAAGGTTTGAAAATATCTAATGAGTATTCCAAAAGTATTGACATGTCATTTTCACTAGGTTAAATTGATAGCATTTATCATATATAATGAATGTGTTTATTTTGCATATTCATTCTGTTAATTGGAAACACTGACAATGTTGAATGTAATTACAAGAATGAAAATAGATTTGAATTTTTATTTAGAAAGTCTGAAATACATTCTTGGTTTGAGGAAGACGACTGTGTATGTGGATATTCTATCAGAGAAACCTCTCTGGAAGCGTATGATCTAGGAGGCTCAGTTTTGCTTTGATGTCAGGCCTGGGTGAAACGGTGCTGGGTTTTACTAATGTAGAAAGCAATGCATGCCTGGAAAGGTGATGGCCACTTTTAGAATTTACTCCAAAAATGTGGCAATTTGCGTTATACTTGGGTTTCAGTTTGCTACCGTTGTCCCTACAGAGAAAGAATGACTGCATTATGCTGCAGGAGATTGCTATCTTGTCTGCTGTGACATGGGCACACCAATGCTAATGTGTGAAAACCAAAATTTAAACACATACACCAATTGCCACCACATTAATTTTATATGACAGTATTCACATAGTCATATTTTTGTCAGTCATTTGCAAGTTCCACCATAAAAATACAATTTGGTTTGCTATTTGTGCAGTTCTTAGTCTGGAGCGTTGAGTTTTTACTATTAAAAACAGCATACACTTTGAAAATTTTCTGCAAATTAAAGTTGTTAAAAGAATTTTATTTTTTTTAATATACTTAAACTTTGTTCTAACCTGCGTCAAGTTACAAAGTAATTGTGTTCACCCTTTCACAGGTGGAAATGCTAGAACGGAAATATGGAGGCCGTCTCATAACTAGACATGCTGCTCGTACTATACAAACAGCTTTTCGCCAGTATCAGATGAACAAAAATTTTGAGCGTCTTAGAAGTTCTATGTCTGAAAATCGTATGTCAAGACGCATTGTACTGTCCAATATGAGAATGCAGTTTTCCTTTGAAGGACCTGAGAAAGTCCACAGCTCCTACTTTGAAGGAAAACAAGTTTCTGTTACAAATGATGGGTCAAAGCTGGGATCCCTGGTACAGTCTGAATGTGATGACCTTGGGGAGTCAGCTACAATGAAGTCTCCAGCAGCGTCTACTGACTTTGCTGATGCTATAACAGAACTGGAGGATGCTTTTTCCAGGCAAGTGAAATCCCTTGCAGAGTCCATTGATGATGCACTGAATTGCCGTAGTCTACATTCTGATGAAGTCCAGACTCCAGATCAAGTCAGAAGTCGTGAAATGGAAAGGGACACTTGTGCTCAAACTAAACCAGCAATTCACAATGTGGATCACAGGAAGCTTGATGAGATGACAGCATCATACAGTGATGTTACATTATATATCGATGAGGAAGAATTATCTCCACCCCTTCCACTTTCCCAGTCAGTAGACAGACCATCCAGCACAGAATCTGATTTGAGGCTCCGGTCTGTGAACTCTTCTCAAGAGTACTGGTCCATGACCCACAAAGATGATAAGATAGACACTGATACGAGCTGCAGGAGTACCCCGTCACTGGAATGTCAGGAGCAGAGGATGAGAATGGATCATCTACCATTGCTAACTATAGAGCCACCCAGTGACAGTTCAGTGGACTTGAGTGATCGCTCAGAGAGAGGCTCATTAAAGAGACAAAATGCATATGACCGAGGGATTACTAGTCAACAAGGAAGCCCGAAACATATCCCGCACAGTATTCCTGCCAAGGTTATATCCCGAGAGGAACAGGAGGCAAGACATAGGGCTAGGCCTATAGATAGTCATTTAGCTATCAATGGCACAGCAAACAGGCAAAGCAAATCAGAGTCTGATTATTCTGATGGAGACAATGACAGCATCAACAGCACTTCCAACTCTAACGATACAATAAATTGCAGCTCAGAATCCTCTTCTAGAGACAGCCTAAGGGAGCAAACCTTGAGCAAACAAACATACCACAAAGAAACTCGCAACAGCTGGGATTCCCCTGCCTTCAGTAATGATGTTATCAGGAAACGCCATTATAGGATTGGACTGAACCTTTTTAACAAGTAAGTACAGCGTTTCCTCCTTTTCTCTCTGTATTTGGTAGAAACATAGCCACTGAAACAGGAATATTTTTCTTGTATCAGATAAGTAAGACTGGTGTCTGATACTGACTTTTCAGTGAAAAAATAAGCTGCTTGTGGTGACTGTTCATGTTAGAGTACTTACATGTTGATGTCTTCGTTGTTAAACAGCTTCAGGGGAGAACAAAAAATGTAACTATGTGTATATATAATAGTAGTAAACTATTGAAGAGGATGGATCAGATTCCTTTCTTGCTGAAAAATATGGTGGCTTCATCCTGATCCATTTTTGGTGTTGTAACAAATTCAGACTTCTTCCTGCCCTAATCATGTAGGTATTGTAAAACTTGTCATATGGGAATTAGAAATAACACGCAGTGTAAGATGAATTTCCTATTTAACACAGGCAGGGCCTGAAATTTGTTCAGTAGATCTCATCAAAACTTGATACTAAAAAACAATGCACTGAATATTTTTATGCTAAATAAATATTTATTATTTATCATACAATTTTTATTTCTGCCTGTGACTTAGTTTTCCCATGTATGGAGTTGTTTAAAACGTCTATAAAATAACTTTCTCAAGTTTGTTTTATTGAAATACTTTTTTTCTTTGGACACTCCCATGTGGCTGTAGAAAACCATGAATATTACGATAGAGGGTAACAAATAATATTATTGCTTAAACTCTGTATTTGCATTACTGGAGTTACACAGATTTCATTAGGACTATCATAATTGAAGATCAGGTGAAGAGCTGGGTGGTTGGCATTAGAATTCCTAGCTTTTCTGCACTGCTCAGTTGATGTCTGGTGTGCCAATTTCCCTGCCCTAGAATGAATATCGTTTCCTTAAACCTTTCCTGGTACTAGCACTTATAAAGCACCTCAGAACACTTAGGTGAAAGATGCTAAACGTGACAATTTGTTCCTATTTTTACTCTAAACATGGCAGGTAATTAAAGCTTTTTGACACCATCATATGAGTCTGTGCATTACAGTACTAAGTATGGATCGGCCAGGTTTGGCTGTAAAAATTTTCAGGTTTGTTTTTTTAATCTTTGTAAGAAGTTAATAGGCCTTTGCAGAAGCTTTTAACCAATTGGAAGTATGTAAGTCATAGGATCTCTGCAGCTTCTACTGCTCATGAAGTAGACTGGATAGGAAGATATATCAATTTGGGTTTTTTGGACTGTTTGAAAACATTAACATCTTTGGCTTGAGGCGTGGGGAGGAAGGTGCTGATACTGTTTGGATGACATTTAAAAGACTTGGTGTTTGCTTGGTTTTTTTGCACAGTAATTAAGCCTTAAGCAGTCGATGATCAGTGAACTTCAGGCTTGATGATACAATCTTTTGAGTCAATTGCAGAAGCGTGTAAGAAAAAAAGGTGAATGGAAGAAGTGCTGAAGCAGCATGGGGCGATGAATGAGAGCATTGGAAATTGTCAGATGCTTCTAGTGAGACATGCCGTATCAGTTAGGAGGCTGAAAGGGAAAAATAAACATCAGGAATAGAGAAAAATAGAGACTGTTATTTGAAACACATCTAAGTGATCTTGCTGCATGGACTTGAACAGAGAGAGTAGATAAACCTTCTTTATATCTTGGCTGGTTGTAAGATGACTTGCAGTTTCTTAGCAGTGAGTTCTAAATGATAGCCCTGAGCAGAACTCCAGGTAGCACCTCTGTGCATGATCATTTGTTGTGTGTGATTGTTTCATTCCCCCACCGCATTTTATCTCCAGTATTGATACAGGACTGAAGATTCCCATTACCTTCTGCCGAGTCACTCTGATCCTATCGATAACTCAGTTCCCAAGTATCTCATGTACCTTGGTTTTGATTATGGCTCTTCAGGTCTGCATGTTGTGACATTTCATTATTAGGTTTATTTCCCCTCTGTGCAATGTCAGGTATTGAACCATCATAAAATGTGATAGTGCATGAATTTGTAAATTTTTTTTAAAAGGGAGCTGGGAAACTTCCAAAGCTTTATTCTTCAGAAAGTTCAGGAGGAGTTTCTTAAGGGTGTATCAGTGGGACTGCAAATTGCATTTTGTGAGGTAAGTGCAGGGTTAGAGATAGTGTTCAGGCACTTGCCAGGATTTACAGGTGCTGATTTCTTCAAGATGAAGAATCCTTTTTCCTTTTAGATATGTGCTGGTGCTTTAGTTTCAATTAACTTCTGAGCATTATGCTTATTGTTCTCCGCACATGAAGTATGTCATAGCATCTTGTGTGTCCAAATGTGTCTTAAAAAGCAAGCCATGTCCTAGATGTCAGCTCCCTTAGCAAAGGCTGCTATTTCACATGCAGAACAGGATAAAGGAGGATTGCCCAGCCTGGTTAGACATGAGCTAGGAAGGGGGCCTGCAGGTCAGATGGACTTTCTGCAAATCAGTTCTGTCTTTGCAGTTTCCCTCTCATGACATGGCAAAAAAGCAACTGCCCAGCATCACATCTGAGCAAGGGGCTGCCTACGCAGTCAGTCCCGTGTTGCAAACTGCTTACACTTCCTATAGTGTCACCAGATGTACACCCACGATATGAGAGGTATGTTTTTTAGTCTACTCTCTGGTGTTCAAGTCAATGCAGCACAATCGTTTAGGTGTCTTTTGACCATGTGATCTTCCATGACACATTTATGATCATAAAATGAGGGAGCAGTACAAGTCTTGGCAGCAAGCTCCTGAGAGGATGTGTGCTCCACCCATGCGGAAGGACTGTGTGCAGAATTGAAAGAAGTGGCTTTGAAGTTACCTATTACAAGAAGACGAGTTTTTGTCCAAATGTTTGCATCTACCAGAGGAAGTTTTAGGGATGTCTTTTACAAGAAGTTCATGTTCATTTCATTGCATCTTTGAAATCTTTCTTGCAAATTAAGATCTCAAACATTAATTAACGAATAACTATGACATTTCTTTCTGGTACATGAAGCTTGGCTGAAATACAAGAGTTTAGAACCTTAAAGTGCATGAATTGTAGTAGGGTAAATACTTTTGTTTTGTTCGCTAAGAGTGTTGAAAGATTCAAGTTTTAAAAAGCGTGGAAAGTCACTATTCTCACAGTTGAAATTTCAACAGATGCTTTATAATTTCTCTGGCTCTGCAATTACAATAATAATTTTCAGAAGCTAAAGTGCAGTTTTCTTACCAGAGGCCCTTTATTAGAATAGCCAGTTATGGGTGGAGTAAAAGTTGAGTACAACTGGTGGTCTAGTTCACTTAATCACCATTATATGCAAAACCTTAGTGGCACAAAGGTCCTTGGAAAATGGAAAACACGGGACAGTAAAAAAAAAAAACCAAACAAAACCTATAGGTAATCGAAAATCATTTTTCTAGGAGTTTTATTACTTGATCATAGAATTTGCTTCAAACTATAACTTGGCACTCAGTTCGGAACCTTCATGTAGATTAAACAAGTTTTCTTTTTTAAAAAGATGTTTTGTGGTATCCACTGTAGTAGAACATGGACTATTGCCCAAATAGAATGATTTCTGCCAAAGAAATTGCAACTAAGTAAGAGCTTCTGTACATTCTCCTGTTTTTGAATGGCAGTAGTGATTTCCCCCTGTCAATAGGCTGTCAGATTGCGTGTTACTATTCATTGCCTTCCTAAAGGAAGGGTTGCAGGTGCATGCCCAGAGTTTTGATTGCTGAGGGAAGCTTGCTGAGCCCAGCTGTGTTGAATTAGGCATTTTCTTCAGTGCAGTTTGAAAGGGATGTAGTCTGGGAGGAATTATACCAGAAACTATTCCTCTCTTATAGGCAGAAGGAAAACACTACCTAGAAAGGTTTATTTTGCAGGCTCCAAACCCTGCCAATGCAAATCCAGCCTTTGAGACTGGTTTGCTTATAAACAAGCCTTCAAGAGGGCTTTTGACTGCTGCTTTAAAAAAAAAAATTAAAAAAAGGAAGGAAAAAAAAAGTAAAAAGGGCTATGATTTTATTCTCATGTTTGTTTTGACTGCAGGCTGGAAATACCAGGTTTACTAGTCATTGCAGCCCAATCTGGTAGGATTTTCAGGTTCCATTCTGCTACCGGTGCACTGATGGTTCTAACAGATTAAATAGGACCAAATGGTTTAACCTGAGTAGTCTGGGGAAACATGTCCTGCCCTTGGGTCAATTTTACAGTCAGTAGTAGCAGACTGTAATTCTGTGCAGAGCTGTGCGCATGGAGGAAGAAGTATATTGCCTTCTCTTGTGCCACCATGATGGCAGCAGTAACTGGCTCCTTGCCCAAGTATTTGTGGCTGTCAGGTATGGTTGTTGGTAAAACTGCCCTCAATTACTGTCTCCTCCAACTGCAGTGGCACACCCAGCTGGGCCATGGCGAATAGAATACAGCACCGTGATTATTCAGCATTCTCTTGGGCAGGGAGTACAAACGCTTTCTGAATTAATAAAATATTTTCAATAAAATGTGGACAATGTTAGAGTGGTTTGAAAATTTGATGTGACTGTGCCTAGTATTATAAAATATGGGAGATAAAAGTTTGCGTTTCTGAGACTCATTTATTAATCTAGCAGAGACTAGAGTCATATTTAGTATCTCCTTTGGGATATCAGATATGGGAAGACACTGTTAAATGTCCTCTCATCTGGCAGTGTTCCTGTGGCATTGTCATTTCTTGCCACAGTAGCCCCGTGCGCTGGTACCAGTTTCTGACTGGTGAAGAGAAGGTGAAGTACAGCTTGTTGACTGTTGCACCATGCTGCTCAGCTTTTTATGCTGTGGCATAATTCTGGTGAGGGGTCTTTTTGTGTAGTGTTTTGTTGAAGGTTTTATGGCCTAATCTTGTATGTACATCTTGGAGGTAAATGAACATGACTCCACTTTACACTGCTAGAACAGAGGCTTTTGCCCCCCTCCCCTTTTTTGTCCTCCTCTGCTTTCCGGAAAGGGTAGTGACAGATGGAAAACCCTTCCCCGTGTGTCCTTAGTCCATTACAGCGTACTGTTTTGAAGAGTTTTCTGTAGCTTCCCTCATAATAGGCTGTTATCAAGGTTCCCACTCTTCCAGAGTTCTCTCAAAGGTTTTATTGACAGAGCTAAAAAGATGTATCTGTTTGCATTATGCAGTGATGTATCATCTTTTGACCTGTAAGCCTTGAAAGCCCTGCTGGCTTCATTTATTGCATGATGGGGATGATTTTATTTGAAATTTAAAAATTGCTACTGATATGATTTGGATACGTATTCCAGGAACAGACTTTTTAAAACGTTTAGATTCCTTGGAAAGTATTTATTTATTTTACTAAGGTAAAGATATGAGAGGATAAAGGTATAAGATATGAGAGGAATTTGCTGAGTGCTGGTGGGATTATACCAAATAAAAAATTGCAAATTACAATTTCTAGAGAAATTCTTGTTGGAAATCTGAGACACACAGTAGTAATATTTGTGAGAAGGCACATTTTTCATTTTCCATGAGAGCAGCTTTAACTTTTCAACAAAGGTACACAGTTTCTATCATTTACATGTAGATAGAGATTGAAGGTAATATGGATTATTAAGTCCTGTTACATTCAGAAAGTACTGCAAACCTTTTCTCTATTTGAAATCCTTAAAAATCGCCAGATGTTACTAATTTTTTTAAAGAAGTTTTGCAAGTAGCCATTAGTTTAAATATCGAAATAAGTGTAGTAATCTGATGTTCCTCCATTTACACCAATCATATGCCTAATGAATTCCACTTAAGATACTGAACATACTTTCTATATTGCTTTTAGTCAGGTCTCATGGCATCCATTCAGCATTCTAATGTCTGGTCTGAAATCACGTATTTTTAGACTGTCCCACTTAGAATTTTAGGTTGAAAGCTTATTGGAAACATTTCTAATGATCTTAGACTTGGTAAGCGCAGATTGGATAGGAGGGAGAAGGTGTAAATCAAACTCACTTGGTTCTCTTTACCTTTGAACTAATTCTTTTATTTCGTCAGCTGATCTCTAATCTCTTTGCAAATTGTGTATCTTCTGTGATTTTTTTGAATGATTCAATAGAAAAAGGAAAGGGGAGACAAGAGGCTTGTTCAGGATTTCGCAACAGAGCTATTTGCCATCCTCCTGTGTACGCTGAGAGGGGCTTTACTATTGTTGCAACATCTGGACTGCAGATTATTCAGCCACAGACAGTTCCAACAAAAATTAAAATCAAAGCACTCCATGTAGCTTGTCCTCTAACATGCCGACGAGTTAGTAAGAAGAGAAGAATGTTCTTAGTATGACTCTGATTATTTCTAAAAACATTTAGCCCTAAGTGAGAACACACAAAGAAAAAAAATCTCCCTGTGTTTTGCTTTGTTCTGTTTGTGTTTTCTCTCTTTTCTCCCTGAGGACCCGTTTCTCCTTTTTTTCCAAAATGGGTGTTTTGATTAGCATACAGAATGTCCTGCCCATAAAAAAGAGCTTAAATGTATAACTGTGAGAACTCAACCAATAGTATACTTAAGCGCTGGTTTCAAATATGGGCACAAGGATTCCCTTTATTGCCATTAAAAGGGAATATAAACTTTACCAAATGTTGAAAGCAAATCTGGCTTTTGAAAGGCTGCACTGTGACCAGCAGTAACTGTGCGAGCTGTATCCCTGGAACCGTGGAAGAGCCATTACCTCATCCGCCGCCGCCAGCTCTGCCTGCCCTTAAACATTCTGGGCACACGTTTCCCTCCCACTGCTACGTGCCAGGAATCGGTAACTGGATTGCTCTAACAATGCCTGGGTGCGTACGCAGGATACAGTCGGCTATTAGAAAATGACCCTGTGAATGGAGGAATTTGACTGGGTGAGCAGCTCCCAGCCCAGCATCTGATACGGTTCTGCATGCCAGAATTTTAATTCATTCTCCCCCACTCACAAATCTCAAGTGACCAAATTTTGAGGGTGAAAAATGTGACTTTTTTTGTCCTCTGTATGCCTTTGCAGGCATAGAGAGGACAGTTTGAATAGGGAGTTGGGAAGGCTGCAGAGGAATCCTTGGAAGAAGAGTTAAGGAAAAGAGAAGGGGGCACCAACTCCTTCCTCCTGTTTAACAATTCACATCTATCCCCTGAATTGGGGGTTGGTAGATCTGTAAATAAAAAATCTGGAGATCTGGTAAATGTGATTGTCAGTGTTTCCCATTTGTTTCCCATTTGTTTCCCATTTGTTTCCCATTTGCAGTCAGCAGAGTTGCAGACATTGAAGCTGAAGTGCTTCTGTTACGTATAACTGGGGTGAGGGTGTGGAAAGAGAATTTAGGGCAGGGACACTAGAAAACGTTAAGACAGGGACTGTTCCTCAGTTTCAAGGACACAGTCATCGTAATGTCTCATTCCTCACTACAGTCGCATAAACATGAAAGCAATACTCAGCGCTGGCAAATAGTTCTGAGAGAGCCGGCAGGTTTTTCATGTATCTCGTCTCAAAGTGGAGTATAATTTGCTCTGCGGGCAGCAACAAACTCTTTTCCTTACTCTTGGAGAAATAGAGAGATACAAAGGGGTCAGAGGAGGTGAGAAAATCCTCATGGAGTGTTTTGGTCCATTTATTTAACTAAAATATTTTCTTTCTTGCAAGGAAGGAAGGAAGGGGGGGGGGGGGGGGGGGGGGGTGGGGCGGGGAAGCAGGCTGTCCACTGCCAAGAGAGGGAATAATGAGGAGCTACAAAATCTGCCATAGCATGTTGACTCAGGAGTGTTTTCACTAGCCAGGACATGTCCAGCTACTGCACTGCAACTGCTCGGGGTGTGCTTTATGATTCTCTTCACTGTGCTAACTGCTTTGTTCCTCAAAGCTGATGCTTCTCGTACAGAAAAATCCTATTTCTGAAATAGCTTTAAACTCTATTTTTTCTCCTTTATTGGAATAACCCAGACTTTCTGCTTGGACCCTTCAGCTGCCTTTTGTACACTTTTTACAGTTTTGTAATCAGCTCTGATTCAGGCAATAATTTTCAGACAAGCCTAAACATTCAGTAGCAGCAATAATGTTTAATGTATAATTTCCTAGCACTTTACTAGGAAATGGTGACATAAAGAAACTGATTGATCAGGCAGAAAGTCATGGCAGAACTGTTCAGGTCAGTTACCCAATTTTGTGAAAACAGAGGTCTACAGAGTTTCCTTTCTTTATGTTGCTCCCCCACCAAATAGAACTGGGCACTGAGATCACTTCCTAGTAAATTCTTTTGTTAGTGACATGAGTATAAATTAACTTTCACTGAATGGAGGTTACTCCAGGTAATTTGGTGTAATTGCAAGTAAACTGTGACCTTCACACCTGTCGTGGTAGTTTTTTGGTTTTGTTCTTCTCAGGTTCATTCAAGACTGAGAAGAGGAACATATCATCATGTAGTGGAGAAAAGTCTTCCCCACTGTGGGGGAAACTGTAGGGCTTCTGCGCAAATGATGTGAGTAACTATCTCCCCATTTCCACGAGATGCAGAGAAGCTGTGAGAAATGTGCTGTTTCTTGGCTTATTTTCCTCACCCAGAGGCTCGCTCTTGTAATTACCAGAAGATGCAATTTACACCTAGTTCTTTCTCTTCATTGAGTAGTTGTGTAACGCGAGGAAGACAGCTCAGGCTTCCCAGGCAGTTTCTCTTAATTTTTTTCCTTTCGGTCTTTCTTTTGTTGCTGCATAGTTGAGTGAACTCTGACAAGTTGGCACAGGTTTTGGTAGTATTTTAAGAATATTGGGTTTTTTCTTCTTTCCCAGAAGGTTTAAAATAGACATAGTGATTCTCTTAGCTTCATTGAGGCAGCCGTAGGATATTCAGCAAAAGCAAAGGAAGAAGTACAACCACAGAAACAAAATTTAGCTGTCTGCCAAACTAAGGAGAATGTTCAACCAGCTTGTTATTGCCAACTTAGCTATGTAAAAATATTTAACTTTTTAAATGATTCTAAGAAAAGTCTTAGATTCTTGTTATTAGAAAAAGTCATCCCTGGATTTTAATGTTAAACTAATGCTTAGTTTTGTGACAACTGTAAATATCTTCAAAATGGGATTTCTAGTATCAAAGGCAAGGAAGATTATTTTCTTTTAACAGAGGGCTGGCATCAGAGCCACGTTAAATTCTCCACCCCCAACATGAAAAAATTTCTTTGGCAGCAGCACATTTGCGAACTGTTTGTTTGCAGTGTTGATAGCCTCTAAGAAATGTTTGTAGTTCTGGTTTGCTTGTTTTCTAGATTCCCTCAGCTTATGGTCATGTCAGTGTGTGTGTGTGTGCACGCCTAAACGTAGACAAAAAACCAAAAAGCATAGATGTGCCTTCAGAAATACTGACGTTCTTTCTAGGTGTTTCACCGAGCTTCTCATTTTCAGTCCAGCTAGCTTTAGCCCCCTTGTCTTAGATGGCTGTAAGAACAGTATGTTTGTGGTTATTTACATTGTGTGAATAAACCTTTAGTTTACCTCAAAAGAGACTTTTGGCATTGCTGGGTCTTGGAAATCTAGACTTGGGCAAGCTGTTTTCTGTGCTCATTTGTTTATTAATGCTGCCATTTTACAGCTTTGTTATTGTCTGAGCATCAAAAAGGAAATACAAAGATTTAATGTGGTTTTGGATGCTTGTAAGCTTTACATGTTTAGCAAGTCAAAAACAGGGAAGGCTTTCTACACTTTTCGTACTGTGGTTTTGTTGAATGTTTCTTTTTGAGGTGGTGCTTGCTTCTCCTGTTGGCCGGCATGGGCACGGGCACTTTATCCACACTGTGGCTTGGTTAGTACAACTGATTGTGCAGCTGTGGGGGGGGAACTTGACTGGATTTTTAAAACCAAAACAAACCACCACACAAACACAAAACAACAATCCCCTCCCTTTTTCTCCTGGTTCAGTTTGTCGGGAGGTCCTAATCCAGCACTAGGAGTGAGAGCAGAGACTGCTGCCAGTGCTGGCACCGCCACTGAATTGCTCACACAGCTACAGCACTGGGGTTTACTGTCTGTGTTTTGCAGTAAGACTGGCTGTACCAGTAAGTCTGCTAGATAACAGTAAATGCTAAGTTTGTGCTGATCCCTTTCTTACCATCTAGAATCTGACTAGAAGCTTTTCCTCTACCGAATTCACTTTTCAAATTCGCTGCAGCAGTTTTGCAAAAATACCATTTCCTACAATTTGAAAGATAACATTTTGAATATCTAAGTAATGCTAAGCCATGTCTCCCAAGTACCACTAACCTTTGGAATCTGGTGTTGTGTCCAACAACAGCATAAGGTGGTGTGTTTCTAACCGTGTTTCCTTTTGTAGCTTAAAAAGCATTCTGAGTGTGAGGCCCTGCACCTGGAGTGCCTGTGGGCATGGTTGTCACCTTTGCTGAGAGCTGACTGGGGCAGGCAGTCAGCAGATGCTCTTACCCTGCCCCTCTCCAAAGGAGGAGCCGCCCCTGAGCATGGCTTTCCTGCTTTCTCAACTCTGGCAGGTCCTGAGCAGCTCTGGAAACAGAATTCAAGCAGAGGAAATGTCAAGCCAAGGACTCGCACTGTGTGATTTTTTTACAGTCCATATTTGGTAATTCATGGAGCTTTAGGGCTGTTTTGTACCATTGGCAATCCAGATTTTCTACAACAGCTGTTGATGGTATTCTCACGTGGTGTAAATGATTATAATAATACGTATCCTGAAGTTTTTGGTCAGTGGTTCCTCTGACCAGGTGGAAGTTAATTGAGACAAATAATGACGCATTCAGAATTATAGATGTCTGGATCATTGCTCTCCTTACTAATTTGCTCATGACAATAAAAATATTAGGAATGTAGTATTTTTCTAAAGATTCTGTGGTTATTATTATACATAGGTTTTATTCTAAAGAAAAAAATACTCTTTTTTTTTTTCTTTCTTTCTATATGTTCCCAACTTTGATAAGGGACACTTCTCTTCAGGAATGTACCAACTTTTATATTATTACCCCAATTATTGTTCTTTTCTCTTCTACCCTATACTCCAAAGGAAAGCTCATTCTTAGGAGAGCCTCGTACGTCAGTCATGTTAACAAAACTCCTAAACACACTAACCTTTTTGTGACTTTTCCAGATTGATCCAGCATTGCTGTTAAAGGAAAAAAATAAAACCAACTCCTCAGCTTTACAAGCTACAAACCCCCAACAAACCACCACTCTAATGAGACCTACACAAATGTCAGCAAGTTATATGAACTTCCACTGAATTTACGCTTTCAGAACTTGCTGAGTAAATAAACCATCTCCTTCTAATTATTATTATGCCTAGGCAGGAAAGGCATAAAACTGACTAGAGGAAACAGCAGTGATGTGCAGGGATTTACTTTTGTCTTGCCTTTTGAGGGAATGGGTTTTTAGGGGAGTTGGGATTTGGGTTTTTTGCTCTTTGGTTTTTTTGAACAGTTGTCTGTGTGTGATTTTGCACTCTTTGTTCCTGCAATTTGCTTTCCCTTAAATACGTCAGTTTCCAAAAATTGCTGCAGGATCCAGCCTGTCTTCAGAAACACACAAAGACAATGTTTTTACTGGATATGACCAGCGCTCTTGAAGAAGCGTGCTTATTAAAATGTACTGGTTTGATCTGTTATTTTGAAGTTTGCACTACTTTCTCCATTGATGTGTTTCCCCTAAAAGTCACTTTAAAACATCCTAAAGGTCTTGTTATTAATCACTTTCTGGCAAATTCCTTAGCCCTTTATACAACATCTGAGAATCTTCTATAAATGTGTTTTTGCACGTTTTGTGTTGGTTGATTTTTTTTCCTTCCTTTAAGTAGATTCCTTTTGATTTGCTTTGGTTGGTTTTGGTGGTTTTTTTGAGATAGAAGACATTTTTAAGCTTTATTTTGGAAGCAGTCCTGTAAATATGAAAAGTTCTCTAAATATGTATATCATATGTATATCAGCTATGTAAAGTGCTAGCTTTAGAGGGTGTATTTTGGTACTAATTAATGTATTCAAATCTGAAAATAAATGCTCTGCTTATGCAGCTTTCACAATTGCTATTTATAGACTTCTCATCTTCCCTGTTATTGGTAGGTGTAATTAACAAGCCATCACTGGGAATTTTCCTAATCACAAAAGACTCTTAGTTGTAAGTACAAACCGGTCTAGGCTCAGTTCTGAGTAGGCAGAAATGAGGCTAACTTCTGTCAGATGTCCTATCTCATGTTAAATCCATGATTTTCATGTCCTGCTCCCTTCTGCATCCAGTCATACGCTTCTGGAAAATCAGGGTTTGGTGAAAAAGAAAGTTTGTCCAATTTAAAACAGCTGGTTTTGCCAGCAGTAGAATCCCTATTTGCTCGTGTTGGCTTTTAATACCTGCCCTCCCAGAAACCCTCTCAGCTACCTGGCATTTTTGTCTTTTATTGGGAAGGAGCAAATGAGTTTCCAGTAGTTTGCTGATAGTCAACACCAGAACGTGCATGGCCTCTTAGTGCATTTAAGAGGCAATTCCTAATACTTAGTAATATTTGAAATTTGTGGTGTTGGGGATGACTTAAATTTCCATGAACCTGTTTAGTTCTTCAGTTTCTGTGAATTTGAGAAGAGGGAAAATATTGCTTGTGTTTAAAGACAGAGAAGGAAGGCACCTTTGTGTACATTTTTATCTTAACCTATTGTTAGCTTCACTTTCTAAGTAAAATTCCATTGGAAGTAGAGCACTTCACAGCACTCTTACAAAGTCACAGTTTTCTACTAAGTACTTTTCCTGTTGAATAAGATAATGTCATGCCTGGTGTGGGGGTGGGAAGGAGCCTACAACAGCAATAAAAAATCCTGAACCTCCTAGCTTGCTAGGTGATTAAAAAAAAACCACAGGAGATTGTTCTTCCAATAAGCTGTTTGATAAAATCTAGTTCATATTAAATTAAATTTCTTGGTCAACAGTGTTGAATGAATACAAGGATTCAGATTATCAAAAATAGAAATATGAAGAAATTTTGTTGTCAAGCTAGACTTCCAGAACAGAAAGCAAAATTCACATTTATGAGCTGAATGTGAAACTACGGAGATACCCATTGGATAAGAAATTTTTTCTTCCTCTGATATTTAATACCCACATTTAGCCACAGAAACTTATTTTATTTAGAATTTTATTTGTGCACATTCCCATATAGCCCTTAACCTTCAGAATTCTCCTGTGAGCCATATAGTATTCATTTTGGTGATAGGAAAACTGAAAACATCGCAGGCTGCCTTGCTCAAGGAGTGATACCCTAACAACTACTGAGTGCTACCAGCTGCCTCTGCCTACCTGTCCTTTATGCTGTGTCCTTTAGAATATACTCTATGGTAGCCTGTCATTACCTGGGGTGAGGTGCCAAAAGAGCACCTGAAGCTATAGGTTCTGTCATTAAGAACAGTTGTCCTGCTAATGCTTGCTCTAAGAAATCCTTTATCCCCGTTCTAGTGATGACTGTCAGAACCTTCAAAGAAAGATCAAAGTAACATTAGGGAAAGTTACAGTTCTTATCTCAACACCTGTTAGAAATTCTCTAGAGAAGGCCTTTAATTCTCGAGTTCTTTATTTTTAGCAGTAGCTCTGTACCGGCTTAGTCTGGGTGCTTGGCTGTTGGCGGGGGTCAGCCCACAAGTAGCTCTTCAGTTGAGCGTTCTTTGTTTCTGTTTTGACAATTGCTGGAGAGGGTATCTCCTGTGTTTGTATCACTCCAAATTTTTTGGGCAAATGTAGCTCGCTAACAAAGGGGAATGGAGAAAACTATTCCTGTTTTTCTTGGATGCTGTGGATGTAAATTCAGAAAGATGAAGAATTCTGAAATACAACTCAAAAGCATATGGATGTAGCAGTTACATTACTTACAAGAAGAAGGGTGCTTTTTGAGTATGAAGGAAATTCTTTTTACAAGACTGTATTTAGAAGATGACTGTATGTGTAATCTTATTTCAGATGAAAAGAGCCAGAAAGCCTCCTGCAAGAAATTGAGATTAAATTATATATATTCCTCTGATCTATCTGATTCTTAATAGGATATTAAGTGTATAATAGGGTAACGTAAAAGAGTAGGAGAACTGAATGGTGATGTATTTAGTAATGTTTTCTGCAATTAAAAACCCTGAGGAAGGGTTACAGTTGTGTGATCAACTTGTATAAAAATAGTACAGTCACCTTGTCCTTCGAAATTGATTTTACTTGCCTTAAAGGAAATATCTTTCAGGTCATCCAGCATACTGCAAATCATTCACTCTTACAGGCGGACATTATATTAAAATTCCTTACAAAATAAAGATTATTATGAAATTACTGGTTCTGTAAAGATATCCCTTTAATATCTTTAAAAGAAATTATGGTTGTCTGTTGTGCCGCACTGCTGGAAGACATGGTACAAACGTGCTGTGGGGGGAATTTTACATCACATTAAAAATATTAGCAGAATTTGCCTTTATAAGCAGTAGATATTATTGCCAGAAATCAATTCCATCCCCAACACATGCTGCCTAATATGTTAAAGTGAGTAGCTTTGGCTTGTTTTGTTTTGAGATCTGAAAATGGTTACAGCTAAATCTGGAGGTGATGTATGAAGAGATGTAAAATACTCCAGAAACTATGAAGGTGTTTGTCTGAGGGAGGGAGATTTGGGACAATGGGTATGTTAAAGGACAAGAGAAAAAAAATGCCTAAATTAGATGGGAGCTCCACTATTTTTAATTGCTTCTTTTTGTGTGACTGACTTTATTTTTTTTCCCCTTATTTTTTGTATTCTCAGCTTGCAAGTGATACCTCTTCAGATGTTTTTGTTCAATAATTTTAACTTTTGAGAGCAGAGGGGTGGAAGGTCAGGGGTGTTCTTTGTTTCTTGTTTGTCAACAGCAGCTTATTAGTTCAGCTTCTGGAAGGTACATCTCTCCCAGCAACAGGAGCATTTAGTTGGGCTTGTCTTTTGCATTGACAAGTGCTTTGACTTTCATGCCTGAAGCTGTTGCATATAAAGCTTCTCTTTGGAAGGGTTATGGAGCAGGGAAATGTGTAATAACATGCAAAGATGTGCTTCAAAGCTAGTAAGCTATTAATAGTGAACAGTATGTTCTATGGGATGGTTACATTTATCCTCAAACTATACTAGCCCGTACTAGTAGTATGTTAGTCAAAAGTGATTGGCAAAATTGTTGTAAAATTTTAATCAGATGCCTTCAGGTCCAATGGAAGAAAATTCATTTTTTTTGCATTTTCATTTCTCCTCAGAAAGCCTGAAAAAGGAGTCCAGTACCTAATTGAGCGAGGTTTTGTGCCAGACACTCCAGTTGGTGTTGCCCACTTTCTCTTGCAAAGGAAAGGTCTCAGCAGACAGATGATTGGAGAATTTTTGGGAAATCGGCAAAAGCAGTTCAACCGGGATGTATTAGAGTGAGTATTGTGTATGTGGAGGAGGTAAGCATATTTTAATGTTCAAGTAAGACGTTTCATCAAGCTAGAGGTAGTAATGATCTCTGAATTATTTGTTCTTATCTCTGGATCTTGTTCTGAAGGAGGGAGAAACCAGACTCTAAGGGTTAAGAAAGAAAACACACACTAGCGAATATTTTTTGGTGGTTTTTTTGTTATTGATCCAGCAAGATACTTACAAGGATTTATATTCCCTGTAGCCATGTACATTTACTCTAAATATATGTTTCAATTTTATTTGTGTTAGAGTGTGTTATTTCTAAGTCTTCTGCTTTCCTCAGGCTCTCTAGTAATTTACTGAATGAAGCAAAATTATATTATATGCAACATAAGGCTTCATCAGTAACAGAATATGAAAATAATTATTACAGCCAAATGGCTCAGATGTTAGATAAACAGGGATTTCAGCGCGTACGGGCATATGCATACAGGCTATACAAACTGTTCTTTTCCAAAAGATCAGATAAACAAAAACTGTTTTAAAATCCAAAGAAATTCCAAGCAGAAAATTAGATTTTCAGCAGTAAACCTTACATACAGAGTAGACCAAAAAAGAAGTTACTTTATTTTAAGAATGTGTTAATTTAAAATATGTATTCTTTTGGGGCTGCTTTTTGTGTCATGTAAACATGAATACGTCTTAGCCCAGCTTTGTTAAAGGAATTGTATAAAAAATTTAGTTAGATGTTTAACAAAACTGCTGAGAATGAAAGCAAAAAACTCCATATCTTGCCTATTAATGAAGACTAGGAAAAAATTGCTGACATTTGCATTCGTCTATAGATGCAGTCTTTCTTGAAGACTGAATGTTGATACATAATATTGATACATCTCAAAAATTTTAAGGTTATAGTATCACAATACAATGTGTCTGCCAACACCTTGTATAAAGAAAATACATATTTCTTATAGACTGCTCTCACTGGCTTCATACTGCAAAGATGTTGGTCCCATTCCCTACAGTCATCTTGATCTTACTCTTATGCTGTCAGAACTTATGTATCTCAATTTGCAATCTTGAACGCTGTATTAATACAGCTAATGTCATGCGTACATATGCCATAGACCCTTTTTTAGAGGTCTTCTCTTTGTTTTCTGTGCCTTGTATAATACAGTACCCAGCAGAAAGCAATGGAAGAGGCTCTGTACCAAAGCATGCAGTGAAGTGTAGGAGCCAGCCTTACAATAAAGAGTAATAGCATATGGCTTGAATTTGATACAATCCCTATTCAGCATGTAATGATCATCCCTACTTGTAATGATCATTTGGGTTTTGCAATTATGAGTCAAACTAGGATGAAGACTTTCCAAAGAGTGTGCATTTTTAATTTTTTTAAAAGAAAACAGTACAGGTCTAGGACGAGATTATTTGTAGTCTTAGATGATTCATTTTGTGGTCATGAACAAATTTTTTGCACTCACCGTCTCAGACAGACTAGCAGAATATGGATAAGTAGAAGTGTATCTCTCTTAAGACATCTGTCATGAAGTGAACTGTTAAGAGTAAGGTCATAATCACCTACCTAAAACCCCACAACAATCCTTTTATTGAAATTAATCTGTTCTTAAATAAGCCGTTTCAGCTATGCTTTGGGGCGAGGAACACCCTGTAACCAGTGCAGGTCTCTCGATAGTGTTCTGAGCCTTGCCTGCAAATAGGAACAAGGTATTTTTTCTTAAAAAAAGACAATGGAGTAGCATTTAATCTTAAATATCTCATTTAGAGATGGGAGGTATTTTGTCAAACTGATAATAACTCCAGGTTGTTACATGGAAAAGATATTTTAACAGATGATCCTTTTTCTGTTACACAATTTAATTTCAAGTGACTTGCTCTGATTTGTTTTTAAGTTTCCCAGATCCTGTGAATTAGGGTGTTTCAGCTGTTTGAAATCTTCTTTTCACTGGAGCTTAGAAAATATTCAAAGAGAGTAGCCTAAATTTTTGACCAAGAGCTACTTTCAGGGCCTACTGTAGTTGCTATCTGGTGGTAGCTCAGCTGTAAAGGCATTGTTTGAGTGGCGTGGGGCTGGCAGAACTGGCATTGATGTTGTTGCCCTGGCCATTGGGGTCACATCAAACATGCTTCCCAAAGCACTGCTGTTCTGCAGTGAGCCTCAGCTTTCTCTGCCCCTGACCAAGGAGTGCTTGAGATAGCAGAGACGTAGCTGAGGATCTGACCTACTGTGTCTTGACTTTACATTAGAAAACAAAAGTGCAGTCACTCAAAGAAAGAAGCAAATAAAACCATCATAAAGAACACTGTTTAAGTTGAGGGGGAAAGCATGACATTCTGTTGCTCTGTACAGGACTCCATCATTTCAGTTCATTATGCTACAGAGCTATGTGCAAGAGCACAGGGAGGTGGTGCAGTAGAGAACTGAGGCACTTGTAGCTGCAGTGACCCAGCAAATGGTATGTTCCACTATTTTTGCTTAAATTTTGTAGAGAGGTGGTAAGCAGGGGATAGTTCCCAGGAAAAAGTTTCAATTATCAGCCTCCCTAGAAGTGGTGAAGCCTGGCTTCTGCTTGCTTTTACCTGCCTGGGCAATGTAACTCTAATAGCCAAGATGTGGTCGTTCAGCACAGACTTATTCACCCAGAGTATGTATGTACTCAAGTTCTCCTGCAGTGACTAAAGTCCATTTAATCATGTTCACTTTATCATTATGATCATGATATTATTATTAAGAGTTATAATTTTGTTAACCATTGTTTAAAAAAAAGCTAAACAAGTATGTCTGATCTTAGTTATTTTCATGATTCCATTTGCTGTATAGACCTAGCCAAAGTAACTTACTCCCTTTTTTGTCATTACAGAGCCACTAGAAAAGTTTAGTTTACTGTTTTGAAATATTTGCAGCAAAATACTAGTTCCAGTTAAGAACATTGACCATGCTGGTGTATCTGCTGTCTCCATAGTTCGCATAAAAGATTAAGACCCCTCCCCATTATGTTGTTGGCCAGTGTGTTTCTGGAGGTTATGAATTGGTCTAATTACTTCATTTTGACTCCAGCTTGTCTGCACATGTGCCTTACACCTTTGAAGGAGAAAAAAGCTTTTGAAAGTGTTACAGAACTTACAGTGGTGGGAAGTCTGTGAACATTATTGCAGAACTGATAATAGGTTTTTAGGTGTGGATTGGAAAGGGCGTGAGAAACGCCAGGTTTGTTTGTTTCTTTCCTTGCGCTTCTTCATAAAAGGGAAATTTTCAAGGCAAAGTGAATAAATTGCTTTGGTATTAATCTATGTTAGCTACAATGTTACTAGAAGAAAAATGTGAGCTACTCTAATTTATCATTGTATACCTATACATTTAAGAAAAGGCTTTTAAAACTGAATTGTGCTTTCTTTCTGTGGTTCTGCATTACAGTGCTGTTATTTGCAGTGATTCATGTCTGGTTATTTAAAAACTAAAAGCTAAGTTTAAAGAAAGGAAATTTATAAGCTTCTGATTTTATAATAGTCTTTAAACAAAGTATTAGAAAGACATAGTTCACATTGTTGATTATATTAAACTGGTTCCTTTTTTTATTTTTTGCCAGCACTGTATTTTCAGAGCAAGAATTCTCCAGAAATGTTAACTGAAAGACATGGCAAATGATGGGGAGAGAGGAATTACAGTAATAGTAAGAGAGTAGCCAAACAAGATTAATATTTTTTTTTTCTCCATATGTCTCCATATGTAAGAACGTTCCTAGACATAAAGCAGATTATTGTGCTTGCTGCAGGCTGTTTGAGATTTGATATTTTGAGCAGTATAAACTATTTATTATTATAGGCATTGTGATAATTGATTAGCCTGGAAGCACAAAGCCTATAATTACTCTTGGCAATGGTATGTCACTTACATTAGTCAGACATTTGTCATTCCAGCAGCTCTTCTGTTAAAAAAGAAAAAAAGAGCCTGCTTACATATATGCATTCTCATTGATCTATTATTCGCAATCCTTCCTTCACACCTTACCTACAATTATTGCAATTGCTGCTGAATGTTTCAGAAAACTCCATGAATCTCTCCAAGAGATGGAAAATAGAAAGGTTCTTCTGGTCTCAAAATCTTACCTTCGGTACTGTGTTGTTAGAAATTAAAAGACACAATGGCAATATGTTTTTATCCTAGCTGTGTTGTGGATGAGATGGACTTCTCTACAATGGAACTGGATGAAGCACTCAGGAAGTTTCAGGCTCATATCCGTGTTCAAGGAGAAGCCCAGAAAGTAGAACGGCTCATTGAAGCTTTTAGGTATGATACTGAAATAAATTATTCAGTCACCAGAAACCTGCTGTTGTCTAACAGTCAAACTGGAGAACTGGCGAAGCTGAGTGTATCTTAAGTTATTTCCCTGCTTATTTGCACTGTCTTTGTGAGCTACGTACAGTTGCAAATACAGCATGTCACTTGTGGTTTTGCAAAGTATGAAATAGGAAGTTTTATTTGCTGGTGCTATTCACGTATGTCAGTTGTATTAACGTAGCAGGGTTTATCAATGAAAAGTTCTTTCTGACATCAATTGAAAAAAATTCAAGGATTTTTGAATGTCTCTAACAATTTGCATGTAATAGTTTGTATGAATGGAATTATAAGACCATTTACATTTTAGAGTATATATGCTCTCAACCTTTCATTAAACATTCCAACAATAGTGGAATAAAGAGCCGTAACTTATTAATACTTATTAATACTAACATAAGCGTACTTTCTCCAAGGCAGGATGAGATGTAAATCATCATGTGGCAGTAAGCTAACATCAACGCTGTATTCTTACCTGGTGTCAATAAGTATTACTCACTGGAAAAAAAAAAAATACTGAAGTTATTGTAGCTCAGAATCTGTTCTAAGAAGTGAAGTTACTGTAGTAGTAGAAAACAAAAGCCTTCCACATTCTAGGATTGGCATTTGCAAATATGTGGATGGAAAACTAAATATATGTATGGAACACAAATAATAGCTTGCTCAGCCTCTGGAATGTAGCAGCAGTTGGTTTATTTGGTGGGATTAGAGTTCATAGCTCTGACAGCTTCCCCTTTTTGCTTTTTTACAGCCAACGATACTGTATCTGCAATCCAGGTGTTGTGAGACAATTTAGAAATCCTGATACCATCTTCATTCTAGCTTTTGCCATTATACTGTTAAACACAGATATGTACAGCCCAAACGTGAAACCAGAACGCAAAATGAAGCTAGAAGATTTTGTCAAGAATCTAAGGGGTAAGCAAACTCTAACCATGATGGTCATGAAAACTTTTCCCTGTAGCTGTCATTGGAGGGACACCATGTATCTTCTGGGGAAAAAGACAAAACATAGGGCACTTGAATCTGATTTCACCTGACTTTTAAAACTACTGTAATTTTTACAGGCTTTAGTTATTTCTGCAATAATGAAAACAGAACTAAGCATATCGTAATTTGTCATTTTTATCTTGTCTGCCTTGAGTGGATGTATTGTCAGGTCCTTTTATTCCCAGTTCTTTCAGCGTAGCTGAAAAGTGACCATTACCTTGTATTCAGAATTCTTCAGTACCTGAATTTTTTAGATATAATTGGAATTTGCCATACTTACACCCTTCACAAAGTCACAGGGCAGCTCATAAAGACAACAGCTTCTGTGCACGTGAATGAAGGTAAATAAATTCCATTGCAAAGAATATGTGTGTGTGTTTGTTTATAGGTATATAAATTTCATGTAGTGCCACTGCACATTGTGGACTATTCCTGTGAGGAGGAATGTGATTTATAGATAGCAAATTACACCCTTACACTGCAGCATAAGCTTACTAACAAATTCTTATGGAGATGCTCTCTATGTAGTTTGTGGTTTGTGATTTCTCCGTAGCAAGCAATGTGTTACAAGGGATATCAGATATCAATTCTGAAAAAATTAAACAAGTCAAGTCTCTTATACGTTTTAGAGTTTCATTCTAAAGGGAAATTTCTTCCCCCCCCTAGTTTCAAAAGCATATACTTCTTGTTGAGTTAGACATGCAGAGGAGATGGAGCCATTGTCTCCATGTTCTTGTTAGAGAGGTACAAGCCTGGGACCCCAAGCAACATAGCAGCTTTCCACGTTCTTAAGAGATACAGATAAATGACTTTGCTAGAAACTTGTATGTTAGGTATTGCCATAGAAAACTTGCTCAGGCTATATATGTGTGTATATTAAGGAACACAAATATATTAAGGACTATCGGAAATAATCTGAAGATGTAAATTCTCAATGGGAAAAAAAAAATCCCAACTCCAGAACCTTCCTGTACAAAATAAATAGCACAGAAATTTCATTTTAGTTTCTTCATTGGTATGTTTCGTGATCAAGAAACTATTTGCCAGGCTATGGCACACCTAAACCTGCAATTAGATTGCCAAAAAAAAGAGGTATTTTTTCAAATCTGTATCTCAAATCTTTCTATCCTGGTTCTTTCTGCTCAAAAAGAAGAGGTTTACGAAGTGTCAGCTCAACCAGCGCTCAGCTCTGCCTGACTGGAAGTAGTCGCTGCAGGGCTGAGGAGGAAGACCATGCATGGGGAGCTGATACCTCCCGTTGTTCCTGGGCACTCAAGGAAGAATGGATCAGACAGCATTTACCTTTTAGCACAGAAGAGCACTCAGATGTTAGAGAAATAAAATGAGGCTGAAGTCCCCATCCCTTTTTTTCCTTTAGGATAGTTTGTGCCCATAGGGAAAAAGCAGCTTTTACTATAGTTCCATTAGTGTGTGTTTGTGCAAAGGCCAGGAAAATTGCCTGCTCGGTCATGGCAACCCTCTTCTCCTCCTCCCCCTGCTTTTAAGCACTGGTTAAGCAGGACTTAGTGCACAGTCTCGCTTCTCATGGCAACAATGGATGTAGCAGCATGGCAGCAGAATAGGCCCGCTACTGCAGGCACCAGCAAGTACTGATCTGTTGTTTCACAGCCATTTTCTCAGTGATACCTAAAAGTGGACAGAATCAAGTTGCTTAGTATATAAAAATATATTGGCGCATTTCAGATGCGTGGCAGTTTGTATTCATGTGTGCATGTGGTACTTTCATTTTAGTACTAGTAAAAACAAAATACTTGCGGTGTTCTGGAGTTTCAGATCTTCAAAATGAAAGTCCTGTTTGGTGATTTTATTGCCTTAGATTTATATAAGGCATTAATGAATGATCTATGTTTAGCAGATGTTTTAGCTTAGCAAAATTTGAGTTAGTGTTGAGATTTCATCGTAAAGTCCACAAAGATTAAAAAGGCCTTAGCAGAATACTACAGTTATATTTGTTGTTTTAAATACAGTACATTCTCTCTGACCTCCAGCTTGAATGCCAGCAAGTTCTTATTATTGTAGGCATTTTTATAATAGGCTACTTTGCCTCTAACTTTAAATGTGGCTGGATTGCAGTGGTGGTCTCTGGAAGACTTGCTGGTGTGGAAAAGAACAGAGGCTGTTTTTCTTGCTTGTAGTTGCAAAGAAACTGCATTTTATCATAGAATTTTTTGTGTGAGCAGTTGTTCCACTGGGTATTGTATTTTGGCTTCTGAATGGGAGATAAAAGGCTATTGCATCTCCCTGTCCCGCGGAAATCCAGCTTTAAGTCGCTTATTGAAGTTGGGCTCCTTCAACTGCTATTAAAAATTCAGGATCAAGCATTGAAGACACTATGGCATTTGTTAGAATACTGCCATGCCAATGATAACCACACATATAAATATGCTGTAATACTGTAACTGGGCTATTTTGTTGATTAATTTTTCCAGAGTAAGTAAATTGGTTTTGAAATCATACAGGAAATATTGGTTAAATTAGTTTTACTGGGTGTTCATGAGGTTCTCACGTAGGAAATTATTTTATGAACAGAGTGTTGAGTAATATTGGGACAGAGGCAAAAAGGAATGGTTGTTCTGCTTTCTCCCAGTGGTATACTCCTGGGAGGAAGCCATTAGGAGATTTTAGTGTCTAAAGGGTTATTTAACTCATTTGAGCTTTGATACCAAACAGACAAAACTTAAAAGAAGAAGATACATTTACATAGGCAATTGGCCTTTTTATGGCTTAGTTTTAGATTAGAGTTTTAAAACAAAAAAAACCAAACCTGTGTAATTCCCATCCATGTCTTGGTGTATTGGGGACAGCCAGCTTTTGGACAAAAATCAGTGTTTCAGGAATGAGTAATATAACTTCTGCTGCTTTGGAAAGGTAGGGACAGGGACAGCATAGGAGGTATTAGCTGACAGAGCACTGGCAGCTATAAAACAAAACAGCATAAACAAGTACATCGGCAGTCTTCGGCAACATTGGCATTACTGTTAGCAGAGGAGGCAAAGATTGCCCGTGTTTTTATCTTCTCCTTGCTGAGAAGCCTACATTGCTGAGAAATAACAGTGTGTGTTTGTCAGATCATTCAGAGCCAGGCTGCTAATAGGAACTGTTGGCTTCTGCAGGTGTGGATGACGGTGAGGATATCCCACGAGAAATGCTGATTGGGATTTATGAGCGAATCCGCAAACGGGAGCTGAAGACGAATGAGGATCATGTATCCCAAGTCCAAAAGGTTGAAAAACTCATAGTAGGAAAGAAACCGGTAAGTTCACTTTGCACTGCCTGTCAATTACTAAGGAGATGTAGGGCAATGTAGAGTATAGAACAATACAGAGGGGTGTTGCTTAGAAGTATAAATTGGTCAATAAATGGCAAAAGGCAGAAACTGTCAAAATAATAATCTGCTATAAGATTGGTTTTAATTTTGGAGCATTCACAGTGCAGATGAATTTTGTTGTTGCAGTCTGGTATTTACGAGTAATAACATTATGAGTCTTAAACTCTTTTCTCTATGTGAAGCTTTACAATTCTGAAAATTACACTGAAATCTCTGCCTTTTAGGCAGTTCTCATGTTTGTTTCAAGAGAACTGAAGTGTCTTGTTAAAGTGATGTTGCAGAGAGTCGTATTTCAACGCTATCAGTTATGGCTCCATAATTTACAAGAGTAATGGAGAACTTACGTCCACATCAGCATCTTTCTCAGCTTTGCAGCTATCGCTGTGAGCTCGTATTTGTAAGGGGAGATTGTGTCATTTTGACTCAGAACTTACATGGAGATCAGGTCCCAGGGATTCTAGTGTTGGGTTTGAGCATGCAAAGATACCTCTTGCTTTGTCATGGGAAAAATCTTGAAATACTTTACTATATAAATTAATCTTCAAAGCACCTGTTGGAAAAGGAGAGAGAAAAGGAAGGCCACAGCATTTTTCCCCTTGGTTTTGGAGATGAGTGAAAACAGAGAGATATTAAGACCAATATTTTACATGCTGACAATTGTATCTAATGTAGAGAGGGACAATGGATACTAAGCCTTCTTGAATTCAAGTCCTAGAGTCATCTTCTGAAAATCTTCATGGTCATAGTCACAAAGGCAGCCCAGAAGAAAGCCAAAAAAAGACTAGACGTGCATGTTTTTGAAGTCCTACATGGGGTTTTTATCAGCTCTGGGGAACTTTACTGACAGGACTGATGAGTTGTGGGGTTTTTTTGTTAAGAAAAAAAGCATGGATCTCAAGATTCTCCCTGTTACTTTTAAAGAGCTTTGAATTGTAATCTCTTCTCAGACGAGCCTCAATGCAGGCATGGGAGGGAGGGAATGAGGGACCACCAAAACAAAGAAAATCCAGTTTAATTCTGTTTCCCAGTAAGGAAGTATTAAGGCTATCTCTTGGAAGAAGCAGAGGGGAGAGAAAGCAAAATTTTCTTAATAAAAGTTCTAAATTCTAAAGTCAGTATTTGACAGTCGCTTATGCTTTCATACAAAATTTATTTTCCATAATTGTTTGCGGATTTAGGTTTATATATAGGCTTCTGTGGAAGATGGGTTTTTTTCCTCGTTCTTTTTTTTTTTCAGGCACGTGGCAATTCAAATCCTAAAACTAATCCTGGCCTTGTAAATTAAATGGGATTAAGAAAACAATGCCATCAATGGAGTCCTAGGTTCAAGGATTCTTCTGTTGAGAGACTTTTTAACTGTGTGAAAGAAAATTTAGGAAATAGCTAACAATCTTTATTGATAGAAATATTTGTTTTTACTTTATAGGCATTTAGTCATAGTAAGACTGTGACGTATTTACTTGCTATGGTACAGTACTGTCTTTCTCAGAAGTTTAACGAACTTGTATATGTCTTTCTACTGTAGATTGGATCTCTGCATCATGGACTTGGTTGTGTACGTATTTCTCATACTCTTTCAAAGCTTATAGTCATTTTAACTGGCAGCTTTTTCTTAAACTGGCAATAATGCATTCTATCACATTTTAGCTTTTTAAAAAATAAGGTTTCTTTCAAGCAAAATTTTCCTATTGTTGTAGTAATAACTGTCCGAAGTGTAAACATTTTCTTAAAAGTGTATTTCCCAGAGAGACTACTTAATTCATTGCCAAGAGTTTTCTAGACCTTGTTTTAGTACACTTTTTATGTATTTTAAATGCTATTATCATTGCAGAAATTAGACAGCCAGTAAAGAGTAAATAACTAAGTAAAATGACAGTTGTGCCGCACCTTTCCACCCGGGCCCTGGTGTGTTTATTCTTTCTGGTCCATTTCACTATTGAGTGATGCTCTACAAAGACATTGCCAGGTCATCTAACAGTTCTTCTGAAAGGTAGATGAACGTAGAAAATATTGATTCCAGATTTAAGTTGTAGGCATATTCAATAATAATCCTAAAATATTCTTCTACTGCAGTGTTACACTTACGTTAATTTCATGATTATGTTATTGCTAGTAGTTTTGAACAAAGAAACCACCGCATAGCAGAGGAGTGCACGTAGTGTTCTGAAATCTGATTACCTTATACAAATTTAATGCTAATGATTTTTTTTTCCTCAATTATAACTGCATTGTGCATTAGCACCTTCACTCAGGAAAATCCAAAGAAGGAACCTTAAACTTTTGTTTGTTTTTTCAGTCTTCTATTTGTTGCTTTTTCTATGTAAAGAATTAAAATCATGCAAAGCTAGCTTCATATTCCAAAGTGAAGTACCTGTCATTGTTTCATGGGTGCGTGTGTAGCAGTGCCACTGGACTGTAAAAACAAACTGAAAGATGTGACCTTTATAAAATACGGTGGAAGGGAATCTTATCGGATCATCTATTGCTCTGAATGAAAGCATTGTCTATAGTTCAGTTTCAATACCAGAGCTCACTGTAGTTGTTTGCAAGTTCGTAGGCTCAGTGACTCCCCTTGGGTTTTGTTATCTCACTATAGCAAATCTCCAACTGCCATGTGCTGGGGAAAGTAAGTCTGGAGGTAGGAGAGAATGAGAACACGCAGCATTTATTCCTGCTGCTTTTCATTGAGAACGCCTGGATGCTCTTCAGTTACCAGAATGGCCTGAAAATAGAAACCATTGCTTTCTCCAGCATTCTTCACCACACTGGCTCTTTTAGAACATGACAGATTTTTTCTTAAATAACTTCTCTTTGCAAGTTCAGGGAGGCTAATTAAGCTAATGCCATAGATAAATTAAATGCTATTGGCATTTTGTCTGTTATTAATATAGTTATCATTGGATTTTGGGGAAAAACTGAAATCTTACCAAATAACTTGATAACCAACCAGGAATAAGGGAACAAGCAGCATTAACAGTCTTAGACTGTTTTTCTTTGCCTAGTAAATCTCATAATTCCCATGCAGGTAGAAAACAGCAGCTTTGGAGATACCTTCAGCAGACATTTCAAATAAGAAAATGGAAAATTATTCTTGGTTTGCTTGCCAGCATGAGAAAATATGCCAGACAGAAAATGCATTTACTTTTTCCTGATGTCACCTTTTCCTTGGTATTGGGGAATGAACAAATTGAATTAACTCAGTGGCTGATAAAAAGTAGTCTACAACATCAGTGTGTTCATCTCACAAAAGCTAAAGTTGCTTTGCATCCTTTCTTCTAATAAAGATATGTAAAAATGCTCAGGAAAGCAAACATCCTTTGCTTTGATCTCCCACTTGTTTATCTTAAGTTCTTTCAAGGTTTTATCGTTTCACAAAGTAAAACTGTATCCCAGTAAAACTTTCATGGGCATCCATATACAGGAATGGAAGTTTGAGGCATATAAATCTTTACTTTTCTGTTGTTGCTCCTTTGATGAAAAAATCTAATGGGCTTAGAGGTAAAAATATTTGAAGTATTCAAAAAAAAGACTCTAGGTATCAAAGATGCTTTTTCTTGGCTAAATATTGCTGTATTAACCATGAACTTTTGTATTATTGTAGGTCCTCTCTCTACCCCATCGGAGGCTTGTTTGCTACTGTAGGCTGTTTGAAGTTCCAGATCCAAATAAACCTCAGAAGCTTGGATTGCACCAGCGAGAAATATTTTTATTTAATGATCTTCTTGTGGTATGTATTTTCAGCTGGATAGACTTCCAGTGAGATATACAGAAATGCCTATCTCCATGAAATCAGTGGCAATTAAGTGTAGGAGCATTCCTGAAACTAAGTATCTATTACCTGTTACTCTGTATTCCAGCAATCTTGGGATGACTAAGATTTACATTTTCTTAATTTTCTTCATTCTACATAATTTGCTTTTAAACTGAAGTCTTTTATTGATTACTACGTTCTATTGTAAGAAAGTACTTTGATGCAATAGTTTTTACTATAAAGAACAGGAATTATGTCCACTTTACCCATTTCCCTAGTGGGTAAATGGAGACATTCTTTATTCCATGAATAATGAATTCAAGTTCCGTGTGAAAAACAAAATTACATACTGCTTTGTATTCCACAGATGTTCTATGAACCAGATATGCTTATTCATTGAAATAGGAATAGGGTGTGTTGAAATATATTTTACAGTTGACTTTACTTTTTAGTGTGCATTTAACTTGACCCAGTCTTTTGAAAAACAGACATAGAAAACTAGAGACAGCTTGGAATTATTTGGTTGATTTTCTCTTAAAAATAGGAAAATTTGTTGCACTATTCAGAATGTGTTTGGCTGTTACCTGGAACCAAGAACTAAACTAAATATTTCATGTTTTGTTATGAAAAAGGCACGCTTCACATGTACAGTTTTACTGTGTGTAATTTTTACATACTTTCAGACCCTAAAACCAGGAAGTAAATTTTTTTTAAAAATCAATCCTTTTGATTGCAGTGTAACCTCCTAGTTGTAAATGTGAGCTTGAGTGTAAAATGATGGAACACCGCATCTTCAGGTTGCAAGTTTTCTGTCATTTTTTATTACTTACTCAGGTCTCAGTAGTTTTATCAAACTACTTTGGGAATAATATAAACCAAATTTGTCAGTTCTAGTAAAGTGTCATTGCCCAAAGTTAAAATTAGAAAAAACCACTAAAAATAAACCTCCTGGTTATAAAGAGAGTGAGTGGTTGCATTCACCCTTCAGGAGAACCAAAATTGCTGCTAAGTAGTAGTATGGTACTTCTATTGTAGCGTGAAGTAAAGGTTTCCACAGATTCCGAGCTTTCATTGAGCCTGGCACTGTACAAGTCTTAGGGACATTAGGGCATCATTGCATGGGGTAGTGTAAGACAGCATTTGGAGGCGCACAGAAGTGAAGCAGGTTTGGAAGGTCACATCACAGCACGTGAGAATAAGGAATAAGAACTAAACTTGTGTGGAGCGGTCCATAGGCGTGTCCTGCCCGTAGTCAGACTGTGAGAAAAAAGCATGAAGAGAAGTGTGGTAGCAGCTAAGTTTTTTAAAAAGGATAATGTAAACATATTTACATTTTGGCTAGCATGTGCAGTGCACAATAAGGATGAAGTTGTTTGGGGTTTTTTATGGAATCTCCAGAGTTCTGGAGAACAGAGAACATAAAGGCTTTGTATCTGGATAAAATACTAAACCTTCTTGTTAGGAGATGCCAATGCTTCAAAGCTAGCTTTGTGTCTTCAGTAGTAGTAGATTAAATACATCAGTTGCATTTTAAAAAAAAAAAAAGGAAAAAATTACAAGTTCATATTTTCTGGCAGATTATAGCTTGCTTTGGCATAAAATATTTTATCATATGCTAATTCTTAAGAACAACAATTTTCCACAAACATATATGGCAAAAGGGATATTTCACTTTGTTTATTTGTTAACTTTCAGGTGACCAAGATTTTTCAAAAGAAGAAGAACTCGGTTACATACAGTTTTCGACAGTCATTTTCCCTCTATGGAATGCAAGTTCTTCTTTTTGAGAACCAGTGTAAGTCTCTCCTCTCTTTTTAGATGACCAATATTGTTTACAAATAAAACAAAATAAAAAATTGTATGAGTGAAAGGGATAGACAGGACTTGATTCTGAATTTAGGAATAAAATTTCTCTGAATTTAACTTAGAAGTTTAAAACAAGATGGTGCCAGCATATAATTTTTATAACTTTACTTAAAGTGTAAAACAAGATGGTGCCAGTGTAAGAAATGACAAGACTGCTGATAGAATTTTTTTTTTTTTTTTGTTTGGGTTGTAGTCAGAAGCCAAACCTAGCCAAATGTGTTGTTCGTGACTACTTTGCCGTTTGTAACGAAACAAATGTATCTTGCTGAGTCAATGGTACAGTTATATGGAACTGAATGCATGATAATAAATAATGACTATTATAATGATATGTGTAATTCAAAGCACTATTTAATTTGTTTGCCTGATTTATATCTTAACTTTATGCCTAGGTAATGTGTATTCATTCAAATATAAATACAGAGTCTAGATTAAAGTCTGTATTTTCTGACACCTTTTGTTTATGTCAGTGGTAATCTTCATCAATCCAATATTCTTTTTATCTTTAATGCTTGTCAAGCTTAGTTCTAGCAGACAAAAATCCAACAAAAGGCAAATAGTTTGCTAATCTCCTGATTTTAAGCCCTCACCTTCACGATAAATTGGATACAGTTCAGTGTGACATTCAGTAGTTTCTGGGCTTTTCTGTTGTGGACGGCTCTTAGTTTTTGCTTCTCCTTGAGAATGTGCTCCAGTGCTCATCTTGCTCAAAAGAAGTTGCTGTTATTCAGTCAAAGCATCTAGAGATTTCAAAAGGGAGGATTTTGTAGAGCTTATAGCAGCAATGTAGACTGCAGATTATTTGTATGCATACACATTCATTCTCTCTCTCTTGTGCACACATTATATAAAATTCATTTTTAGAGAGGAAGGCCAAATATTTCTATCCTGGATTCTACTAAAAATAGAATATATAATTCCTCTGATGTTAGGTCTAATGAATGTAAAAAAGAAATATATCATAAGCATGCTAAGTAGAAACATTTTATCCAAGTAAACTTAAAAATATCTGTAGTGGAAGTAGGAGTAAAGGGTTGGATTCTCATTTTAACTGAGGTGCTTTAGTAGACATAGGTGGGCTCCTAAGGTGAATTCACTACCATGAATTAGTGATCTGACTGTATGTCTAATATCGGTGCCTGTTAGGTGGAATGCAGTACTTTCCAGTTGGGAAAGAGAAGTATTCTTCTCTCGTGGTTTTTAAAATTGATATTCTTGGTTTCCCCTGTCCCCAGCAAGCTTTGGGGTATTTTGGCAAGAGCCATCATGCCATTCAGTAGATCTGTGTGTAGCAGGTGTCAGAATTGGCTGGTTTCAAGAGAATAAAATTTGGTGTCACCAAAGCAGAAGCAACAAAAATATTGATTTGGCTGCTGGTGAGGCTGAACAGTATGATTGGTGTTGATGATAGAAGAATTGACTTCTAATGGTAGAAGTCAATTATGTTGAGGGATACATGAGCTCCAAAATGGACAATAAATTCCATGTATCTCTAGTAAATAAATAGGCCATAAGGGAAGTATATTTTACATTTTCTGTCAAAATCACTGACAAAATATAATGGGTAAGCAGGTGACTTCAGAGAGAGTGTATCTGAAACCAGTAAATACTTCGTGAGTGTTTCCTGATGCTTAATCAATACAATGTAGAGAAGGATTTCTGGTAATAAAATATTTTTGTTTGTTTAGTATGTGGAAATTTGTTCTTTGTTCGTATTGGAGGTAGCCCACGTGACTTTGGGTTATCAAGTTTCCTTGTTTGGTTTCATAAACATCTTTCTTCCCCCCCAAGTGGTGCACTTTCTAGAGCTCTTTGCATATCCAGTTTCGGTGTTGAGAGCAGTTCCTGGTGTTATACCCTGTTCTCCATCTCTTAGCTTGCCTGGCCCCAGGCTCCTGCGCTGCTGGCCATTTGGCTCTGTTTTGAACGACAGCAGCTGCCCCCAACTTGAGGCAGCTGTTTTATTTCATTGAAGGTAGACACAGTTGTCCTGCGGTCAGGAGAAGCAGATCAGCTATACGTTACTTCTTTGCAAGATGTGCTGTCAGATCCCAGCAGAAGCCCCTTCCCCTGCATACCCTTGAAGGCTTGCAGTAGTTGGCACCTTTTTTCACCTGAGAATGGGAAATGGACTTGCTTCACTTTTAGTTGCAACTCTGATTTGGAAGTTAAGATATCCTATCAAAAAAGCATAGCATTTGCATTTGTTTCTCAGTATTTTGTCTTGTTGAAACCCAATGTCTTTGAGGGAAGAGATTGTGCCTTACATCATCTGCTGGTTCTTGAGGAAATAAGTATTTTGTACACGGGAGCACTTAAACATCAGGTTGAATACTTAAATAAATATTTGAAAGCTTTAGCAAACCAATGAGGTCAGGCAGCTGAATAAAAGAAAACCCTGTGAATTAGAACACACATTTTGAGTTTTTCTGACACCCCATTTCTACAGGTGTGTGCTTCAAGCAAAGCCTGATTCTGTTTTCTACAGCAGAATGTATCTCCATTGTAAGCTTTCTATCTGTAAACGAACCTTATATCTCAACCAGGAGATTTTTTTGACCAGCTGTTAAAATTTGCATTCTCAGATGTGCAGCTAGAAAAAAGGCAAAGACAGTTTGCTGAAAAATCTGCCTCCAAAAGAGGAGGGGGAACCCATCCTTTTTACTTCCTCAGTATGTAATTTCACAGATAATTTTAACTTTAAAAAAAAAGGGGGGGGAAAGTAAAGAGAACACAACTTTATAGGAAATAGGAAATAAGCTGTACATGCTAGCATGTTTGTCTTCCTGCAAATGGTAAGTTAGAAGTATAAGACAGTTTCTAGTACTTGAGATGTATTCAAGTACTCAGCAAAACTTTGGTCACAACTGAGTAAGGTAAGTAATGGGATTTCTTCCATGAAATAAAAAATCTCCCCTTTATTTTTTTGAGGTTTTTTCTGGGATTTTTCTTTTATATTGTACATTGTACCTTAAGGGTAACAGCTGCATAAAGACTGTCTTTCAATATTTATTAGATAACTTGACAGGTAAGCGGTTCCAATGTATCTTAAGAGATTATCATTCTAATTCTGTGCCTTTAGACTTTTATTTCTCTGACTTTGTCCCCTATATGGTAATATTAGTAAAAAGCCTTCAGTTTTGAGTTGGTTTTTTTTTTTTTTATAAAAAGAAACGTAATTGGAATAATCAGAGCTTAGTTCTTCTTGACTCTTTCTTCCAGATTATCCCAATGGTATTCGGCTCACGTCAGCTGTTCCGGGAGCAGATATCAAAGTACTAATAAATTTCAATGCACCAAATCCTCAGGACAGGAAGAAGTTTACAGATGATTTGAGGGAGTCAATTGCAGAGGTTCAAGAAATGGAAAAGCACAGAATAGAGTGTAAGTACCAAGGTACACATAATAGAGCATTTTCAAGCTAATGAAAATAAGAAAATCTCAAATATGTGTATAACTCATTAGAACTCCTTAAAAGTTCAAAATAATGTGGGGTTTTTCCATGGCTTTGATTGTAGAAAGAGGAGAAAAATCCAATGATATCTTAAGCCCCAGCTGAGTTCATCGACTGTCATTTACTGAAGTGTAGCTACGGTGGAAATTTAGTCTGGACAAACTGGAAATAGCAATGGACAGAGGAGAGATGGATTTGTAATTTGTAGTATAAATTACAGTAAGGATTTTAGGGATAATTTACATCACTGAAATTCTCAATGGTATTTCAAATAAGTTTCACTGAATGTTTCTTCATTTCCATGTTGATATTCCTGTATTCTCTCAATTAGGTAGCCACAGTACAATTTGATATATTTTGCTGGAAGTTACATGGCTGTCTAAATGGGGGATTTTAACTTCTGTTTTTCCAAAAGAGGAATAGCCTTCCATCCTGTATGTTGCAATATAAAGCAGTTAGTACAGGGTTGAAGTTCCTCTCTGCCTTTAACAGTGCCAAAATGAATTCTTATCTATTATTCACAGTAACACATGATCACACACAGAAATTGTGATGTTACCATGTCCTGTACTGTAGTCGATAAATATGAATTACAAAATGATTCTCTTTGTTTCAGCTGAGCTAGAAAAACAGAAGGGTGTGGTGCGGCCAAGCATGTCTCAGTGTTCCAGCCTGAAAAAAGATTCTGGCAACGGGACACTGAACAGAGCCTGCCTGGATGACAGCTATGCCACCGGGGAGGGGCTGAAGAGAAGCGCTCTGAGCAGCTCCCTTCGGGACCTGTCAGAAGCAGGTAAGCACTCCCCTTATTCTTTAGTCCCTTGCTCTGACTTGTGCGTGCAGAGGTACGGGAACGATGCGTAGAAAGCCCATCCCACAGTGGGCTTCCAGAACTAGTAATACTGAAACTTCAAACCTTTTAAATAGTTCCTCTTTCATAGTTCATGTTTAATTTCTGTTTGTTTTTTACCCTTGTTCTATTAAGCAACCACTATTTGAAAGCATTTAAACCATTGTAATTTGCTATATATACACTTTTAAAGGAGAGTGAAGACAGAGGAAAAATTGTAAGTGTTTTAAAAGAAACGGTTGACGTGTGCTAGGAGTAACCCACTTAGTGTTCCTTTCTTTTTTTCTTCCCCTTTGCTTCTTCCCTTTCATACAACAAGCTTAGAAAAAAAAGAAACTGGTCTGTGTGTAATGACCACTTTCTGTGCATTCTGTGCTCAAGTGTACCTGTGTGACCACATTGATGAATGAAATTGAGTGAAGCCCTACTAAATTCTGCCTAGAGCTATGTAATTCAGATACAGTCTGTCCCTGATGCTCTTTTATTATTTTGTAACTCAAGATACAGTTTCTAATTCTTGCAAAAGAGGTTGTTGTGAAATACTATTACTGATATAATAAAGGAAGCCCTAGTGGACAAGAATACTGATATCCCACAAAACCACTGATGTGTCTTAAGATTTGTTAGCTGATTAATATAGCTAAAGACTGGAAAGGAGTGGTGGTGTGATTTTTTTAGCCAAAGAAAAGCCAGGGTAAGTCTGGTATGTTTTTATTTTATGCTTTGCCTCGGTAGTACCCAAGTGGCATACCCATGTAATACAGGCTGCCATGGGTAGCAGCCTCGCGTTTCAGTGTTAAACGTGATTCCTGGCAGTTATGGGAAGTCACATCTGAACACCATGCCAACTATTCAGAAAGTACTTCTGGGGATAGTAGCAACTATAAGTATATTTTTTTAATCATTTTTTTTAGTTCATAGTCTGTGTTGTGTGCTCTGATTTGTTCTTTTAATTGCAGCGATGATTTACAGTATAGTCATAATTTCAGTACTATGTATGTCTTTGGTAGTAGACACTACTTTTTCCTTTTTTTAACTAAAGAAGGGATTTTAGCTATGCTGCAATAAATAAAAGTGTTGTAAACTGAAGTTATAGCCTGTGTTTTGTGGGTATATGTATATGCATACAGATATGTAGAGAATGAGCTCTTTCAATTATTTTGTTCTCTGTTTAGGCTTTCATACTCACGTGTCCATTTCCTACATTAAAAAGACCTAGGACCTTGATCCAAAATCAGGGTGAAGTTGAATATTGGTGCTTGATTGGCTTCAATGGGTTTTAGATCAAGCCACTAGTCTTCACTGCTATTACATCTCAGATTTGAGGATACTTCCATCATCCTTCTTTGTTGTTTTGTTTTTATTTCATTAGAATGAGAACTACCATATTGTTGAATATGTGAGTTCAGTGGGTATTTGTACCCATAAATGTGATTTCTGATTAATTTTTTTCATCCCATAGGAATTTTTCATCCCCGTCTATCAAACATTGCCATGTATTTGATTCATGTTATGGGTTTTATGCAGTAAACAAGTATTTGTGATCATGAAAACATTTCATGTTTCAACAGGGCATGCCTACAATTGGCATGCTTATTACTGAAAATAACTTTTTTCCATAATAAAAAGTAGAAATCTCTCACAGACTGCAGGGTTTATCAATGAGCTTGTTAAACCCAACTAAACTTAATTTTAACTTTAATGAATTGAGAATTACGGAGAGTTTCTGTTTGGTCTTGTGCAGTGCAACTGACTTGAGAAATTACATACCTATTATTTGCTTTGTTATTTGTTGTAATTTTAATGAGGTTATACATGTCTTTTCTGCCTTTTCTCAGTGAATAGCTTGCATGTGAGGCTGATTTTGTTTTAATATGGGAGAGATGATGCATAGAAAAACAAAGAAATCTCTTTCACTTAGCAAGATACTGCGTCCCAGTGATTATACCATATTAAATTGCTTCTGAAACAGAGTACTGAGTTAGGTTGCCTGAATTCTTTGTTTTGTGGATGAAACACAGGGTCAAAAAGGATGAGGAACAAGAGTAGTGGGACTGTGTGTGGATGTGTGTGTTTCTGTAGGAGAAGGCACGATGAAAGTGGATTTTTAGAGAGTTCCTTTCTACATTTAAACAGAAATAATTCCAATAAACATGAGAAAATCGCCTGGTTGCATATTTATGCAGTAAGGCCGATAATTGTCCAATGAATATTGCAAAAACAAGTTGAACATTTTTATTCAATGAAGGGGAAATCTGATTGAACAGCATTTTGGTTGCACAGGTATATGACAAAACTATTTAAGAAAACACTCTATTACTCTCTACCAGGTAGCACAGTAGTAAATGGCAGCTGTGGAAAATGACTTCAAATTTCTCTCTTGGAAAAGAATGACGATTCATAAGCTTCTTAGATCTAACGAATGTTGATACCCTGAATGATTGTGACTCCGAAGTTGTAAACCATTAGGAAAGGCAAGATTTCTCTGTCAAGAAACAATGTCAGGAATTGTTTCCTGATGGTTGTTCTTCCATGCATTTGCCATGATAGCTTAAATCATAATTGCAAAAAGGATGGGCATGAGCATCTCTTGATTTTAAAGATAGTATTGTTCATTGTGGATTGACAGTTCCTTCTGTGGAATAAAAAGCATGTGGCAACCAACTGTTCCAAAATGTGAATATGTCAAAATTATTTAGTGCTTTATTTTTCTCAAAAGAAAAATATGTCATTTCTATTACACATTCTTGAGCTATAGTCAAGGAATAACTGAATTTATTTTTCCCAGACTCTGAAATTCTTAACTGACATAAAAATATCAGAAGACAGATTAATTTTCATGCAGTTAAAGCTGAGTTTTATGGGTTCCGATAGAATTTTGGGTATTTTACAACGTACTCCATACTCAGTTACGTGATCAGTAGGTTTACAGAAAAATGTGGAAGGTGTGAAGTCCCATCGTGGCTGTTAGTAGGTGAGAAGAATGATTTGGTCTCTAGAGCAGAGAGCATGGAGGATTAGACTGGCTGTGTTTCTGATTCTGTACCTCTCACAGGTTTCTTGGCTGATTTTAGGCTAGGCAATCTGAATTCCACAGACTTCGAGTTGCTGGAGGACTCAGTACTTTCACGTTGCGTTTACAGTACTGACCATCTGTGGAAATCAAGCTTTATTCCCCCCATCCCTAACCTGTAAGGGGGGAATAATATTTACACATTGCACTAGTTTAAAAATTGTAATTTTATGGTTTGCCTTGGTAATACCCAACTGGCATACCCATGTAATACTGGAATCTGCATAGAAGTGCAGGATGGTATAATGGTTACTATTAATATAAGGTGTGCTTATTTTATAATCTCCTGAGCTATCTCAAAACAATTACAGACCAGTAGAGACTGCTTTTTAAAAAAAAAAAAAAAAAACAAAAAAACAAAACAAACAAACAATGCCCCAACCATAAAATAGTTCAAGAATTAAGATAATTTTATTTGTATATTGCATATAATGTCGTCTGCTTTTAACTTTTTAAATGTTACTTTCTACCTTCCAAAAAAGCTTTTTTTTTTTTCCTTTTTTGTTAAACAATTTCATCATGTATTTTTTAAAATTTCCTATATCCCAAAATGTAATGGAAGAGATTGTGGAACTTCTCAGCACTGTAATCCCCTTAAAAAGCCTCTGAGTTCATGCAATTACAGAATCCCTTAATCTGTTGATTGAGTCAGCGCTGGGGCGTGCAGTCCCTTGGCTCCTCCCTCACCCCGTGCAGGCAGGGTTACTAGCTTATTTTCTTCCTCTCCTATGGATTTTGCTGCATTATATAGGACGGAGGATACTACTAGTCTTTCTCTTCCTTCTTAGAAGAGCTTTCCAAGTAGGGAGAGCTTTTTCCTTTCTGTTCCTTTGTCACTGTTGTTATATTTCCTTTTCTTCAATGGAATAGCAACAGTAATGGGCATGATAAATTTACTCTTTTTTTTTTCTTTTTAATAAAACAGATTTAGACAAATCGAGTCTTGTGACATGTGTATGTTAGTACCAAACCATTTTACAAGTATCTTATACAAAGCCACCCCACACTGCATAGAAACACCTTTGTATCAACAACTTCTCTGTCTTATGGAAGAGACACTGCTTTTCCAGTGGCGTTGTTCTGCAACGCAAGGTGTGATTATGCTGTTTGCTCATGTCCTGGGGCTTAATCAGGCTTTTGAGAACAATCTGTTTGAAGGTGCCAATAAACTATTTTCACAATTGGTGTGTGATCTTAAGACTATACCTGATCCACCCAGAAAACAAGATAAAAATATGAAGGTTACAAAGAGTCCTTTCACCCTGGAAAGTGGTCTCTCAAAATTAATGATTGGAGCATATTGTTTAGATAATTTTGAACCATTCAGGTTGGGTAGTACCTCTAAGCTTGGTAGCAAGATGGGTACAGACTCTGCTGCTGCTGGGAATATAAGTTTCACAGCCTTTGGAGGCTAGGATAGCAAGTCATTGTTATAAGAGCTGCTACATTAGTTTGTGTTACCAAAACCTTACTTTAGAACTTTTTTCCAAACCTTTTTTTTTCCAAGGCATACAAAGCCAGATCATAGTACATTGTTTAGATATCAGTGTATCTCACTGGCGTAGAACAGCTTCAAGAAACAGAGGGTAGCAGTGAGAAATATTTACATTTACTGTAATGATCTGCACACCTGTGAGATCAATTTCTGCTAGGTAGAATGGATTTTGTTAATGAAATTATATTTTCTTTTGGAATGTTTAAGTTTGTAAAAAATATATTGATCATTTAATATTTTCAGTATAAATATGAAATATTCCTAGTCCCATATAATGCATGTACATATATGGGACATACTGTACTTATGTAAGTTAAAGATATTTCTTACAAAGAATATTCATACCTAACGTCAAAAAATTGTTGGAATGAATCAGAAAAGATAAAATAAATGAAATTTAATTTAAAAATACTAAATTAAAAACCACTCTAACATCCTTAAAATTCAAGTAAATCAGAATATATTAAGCAAAACTGATCTTGAGATTTGATAAATACTACCTTGCTTTATATCACAGCTGTTAATTATTATGCAAGTACAGAGTTATGTTTACATACAATTCTAGTTGAGTCACCTTTTTCTTGAAATGCGTTTGAATGCTGCAGCTCTAGGGGAACATCTCTGAGATGGGATGTCACCTCAAAGACCAGAGAACTCTCCTGGATAAGCACACGTTGGCAGGGGGAATGCTCTAGAGGATTTACTTAATAGCTTTCATATCACTCTGTAGGTTAATACAGAATTTGATTCGATTTGTTTTGAAGAAATTAAACAAAGCGCTCTTTATCATGATAGTGCCTATCTGAGGGAAATTACAGGCATTTTAAGTAGGATTTTCTGTTTATTCTTGGCTTTTCTAGTACTACTATGCCCTGAAGTTATTCTAAGCAAAAATCCGTCTGTCTCTTTCTGTCCATATATACTGTGTATATACCGTGTTCATGGTTATTTTATTAGAGACTTTGCCATATGCAAAAGGCATTAGTTATTCCTGTTTGCCTTCCTTTTTGGCCACATTTAATGACTTGTGGCAGCTGTCAGTCTTATTTGCAATATCGACTGCTAAGTTGAGATGGCTACCTTCCTCTGTGCTTTTGTATCAGCACGCAAGAGTGATTTAAGTGTTCATCAGTACTAATCCCATTAGCAGAGCAGGAAAATATCAAAGCCTGACTAGGAGTAAAAATAAGGGATTATCAAAACTAGTTTTTCTTGGGGGGTTCATAAGATAGCACAGTTATGGCTTTGATGAGGCTAAATCTGCAGCAAGAGATGAACCGCCAAGCTTTTGACAAAGAGCCTGTCTAGGAGAATTGTTCAAAGTTCCAACAAATTTAAGAAGGCAAACAAAACACCTTGACTACAAATGCTGTCCCCTCGATTTAATGTTAATGTAGAGGGGTTTGTACTGGGGAGTAACTCTTGCTGATAATGAGAGAGGGGGAAATGTTACAGTAGTCTAAAGAGAGGTGTAGCTCTTAAGAGAAACTTGTGTTGCAGGGCAGCATCCCATGACCAACCAGGTCAAAGTTCTGCTTATGGATCCAACAGGTGGTATTTTTAGATTGGACTGATCTTATAAGACTTATGGGTAGTCAAAATTGGTCTAAGAGAGGGTGTATCAAGAAGTAAGGGTGAACCTCACAGGAATCACAGTTCTGTCCCACTTCCGAACCAGTCCCAAAGTTCTTCTCTTCAGCTCTGATACCATGTGACTTTTGGGCTTCTAAAGATGAGGGTATGTGGCTCATAGGTTCACTGATGCTGAAATCTTCACATTCCTCTCCAAAACTACCTGTTAGAGTAGAAGATTCTGAAGGCAGTGATGTACCAATGCAGGGTGGAGATTGTCTTTGATACTTGGCCTTGCAGGAGAGGAAGGAATAAAGCACTGAGAAAATTTAGGTTTCTAAAAACATGGAGATTTTAGAGAAGCTTTGAGAACCTGGCTGCTCTTCAAAGGTTAACTTTTTTATACACCCTGCCACTAAAGTATTTTGAACCTTTGCAAAGCAATGCTCAACGAGCTATCTTTTCAAAAATATCTATTTCCACTGCAGCCATACGCTATTTTCTCTCCTGCGAAATGAGAGAGAAAATCTGGGATCCTGTGTCCTATATGTAGCCACTGAAGTTTTCTGGCTCTTTAGGCAAACAGTCTGGTGTTTCGTGTGTAGTTTTAGGCAAACATCTTTGGCAATTTGAGAATATTGGAGAAGAAATCCATCATACTTAAAGATAGAGCACTGCACAGCTAAACAAACAAAATCTAGCCATAATGTCAAGACAGATTCCGGAGTTATTGATAAAAAAATTAAGTTTAGTTTTTTTTTAAACCTCATGAAAGAAGATTATATGAAATCCACTGAGGTTCAAAACTCAAAATGAAATTAAACTGATGCCCCTCACCAGTCCCCCACACTGAAGTTCAGAATATGCCAATATTAAATATTGTATTTAAATTAATACACAAATACATATATGCTACCAGTCTTTAACTTCATAGATAACTAGAGTCCAGGAAATCAAACAATTTAAAATTGTTGCTGGTCAACATCATAACCACAGTACTTAATATAGATGCTAAAATACATATATTTTAAGACTTGTACAAATTAAAAAAAAAATCACACCCCGCTAATGACAGTTGATTCACAACAACAATACCTCTTTAAAAATTAGTCAGGTACAGAAACTTGATACAACTAATGGCCTTAAAAATCTAAGTTTCTGCCCTAGTAGCTGCCGTACCAGTCCAGTGCAATGTTAACCCCCTTGCAGCCCCTCTAGTTGCATTTAGAGACTCCTCTAGCGATTCAGGGAAAGCAGCTGTTTTTCACCCGGGTCTTGTCTCAGTCTCTAATCTCTGGTGTTGCATGTCCTGGGCAGGCAAGCGTGGGCGACGCAGCAGTGCAGGATCGCTAGACAGCAATATGGAAGTAAGTAGGAAGTTACTGATGTCTAGCTGGATGTGATGATGTGCATTTCAAACCTTTCTTTTATATACATTTTTTTTGCTCTTTTTTCTTCTAACATATAACCTGCCTGCCTCAAATAAAATGCATGCCTAGGCTACTCACTCCGTATTCTTCCAGCTTAAAAAGCACTGAGAGCTTGTTTTAGACCAATGCCATTTTTGGTTTGAGCTAACCTTGTTCCCTTTGTTCCTGCAAGCATGGTTAAATGAACATGATGTGTCCTTTTGCCACCATTTCAGTCTGGTCCCAGCTTAAAAGCCCACTTGCTCTTTGTTACAATGTACACTGTTCTTGCTGTTTGATATTTAGCTACAACTATTGACTTTCATGCTCGACCCATTCCCATTGCTTATTTTCGAGTTAAATTGCTAAATGTATGCAGTCATGACACCATGGAATTGCACAGATAGGGCATGGGAGGAAAAAAAATTATTAAGATAGGTGAATTCAATGTGGATTTCATGAGATTTCATTCATCTTCAAACCATTTATATATATACTGTTCGTGTCTCTGAATTCAGCTTGCAGATTTTTTTTTTCTCTTTTTTTTTTTTTTGTGTTTGCTTTAGGTAGATTGCAGTTTAAATCTAGCACACTTTGCCTAAGTACTATTGTGTCCCATAACTCTTTTTAGAAAATACAAACCCAAAACTTCCAGAAACTAAATACACCACTCCAGGCTAAATAATAGAGAGCAGTGGACCACAGGTCAGAAGAACACAATCACATAGAAATCTTAGTGGCAAAAATGGTATGGTTCCATTTAACACATAATTCAGAGGTAGGCTTGAGAAGCAGCACTGTGGCATATAGTAGTGGAAAACTACTATAAAAAAAAAAAGTTTAAAATACTGTTTTGAAATCTGAACTGTAACTGTAATATTTGCTGCTGTGTGTTTAACTCTTTAGGTTGAGTTTAACGTAGTTTTATATTTTGTTGTAAAAAAGCAAGTATGGTATTTTTTACAGTATTTAAAAATGTATTTTTCCTTTAAAAACACACTTCTAGATTTTACGTCATGTTACTCTTCCGTGACATTTTTCTTATTTAAAGTCATAGCTTTCGATATTAAAGTACTGAGAGAAAAAACATTTAATGCTTAAAATATCCCCAGAAGGGCATGAATGCCTCATTGGCAACTTAGAGAAGGTGGAAATAAAATTTTTCCTAGAACTCTTAATATAGTCCACCCATGTGAACACTGAAGGAGGAGTTTGTGGGTCAGTGTGAACTTTTTCTTTTAAACATTTTAAGATTTTTTTTAATTTTTATTTCTATTAATTTCTTTTTAGGGGTCCATCATTAGCAGTCCTCACATGCGCCGAAGAGCTACATCAACCCGAGAGTGTCCATCTCGCCCTCACCAGACTATGCCTAACTCCTCCTCACTCCTAGGTTCCTTATTTGGTAGTAAAAGGGGAAAGCCACCTTCCCAAGGCCATCCACCATCTGGCTCATCCCAGCAACCTCCGCACCCTCCAGTAATCCCACATCAGCAACACTCACAGCATCCTTCTGCCATGCATCACGCAGGGCCAGCCGAGGGGCAGACACAGGCACAAGTGCACTCTCACCATTCGCAGTACTGCCATATGCAGCAGAACCCCCCACCCTACCACCACCACCACCACTACCACCCTCCCCAGCATATCCAGCACCCGCACCAGTATCACCAACACGTGCCACATTCCCAGCATGCGGCACACTCCCAGCATACTCCTTACATGCAGCACCCCCACGCGCAGCATTCCCACTCTCCTCACCCCCCGCTGCCCCCTCCACACCCAGGGCACTCTTCTCACCCCCAACACTCTCAGCATCACCATGGACCGCCGCCACCTCCTTCCACTTCAGCCAGCACTAAGCCCAAACACAGTGGCATCAGCACAATAGTCTAGAACGTATTGACCCTCCTAATAACTGTAGTTTTAAACAAAGTTACAAAGGCACTTACAGGAAGCAACAAATAAAATTGTCAGTTTTTACCTACACAATTTAATTGAGCTGTGTGAGCTTAAAGGCTTGCTGTTACTAAATAAAATAATTCAAGTTAGCGCAATCGATACTGGTTTTACTTATCTACTCGATAGACGCTTACCATCTGGTTAGTTCTTCTTTCCAAACTGCCTTGAAAACATGCTGCTTGCTGAATATGACTAAAGCTACCTTTTACACTAAATCCCTTGACAATTTTACGTGCATAATAAAAACTTAGTCTATGAAAAAAGGAAAAAAGTGATACAGAACCAAGTGTTGCATTCTTGCTCTTTTATTGTCAATGGGCAAAAAAATAAGTAGACCTGATATGGTTGATGAAAGTACGTAAGTAAACTTTATATAATATAAATATAGACATATAAATATATATATACTGTATAGTTAACATTTGTGCTTGGAAAGAAATTTTTTCAGTCCACAAAACTAGCAATATAAACTTTACAAGGAATTCCACTTACTTGATAGGACAGTATAATAGATGAATAGCATATGAAAGAGTAGACCAAAAACATTTAACGTTAGAAACAAATTTCAGACATTTCAGTATTTTCCATTTAAAAAAGTCTTCTGGACTTGCTAAGATTTCTAAGCAATCATTCCTAAATGTGCCAAGTAACATAGCATTTAAATGTTGTAGTCAAATACTGCTTTGTATAAATCCTTATTTTATTAACATGATAATATCATACGTAATCAGTATTATAACTGCTCTGCTATTTCAGGTAAGCAAACTCGTTAAGATGCAGTAATTATACCGTAGCAATGTAGGATGACCATTTACCACTGGTCATCTTCAAGCATTGGTCACACAAATTCTTAGACACTTTAAAGGCTGTGATAACTGTGAATTTACATGATCCACATTTCTTTTGTATGCCTGTGATTTAATGAACACAGATGAAGAGTTAACGACAGGTGCATGTACACACTGCAAAAACATTCATCTCAAACATGAAAATGGCAAACTTCCATCTTTCTCAGCTACTTTGTTTCCTCTTCACCTTAATTTCTCATTTTTGCCCCCAATGAAGCTGAATTCTAGTCAGTGTTTCCAGGTGGAAGTGCTCTAAAGCTTGAAGGTTTGTTTTAGAATTTAGTATAGGGGCTTTTTTTATATATATATACATATATATATATATTAAAACAAAATATGTAATTCCATGTAGCCATGTGCTAGCAACAAAGTGGCTTCACCATTTTTACTCATCATATTTGTTAGTTTGGAAGTACCCAGCACTCAGCAGGCTGAGTTTATGCTCAAACCCTCACTTTCATAGTCCAGTTAGTTGCAAGACATCACATAAAAACAGGCTGTGCTGTTGTTGCTTATGTGTTGTAATCAAACCATTTGCAAATTTCTATAAAATTTTTATCCCAAAATCCTGTACAAAGTTATACATGGCGCCTACTTTGTAGTTTCAGCATTTTGAGCCACTGCAAGGAGTTTACACCTAAACAGTAGAGACAAAGGAATCACAACTGCAAAACTGTACCAGCCTAAAAGCAAACCTTGAAGAGGATGAGCAAAAAGTTCCAGTGTGAGATGGGTAAAAGTAATAATAATAACAACCAGTTGATTTTCTGTTTAACTAATAAAATTGTCAGGAATAATGAGGACATGAGAACAAGAGAATGACTTCTCATATCAGCTTGCTCATGGCATCTCTAAAATTTGGGGGGAGGGGGGAGAGTTTGAGGAATTTTTTTCCCTTTCATGCCATTGATATCACAATACCAGCAAAACTGCAAACTGAGCACTTTGTTAACCTCCAGAGAGAGCAAATACAGTAATCTAGAGTTTAGCCTTTTGTTTAAAGCTGTCCACATTTGTTTCACACATGTGCAATGTTTTCCCCTTTTGCTCCTTCTCCTCTAAATTATCTTCATGAAAAGAAAACAAGTAATTATTTTTAAGTATCACTCATACTAAATTCTGCGGCTTACCTTAAGAGGGCTCATACGGGTCCCCTGAGGCTCTGTTCCTTGCAGTTTTAAAAAAATATGTACTGTTCTTATAAGGGAAAGTAGAACTGTCTGCATGTCATCTAATGTTATTAGTGTGAGGCTACACTCTACATATTGTATATTTGCAAAATATATCAGTGTTACTGTTGATATTAGTTGAAGTAAAGTGATAACATATTTCAATATGTAGACTTTTCTTCATACATCTGTACCAATAGTAGAGTCTAACTGTAATTTATAGGTTGTTCCAGAAAAGATAAAGAACCATTCAGGTACAAGCATCTTTCAGAAACTGCATCTTTTAATTAAAACAGAGGTAAGAGTGCTCCTCTTCACTGAGTGATGGAGTCTGTATTTGGTTCAGGTGCAGAGTTATAACGGAAGTAAAATTGCCTATGTATGGAAAACAGAGTATGCAGTAGCAGTGGAGAGGAAAATCTGACTCTAGCTGTGTTAATGAAGATGTTCAGTCTCCCAGATCTGCATTTGCTTTATGTTTAAAAACCCCTTTCATTTATTTAAATTAGAGTTACATATAAATATCCTAAACTTACACAGTAAGCCACATTTGAATGTTTGACCACTGATTTTCCATGTGCGATCAATTAAATCTTCAGGGGATGTCACAAATGTGCATGCAAAAAAAAGCCATTGACACATGATTTCATGTACACGTGGGGAAAGAGCTCGTGCCCATGCTCTAGGTGCGATAAGCGCACATGTAAAATCACAGAGCCTTTTGAGGCTAGTTTAAAAAACAAAACTGGTCATATAAGAGCACAGTATTTGTAAACGCTATGATTTCCACTCAATGAGGAGAAACAGTGGATTTTTTTTATTTGGTTTTTTTTAGACTGTGTGTTTGTATGTACTTTAAACAAGTGTGTCTTGGTGTCAGCATAAGTCTTAAGAACTTTGCTGCTTGTTTAGGGTTGTAGTATAACCTCTCTGATTCCATCCTTGATTAAAAATTGCTTAGAGCAGTGTGGATCATGCCTACAATAGGACAATGATAGTACTGGAACACTGCCTGGGTTAAGAAAATGAATTTTTTCAGCCTGCAGGCAGGAGTAGAATCGAGAGGGTTTTTTCTCCAATGCCATTGCCAATTAAAAACTGGTACAGAGCTGCACAGAGTGGCCGTGTTTCTCTTTTCCCATAAATAATGTGGCGAAGTGGTAATGCTGATCTGAAAAAGTGAAAGGGAAATGTAAAGAATGAAGGTGTGGCAACAAAAAAAATCTTTTCTGGGACAACAATCAAATATATATTTGGGGGTTTTATTTTTTTAAGTTAAGAATGAATTGTACAACAATGTAAAAACAAAAAACAAAGTTCATCCTAATATAATGTGCGTCTTGTATTGCTAAAAAAAAACAAGTCTAACATACAGTGTAGAATGATTTTCCCATCATGTACTGCATGCAGCAGAAGCCTCTTGTTTCTTGATAAAATGAGCTGAGAGACAGTCAGCAGATATTTAACAATGAATCTCTAGATGTTGACTTGCTGTTCCATATGAAGCTGTGTGTTTTCTGCAGTTAAGCATGCATTTTGCTGTTCCGTTGTAAAATACCATCGCACTTCTTGCCTGCGAAATGGGTTATTGTGTATATATTTAAAAGAAAAGTGGAGCCAATAACAAGACTAAATTTGGAAAAGAGAAAAGGGGGTGGTGAGAATGGGACCAGTAGGGGGAATAGATAATTCTCTAAATTGTACATAGTGTGTAAATTAGTATTACTATAAGTCTGCAGTCACTTTGAGGTTGCCTATCTCCTGCTAGGAACCTAAATCAGCTTTGAGTTGTATTAAACTGTTAGAATTAGGTCTTGAATGCAGACTGTTAAAGACTTCAAAAAAAAAACATGCTTACAAGAAGCTTCTGTTATGGGGAGGCTTGAGACCCCTTTTGTAACTATGGGGAAGAAAGGAGTGCTTTCATTTTAATATGCATTCTGTTTGTAAGTAGTAACAGACCCTATTGATGTAAAACTATAACTGTGATCATGTGGAGAAATCAAATAAATCATTTAAAACTCTTTGTTTCTTATTTTGTGTAATCCAAGAACTTTAACTCTACAGGCTTGAAATGCAGAAGATTCCTCCCTGGCCCTGCTGAGTCAATGGGATTTCTGCTGCTCACTTCAGAGGGCCGAGATTTCAGTCTGCATCTTAAATTATAGATAAATTGGTGGAGCTGATGCTCAGTACTGTGGAGCTGTAAATACATTTAGTTCCAAAGTACGATAAAGAGCAATAAATACCCCACCTAGAGCTGCAAACGATGAGAAGTAACGCTGTAGAGGCTTTTTGGTGTATTATTTGTCAAAACATTCCAATGTTGAAAAACGGCAACCAGATTTTGAATCTTCTTAAACATGAGACGTCCGGCGTGTTGGACTGATCCCGTTAATCTTCTGGCTGTGGCGTTGCCTTGGGAGCTCTCATTCAGGTGACCATCTGCCCTTGACTCATAAGTGTTCTCAGTTTGTCCTTCCCAGGCACACAGTCCTTCGTTTCCCCCACATAACTCGCACTCTCTGGATGGAGCCAGGAGAGGATCCATTGGTGCTGTGCGCCCAGGGCCAGGGAACCTGCTGCGCGCTGCAGTAAGTGATGCCACTCAGTAACTGTTACCCCGTTACCACTTGGGCTTGTACTTATTTGCTGTGTGTCTTAATTTACAGCACAAAAGCTTCACTACACAGGCGTATTTGCCACGCAGGGCCTTCACAAGATTTGATGTTACACTCCTGCAATTACTTAATTAGATAATAACCTGTGGCATACTCAATTTTGTTCTTATTTTTGTGCATTTCCTAGATTTCAAGGTGATTATGGTGTGCCTGTAAAGCCTGTTAAAACGATTGATTAGCTATCAGTTTAAACTAAATATTATATGTGCTTGTTTTTTCTATGATTTTTAGGAGATTCTTGAATTATTTTATGGGACTAGTCGACTATGACCTATTTCTGAATGGCTGCAATTTCAGGATGTACATCTTGATCAGTGATTTTTTGTTAGGTAAGTGCGTGTTTATCATGAGATACTTCCAGCATGCCATTCCTCTGAGCTGTGGCACACATTAGAAGATAACCGATGCCCATAGAAACATTCTGTTAGTGGAAACAGAGGAATTAGCAGTGACGTTCTTTACTGGTACTTCTATTCCTGTTTTAAAAGCTATGATTTTAAGAATTTTGATACATAAACATTTTGAGAAGGCAAAGAGTCTTTCTTCTCTAATTTAAGAGCCTGTAAATGTTGTTATAAATCTGTTTTTTTCCCTGATCCATCTTAGAAGTAGGACCTAAATAATATGTCTAAATGCTACTGCTTCCTATCTAAACTAAGGCTGGGTTGAAAGCATTTATGATCTGGCACTACTGAAGAAAAATAAATAGCCAAAAGAACTTCAGCAGCAATTGTTTGTGTGATAGATTTCCACAGGTTGCAGCAAAGCCTTTTAGCTTAATTTAAAAAATTCAACATAGGTTAAGCATGTGACAGTCTAATAGCTCACAGTTGTTGATGCTTTTTTCTTGAATTTTAATATCCTTATTTGTTTTAGATGCTTGTCTTAATGATTTGCATTACTTACGTCTCTGATAAAGCTTGTGCGTACATATCTAGTGAAAAGTGCCTTAATTTGCAAAGCTGTATTGCCTTCTTCCTGAGGATAGGCAATCTAACACTAATACTAAGGAAAACGTTAAGGTTTTCTGTCAAAAGTTGTAACTGAAAATCACATATTTTGCAAGTCAGAAGTCCTAACGTTTGAGAACTTTTCCTAAATTTTGCCCTATGTTTGTGCATCTTAGGTGCTTGTGTGCATGTATCAGTACACACATTAATTGCATGAATGAATTTTCACGCAATAACAAGTCACTTCAGGCTCTTCTAGACAGCATCATTTTAAGAGGGGGTTACTTTCCAGGTATTTTCTGTATTATTTTGGTTGAAATAAAACAATGGAATATTGAAATGACAGGAAAATGAACCGAAGAACTTCATACCTTTTACTTCTGAGTTATGTTTTATGTGTATCTCTCATCAGGTTTTTGTTGACTTAAAAATCTTATGAATTTTATTTAACTTCTTTTTCCAGTTGGCCTCAATGGTTGCTTTTCATTCAGGAATTTCATAACAACAGATGTCTTACCATGTATTTATTTGGAGTATATATAATAGTTGTGTGATGTTTTATTCCTCAGCTACAACCTGTGCACAGGTAAGATTTGGGAGCCCAAATGATTTTTAAATTTATTGCATGGTATCACAGGCCCTGGTCACAGAGTCCGGAATAGCTTCCATACGCTGTTGCTTATCCCTCAGCACTTTAGATTGAGCTTGAAGTATTAAGTCAACTTCTAGGGTTTTTCCTGCAGTCATTTAAGCAACGGTCACAGGATATCAGAATTATGATGCTGTTAGGATTGTGTGATAGATCACATGTCAGCACGCGTATGTTCTGGCAGGCCTATTTGCATAAGATGAACAATGTACTTACAGTTACATCCCGCAGTAAATCTTTACTGGTATTATACTGCATTATATACCCTTTTTTCAAATGGAAGCATACTGCATTTTTAGCCTACTTACTGGCCTCTTAGTGATTTTTGCTGCTATGTTTCGTTGATATAAAATTTCTAGAGGAGAACATAGCACAGATAACTTGATAGAAATATCTAAAATTCACAAATGATCGAAAAATGCTTCATTTTAGGTGTATTTTTTAGCAGACATTCTTTTCGTTTCCTATTATTTCAAGAATTAAAGCCAAATCCCGTATTACTTGGCAGAACTAAATCAACTGCAGGATGAGGCTGATCATGAATGTTAAGAAATGCTTAAATTAAGATCTTTGGTTGAAGTACTTCCTAAACTAAATCAGACTTAAATGAAAGTTCTGTGGGTGATGCTGTCTTGTAACCATCACTTTTTCAACTGGTTAGATTTATTATTTTTACCATACATATAAATGCATATTTTTAGGGATGAAATGTAATGAAAAATATTCTCTTTATTTAGCATTTTTGCAATAACTGAGATGTGAAATTAGCATCATGGTTCACAAGACACAGCCAGCTCAAACAAATCACAGAAGCATACAATTAGTCAGCTCCGTTGTAAAATGACATACAAAGCTTCAGCTTTCATTTATTTCTTCATATTTAGACAAAGCAATTTAAACAGGTATATATAATAGGCAAAGAAAAAAATCTATCTTTAATAAGATGAACAGGGTAAATTCATTCTAACACAAATGAAATGTTATGCATGCATAGTGAAAAATGCTTTCTCTCTACAATAACTCATTTCTGCTACAAAATAATACATTAACAAGTGTTTGACAAAGAAATGGGCTTTATTTTTTTTTTTGTGTAGGGAAATGGAAAAAGCAAGGACTATGCAGGTCTTCTGGGTTAGGAGGCTGTTACTTAGCAATGGTATCCAAGAAACCAAATCTGGAAATTAATTAATCATTGCCATTATGATTATTTGGTTTTTTTTCAACAAACAAACAATCTGACTTTCAGACGTGGAGTTTCATCGCACTGAATCCAGTTGTGCTGAGTACATGCGGCCATTCCTTTGTGCGTGATCCTTGACCAGGAGCACTCTGTTTCTTGAAGCTGTACAGACCAGTGGTCCCTCTCCCTCCGCACGTCCCCGCGCTGCAGAGCCGGGTTGGGACAGGGGGCAGGAAAGAGGAGCAGGGTGCCTTTGGGAGCGCAGGACAGCAAATGCCACGCTGGTGCGAGAGAGGAAGGAACCCAAGGAGCATGTCTCATGCTGAATGCATGGCCTTGGCAGGACTGTGCTCATGCAGTGGGGTACAACCCCTGGCAGCATTTTCCTCCTCTATAAGCTCATCATATGCTCTTCACTGATTATTATTTTCATTTTCCTGGCTAATGTTCCTTTATGTCCATCTCCAACAAGAGAAGAACATTTTTATTTAATGATTCATCCTATGTATTGTCTTTTCCATCTTTCTGGTAATCCCATGTTTCTGCTTCTGCCTCAGCCCTTACCCCAGCCTCCAAAAATGCCTTTGCTGTAATTAAAAATAAAATTAAAAAAAAAAAAACCAAAAAACAATCCCCCAAAAAGCACAGTAGCCATTGTGTGAGATGCTTCTATTGTGCTTCAAAACTTGAGTTTTGTAGAGCAGTCACAAGAAGTAACCTTTTCATGTGCCCAATGAGAAATGCATACTGAGTATTCTAAGTAGGACTTTAAGCATCCTAGGTATTTATAGCCCTGAATTTTCACAGCATTTCAGCAATTTTTCAAAATCTCTTTATATGCTAACTCTTCTGCTATAGCAATTTTTAAATTTTTCAAAATAGTTTGCATGTTTATTTTATACCTAAAGGTGGAGGAAACTGTTTGTACTCTTTCTAATTTTTTTCTGCTACTACGACATTCAGATTCCTGGACTATTGAACTATTTCATGGCCCTGCTGACATACTTGCAAACTGCCAGCATGGCTTCATGCAAAAAGTGTCTGTGTATTAGTGGTGAATCCCAGGGGAGGCAGCCGGAATGATTCCTCAGACTGTGTGGGTTTGAAATAACTTGAAAAACCTGGTGCAAAAGCACTTGCATTTTGGGTCATCTGTTTCTCTCCACATATAAGAGGGTAGGAACAGATGCCTCATCTGGGATGAAGCAAATTATTGGACAAAAATTAATAAAATGTTCCTGGGATCATGGAGCTCCTTCCTTGCTCTCCAACATCAGAGTGTAATAATGTATTTTGGCCAAGAGGCTCTGGCCAGTTTCCCTTCTGTATTCATTAATAGTGCCAAGATGTGTTTTGTGCAGTGACTGCAAGGTGTTTTTATAGCCACCCTGCTTCTCTCCCCTATCACTGTCAGTTTTGTGTGATAGAGGACCTCTACTATCCATGTTGTGTCTCTCTATCCACAAATGTGCTCGTACAGAATCCCACAGCAACAGCTTGTTGCCCAGATTGAGAGTTTAGGTTATCTCCTTCACAGAGCAAGAATTATACTTGATTTCAAGACAGTGTTTGGTCTGTTTTCTCTCTCTTGAAAAATTAAAGCTTATTTGACTGTAAAGAAAAATTTGTAACACTATTATTTGAAATAAAATACTTTAGAAAATAAAATACTTCAATACATACAATAATTTAGTGCTTCCTTTTAATCTGACAGAGCTAATTCACGATTTGCCTATAAGTGCCACCTTAAGTTGTGAGGAATCCCTGTCACTAACAATATTTATTTGTTTCTTTTTCAGGTGGTACTTATGATAGGCACAGCACAGTAATTCTGTATGAATGCTAGCCTGGACAGATGTGTTTATACAGCGACTGTGTTAACATCTGTGTTTCAAACACATCACTTCAACAGCATGTGACCAGGAGCAAAAGTGGAAATACCAGTTCCTGCTCTCACCTTTCCCAAGATTTAATTTGTAAACCAACTTTTTTTTAAATATTCAGAGACAGGAGAGATGATGCAATGAGCACATCATCATATGCCCACGGGGAAAACAATTATGAATTTCAAGTGCAAAACTTTCCTACTGTCTGTCTGATTATAAAGGAGAAAACAAGTTGCATAAAGGGAGGAGAGGCTACTGAAGGAATTCTGTCTATTTTCCTGGAAGTGCTGCAAAGACTGGTGAATATTTTTATAAAGTAATTTAGACGTACGGTGGCACTTTTTCAGTGAGTAAAATATCTGTGTCTCAAGGTGCTAATTATCAGATGTTTGTATTATTGAATACCATTATTTAAGCAGCTACTGAAAAATATGGTAGAGTAAAAGCGAAAGGAAAACTGCAGGATAATTTAATGATGCTCATTTATGGATCTGTATCTCTTTTGTATTAATTCCTTGCCAAGGAAGCAATTCTGTGTGGAATAGACCATCACTGCGGTAGTCATGGTTGATCACAAAATGTGACGCAGGAAGAGCTGTCTAGCAGCTGAGGGATTAGCTGGTCCAGGAAGGTAGTGAAGAGTGGTCTAACACTTCCAAAGGAGCTGAAATGGTAGGAACATGTGGATGAATGTGGAGTGCCAGAGACAGCAGAGGTGGGTTGTAAATTCAAGTGAGGAAAAAAAAGGCTGGGCATGTTGCTGAAGCAGGAAACAAAAACTGTATTACTTGTTTTTAGCAGTGTATTGTGCAGTTCTGTGCAGTGCAGTTTGAAGTTGCTTATAGGTCAGAATGGTGGAATTAAGTGTTACAGAGAGCTGCAGAGAACTGCAGCTGCCAGGAGTGTGCTTTCAACTGTAGTTATATACAACATCAAGAAGAGTTGCCTGGGACAAAACAAATGGTGTGACACCATGGGACAAAATAAATGGTGTGACACCGTTTGTGTCAGTGCAGAAACAAAGCAGATTCTCTATGTGCAAGTGATAGTCTGCTTGTAGTTTTGTGCCATGGATATGCTATCATCCAATGTGCTTTGTTCTCCAATTGGAAAAAAAAATAATCAGGTATTTCTTAAGGATATGCTCGGGATCCCATTCTCATGCTTGGTGAATGCGTGCACAGGGTGGAGCGTGCTGGCTGCTCTTTCAGTCCTTTTCAGTTTCCTGATGAGGCATCATTTTCCTGCTGTTTCCCAACCGCCTAGCCTTGTTTTCACTGTTTGGATTATTTTCTTCAAGCAGTCTTTTACTGTGCTCTTTCTTTATCCTTTCTTTGAAGTTGCCAGATCACCCCCTTTTGTACTGACCAGAACCAGTCTGACTTGTCCCAGTAGAGGGTAGCCTCAGCTTTGGCACTTGCGTCCTTTAGTCTGAGGAGGATGTCACTGGACCCACACCTCTTCTCGTGATTCCCTGGAGGATGTCTTACCTGCCACCACCTCTGTCCAAAACCCCGATGTGGCACTGGTGGGGCATCACCCTCTCTTCAGCAGCCCATCATTTCACCAAAGCGCCAGGCAGGTTCCCTCTCAGTGAGGTCACGTGGGAAGGCCTTCTGTGCAATTAACCCGATGTGTCATGAGGCCAAGCAGCAGTGCAGGCTTTTTACTCTTACTATCCATACCATCAGCCAGCTTTAGATATAAGATATAAGCACCCTATAGAGGCAGTAACATGTTATCACTCCACCATTGCATTGTTCCCCACCCTTTTTTTTTTTTTAATTTCCCCAATAGGACTAGACATCATCTCTGGTTTTTCCACCTTTCAAAACTAAAAGAAGTTGGACAACTTTACTTAACCAGAACTGAACATGTGAGATTAGACGCTCAGGATCAGTTTTGGTCGTTGGTACTCCTGTATTCCTGTAACCATGAAACTGTGAAAGTATTGTAATCTTACAGAGAGGCAGGGTCCTGCAGGTAGCCTTTTGGGCTACCTTTATCTGCCTTTTAGGGCAGCCTATTGCCCTTATCAAAGGGCTAGCAGAGGGCTGGCTTTTCTCCCATAAATAAGGTGTCCATGTTTCGTACAAAGACCATCAATAACTCACCCTTCAAGAGACTGTCACAAAATGAGCACTCAGCAGTTGCGTGTTATCCCCAACTAATGGTTATAATTGATGGGATCAAAGACTGTGAAAGGAAAACCTTTCTGGTGGAGATAGGTTTGTTTCCTCAGAGTTCTGCGCGTGTTTGGACTCGACACTGGCTGATTCACCAACCAAATGAGTGAAGTATTTGTCACCTCCTCCCTGGCGTACAGCATTCCATACCTGTGTGATACCTTTGGCTTCAGTCAGCCTGGTCAGTGAGCACAGGGCTCTGCACGTATCCATCTGCTTGCGAATGCTTGGGATCTGAGGGTTCTCACAATGTGAATACATACATACAGACACACAAAAAACAGTGAGCAAAGCTGCTGGAGCTGGCAATCATATACATTTTCTTACTTTTTTCCCTCACCCTCAGAGGCCTTTCCTGTCCCCAGGTTGCTATATGGTGCTTGAGAGGCAACCCACATAGTAAATCATTTGGACTACAGGATTAAAGGATTTACATTTTACAAGTTGTAAGTGAAACAAGCAAAGTAAATCGGTTCATTAGGCCTGTGTCTACCTTTAGTACTTGTTCTTTTGTTAATTGCCATTTTCTTAAATCCCTAGCATTCTGAAAGTCTCTTCACAGAGCAAAACAAAACGAGGGCAGCTGAAGAATGAAGGGCATGGTGATCCTTAAAATGAGGCAGTAAAGACAGCCTTTAAAAGACTTGAAAGAAATATTTCAAAGAAATTAATTCTACCCTTGTGTAAATGAAGTTTAGTATTCATAAAATACTTACATGTCAGTGAGCGCTCTCACCCACCTGCGGATGAGAACAGTAGGTTTGGGGCAGTGATGCAGCAAACCTGACCAGTGGCCTCTGGTACAGAAACGGAGCAGTGTGTGTTTCCTAATCATGTTCGGTATTGGGGTCACCAGCGCGGAAATCTGCAGGGGTTTGACACTTTTCTTTTTTTTCATAAAACAAGAACTGCAGTCAAAGGCATGGCAGATGAAAGCCAAAGAAATACGATCAGAGCAGCCTCAGCACAGTATTTACCTCAGGTCACGGTGGTTTGTCTTTGGCACTTGGTTATCTATGGAAATGGTGGCACCAGTGAAGGGCCACTGGGGGCAGGGGGCCTGTCAGCTTCCGAGATAAACTCTCCTCCCAATCCCAGAGCCACACAGATGAGGAGGAGCAGGGTTTTGATAGAGATTTTGTGGTTTCTATCAAACTGGTGCGCAGTTCAGCACCTCGGCCGCATCTGCAAGGGGGGTGAGGTGACCCTCCCCGGTCTCTGGCGGGGGCGCTTGTTCCTGCCGTACAGCGATGCTTTCGTGTTGGTTCAGGGAGGTGACTCGGAGACATCCTGCGTGTTCCAAAAAACACTTTTATTATCTGACTCAATGTCTGTAGCTATGCTGGGGGGTCGCCAGGTCCGAAACTGGCGGAGGGCGGTGAGGGGCTCTAGCAGGGCGGGGCCTGGGGCCGGGGCCGGTCCCGGTCCCGCTGGGGCCGTGCGTGGCTTCATTCCCCGCGGGCCCCGTTTCTGTGGCAATTCTTGGCCACGCCGCGGCCTGCGACCGGTGGATGCTGTGTGCGTGCGCGTGCGCGTGCCCCCGCGAGCGCACCGAAGGCCGAGCGGGCCCAGGCCCGACCCCGGCCCCGCGAGGGACGACGGGAAGGGACGTGCTGGCGTCACGCGGTCACGTGCCCGTGTGCCCGGGTCAGGCGAGATGGCGGCGGCCATGAGCAGGGTGATGCTGCGGGCCCTGCGCGCCGCCCGCCCGCTGCCCGTCGCCCTCCCTGCCGCCCGCCGCCTCCGCACCGCCGTTCCCCGGCCCGCCTTCGCCAAGGAACTCTTCCTGGGGTCGCTGCGCAAGGTGAGGGGCGGGCGGCGCTTGAGGGCGGGCGTGGGCCGCGGCTGTGGGTGTGCCCGGCGGGGTCTCGGGGAGGAGCGGGCGGGCTGCGGTGGGGGCACGGGGAGCGGGGACCCCGCAGCGCCCGAGGGAGCACTGAGGAGGGGAGGGAGAGACAGGCCGCGGCTCCAGCTACAGCCGCGGCCCCCTGCGGCGGGCCGGGCCTCTCAAGTGTGTCAGCCGGCCCACGGCTGAAGCTGGGTGTAGTTAACGGACCCGTTTGCACCTGTGTAGACAGAGCGCGTCGTGGAGTTCGAAACGCTCAGGAACAGCCAGCGGCTGACGGGCTGCCTGAGCCCACGGCCCCTTGTGCCTGCCAGCCCAGCAGATCCCCACAAAAACACACTCCTCTGTTTGCCCTGGGCACAGCTGCATGCTACAACTCGGTGTCAGTTTGCCCTCTGTTTACTTCAGGGAACAATGTTTTATATAAACTTTTGCTTACTTTGTTTTTTACAGGAAAGGTTGTAGCTCTTGTTGTGTACTGAGATGCCACTGGACAAAGAAGTTACAAATTTGAGATATAACACTGTATTAAAGCAGTACTAGTTAATGCAAAGTTTGGAGTATGTATTTATCAGAGATTACAGTTCAATAAATTGAAAGAAGGAATAACTCAAATCCACTGAAATGAGTTGAGCAATAAAGTCTCCCAAAACAGACCTTGTAAAGTGTTATGGCAGTTTGCAGTCAGGCTCCATCACGTTAAACCCCAGTTCATGTTTGCCTTTTTTTCCTCTCAGATTTCAATATAATAGTTTTCGGAAAAACTGTAGCATTTACTAGATTTACTGAATTTTTGGAGCTAACATGATTCTTCAGACTATCATAGACAGTTTTGTTTGGGCAGAGGGAGACTTTTCTGTTTAATAGAGGGCAGATGATAAAAATTGGAAGCATGCGTCTCATCCTTTTACTTCACTTCTTGTGTTAGTTGCTTGGATTTTTTTTATTTATTCAAGCTTGTCAGGTCATCCAGCTCCCAGTTTATGACCAAAATCCCAGGGCTGGGATAAGGAGTGATGTGGAACTCACTAACCTTTGTACCAGTGACACTGAGCAGGTGGAATGTGCTGTGAGTTTCCATGGGACAGCGTTTATGGGCTGAGCTTTGAAAACGTTAGAACACTAAATTCATTCTGATACAAATTATAATTAACTTTTTTTTTAATCCCAAAATGGAATTACGCTGACAAAATTCATGGTTGATGAAGGATTTTTGCATGCTCTTAATTCTTAAAGTCTCTCTAGTTCTCTCTGAGGTTTCTGTTTTTTCAGGTAATAACAGCCTGATTTGATTTTGGTATGTAGCAAAATAGAGCCCTGTGGATAAGGCTGTTTCTGAACGTTTTTGACAATTCTTAATTTTCACAGTTCTTTAGAGTATAGTATTTGAAAGGCATATGTTCTTGAGTTTTTATTTCAATTGCATGATTCATGCTTTTTAGTTAAATAAAATAAAAATTTGCCTCGTATTTTAGGAAGAAGTTTTTCCTTATCCAGAAATTAGCAATGAAGAACTAGAGGAGATCAGCCAGTTTGTAGGACCTGTAGAAAAATTCTTCAGTGAAGAAGGTATAGTTATTGGTTTCTTATTCATGCAAGTGATTTAGTGATTGCAATGATTTAACTATAGCCGTTGAATAAGATTATTAGACTTCAAGTTCTCTTACGCATTTATTGCCAGTCATGTAGTGCTGCTGATTCTATAGTCATGTTCATTTGTGGCTTTTTTTATATGGAGTATTTGGATGCTGATGAGAAGAAATAAATCTTTGAAACAGAAAAAAAAAATACAAATACACAGGAAGTAAAAGAATTCTGTAGAGGTAGGACTTAAAATTGTTTTTAGCTTGTTTGAATAATGCTATTTATGGCTTCATATATTGTGATTTTTTTCTGAAACTTTTTAACTGTCCTGCTGTACTAAAAGTGGGTTTAGCAAAAGTCAGCAGAGATATTCCTATATGATGATTCATTAAGAAGCTATGAAAAATCAAAAGTATTTATGTTTTTTCAGCATTAGAGAAGTGATTCTATTTGGGAGAAGTCCTATTAGCCGTATACACTCTTGATCTCTTGATAGGGTTGCAGGGTGTTTCTTCTATTACCAGTGCAATAGATAAGCCAATTCTCAAACTACTGTAGAAAATTTGTTTTTACAGACAGCAATTTGTGGGACAGTTAAACAGTATCGTCTCACATTTGCCGCTGACAAAGATACTAGGTGTAGATTGCCAAACACCGCAGGAGTTCGAAGAAGCCTATGTTTGTCACAGATAACAATTTATGAGATTCAGCTAATTTTAATGATAAAATTGTAATGTTGCTCACTAACAGTAAATTAAGAATTTCTGCAGATTACATTTTTTAATTCTTTGTTCTGTTGGGGAACATCATTTATTGAGTAAAAAACTTGATATTTAAGGGAGGAAAAAAATGTCAAATTATAGAATCTTAACTGAAGGTGGAAATTGCTCATCTTTGTTTGAATTCACAGCTGCTCCTGTTTAGTTATGCAGGGTAATTTATGGGTGTGGTAAAAATAGGTTAGGAGAGCAGCCTAAAACAGTCAGAAACTTGGTGTGGTTGGCACCGGGTAAGGAAACTCATCTCAGCACAGTCATTGTGAAGCGTCACAGTGTCCAGACAGGAAGGTCTGTGTGGGCACAATGTAGGAAGAGGTAAAAAATGCCTTCTCTCCCCAGGACAGCCAATGGCTACCACAAATATGCGTCTTGCACTATGTAGCTAAAAAATTAGTGTGGGGAATGAAAAGTCTTTTTTAAAATGAATTTTCTTTTTGAATAACGTCTCTTAGAAGAGCATCAGAATGTTTAGTTGCCTCCCCTTATTATATTTAATATAGAATTTGCAGCGTCATTTCAGTTTCTTTTAGGAAAATACCTTTGCTTTTGCAGTTACTTCTTTTTGTGTACTTTTTGGCTTGTGTTCCTTTTGCTGTAGCTTACAGCCTTCCTGAGCTGCTTAATATGGTTCTTATTTATTTTCATTGTTACAGCACAGAACAGCTCTTGTAATCCCCCAAGAATTTGAATAACTCATAAGAACAAGATTTTTGTAATTAACTCATTTATGTACCTTTTTTTTTTTTTTCCAATCGTGACCTAGACATAGTTCAGATTGAAAATCCTGGAAATAGTTCGCTTATTCTAGTCATGGAATCTGCTAATGTGCACAACCACAGTCTGTACACATAGAAATGTTTGTGAAAATAAAAACCGTTTTTCCCACTTCCAAGTCCTTTTCCTGGATATTGTGACTTTACAGCCATAATTGGTATTCTTGGGACCTTCCAGTTGGTTCTGTATTTTGACTTTGATGGTGTGATGAAGTGGGATACTTCAGTGGGGCATTGTTCTTCAGAAACAGAATTGAGACCTCCTGCTGCGATGTTTAGGACTTGTCTGTGAAATCATCATCAAAAGGCTAGAAAATGATCGTTTTTCACTTGGAGGGAGGAGGACGGGTTGGGGCGTGGGGCTGCAGCAAACAGCAGCATTATTAGTTTTACAGGAGCCAGTTCAGGGTCTGAGCCTGTTCAGCCACAGTGGGAGGAGGGCAAAGAGGACAGTAACATCAGGCTGAAGCTCGAAAGAGTACTTCTTGTCAAGTTCAGGATGAGAAGTGTGCCCATGTCTGCTGCAGCAAGCATTATGTCTGTTCTAAAGGGTCTTGAGAAGATGAGAGGGACAGCAGGGAGGGACGTGGTGCTCCAGCAGCCCCTTGTTCTGTACATTATTAGGTTAGAGATCGCGCTGCTCACTCATAGCACACAGCGACCTTGGCTCCGATGTGGGAATGCTGCATTCTCAGAGATTTTTCCTGTACTAAGAAACAGAGTTGTAAATTATAAAACCTTCGGTATTTGTAGTGGACTCTAAGAAGATTGATCAAGATGCAAAAATCCCACCTGAAACTTTAAAAGGACTGAAGGACCTGGGTCTCTTTGGCATGCAGATTCCAGAGGAATACGGTGAGTGAATGACCACAGAAGGATAACCCAGTAGTCTGCATTAAGTAATGCATTCTGGGGTCTTGCAAAATGTCCTGTGTATAGTCCTTTGTCTTGGATGTCTAAATCAGGAGCTGAGGCTTCATCTACTTAATAAAGAGCTGCAGGGCGCTGAGCTCATCTGCTGGCTCTGTAGGGAGCTCTGCATGCTCCTACCTTGGGCGCCTAAGTTAGATAACTAATTTTAGATGGTGTAAATTCCTCTTGGCAGAGCATTTTCCTTGTGCTTTTTTTGGATGCAGTAGAGCAGCTTGACATTCTGTGGGACTTGCAGTCCTTGCTCATGGTTCCTAAAATGACAGTGGGTCTAAACTACAGTGTCTCATGGAACTGATCGATCAAAGCTGTCACCTGTCATTGGCAGATGAGAACGTGTTTGACCTTAGAGAAGTGTGAAAGTATAATGTCTATTCATTACAAGTATATCCTTTGTAAAAAATCTTTCCTATTCAATACTGAACAAAAAGTTTATGTCTTAAAGGACATTATGGTGCCAACTGAGATCAGAGCCATTAGTTCCTCAGTGGATTAACCTTTAAACTTGCAAAGGAATTTTCAGGAAAACGGTAATCTTATGCATAAAATAAAAATTTGGATTGAAACTAATATTTTACATGAAATTTATAAAGAAAATATATCCTTGCATCATCTATTGTCTAGTATAAAAGAAGATAACTTTAAAGAGAACAACTCAGAGGAAGACACAACTGTGTTTGACCATCTGCAGAAGATGGTTTCAGTGGAAATAAGTTTCCCACCCTGTTAATTTTTTTTAAAGAGTCTGAAAGGCGATGTATTTGACGTAGAATTCATACTTTAATAAAATATCATTGTTGTTTTGATCTTGCATTGTTTTGAAGCTTGTGAAATAATACTCTCTCTCAGCTTCCCATTTGTAAAAGATCACAATCCATTCAGCGTACTCGTAGAAAATCATAGTCCTGTTTTCTTGTATGCTAGATAAAAACCAGAAGATGGAAAGTTATCACTGTGCTATAAGAAAGCAACTTTTTTCTGCACTACGAATAATATGCTTTTAATGAGGTTATTTCCCATTTTCTGTAGTTTAAACCTGCTGTATTTTCATTGGTGGTGCTTGTCATACTTCAGTCACACATATTCGGTGCTTCGTGCATTGCATGGTATTTTCCATAATGGTTTGGAATAGTGGCATATTTGCCAGAAGCATTAAAATGCCGAACATTAATGGGAAAAATGAAGCTCATGTAAATCATGGAATAATGCCTCTAGTTAAGATGGGCATCACTGGAATTGCTCTGCACCTCATCAGTAGCTGAATGCTGAGCCCAGCACTGCTTAGAAACGGGAAGAAAAGGACGAGCATGTAGATAGGAGGAGTGGGAGTTTTAATCCATGGAAGCGTGCTCTGAAGGGGAAGGGTGTTAAGAGGCAGTGATGTGTGTGTGTGGTATCGGGGAGACTTGTTCTTGCATTTATTCATTGCATGTAAAATAGCAGGACTATTGAGACATCTGCTGAAGTAAGGTATTCATTATCCTGACTTAATCCGCTGTCCCAAGTAGAAAATTATTAACCTGGACATAAGACTATCTTGATCAGATAAAGTTATTTTATTCAGAACTAATATATAAAATAGACTTAAATTACAAGGAGCGGGACTTTTAGTCCTGATGACAAAATTCTTGAACATTAGACTCAGACAGATGCGGCTTTGGTTTATCCTACTTCTGTTCTTTTCAAGCTCCTTACAAATAATCTCTGCATTTGCAGCAGCGGATCACAAAATTCCACAAAAACAGATGTGCTGGTGTCAAGTTTGTTCCTTGATATATTCGTACTTTTTGATGAAGGACATTTGGAAGTGTTGTATTTTATCCTCCCATAGTATCAGTTTGGAGGTCTGCCTGGGGACTGTTTTGTGGTGGTTTTGTTGTCTAGGTCATTTTGTGCCGTCTTTTCTGAGGCTGGGGACAGCCTGTCCTTGTGTCTGTGCTGGGACTTGTCCAGCACCGCTCCCTCCGCTGCTTGGCTGCAGCTGGTCAGCCCTAGGGCTGTACAGGGGTTAATTGTCTGGCTTGGAAACGTAGCATGGAAACGTCACCAAAAAATTCATGTTACCCCTAAGCACAGAATTCAGACCAGAGCAATTTTTATACTGAATCTTTTACCCTTTTCACATACAGATACACACTTGAACACAAACACATCTGCTTTCTGAATAGAACTAAATCCAGTACAACTCATGCTCATCAAAAAAAGTTACCATTTTCACGGTGCATTCTTCTGGCACAACTGCAGCAATGCAGTACTTGTTTGTGGACGTATTCTGTCCTGTCTATACCAAGACACTCCCCAGTTAACTGTGATGTTCTTGTTGTTTCTGTACTTGAAAGGGATTTTCTTGGGGGAAGGGGCAAGTTAAATTTTAAGGTGTCTACTTTGAATAAAAGACAGTATTTGTTCCAGGTGGTCTTGGTCTATCAAATACCATGTATGCACGTTTGGGAGAAATCACTTCGTTAGATGGATCTATCGCAGTCACTCTGGCAGCTCATCAAGCTATTGGGCTGAAGGTAACGCTCTGCTCTCACGTCAAGTAGTTCTACACAACTTGCATAGAAAAGGTGGGGTGAAGTTTGTTTAAATCTGGGGTGTGAGAGTAACAACTGAGAATTACCAGTGAAGCAGAGCTCAGGTGGAACATTCTGATGTCAGGTTGGCTGTTGGTGTGCCCCCCTCTGTGCCCCCCGACACCCTCTGCCAGTGGCTCAGTGTATCGTGCAGCATTAAGACTGAATACAAAGTACACAGGAAAATTGTTAGTCCATGCAACATTGAGATGATAAGTCTTAGAAAATCTCATGTGTTCTGTTCTCTCATTAGGAGCTGTGAAAATGGCTGGTTTTGAGGTTATTAACATAAAATTACAGTGACAGTAATGAAGATATGACAAATTATAAAGGAAGGACTGTCTCAGGGCCTTTCAGAGCAACAGTTAAGTCTTTACTTAGAGCATAAATAGTGAACCCTGCCCTAGAAGGCAGTCTGAACAGTAACCCATTGCTCATGGGCATTGAACAACTGCGTGATGAAAGCTGACATGTTTTCATGTCTGATAAATAATAATGTCCATTGTTTATTAAAACGTCTCTTGTTATGCTATAAAATTTGCAAATTAAGCTTCCTGAACTTGGCAAAGCTTCTCTGCTTCGTTTCTTTTTACACAGGCTGACACTGAAAAGTTTTCTATTAATTCTTTATTTAGGGAATCCTCATTGCTGGCACTGATGAGCAGAAAGCAAAGTACCTGCCGAGACTGGCATCTGGGGAGCACATTGCAGCTTTTTGTCTCACTGAGCCTGGAAGGTACTGGTTTTGTAACCATAAAAGCTTCAGAAAACAACAAAATTATTTCTTTTATTATTTTCATCTTCATTACAGTGATCAGTTAATATATTAAATCTTTATTATTTGGTGCCTATGGCTTCAGTATACAGGTCAATCTTTTTTTTTTTTTAAAAAGGTACATTTCAAATCATGTAATTAATTTTTTCCCAATGTGCTGCTTATGGCAGTTTCCAAGAAATCACTAACTGTTGTTCCCATCCCAGGGATTCATCCACTTTATTTCTGGCGCCTTGAAAGGATACTATGTGCTGGATTAGAAATAATGTGCTGTGACTGTTCTAGGATGTTTTCAGTTCTCCTTCAAAATTATTAAAGCCTGTATTGAAGGAGCTACCAAAATCAATAGGAAGAAATTTTTGTCTTTCCTTGGAGTTTAGAAAAGGCATCTTTGTAGCAGCAATTTCATTTAAAAGATAAAGTTATACTTATTATGTTTTTTCATGGACTGTTGCTAAAGTTGCAAATTCTGTTAATGCAGAATAGATACAGTTTTCTTGAAAACACCCAGGCAGGTTTCCTATGTCATTGTGAAGGAAACTGAGTGAAGGATGGAGACCGGTTGAGTGTTTGAATCTCACTTGTCCATACAAAACCATAGTTTAAAACTGTCTCCTCTGAATTCTTGTCTGCTAGAATGACCCACAGTGAACATTTGATGTACTTGCTGATTTTCACGTTGCTGTGATGTAGATACCTCCCAGCCCTCAGTCATGGGTTTTATTCAACAGTCCTAGGCTGAGCTCTGACCCTCTAAAATCTATCCCGCTTGTAGGTCACATTCAAACTAGTGCAGATGCTTCAACAGTGGTCCATGGCAGGGACTTGGAAGTAACACACAGGAAAAAAACCAAGGGCTAACTGTGTTCTGAAATTCTTCTAACTTCTTTATTTAGCCCAGTATTATTTAAAAAGACTGCTGATCTTAATAATTTTAACTTCAATCTTCTTAGAGCCTTAGTTCTAGTGCACAGACACAATCATTTTTAGAACTGGATTTTAGCAATCTGACCCTATTAAAACACCAGCTGAGATTTGGCTGTTTCAAGAACGTAACAACTGTCTTCAGATGGAGGCCTGAAGTGAGCTGTTGGGGCGTTTTAATTTATGGAAGAGGGAGGGGGGAGGTGATGTGCTGCTGCTTGATTCTGTAGTAAAGAGGTGATTGGAGGGGAGACGTGAACTTTTACAGGATCACAGAATCACCGCTTTGTTGTAATTCACCTGCTGATTTTGCTCCTGTAGAAAGTATTAGATGTGCCCAGGTGCTCATTGAGAGAGATTGTCACGTGTTTATTTTTCATTTCTCTTGAGCCTTTTTTTGCTTAGGATATAAACCCAGGGTGTGAATTTTTGAGGAACAACCTAGACATTTTAAACTTGATTGTGTTTCAGGATGACAGACTCAACGTGTAGCTCAAAAAAGTTGGTTACGTGCCATTCTGCACATTCTGGTCAGGTCATAAAACCGCTAATGTACGTGTTAATCAGCAGAAATGTCCCCTCAGGTAACTAAAGCAGATTTCTTTAGAGCTGTTAAATCTAGTAAGTTTCCATGTTAGTTAAAAACTTAAGTTTACATACTACTATTTAATACCACAGTAAACTCCTTTTTAAAGGATGGGAAGAGGGAAAAGATGGAGTTTTGTTTTTTAAAGCATGTTTATTTCTTTAAACATTAATAACTTGTTTGGCTTGTAGTGGAAGTGATGCTGCGTCCATCCAGACAAGAGCAACCCTCAGTGAAGATGGAAAATACTTCTTATTAAATGGCTCCAAGGTATCCGCTCACAGACTGCAAATATGACAGGTTTTTGTTACGAGTTTATACAAATCACCTCTGCCTCTTGCAGCATGGCAGCCAGGCAGTTTTGCTAAGTCAGAAGGTAGCTGGGCAGCGGTATCAGGATTTTGAGGTTTCCAAGCTAGTGGAGAATGCCCGTGTCAAAAAGAGAACCTGTGTTGGTTTGAGGCCAAAGAGAACAGAAAAGCACACTGTGCAGGGAATGACCTTCACCAAACCCCTGGTAAGAAGGACAGGAAAAGCCTCTCCCAAGTTCCTTTTGTGCCGCCAGCTCATAGTGCTCAGCTTCAGGGAGGGGTAGTTAGTTAATTAGCCCCCTCTGTGACAGCATAGGCAAAAAGAAACCTGAAACCATGGTTTCCCCTCTTCATTCTTCAGGCCAGATTTTGTAGCTATTTTTGAAAGAAAACTTGGAGATAGGGCTGCTTGGAACATTTCTGCTGAAAGAAACAACGGCAAAATAAAACCTTTAACAAAGGCAGAGGTGTACTGGGTTCAGCAGTATTTGGTATGTTGCAGACTTCATCTGTGCTTGTTGGTAATTTGTCTGTGACGTGAGGAGACCCGTCCTGTGGGAGAGGCCGTACGTATGTGGCCTGATGCAGAGAATTCCTCATCGCAGTTGAAATTATTTTGGTCAGAGTGGTTCTATAGCCTGTATTACCCTCGTATCCTTCACGTGCCACAAGCAGCAGGATATACAAGCTGTTGTGAAAATGCACCATGGATTTTAATTTAATTCAAATCTGTATTGCAACCTATTTTTATAGTTGCTCTAAACTTACCATTCTGTGGTCAACTTTCCTTGGAAATGTGTTCACAAGAGGCAAAACTAGCAGCAGAACACTCACCAGAACCCAAGGGAAGCAGCAGCAATTTGTCTCTCTTCTTTGCTAGCCTGTTAGGAAACACGGAAAACAATGCTCGCAAAATCAGAATAAATGTGTTTCTTACACATCTTTCCTCTCAAAACAGGTGTGGATATCAAACGGTGGCCTTGCCAATATTTTCACAGTATTTGCTAGGACAGAGGTTGTTGATAAAGATGGACAACTCAAAGACAAAATCACTGCCTTCATCGTAGAGCGGGATTTTGGTGGAGTCACCCATGGCAAACCTGAGGATAAGTTAGGCATTCGAGGATCCAACAGTAAGAATCACTTAAAATTGTTAACAGAAATTATTTTAATGTTTTGATTTGTTTGGATAATCCGAATTCAGAGGCAAATTGATACCTGTTCTGTGTAACAGCATCAGTTTCGTGTTTCTTTACCTGGCTTTTCCTATGAGTCCTCCCCTAGTACAGGGTCTGCAGTAAGATATCCCTGGTGTAGCATTCTTTCCTGTGGGTGTGAAGCGTCCCCAGCTACGCAGTGACACAAATTACTTGGGAGATTCAGTGACCAGGTGGCTTTAATCTAGAAGTCAGCTTTCACAGGCTCTTCTTGTGCTCACCGGTGATTATAGTTTTTCACCTTCTATAATTGAGACTTGGCTGCTGTATCAGTGCCTTAAAATAGAGACAAAACTATAGTTCTCTGTTTACGCAATGTACATTAATTACATTTTGAATATTTTACATCAGTAATTGATGTCAACTACAGGCTTTTCCCAAATTCTAACTTCTTTGACAAAGCACATGTAATTCCGTCATAAACAGTGCATTAAGAAAACTACTTCTTGTTACAAAAAGAATCAGTTATGTCCTGAATGTCTTTTAAATATTTCTACATAATAATTCAACAGCTTTCTGCTCTGTGTTTCAGCTTGTGAAGTACATTTTGAAAACACAAAAGTGCCCATAGAGAATGTCATTGGAGAAGTAGGAGGGGGATTTAAGGTAAGCAGTAAATAAAACTACTGACGATTTTGAAAAGCCTGAAGGAGACCTTTGGTGGGGTTTTTTTCTGTACTGAAGTTTCCTTATTCGTAACATCTTGCCAAGCTGAAGAATATTGGAGACACACTTCTGACTTTACCTTATGTGCTTTGTATTAATAGCATAATTTCAGATTTGTATGTATGTATTCTCAGTACAGTTACAGAGCTGGTTCCGCTATTTGTTTGACTTTTTATTGTTTTTCATGGTGTACTGTTATCTTAGAAGGGAGCAGCTTTTTCAACAGAACTCCTGGACTGAATCAGGGAAATGTCTGCTGCTGTTTCCTACAGCCAGAATTGTGGAGTGTGTAGAAGGGGAGGGAAAGACATAAGTATGTAGCGGGAAGTGGTTGGAGGGAAGTGCGGATCCTGTCCAAGGCCCCGTGGCTGTCAGGTGCTTTTCCAGCATTAGGTCATGGCACAGGAAAAGAATGGGAGGAGAACACGGAAGGGCTCCCCTGGCACTGGCTTCTCTTCATCGCGCCAGAGAAGAGTGACAGCAGTAAAGCTACCACTGGGCCCTTTGCTCTTGTAGCCTTTCTCTGACATCTGGATTTGCAGAACTGCTCTTAGCGGTGCCTCTCTTATACGAATAAGTTTTCTTATTCCTTCTGTAGCTGGCAAGTCCAGAGCGAAATGCTGAATGCAACAGTTCTCTTTAATGTAGTATTAAAAGAAGATCTGTATGGTTTCTTCTTCAGATAGTTACCACAAATTAAAATGTAGGAACTGACTTTTTTGCTAAATTTCTTTACAGTCTTTGAACTGAGTCACCCAGGTTTCTCTTGGTAAGAAACAGTAATGCTAGATTTCAGAATTTATTTTTGTACATTATGGATCTGTATTTCATTTCTACACCTTTCATTCCTGTTCCCTTGTCTTTTATGTTGCTGAAAGGCATCTGAAGCAGGAAAGCATCTCTCGCAGGTCAGCTGCAGAGATGTTTAGCTTTGGCTGTTGTGTACACACATCAAGCAATATTCTGTTTTTCTCCTGCCTCTGATAAACTTCATCAGCGCTGTCTGGTTTGTGAGGTGTTTGTCTAGTTGCAGATAAATGCATTTTTATCTGCATTTTACCTTAATGCGATTGGAATAGAGGATTACTTCCAGGTCACTGGTTCATCAGTATCTGAAAACTATTTCACGTATGAAATTGGATGTGGTAGGTCACCTTAAAAGCCTGGTTTTGAAGCACTGTTGCAGGGATGCTGAATACTGTGCTGGACAGTGTGAGGTGGGTCACAGGGCAGGAAGCGCATTCCAGTGACAAATCCAGGAAAGCACGAGAAGATGCAGCAAGAGGCAGTAGCCAGCGTGGCCCGAGGAGAAGGGTCATGCAACAACATTGAAAACCATTCCTTTCCTTCACAGGTTGCCATGAATATCCTGAACAGTGGAAGATTTAGCATGGGCAGCGCGTCTGCTGGAATGATTAAAAAATTGATAGGTGGGTGAACTGGGTGTTCTGGATTGCTGGATGCCATGCAAAAACTGATATCGCCAAGGCATATAATGCAGTTAATTCAGAATAGTAACATGAGTCTTGTTTGTAACAACATCGCTATATTGTCAGTCATAACATGCTTTGACTTCTTCAAAACACTAAAATATTTTTTTTTATTTTTATTAAAAGCCTGTTTGCAGTGTTTTAACACTGAAGCTTTTTCTGTTCATATAGTGGAAATGTATTGCCTTTGTTTAATTTTTCTGAGGTAAAATGTTCTTACTAAGAGAACAGCCTACATACTGTTGCTTTGGGAAGGTATAATCTCCTGTAACATCTCACACTTGAATAACTGGCTCAAAGCTTATATACAGCAATAAGTAATAAAATTGATTTCTACTCAAAATAGTAACAGAAATCCTGTATAAAGCAATCAATTAGCGCTAAAACGTGCCTTCTCTGAGAGGGCACATTCTCCCCTCAGGTTGTTGGTTAAAAGCCTTTGGCATGCTGTTCCCAGCCTTGAGCAGCACTGTCACTTTGGGGTGTTTGTCACCAAGTACAGCCGCTGCGGCAGCGAGTGGGTCCCGGGGCGGGGGCTGGCGAGTGACAGTCCGTCAGCAGCAGGCGGCTGTCGACAGTGATGCTCCCTCCCAGTTACAGTTCTGTTGGTCTGAGATGGATTTTTTTTTTTTTTTTAAAGAAATGACAGCAGAGTATGCTTGTACACGGAAGCAATTCAATAAGAAACTGAGTGAATTTGGATTAATTCAGGTAATAAGCTAAATCTCTGTGCTTTGTATTGATGAAGTGCAAGAATATATATTCTGTTGGGGTTCTTTTGGCTGTACTGGTTTAGAAATGGCTAGAGGTATTACATTTGTGTAATCTCAGCACAGACTTCTCTACACTGATCTTAAATCTAGAATGGTAAATGTAATGAATAAGGATGTATGTTTTTCAATTTTTCATGATTGTTTTGCAGTAGTACTTTTTATTAATTAGTATTTCATAACGCGTTAAACATGAAAACTGCAGTTGTGCTTTTAAGTCTCAGGCTTGAGTGTGGGATTTTGCATCTGAATTACTGTATGATTCCTTCACTACTGTTTGGCAGGAGAAGTTTTGTTTGATGGCTGTGAACGCGTATGTGATGGAGAGCATGGCTTACCTCACCGCAGGGATGATGGACAGGCCCGGCTTTCCGGACTGCTCCGTGGAGGCAGCCATGGTCAAGGTAACTCACTGCATTGGAAGACTTGCCTACGGCTTCACACTGATGCAGGCTAACACTGCTCTGGGTTTTCCGTCTACATTCCAAATTGCTGAGAGGCTCAGGTGTTACATTTACACATATGATACAAAAACCTCACCTAAGTGAAAAAATAGACCTTACTGTTTTCTCTAGGTCCCAGGTTCTGTTGATTACCTCTGATTCAGGCTTTTGTCACCGTACAAATAAAAATTGCATACAAGAGGTTTGGAATATCATGTTCCTCTGGAACTCAGTTTTTGTGGCCTCACAGGGCAGGAGGAGTAAAAAGGGCAGGGGGTTACAGCTCCAGCTGCAGCCCAGCTCAGCCCCATCCATCCTACCTTGGACAGAGAGGGAGCTGGAGCCAGGCCCTCTCTGCCGGAGCGTTGCTGTGGGAGGCGTTTCTGCAGCACAGGCAGAAACTCCCTTGAGGAGGACACACGGATTGTCGGCCCCCGTCGATGGTGCCGTACGGTGTGGTCGGTGCAAAAGAACTCCTGTCCTGGTGAATCCAGGCTCCAGCCAGGCAGCTACAGCTGGTCTTCCCCTTCCTGGCTCTGACGCTCCCAGGAATGTTTCCTTATAGGGATGCTTTTGTGGATTGCAAAGAAGCTATTTAAATTTGATCGAAGTACACACCCTGAGCCTGAGTATGTGCTATTTGAAGCAAGCTTTTAACAGGGCTGTGGTAACAGCAGTACAAAACGTTGCAGTGGTGTCACGCAGCTGTACTGTCTCGTCTGGATTTGCTGGGTCGCGTGGTCACTAAAATACTGCTCAACGGCAGGTGTTCAGCTCCGAGGGTGCCTGGACTTGCGTGAGTGAAGCACTGCAGATTCTCGGCGGCCTTGGCTATATGAGAGATTACCCCTACGAGCGCTACCTCAGGGACGCCAGGATACTGCTGATCTTTGAGGCAAGTAGCAATATACTGGTTTTACTGGGAACTGAAATCCACACTCTCACTTTCTGTAAACCTGAGCTGAAACCCGAGTTTTCAGTTGAACAGGCCTTCGTTCCTTTAGTTGCGAAGTCTGTAATAGTTAGAATAAGACTAAAGAACTAATCTTGTTTTGTTTGGAGGTGTGGATACTGTCCTATAGTGAAATAAGCTGTGGTGGCTCCTATGGACTAACCACAAAGTGTGAATTACAGTAGGAACTGGCACCAGCTTTGCCTCTAAAAAGAATAAACTGGTTATATACATGGTGGTATATATACAATTTTATATATATACACACTGGTAATGTACATACAGGTTCTTAAATATTTAGAAACGTTCCGAATCTTTTTAACACAATACGCAGCTGTTTTAAACACACTCATGCCAAAAATCAGTCCCTGTTCATGGCTTTGGTTTTTTTAGTTGTTTTGAACAGACTAAAGGAGTTTAAATTAGCATAAAAGCCTAAAATTATTTTAGTTGACAAAAGTAACTAACTCATGGGTTTACATTCAGTAAATGGTGTTAATTGCATGCACTGACTCAGGCTGAAGTCAGAGCACTGCGGCTGCCTGAGCAGGAGCCTTGTGAGAAGGAAGCTGGCTGTCTTGCTTTGTAATAAGCACATTTTGGAAGCTTTTTACTGCCTTTATTCTCCTGTAGCCATACTAATGTGAGTGATAGGATTTGGGAAGAGGTATGGGCAAATTTTAATCTGTAAATAGATTTCTCTAATAGGATTTTTTTTTTTTTTATTTTGTGGCTAAGCTGCTCTGTTGGTGCCTAGACTTGAGTAACCTTTCTTGTGTGCTTCTCGTAAGTGGAGTAGGGAAGCTCATAGAAGATTAATTTAGAAGTTTAACTTAGTGATGTGCATTTATTTTTTTGAAAAACTGCTGGCTGTGAAATGTATTCGGTTTCCAAGCTGGATTTTCAGTGACCATTCATCTGTACCTCTGAGTCAGACTTACAGACTTGATCTTTCTTGATGGGCTGTTCAGGAAGGATCATTTACTCCCGGTGTCAGGACGGCAGAGCTTCAGCTGCACATTAATGCAAGCAAGGACGGTCAGTGTGCCGTTCAGTTTGCAAATATGGGTGTGTTTATCTCCTGTAAGGAGCTTCTTCACAGGTAAATCAAATCAGAATTTATAATTGAGATAGATAAAGCAAAAGATAGCAAATGTTTATGGATGGATGAACAGTAACCTTTTAATAGTAGAAGAGTAGAAAGGGAAGCCTGGCAAAACAGACCTGCTTGGAAAACATTCATTACTGTTGTAGACTAAACTAAAGAGACTGTTTTCACAATTACATATATCTACTTTTAACAAAAATAATTAATAGAGTGTTTAGTCTGGGTTGCTTGCTTCTGATATCCCTGAGCCTTTTAATTTAGACATTAAAAGCAATTTTAGGGGGAAAAAAAAAAAGTAGACCAAACATTAGCACAGCATATCTAGATTTGTAAATACTGAAAATACTTTGTACTTGATACTGACTTCACTTTATATTATGTTTTTTTACAGGGAACAAATGAAATTCTGCGACTGTATATTGCTTTGACGGGTATGCAATATGCAGGCAAAATCTTAACTGACAAAATTAAGTATGTTCTTATTTTTTGCTAATATTTTTAATAAACTAAACAGAATCTGATAACTGTTTAGCTATAAATAAGAGGGGAAACTGTAAGAAAAAACCCACAGTACTTTTCAGTGTATTATCTGTCTAAACGATCAGTGTTATAGGGTGCTTTTTTTCTTTTTAATTGGATGTTTTATAGATTCAGGACTCTTGGCCTTATTATATTTTATCTTACAATTACTGCTTGTGTAAAATTCTGTTTTACAAGACCAGTAGCTAAAACTTTGTAACTTCAGATTTTATAACGAAGTTTTATTGGCGAGACAGCTGTATTGTACGTATTGAGTACAGATATCGGTCTCTGGAATTCAATGTATTTTTGAGAGGAAGTGAATCGTGTTGTATAATTCCAAGGCCCTACAATTGTTCTCCAGACTTTTTGTGGTAAAATGGAGCAAAAGACTTGATGATTCATAAACTGGAGGGGTTTGGTAAAGCATTTAGAATTTCACCCGGTTACCTGAACCTGCTGAAGCTTCCCTGGCAAACCAGGAAACAGCCTTTAACAGCTGCTGTTTGCGCAACCTTTCAGAGAAATCAAGAAAGGAAACATGGGAGTGGCGCTGGGGGAATTTCTAAATAAATTACGGGACACGATGGGCAGAAAAGTGGATTATGGGCTAGTTGGCGACCGCGGAGTGGTGCATCCCAGCCTCCAGGTAAGGGCCGGGGGGTTGGGGGGGAGACACTGCTCTGGCATCAGGTGCAAATGCTGGTCTTTCATACCTGATTCCCTTCACTGCTCGTCACAGCCTGGTACCCTCTGTGTGCAAAGCAAAATGCGTGCTTAGGAACAGAGATTTACAAAGTTAAGCAGATGCTTATACCTTTTTTCAGGGGCAAGGCCTTAGTTACAGATCCTATATGGGTACAGATCAAGGTGAAGTCAAGACTGCTCTAAGTTTGTATTTATACCAATTCCGAGTTTACAGCCATTTTAGTAATTTATATAAATGGAGCCTTCGCAGTATTAGAGTCTTTGTAATGGTCTGTTGCTGCCCTTCACAATAAGCTCAGTTACAAAACACAGTATTTTTTCCTGTTCAATAGTTAACACGGTTTTAGGCAAGAATATTTCTGTGAACTGTGTATACATACTTGCTTAATCGCTCAGTAAATAATTTTTATGACCAAAGAGGAATGTTCTGTTAATAGAAAAAAGAGAAGGTATGTTTTTCCTATGATGTTTAGTTAGTGATTTGAAAAACTAAGAAAATTATTTGTACCGCTGTGTCAGTATCCTTGTCCCCCGGGGCGGGTATTTCAGGCGCAGAGGTAAGAGGGTTTGCTGGGACTGGCTAATGGGGGGGCCGTTCCATAAGGCCCCTCCTCCTGCGTCCTGCGGTGCCCCTGCAGTGCGGGGGGATTGTGGGATCTACAGCAGTCCTCGCCTGGCTGGAACCCTACATTTGAGTTTCCTCTCAACAGCTTCAGACCCACTTACTTGCCTTCATATTACAAGAATCAGCATAATGAATTAGTTACATTTATATATTGATAAAAGCCAAATACGACACTGGAAATTTTTTTCCTACTTAATACCAGAATTTGAGACTATTGGTGAATTCACACAGTAGTACCAGATAATTGTGATTTTCAGGGTTTCCATAACCTGCCATGCTTAGAATTAGAATTAGGTTTGCTGTGCAGAACTAAACATTGCATAAGAATTTTTCAGACTATTATTTGCATAAGCATAAAGACTATACTGAAAAGTTACCAAACGTAAAATTTAGAAAATTTTAAGGCATATTTTATAGAGAAAGAACAGTGCCTGCCTAGATTTTAGCAGCAAACTGGGTGAATGTTAAAAAAACAGCACTTGCCAAGAGAAAATCTAGTATTGGTTGGGCTCCACGATACCAGAACTGCACCTGAACTGTGATGATTTTTTTTCCCCCTCAGAAAAGAATCAACATTTTATGATACCATTCCTGTGTTTGCAGTTTAGCAGTGTCCTTTTTTAAGGGGGTGAGGGCCTGCCTGTTTTTTCCCTTAGAAGACTACTCAAATTGTTGCATTTCCTCTTTTATTTTATAGGAAAGTGGCAAGAAACTTGAAGAAAACATTCATTATTTTGGAACGACAGTGAGAGGCCTGCTCAGTAGGTTTGGCAAGGTAACTGCTGTTTTGTACTGTTACCTTTGTTATTGAGTAGTTTATCCTCAACCAAACTGACCTCGCTAGAATCTAGAGTGGACGGTGTGTATGGCAAGAGCCAGGACTTCCTTTACACAACACAGTTTCATCCAATATGAGAAGATACACCGACATTCTATATGCAAAGTAATGGACAATTTATGTTTAAAAAAACAAACAAACAAAAAAAAAAACAGCAGTCTTGGTGAATGAGTTGTTTTCTTCTTTCTCTGTAAGCACAAGTCCTGCTGGCCCCAGTGGCTATTGTAAGTACTCGCTGTGAGCAGCCACTGCACCCCATTTCCCTGTTCCCAAAGGAAGAGCCGTGCCAGCAGCTTTCCAGTTTGTGCTCATCATCCTTATTGTAAAGCAAACAAATCTCTAATTATGCCATGCAAATGGTGGCATTAAAATAGGAGAAACTGAACTTGGAATATCCTGGATTTTCAATTTTGTGCCAGTTAATCTGATGCGTTCTGAGAATGCTTATCAGACCAGGCTCTACCACATTCTATTTCACCTACATTTTTTGAACAGGTTTAATCTATTTGGTACTTTAATTTGCAGTGATTTTGGCATTTACCAAAGTGGTTTCAAGACACAGTAATTTTACTGTTGGCTGCAGCCAGAACTTCATAGTTTAAACGTAGTTAATTCAAAAGGCAGAGCATAAATTAATCCAAAACTTACTGATTTAGGGTAGAAATTCTATGTAACAACTTAACCTGTCTGTGCTAAATAAGGATGACCCTACATACGAAGTATGAAAAAAGTGTTTGGTTAAAGTTTTAAATTTACGAACTACAAGCTAATAATAATTTTTTTACTCTTCTAGACAATAGTGGATGAGCAGTTGATTCTGAAGAGAGTGGCAGATATAGTCATTAATTTATACGCGATGACCGCAGCCATTTCCAGAGCAAGCCGGTCCATCAGCATCGGGCTCAGAAACCATGACCACGAAGTAAGTGATATCACTTGTGCATATTTAATGTCTGTGCTCCCTGGATCATGTAGCTTAACAAGCTGTATTTATTACGGTTCTGCGTCACCAAGCGTTGTGCAATAGAGGCACTGTCCCACCTCAGCCCTCCCCTTGCAGTGTTGCAGCCCGGCTGCGTTTTGCAAGGCTCCAACCAGCTCCTTTGCCTGGACGAGCGACTTCCCCTTGACTGGGAATCGTGCGCGAGCACGACGCTGCCCTCAGAGAGCTCTAAGCCAGCATCACGGATGGCTCAGCCTTCGCAAAACCTCAATGACAAATAGCTTTCAGTACACTTAAAAGTACACTCTGCATTTGTTATGAATTTGTATCTACCACAGGAAACTCCGGTAAAACCGACGGTGCACCACGGTGTTTCTAACCTGGTTGGTGCAGGAGTGCAGTGACCACACCAGCTGCCTCTCGGGTGCTTCGAACACACGGGTTGCATGCCATCAAAGTATTTAAGTATTTTAACATATACGTACACGTTTATGAATAAATTACAAATGTGCACGTTCTCTTAAACCTGCTAATTCCATGCCGTTCTTCCCAAAGTCTTCCCATATAATCATTAATAATTAGTAACATGTAATATCAACAGTATTTTGACAATAAATTTATTGACAGTAAAGTGGCCGTTTGTCACAGAGGTCACTTAAAGTTTCACAGTAACAGTTACGCTACAGGACAAGTGAATTTGCTACAATTAAGTGTCAGACAAATCCAAAGTGATGAACCTTTGTCTCCACCGCCCTTGAGACTTCACGTTTTGTGTGTGCGAGCCCCTTCTCGGTTCGTTCCCGACAACGTCTTCTAGGCAGTTTGAGCAAAGGAGTCACCCCAGCTCTGCCACGGGGCAGCTGTGGGGGAGAAAGAACAACCAGCTTGTAACCCACGTGACCAGCTCGCAGGGCTCCCTTATCAAGAGGCAAAACTAGACTTTCAGAAGTTTAAATTACTGTATTTTTGCTACGTTGTTTTGTTTATGAAATTCATTTACTAGTTTTAAACTGAGTTTTACTATTTTCTCAGGTGCTTCTTACAAATATCTTCTGCACAGAAGCATATTTCAAGAATAATTACGCCATGGCTCAATTAGAAAAATGTAAGTTCTATAAAATAAAATACATGTAATACTCTTAGGGCTTTCACAGACTCTAATCAAAAGTAGGTGGGTTTGATGTGACCAACAAAACAGTTTTGCTCTGCTTTTAACTCAGATGAGGAACAGAACTGGTACCAGTTGAAAATAGACTCCTCATTTAATAGATAAAAAAACCTGCAGTGATTCTTTTTTCCCAGCTGTGGGGAGGAATATGAAAAGCTATCAGTAGCAAATACTCCTGTAAAGATAATATTAGATAACAATTAGGTATTTGACCTATTTGGTTAAGTACTGACCAATTAGGCATTTGCACTGTGAAACTCAGTCTGCAATAATCAGTCTTTTTTACAAGATAATGTTGAATTATTTCCTGGCACTTGCATTTGGTACTTTAGTTAACTCTCCTTCTGCTTCTCCACAGATGCAGATGAAAATCTGGATGACTGTATTAAAAAAGCTGCAAAGCAGATACTGGAAAAGAGAGCGTACACCTGCTCTCACCCCCTGGACAGGACGTTCTGACTGCTTCCCTGGCAGCAAGTCCTGATGAATGTAAACCAGTAGCTAATTTTCTGCAGTTCAAGTATTTGCACCTTAAAAATAACTAATTTTCATGAGTTTACCAAATGTAATTAGCTGTAACTGTGTAGAATAAAATTTCTAAACATAACTTCATATAAAGAGGATAAATAAAGAAATTTTATTAAAATCTTGAGTTACCTTATTCGATGTCTGTTTCCTTGGAGCTAAATAAAGACAGCCGAGGTTCAGATGGTGAGATGTGTTTTCCCAGGGAAGGGACTGAGTGTTTTTGTAAGTATCTTTAAGCTTAAATCAGGTACTTAAGTGTAGAGAAGCACTGAAAGACTTGCGACATCAGAAGCATTTATTTTGGAAGGGACCTGCTGAGCTCGTCTTGTGTGGGCAGCAGCACCAGCTACAGCCAGCGTTGCCTTCTCCAGGTGAGGTCTGAGTGTCCCTAAGGTGGGGGTTTCACTGTCTCTCTGAGTTCCCAGCTCAATGTTTTCCCTTTCATTTAATCAGAACTTCTCCATGTTCTGTTCTTGGCCTTGGTCTTAAGCCTTACACTGGCCCCTTTGCTTTGTTTTGTTTTTTACAAACAATAAATAGGGGGTTTTATTTAAATATAAGCTGTCAGCTCTGTTAAAAGACAGGCTCACAAGACACTACATTTTTTTCACGAGCATTATTCAGACTCGATGACAGTTTACATGTTTTCCCCTACCCTCTTGCTAACCCCGAAATGTAATTTAGCTACCTCTTACCTAGCTCGCAAGGTCAGTTTCATCCACTGACACATTCAACAGTGTCCCCATACTTGCCTTTGGGGATAATTTGCTGGCCAGATTTCATTAGGAAGGCAATTATTTGGGGTCATGGGTAAACATTACCAGTTATCTGTTTACCAAGTTACCTGTATCCAGAATAACTTTGCTCCAGCATATCGTTCTGGAGAGGGTCCTGGTGGTGTGTGAGGATGGTGGTGCGTCCTCCCCTTGCAGATTGTTCTCTCTGGTGAATTAATGACTGTTTATAGCAAAGTGACCTGGGATGAAAAAGGACTTAGATTAAGCTGTATCCCTTTATCTACAAATTCCATCTAGAGTTGCAATTTTTCAATTAAAGATGTTTACTAAACACCACTGAATCTGTAAAATAATTGACTGTAATAGCCCATGAGCTCACTGCTTTCATCAGTTACTACGACTTCATTCGTGTTGCTCAACAGCTCTTGGGAGAAGGGTTATTTGAAGCAGGAATGTTGACCATCAAGTGCAGTGACATTTAAAGCTTGGTGTGGGCTCTGGCAAAATTTACTAACAAACAGCTTAGTAGTTGTGAATGGGCTAACACAGACAGTAACTGTGTTAGCAAACGCCCTCATCTATTAGATGCAGCGCTGCCTTATCTTTGGAAGAAAAGAGGTCAGGCATGAAATGGCGAATCTAGTGGGCAAACTAGTAAAATACCAGGTTCAACACAGGCACTAATGAATCATCATTTCACAAGTTGACACTCAAAAGGCCAAAGTCTGACCTTGTTAAGTATGATTTATATCTAGTGTGGGATCCTGAAAGATCTCATTTCTGCAAGAACTGAATAATTAAATGACGTGAAGCAGTAGCTTAGACTATGTGATAGCATGACAGCAAAATAAAGGCCAGAACTTGTCTCCCACAACAAAGAACAAAATACCAATGAAACCACTTTACATTGTTCCATATGTAACTGAGAGAGTACCTACGAGTTTTCTGTTAATGCAAGATTTGCTGCCTGATATCATTTAATTTCAAAAGTTCAAGTAACACGAAACTTCTCCAAATTTCTAGCAGCTAAATTAAACTGGAAAGGTAAAAATTGCTCTTAAGGAACTTAAATTTATGCTTGTTAGATTAGAAATGCTGCAGCCTAAGTTTTCCAGTGTAAGGCCAGACTAACGGCTGAAGTGTCAGTGTCTCTGACAGCTCTGTGGAAAGCTCCATCTGTGACCACACAGGTAATAGATAGTGACACCCAGGGCCAATATTTACCAGTGATAAACCTAATTCCTTAATTCTAGACTGTGGACTTGAAAGGGAGACCTCCCAAGAATGCCAAGTTGGCCTGTATAATTGGTTTGTCTCTTGGGATACATACCAAGAAGTTAATTTATCGACCTAGTAATTTATGTTTATAATGTCTGTATACTGTAACTCTGACACACACCATATGAAGTGATGTGGGCCCACTTCTGCTATTTCTAGCAGTTAGGTTATCGTACTTGAACTCTGCGCCTTGGAGTTTTCCAAACTTCTCATGCTCTCTGGTGTGGCAGGGGATAACATTCTTGTGCCACTTCAAGCTGTGCTGGTCTTCAGGACCTGGTACAAAGCCGCTGGCGATGCTCTTGCTGCTTCCCGGGAGGTCATCCCAAGAGGTGTCACAGGGCTGGGTGTCCGTCGCCGGCAGGGCTGGGAGAGGCTGGGACAAGGAAATAACGGCTGTTGAGGTGCTCAGCTAGCGAGGCCTTAAAAAAAAGGCAGAGATGAGGAATGTCTGCCTACACAGAAAGCTGTGGGTGCCTTTGAGCTCCAAGGCGAGGCCATTTTTAAATGCACAGATTCCCCAAAACATGGACAAGACCATGACAGCTGTTGCACACTCATTATTACATAAATGAGCCCCAGAGCATTTATCTTACAGGCAAACTACAAGGTTGGAAACGTACACAGCTAAAGTGCGCAGTGCACAAACTCCTGTGGGCTTACAAGTCTGGATTTGAGATCACTTTTAAAAAAAAAAAACATTATGAGCAACATTTGTGCTTCAAAAACATCTGATATAAATCACAAGCTGAGTCTTGGTGCTAAATGGGAAAAAAAATAAACACACAAAAAACAACCAAGCCAAGCCCCACAGCTGCCAGGTTAGTCAGCAAAGCTAAAGTATGACAGCTGTCATACTCAGGGTTTGCTTGCCTCACGAGTTTATAGAAATAGCAGAAATTGTCCCAGTAATCGAACAGCTGCACCAGACAAGAGCTGAGAGACTAAATATACTCAGCAGCAGGATTTGACTGTGAGAAGTGAGCATACGTAACTCAGTTTGCAGCTTACACTCGCAGAAGGCCAGTCCAGCTGATTTGAGGGCCAGTCCAGCATTTGAAGCAGGTACAGGAAGCCTGATTACAATTCTTTTTTAAACAAAGTCTGTATTTGCTTTTATAGCAAAAAGTAAATGCCACTCAAGATACAATGCCTGTGCCTAGGAAGAGGTTGTGTCCCCCTATGTGCTAAGAGAAGACGACCTTGTGTCAGTTCCCAGCTGGGGGAGGGTGGTATGGAGCTGGACCCCACTGCAGGGATGAGCAATGAGCCCTGGCGAAGAGGGGGCCTGAGTGCCGGCGGGATGGATGGAGCGCACCATCCCTCTGGGATCCAGCAATGCCCAGCCCTGCACGGGTGGTACCAGCTGGCATCAGCCAGGCACCCTCCGCAGGGAATTCCACTGCTTATACAGTGTGAGGAAAAGCCACAGCACTCAGCAACCGGCTCTAAACTGCTACGGTAAAGAAGGTTTAAAAAAAAAAAAAAAATCGGGTGAAGGAGGAGTTGATCCAAGAGAGACAAATCGGTAGAGAACACAATAGCGTAAGAATGCGCAGATAATAGAAGGTTACGGCACTGAACTCACTCGTGGAGCTGAGATACTGGGTTCCCCCTTCTGAAAACAATCTTACATAAAAATAAGCAGAAAATAAATGATGATGTGATAATGTGACTCTGGATGTTTAGCCTTAATATATCCATCATGTTTAAATTTGCCGTTCCTTCAGCAAGGCACATCATTTGGCAAGGACATTTGCTTTCTTTTTCTGTCAGAGGAGAAACATTGTACTAGAAAAGGAGGCTAGTTTGGAAATTATTAAAAGGAAGAACTAAAAATACAGTGCTTTTTTTTTGTGTGTGTGTGGGGGGGGGGGGGGGGGGGGGGGGGGGGGGGCGGGGCGCGGGCATGGTATTTGTTTTGTGGTTTCGTTTTTATCTTTTATCCAAAGCAGACCCTCGGAAGTTAATGCCTGTAACAGCTCCTTTGTAAAGGGCTGTCTTTGCAAAAGAGCAGTGAGACAGAAATGTCTTCCCATAGGCTTGAAAAACGTGTTCAAGAACCTTGGGACAGGACCGAGGCAAAGCTGACTGCCATAATTAGAATGTCATGAAGCGCAAGATGTAAGTTAGCTAATAAACTAATAAGCGTATTTATAGGCAGTCTAGCAGAAAGGGCTGTGTATTGGAATTACAGGAACCAGGCAAAGAGTCCAAGATGGCCAAGTTCCATAGTCTGAACAGCCAAATCAAAACAGGCGGCCAAGCACAAGGAGCACAAAGGGGTGCGCAGTTCACAGCCTGACAATGTGAGCTGCGGAGGCCGGGCAGCTTGCTGCCCAGTGGCCATTTAATACAAAACCTGGCACTCAGAATATTTAAAAAAAAAAAAAAAAAAAAAAGGCAGGTGGGTGGCAGTGAGTTGGCCTCCAAAGTTTAACTCTGCTTTTGTTCTCATAGTTCCTGTGTTTGTTTTTCTAGAACCTTTGTAGCCAAGAGTGAGCTTCAGCCCCTTTGATCAAATCAGCTTTAAAAGGACGCTGGGGGTTGGGTCAGTCGTTTATACGCAAGCACGGCCTATCATTCAGCCGACAAAAGAACAGTTAGGCGCAGGCCACCCATACAGCTTTTCATATTAATGAGCACAAATCCTTTAGTCCTGCAAACTGGGGTGTCTGTGTGGGATTTTCGCACCAACAGGCTGCAGTGCAAGGCTCTCTACAGCACCATGGTAATCAAGGGGACACATGGTGAGACATTTGGCATCTCGTCTATACAAGTGCCTCGGCCCCTACATTTCATCAGGGGACATTACAATTTCTTTTGGAGCTGCTAAGCCAGCTGGCCAAAAACTGTTCTTCTTTTCTCACTCACTGCACACTGACAGGCAAGTTAGTTAATTGAACAGAAATTCTCCCCCTTCCTTCATTATCTCTGACCATCAAAGCAAGGATGTAAAACAAAATAAATGATTTTGTGCCTGGGCTGATATGTTTTTCTAAGAGCTTTGTAAGACTGAGTCAACCACTGCTACCAACACCAATTTTAACAAATATTTTTCCTTCAGAAAGTATTGTACTAAATGAAGAGCGTCCCACGTTATCTGCCTTCCCCAAAGCGCAGGACAGCTGCTGCTGCTGCGCCAAGGTGGGGGCCAGGCTCAGTTACCCTTTACCTTCAAAATTGGTCCTGCCTTCCTGAGTGAGAATTTCAGAGGTTCATCTTTCAGAAGTCCTCGGAGTGTCTGAGGCTGTAACCAGGTTCCTGGCCCACACGTGGGTAACTGGGCTGCTGTGCAGCGCTGGTGAGCTTTCAGCTTGGTGTCATCAAAGGTAGTTTGCAGAATCCCAGCAGCATCTTCACAAGGCCAACAACAGACTGTAAAAGAAAAACCAGGCAAAAGAAAACAGTTAGATGGAAAAGATAAGTTTGGGCTGTTTGAACTAAAAAAAGTAGGCTAAAAACCTCTACTGCAAAGAACAACCTTTCTCCCAAGGATTCCACCAGAAGAAATGATAAGGTGTCACAACAATGGCTAATGCCCACAGCAAAGGCAGTGCACTGTCCTGTAGGCTCCATAAAACACACGTGAGTGTGGAATTGCTCTGACGCCTTCCAAAAGTATTTCTCTCTAAGAAGCACTTGAGAAGAACCGCACTAAGCAAGTGTTTTGCTAGTTGCAGGGTAATGTGCAGCAGAAAAGTTGTAAAAGAAAGATGAAAGATTCCAGCAGCCACAACAAATCTATTGTTTTCTGTTTGTAAATATTACAGTGACTCTCAATTGGTTCTGTGCAAAAAGAAACACTTTTCAAAATACTGTTTCATCATGCAATACAACTTTGTCTGTTACTGTTCGTGGGAGAACATGAGGTTATATGCTGAGCACCTCACCAAGGCACACTACAGCGTGCAGGTTTCACTGGCTCATCTCAGGCCCCCTCTGGACCAAGTACCTGGTCTTGCTTACAGTCGGTGAGGCAGCTTTTTGTCTGCCATTGGTAACTAAAGCTGATTGTCATCAAGCTGTACAAAGGAAGATCAGGCAGCCAATAAAGCCAGTTTTACAGAAGAATAAACCAAAAAGGACACCCTCCCTGTCATATTTTGCTACAGACGAAGTAAGACTAACAAGATGGGTAAATGGAGGGGTAAAATTGCAGTATGGCCAAGGTTTTACATCCTAAGATGCTTCATTCGCTCGAGTACGAACAGTTTTGCTGTACATGGATCTCCTTGTTAAACCTCTTTGCATTCAAACTCCGTTCCTCAACAGCAGAACTCAACAAGTTTCAGGACCATATGTCAGAGCTTCAAGTTAAAAGCTTTGTGATTAGTTAATTTTACCAGATCCATTACCAGTCTGTGGTGCTGTTGTCATGAAGAGCTCCGGTGGCTTCTTATAAAGATCGAAATCAATGTGCCGTTTGTCCCAGCTCCATCTGTCTCGTGACAGCACTGGCTCCATGTTAGCATGCAGAGCATTCTCCTGCCATTTCTAAATGAAAATTGAATCCCTTTAAGAAGACAGGCCAAAATCACCAGGGAGGAGTCACAAAATGGAGTTAGCCAGATTCTTGGGTAGCGATCTACCAACTACCACAATAGGATCTTACCAAAGTCCAGACTTCACTGCACAAGACTATGTCTTTCCAATTTTTTGTGTTTGATACACATGAATAAGAACAAAAATCCATTTTATGAGCAAGCTGCTGATACTCTAGTACAGAGCTGGTATCTAACACATAGGCACTAACAGGATACTTGAGAAATACCTGCCAGGGGATTCAACTTCATATTTATGTCCCATTTCTCTGCAGCGATAAAAAGGGTCTGAAGCACTTTGCTGTATTTCATACACAGCTGCTAAACTTGCAGGCCAATGTGGACCATCCCTCTGCTCTACGTGAGTCCATATCACTATCGTCCTCCACGCAATGAGAGTCTGAGAGGCCAGGCCCAGTCCAAACCCTAACTAGTTATTTATCTTTTCCCATCGGTAAGACATGGGCTGGCTGTACAGAATTGCCAGAACAGTGAGAGCTATACATCATCTCAAGGATAATCGTAAAGCATAGTGCTTTTAGAAAGCAGAAGCTGTCCCAGTGCTTCTAAAAATACAACCATTAGTATTAAACTCTTGGGGCCAAGAGCCCAGGTGTCCCGAGGAAGCAGGTGGAATCATGGCAGGAATATTCATCATCACAATTGTGAAACAGAGTTCAACTTTTTGTGGTTCTCTGACTACCCACTGCTGAAATACCAATTAGATTTTTTCAGACAGAACTATCCTTCCTAAGCTACAAATTAACCCCCACTGCCTGTTGTTAGCCCTGTACTTTCACTGTTTTACCTAAAACTATGCAGTTAAAGGACAGCTGAGTCAGTACAGAAACTGCACAGGCATTTGACAGTATTATTATACATATTGTACAGATATTTTACTGTACAGAAACAGTACAGATATTTTAGGAATCCAGAAGAACTCCAAGAACTTTTTTGCCTGCCAAGGGATGGTGTTACAGAAGATGGTCACATTCTGTCCTTGAAAAGAACAGCAGGATGGTTAAAGAGGCCGTGTATCAAAACCAGCCTGCTTCAGAATGGGATCCTAATGGCTTTCTGCTTTTGTTCCACCTTTCAGGTAACACAAGTTCAGAATCAATCTCCATTACCCAACATAACGCTGGTCATGCCCGTGAGGTCCCTGCTTGAGCGGAAGGAGCTTCCTTCCTCTTCTCTCTCAGCTCCACAGCTTGCGCTGATGCTGCCCAGCTATGGGTACCACCAGGCTGTCAGCGCTCTTCCCCTCTCCCATCCCATTGGGAGGTGCCAATGCTCAACACAACACCCTGATCAGCTGCTGCTCCCACACCCAACATCACAGCCCCCCATTTATTTCAGTGCGGTGACTCTGGTGTCATTCCCAGCCACTACACTGGAAGCTGCTACCCTTTTTCAGCTCGGCAGTTCCTGAGCCTGCACTGCCCAGTTCCCCTCCTCTTTTTTGTCTCGTTGGCAAAAGGCACCAGCAGTTACACTGTACTGGCTGGCTCTTGGTCAGTGAACCTTCTCTGCTCCTTCATGAGAACATACATTCTCCAGCATCATCAGGAAAAAGCACTTTGTTTTCACAAACCATTTCACTTCAGCTATACTCTAACCTTTTTGAGAAACTACTTTAATTTGTATGAAAAAAAAAAGTAAGATAAATAAAGCCTGAAAATTACATGAACATGTACGCATTCTTGCAAGATACAATAAGAAGCCTCTAAGCTTGTTCCACTCCGTGTCGTGACTGTGTTCAATGCATTTGGTAGAATTTACTGGTACTGCACAACCACACACTCCACCCCTACCCAGGCCCCTTTTCTCTTCCCTTTATTTCCTCATTTTGCCAATTCTAATAACATACAAATCTTCTTCCTAATGCAGACCACATGCACTAGAGCATGCGCAACACTGAAAACTGTTCAAAACAAGGAACTGTAAAGTAGTCAAGATGATCATCCAGTAAGATGGCAGGAAACTAGAAGCTAAATAGTAAAGAGCAGAAGGACACAGGGCAGAAGAAAACTGACAGAGAACACAATGGCGGAGGACAAACACTCCATAAAACTGTAACTACAAACCATAAATAGAAAGATGGAGGAAGAATAAGCCGTGAGAGAATTCAGAAACATGAAGGAAGGGTACGCCTAGATTGGCAACTCACGGAACACAATATTATGATTTTTCTGACACTAGACCCCAGTTGTAAATGTAAAACAAAGCACTCTATAGTCTCTATATACCTATTATATACTCTATATACCTAGTTGTAAATGTAAAACAAAGCACTCTATAGTCTCTATATACCTATTATATACTCTATATACCTATTAATATCCAATTAATATTGGCAAACAGGTTTTCTGTATGGGCTCAGGGTAGAATTTGTGTATGCAAACAAAGCGTCACCTGGGTAAACTAGATGTTGCTGTACTCAAACTGCAAATACAAGCATCACCCTCAGAAGACCTGCCTTGGCTGTACCCCTCAAAAGAGACTTCCATAAAGTAATGCACTCTGCCCTTTCAAGTCTCCTAAAATGCTTGAGTTCCCTTGGGACTGTTGATTTAAGTCTTCTGTTACCTCCCTTAACTCCTCCAGACGTGCTTCATCAGGCATCTGAGGGTGCAGGTTGCTTTCAATGCTGCTCTTAAATCCAGGAAATACAAATCCATCTGGTGACAGCCACAGGCTCTTGGATTTTGCAAAGAATTCCTTACAGGCAGCAACCACATCCACTGGGTCAAATGCGGCTGACAGATACTCCTGACAATAAGTGTATCTCTTCTTTGGTTCCTACACAAAAAAATTATATTTTTTTGTTGTTAATGTGAATTCCCCTCTGCTGGGAGAGCAGCCCACAGGTACAGAACCAGTATAATTTTTTTCCTTAAGACTGCAAGTAATCACAGATCAAAATTATACTCTCTCTATATATATACATAATTAAATATTTTTTTTTTATTTCATTCTATTAGAATCCAATGATGGATTTAATTACAAGTGATATAATGGGATCTACAGAAAGAAATACCTTCAATATTATTGGCACAAAAAGAGAACTCTAGTTCATACTGTGTTCATGGTACAGCATGAACTGTTTTCACGGAGCTACAGTAATTTCCACTAGCTGACAGGAAAATAGCGTTTGTTACTAAGATTCAAGCCAGCTATTCAGACAAAAGCAGATAAATGTGATATTTCAGATGTGTTCTTAAATGTGTTCTTCAAATCCCTTAACACTGCATACACTGACGCTGCAATTACTCAAATTCTCCCACTTATTAATGTGTGGGACACAGAACTGGAAGTGACCACTGAGGTTATCCAAGTCTGCACTCAAAATGACAGCCCAACACATGGAGAGGAGACCACCTGACTGTAACAAGCAGCATTAATTTTACACAGCAACAAAAATACCTATCAGAATGAGATCGTTTTGGATCCCAAATTCCCTTCCTATGTGCTAAAATTGAAGTTACTATTGTAAAACTATTTAATTCATCTCTCTGGTTTAAGCACTACTTACAGCAAGCCAAGATATTCCAGTTATGTGTCTCATTTTACCTTTGCCATTTCCTGGCGAAGACACTTCTTTGCAAGTTCTGCTGAATTCAGGCTCTGACAGCTGTAGTTAAAGACAGATTTGCCATCAACAGGAGAAATCCTGAAAGCTTCAAACTTTGGCTGTTTCGTCTTTCCTTTGAGTTGGCGTACAGCACCAATGTTAGCCTGCAAAGAGAGATTACAGGTGAGTTCTGTCTGAATTGGGAATTCAGTGTTACGAAAAATTATAAACAAGCAAATGATTTTGTAAACATTAAAACAAAAAAAAACTTCAAAAAAATCAGCAAAACATAATCTATATTTATATATAGATTTATTACACAACCACCTGTTAATAAAATACTCCACAAAAATACTATTAAAAAGAAATAGCTCCATTTCACCTTTGTTTATGACATTGTGCTAGACTAACGGCAGCTGACTGGAGACAAGCACCCACCAGAGAACGACTTCTACTTACAGATCTAAATGTTTGTTCTGGGGACCTGATGCTGGTCATCTTCAAACACGTGACATGGGAAGCATCATTCATTAGAACTCTTCCAATTTCTCTATTGACACAGTATAATGAAACCCTTGTACCTTTTCATTGACTTAAGAATGTCATTCTAGTGTGTTTATGGTAATTATGGCTTTGAATTCAGACTCGGCCATAACAGGTAATTACAGCAAGAGAATAAAATTGCGTTTCCTCTTTTTTTTTTCTTTTTTTTTTTTTAATCCAAAAGCCTGAAAGGTTACCTTACCTGCTATTAAAAAAGAATTTCATATTTTCTTTTCTATAGAGGACTTCACAGTTCCTCTATTATCCTCTTGATGTAAAAGCATGTATAAAATGAAAACTGGTTAAAACATGTACACTGCTAACTTTATACAAATAACAAAATAACTCTACACTTAATCTATATAATTAGTAGGCCCAAGAGCTCTGCTGCTTTCACCCCCCTATGATGTTATAAACGCAAGCACCAGGAACAATTACTTAAGATTGTCTTGTTTTCTAGCTTCATGTAGTACTCCTTTATCATCAGACTAAGACTGAAAAAGGAAATACTTAGGAGTCCAATTTCTTTCAGTATCTCCAAGACAGTACTCTTATACAGGAATACGGATTTCCACATATCAGGCAAAACCTCTTCGTATTAAAATATATACAGGAAAAAATATTCAGAACTATTCTTCACAAACCACAGGATGGACAGAGTCCCCAGCTGAGCAATCTACTCCGAAAAAACAATTCAGACTCCCAGGAAACATGTGGGACACCCCTTCTGTGATGTCTGTATTAAAAGGAAAGGATTTGGTTTCAACGCATTTTCCCTCTTGCAACAGAAGGGGTAGATGGATGCTGGTAACAAGCCAGAAGAGGTTCTAAAATTCTTCACCATTTCCTTAAAGTTCAGCTCAGCTCTGTCTGCACCTGTTGATTTTATTTAGCTAAGAATAAATGCCATCATGGTTGCCCAAGGCAAACAGGTCTTTCATGTGGCAAGAGAAGAAAGCACAATTTTCACATGAGCTTAAATTGACTCAGCACCCTTCAAGCATCCGAAGCCTGGATGACATGGTAAAGCACAATGCAGGAGCTATGGAGGAGAAAGAGACAAAGAAAAATAGGAACCAAACATAAAAAGAAATTACAAGTCTTTTAGATAATCAGTTTCTTTACCACTCGTGCAGTGTCTCCTCTGTTTACCTGTGACCGCTAGAATTGTCCTTCCCCTTGAGAAGCAATTACATTTGCAATTCAACTTTCACAAAATAAAATTACCCTGCACTTTTTTATAATGTTTGTACGATACCTACGAACACCCTATTAAAAGTTTTTAAGTCTCATGAGTCATTGCTTCAGGAGATGAAGGAGGTGTTGATTACGGCTATGAAGTTTTACAACTATGAGGCTTGCCTCTCGCTTATCGCAAACTACTCACCCCAATATGGCTTCTCTCAGAAGACATTTTGTCTGCCATTTCTTTCTTCCATTGATTGGAGTTGTCTAATGAAGAACATACCACCTGTTTCACTCTGCTAACTTTTCCTGGCACTGTATAATCATCAGAGGAAAATGAGAGTAAAGGAGGTTTCTGAATGAAGAGATCCTCATCAGTGAAGGGAGCTCCGTACTCGTGACTCAAGATGGTGATCATCTCTGCGGAGGGCAGCAGATCCCCATGAATTACATCCCTCAACCTCTTACTGTGACACAGGAAACTGAGCCTACAAATAGACATCAACATTTTATTAGTGTACAAAATCTTTACTGCAATCAAATCATCACAGTTAATAATACTGTGGATAAACTATACAACCTTCTTGAAAGATCTGCTTATTAAGAAGTTCAGGTCAGTTCCTGTATGCTGGCATTTAGCAGCAATAAAGAAGTTTAGCAGTTTAATAAACCTCCGAAGATTTAGCTGCAAGTTAATGATTAGTTGCTGAACTTCTCCAGCCTCTGGCTGGAAAGGCAATAAAGCAAACTCCCTTAATGCACACTGGTTCTAGTGCATAACCCTTATTTATGCTGAACGCCCACTAAAATCCATCCTGCCTTACCTCTATCTTACATCTCATTCTGATCAACTTTCACTCTGGATGCCATTCATGACAACGCTTACCTCACATCTGATTTCTCTTCATTCACTAAATTTGGCCTGAAAAGACTAGTGTCAACACAAAAGCAGTTCTAAATATACACCAGCTACTGAGCAGCATACACACACTTTGTACTCATGCACTTAAATTCAATTCTCAGCCCCTCTGGCTCAGGCCAGAGCAGATGCCATGAAAAAAAGCAACTTACCTGATAGCCAAACACAGTATTGTGATTCCTTGCTGAAAGTGGAAAATTGTTAATTCTTTTATGCATAGTTATTCTTTATTTGAGGAGAGTAACTTCACAAAGTATTGTAAAAGAGTTCAATTGTAAAATTACTGCAACATTATTTTCTTATCATTACTTTTGAACAATTCAATCAACTGATAAATAGCATTAATTTCAAAGTTGCATCAGCATTAATGACACAAATTGAATTTATATTGCTATGTTAAAAATTAAATTAGACATTATGCATATGGATCATGTGCATTAGTTTTTCTACAGTTAAAATTACTTTCCTGGCTAGTTCTGGCAGAAGGAAATGTATCAAGAGGCAGCAGTTTCTGTTGTGCGCACACTAAACTACTGACTGACTACAGCAAACCAACAACAAACCAAACCCAGGAGTTCTGCAAGTTAGAGACTGCTTTTGAACACAGTCACAGCCCGTACACTCCAGTGAAGAATTTATTTGTGTTTCTCTGAATAACTACAGACAGAGCAGAATAAGGGGATGGCAAAAAGGACTAACGCCCAAAGGCTGGCAGACAGGAGTCACTCCTCTGTGAGGGGGGTGCTGCTGGAAAGAGCTGGTGCCTACAAGGACATTGTCTCAGCCACTAAAGATGCTTTTACTGAGGTTCTCTCTGATTTTATAGCAATGACTGCTCTGAAGTATAGTGATCCTTCCTGCAGCTTCACCTCTGCCTAGTGGAAAAATAACCCCCTGCATTTAAAATTATCCCAGCCATCCTGAAACCCTCACTTTGACTGCAGGAACCTGAGCTGCAGCTATCCAGCAAGTTGTGCACAGCAGCCAACCTGCTGATTTAATGTGCTTTTTTTTAGGCAGGAGATACTACAATAAAATTTCACCAGAAAATTAACTACCAATTATCTAAAACACGCAGCATTATGTTATTTTCTACCTCAAATATTGCCAGCACATAGCTAAAGGAAGAAAGGTATTTACCAACCATCATCGGAGAAAAAAATGAAAAGAAAAAAGGACTTTTAAGAACAGCACAGTGATGGCCACCAGCCACCTTCATATTGTGTTCTTTTCCTCACCATCTCTAGAGTAAACATGAAACAAATTACAGATACGTGAAGAGGTACCCAAATTACACGCAGATCACTAGAATGAATATACTTCAGAACTTTAAGTGTAAAGGCCTTGCTCTTCATTAGCTTAATGAGCTTAAGTTTCATTAGTCACCAGCAAATAAACAGTTCTTGAACTTGAATGGGCCAGCCAACAAGGGGGCACAGAGAGAGACACTAAACCAGCCTGTTAGATCAGAGGTGTACCGCCTAGGTAGCTTGGCATATGTGAAATAAAACTTGTCGTAGACATGCAATCCATATGTAATGTACATTACCGAGGGTGTTTTACCAAAAAGCAAGCATGTGGGAGGGCAAGGGGTAAGGCTGCTACAAGACTGTGTGAATGTTATTGCACATTAACAAGAATTTTTTATTAGATCAGATTGATGTCTAGAAGACATTCACTCATTCTTGCTTCAGGACCAAACGTCCCCATTTATTTCAAACAAGCTTTGCAGGATTTCAGTTCAGAAGTTCATCCACACAAGTCAGTATATTTCTAGCAAGAAATCAAGCAATCACAGTTCATCTCTGCTTTCTAAACCTGGGTTGCTCGTATCAAAGATGGACGGTAGCTTTTCCCACCTCTCAACAGATGTGTCTTAATTTACCAATAAACAAAAAAAAACAACACGCAGAATTTTTTTCATAAATTTGTAAAATATATAGATAGATAGAGCTGTATGCACATGAGACTTCACCCACTTTCTTTTTCTTTAACCCATCCTGTGAGACATAACATCAGAGATGCTTTAAGGCAAACAGCTGTGAATACCCGCCCACTGACAAAGTGAGCAACCTGGCGGAGTTCCAGCAGTAAATCATGCAACAAAACCCTCAAACAAAAAGCCAGGAACAGGAAATATATTCTCCCAACTCTCACAAAACTCTTCCTTTCTCTAGTTACCATAGGAAGACAGTTTTTAGAATTCCCCACTTAGTTCAAGTGACTTTCTGGCTCTATCAAGTCCTGTCTGGCCTTTACTCCATCCTCCACCACCTCTATGAGAAGAGGGCAGAGAAGTAAATCCTTCCCAGCTGATGCTCCTGACAATGCAATTTTCTTTCTTCTATTTTTATTATATTTTTTCTGATACACTATCCTACTGATACACCTCTCTACAAATTATAAACTCCTGCCCAAACTAAAAGTGGGTTCACCGATACTGAGTTACCACTGCATCAGCAGTGAGAAAACCATGCTCCTCCACCTTACCACACCTGATCCAAAATCTAAATTACCCACCAGGCCCACAGACTGCTTTCATCAAGGAAAAGATATCCATGAGTATTATTTTTTGTCTCAAATATTCACTCTTATTTTGCTAATATTTCATTTCTTAATTTCTTGCCTGTGAATCTGGAGGAGTCATACCTGGACAAGGCCTGGAAACATGCCCAAGGAACTGTACCTCTGACATAGAGCAGAGGCTGTTTTGTGATAGCGAAGAGGGGCTGACAGAGGCGGAAACGATAAAAGAGAGCTTCCAGGTCTGTATACAGGCGCTGATGGAAAGACAGTTGTGAGTTATACAGTATTTCCAGTTGTCTGTGTTCCTCTCTGTAAGTCCTGTAACAAAGTACCCCAATGACAAGGTTAAAACTATCAGCCCGTATTTCAGGTTTCCTCAATTCTGCAGCACAATTACTCTCTCTATTGTCCTTTAGATGGAACCTCTTATGGCCTTCACTTCACATAAAGTGTTCTGAAAAAAATATTTTGGACAAAATTACAAAGAAAATATCAAAACTCTCATGACAAAACTGAGTTGCATATGCTTTCTTTTCAAGCCATGTGGCAAACATTTGAAAGGAAGCTCACCTCAGTTTCATCAGTGTTGTGCCCCTTAACAGCTGCCTTATAGCTACAAAAGCATTATAGAAATATTTCTACCACAACTACCAAAATTCATACTTCAGCAGTAAAACAAAGCTTCAATTTAGGCTACAGGTGAGCACTGTCAAGAGACAACTTTTCATGCAATAAATAATTTCAGTAACTACAATGAAGTGACTTGCATTAAAAAAAAAACAAAAAACACCACAGGAAAGCTTTAACAACATGCTACAGTGCTGGAAAAAGTATCAATTTTTTTTTAAGCATAAAATTTGAGGGAGACATTCACTTTGAATTTGTCACATTTTCCCCTAAATTCAAAAGAAGAAACAGCTTGAAGTCCAGCTTCCTCGTCGTGACTATTTTTGCTTTAGATCCCATTAAGTATTTTTGTTATTATTTAGAATTGGCAGATTAGTGCTGTTTCCACAAACCAAGTAGCAGCTTAACAAAAAAAAGTACATGTTGTCATCCATCTCAACTACAGGGATGATTGGCAGTATAACATGTGTAACATGATAAATAGAAGATTATGGCTCAAGTGAAGCAGCCGCTGGGACTCATATCCACTAAAACCACATAGAAAGCCTCAGCCACGTACTTGCCTATGTATCTTTGTATAGAAAGGGATAGGGGAGGTATAAATCCAATTAAAATCTCTGAATCTAAGGAAATAACTGATGAAAAACCTCAATCTCTCCTACCTTTCAAAGTGTCTGTCCCATAGTCTCTTGATCGCTCTGTCTTTTAATCCCTCCAAGACAAAGAGATGAGTTGCTCCATCCAGTAAGTGAAAACCAGTAACAATATCCAACTCAGAAAGTTTCTCAAGTGTGGTTTTCAGTTTCGATGCAGCAAGAGCCATTCCGATTAAGTGTACAGGATAGCAGTCCAGCTGGAGGGCTTTAGCATTGATTTCTGTAATCTCTTCCACCAAATCATGTAATAAAGATGAATTACTGTAGTCAAAAATGTAGATTATACAACCATATGGGCAATGTGTGACTTGAGCATCAGCAATTTCTGCTTGCATTCCCAACGGTACAGCTATTTCCACTTTTACTTTCAAAAGTGAGTCTGATTCTAGATAATCTCCCATAGGCAGCAGGGAAGAACTACTCACTGATTCTGTTACAGTCTTTTTTTCATCCTCCTCACTGAAAGCAGCTGTATTTGGAGCTGAGCAGCTATGAATGGGAGCACTGATAGTTAAGTACTTTTTACCCAGCAATAAATCAGTAAGACTGACTTTAGCTACCCCATGTGGATGCCACACTTTGTTCCTTGTAGAAGAATTACTGATTGTGGATTTGCAAGCAAGGAAGCTCACCTTACCCACGTGTTCATCTGCTTCATCTTCCCCAAACAAACAGGGCTTTTTTGTGTTGTTTTTCATGTTTCTATCCCGGTCGTGAACTTCAATCTCCAAAGGTGGACCTCTAAGACACCTCTGTAATTCCCCAGGTTTCATCATCCCTGTTAGAAGTACATTAACATCCTTAAAGTAGACGTGAGTTCCGTGGACTTGTCCATGAGTTTGATGAGGTGGAAAGTTATGAAATTTGTATTTGCAGTAGGTAGGAATACACAGTCTCTAAAGAACAAAAAGATGAGGAGAAACAGATATTTGCAGGGTTAAGCTTTTATCTTTTTATTTTTAACCTCACAGAACAATGGGCTTTTCTAGTAAAGAAAGTATGAGGGATGTACTTCATGGCACAAGCTACAGTCTTCCAAGGCAGCAAAGAAGCCATTCTACAGGCCTGGATCGTGGGTTTTGGGAATATACTGTCCCCTTCATTTGCCTGTCCTCAAATTTGACTTTCCAAATACCTAAGAAAAATTCTCATGGATTCCAGATCATTAAAGAAGCATGCTGGGGACTGCAAGGACTTCAAGACTTTTTTTTATTTCTCCCTATACATTCATCTGTAGGATTCGAGGCCTAAATTAAAATGCCTATAGCTAGAAGTTAGGAAATTCAACAAGTATCCAGAGATACTGTAGAGAATGGACTGTATGATCTCCATCATTAGCCATTTGTTTACAAATCTGGGGAAGCAGAGGGGGATTTATTCCACAATACTTGTTGTGGTTCTTCCACGCAAGCGTCCATCAGTATTCCGGCAGCCTGCACGGAGTGGGGGCTACCTGTCAAGGACTAGCCTGACAGTTGCAGATTTGAAACAGTTCATTATTTCACTTTGCAAATTCCATTAGAAACCACAGAGCGGTTTTGGCTCCATTATTTATTATGTTGTGCAGTTACTGACTTTTTCCCCGTTTCTCTTCATAAATGCTAAGCCAATTCGCTAAGCCAATTAGTCTGTCGTAGGCCCTGCAGTGTAAAACTCCACCACAGAACTGTATGTGCCATTATAAAGTTCCCAACATAATATCATTAACCTATTATTTTATAGAACCATATTATTTTCACAAAACCAATAACAAACCATCGTACTAATGTTAAGAACCATGCTGATGCAACTTGGACCAGATCCTTATCATTTCTTATAATTCCACCTCAGACAGGGATCAACAAAATAGCTCCTGAAATCAAAGGTCCTTGACCTTAATTTCACTTTAACATCAAGAACATATAAAATACTCAGAAAAGTGTCTTTTTAAAACAGTATTTCTTTAAGCCTAAAAATGCAATCATTTGACGAGAGAACATATTTTCTAACTCATCTCTCAAAATTTACAAATATAAGACCAAAAAATTTGAACTATATATGCTCACTAATATAGAACTTCTTTTGCACAGCATTTTTTAAGATGTGAAGCATTTGCTGTTTTTTTAAGTTAAATAATATTGCCCTGACTTGTCAGCAAATTATTTCAAACAATACAGCGCTGAGACTGAACTAGATCTTCTCTGGTTTACTCAAGATCCACTGCTCAGAAATCAAAATGGGATCAAAATACATAAATTACTGCCCTTGGAAAACACAAGGATTGCTGTTTTGCAGTGATACGTAGGCACTAATCTGGCCACACAATTTTAAGGGAATACGTTAGTCATATTCTCCAATTTTCTACTAATAAGGAACATTAGCTCTAAAACCATGCCCATATTTTAAGCAAAGCTACTTGAGGGTAACAAGGAGATTCTTTCAGACAGAAGTAGCAGTCTGTGTTACCTGCAGCACTTCTATTGGTACAGGTGTGTTTGGGAGGCAGGTAGCCGAAGTAATCCTTATAACCAATGGATTCAATTCATGCCTTTGTCTTTCAGACAGAAGAGGTGCTTCCACAGCAAAAGTCACGTAAGCATCTAAAACTTTAGGATTGTTTTCTGCCAGACGACTGATCACTGATTTCTCTCCTTTTTAAACATGCAAGATTAAATACCGTTATAGAAGCAAACTCATGAAGGCATCCATATTTGATGCAGTTAATTACAAATCTCCACTGAATTTGTATTAAAATAAAACAAAAGTATTGCTTTAACTGCTTCAAATATTATCTTTTACAGTAGTCCCCAAAGCAGTGTCAGGACCCCGACTTGGACTGACTGCTGAAAGCACACAGAAGTTTATTTCTTTTTGAAGCTACAAATATACAGTTCGCATAAACACAAAAATTAAAGCAGTTCCAAAACTTTTCATCATAATTAAACTCTTTGTTAAAGGTAAACAAGCACCTTCAAACAAACTGGCTTCTCTGCAAGCAGCTTTGCCACATCCATGCACTCAGCAGCTGAGTTCCATGCTGCACGACATATCACTATTTCAGTCTGCGTGCACAGAACCAAGGGGGGATTTAACTGCCTACACACAAAAATAGGACAACATATTTAATAATGAACATTAATCTAGTTACAGTCAGAAAATCACAGAAATAACCCACTCTACTCTGACCAATATCCCACTTTCAACATATTCTACACCAAACAGGACAGAAGAACTTAGGTGTACATGCTGATGGCGAACTACAGTGCAGAGTTATTTCTGACATCCTGCCCTTCAGAGCACTCAGACCTCTGAACGTATGTCAGCCTCCCCCACATCAAACCCAAATCCCACATCTTCCCTAACCAGACAGCTTTCATCCCTAGGGAATTTGTGTTCTGGCTCTTTCAGGCCAGTTTCCAGCAGGCAGCCCCAGGAGAGCAGAGGTGTTTCAGAGGAGAAGCCATGGAGGACACCCAGCACGTCGCTCCCTTCTGCCCGGGACAGTACCTGAGAGGAGAGGCAAGAGCTCTAACTGCAGGGAAGCAATGCCGGGTTTCTTTGTCACGGTAGAATCAATGTCTCTTTTATGACCGGAACCTCTTCTACCTGTTGATGGAAGGCAGAGTTGGACTGAGTAGGAAGGAGGAAACATTTTGTTGTAATTAATGCAAGAAATAATTTAAAATTTACTGCGGTAGGCAGCACAATTCAGTATCATCCTTAAAAAAAGTTGTCAATTAAACACTTTAACACCAACTTAGCCTAGTATTTCCATATGCTCAAAATTCCATTGCCAATCCGCTATATTATACATAAAATCCCTACTTTGCAAGGAAGTTAAATTTGCAATAACAAGCATTAGAAGTTCATGGAATTACCAAAATTAAATTTATCTTTGCCACCTTATTATTTTTCCCGTGCCTATGTACATTATGACACATACATGGTACTCCTTGTGATATGTATTCTATTGTTTCCAGAAACCTGTATTTTAAAACAGTAATATTGCCATTCCTTTACCTCACAAGGACACCATGAAGATAATGGCATTAATATTTGCCATTTTCTTAGATGCCGAGCAATTATTCCCAAAATTCCTTTCTCCCAGATCTAGTCTTTACCCAAGCAGTAAAAGCACAGTCAGTCCCAGCTGAAGTATTTAAATCCTGGCTTCAGATGCTTTGTCCCCTCAGTTAACTAAGCAAGCACTGAATTTCAGCACAAGTAGTTTAAGTTTGACAAAAAATGTAGTGAGTGAACACGGCAGCTTAAAAGAACTGCAGAAATATTACTGCTGCTGGTCCTGGTTTATTATTATTCCTATAATAAAAGGAATGGCAGAATGTTTTAAGGACAAATTTAACACTTAAATGGAAAGAAAGAGAGGCACGCAATGCATTATTAAAGTTTTATCTTTTAACAACAGTAGTAATGTGACAAGAACAATTAGCAGTACCAAAATTACACCGGGCAAAACAGTCCACTCTGACATGAGCAAAATGATAACCTACATAGAGAATTCCCCACAAAGTGTGCAACTGTTCATCAACAGCTCATAAATGAAAAATTCCAACTGCCTTACTTTTGAAAGAAATAGCGTGTGGAAGTTTGAGAGATATTTGCATAGAACTGATCACGTAGGTCACGGGTCTCCAGAGTGATGGGAAAGAAAGACCAAACCAGAGCCACAAGGTGAAGAGAGGTGATGTGGGCCCGGGTTAAGCTCCTCAAACACACCCCTGTGCTGCAACCTGAGCTGCCTCCACCATCTGCAGCACACGGGAGGGCTCCGCAATGCCTGCCTCTTTCTCTGCATGCCCTGCTTTGCATTACTCTTTTCTGCTCTTCCAAAGGTCTGTCCGTAAAAGCAGGAGCACCAAACTCTGCCACAGTGGACAGCAGCAGAAACCAGCTGTCCAGTAAAGATTTGGTTGACACTATCAGTGCTTTCACTTACGTTGATAGAAGGATACCACAACTGAATGTTACCATTTACGCCTGGTGACGCTTATTGATGAGCAAATGTACTTTCCATAATGTGTCCTAGCAGCAATGTCTCCCACAACCCTGTGATGCTGTGCTAGTTTTTGGCCAGAGGAGCATGGTATTTAACATGGGTGAGTTAATATATGCTCTAGTGTCCATTGTTGCAGTGGTTATCATCTGCAACATCTCCCATCTTTCATAGGGCCTTTATCAATTGTAAGCTACAGATGAAAGAGCAAAATCTCACTCTGTGGTATTTTGTGGCTGTGGTTTTTCATTTAACATAATGAACAAGCATGGGAAATAAAAACATACCGTAAATCACAGATCAAAACCTGGCCTCTAGTGGAAAAAGCCATGCAAGTGATATGAAACAACCACGGCTTGGTAATTTTGCAGTTGGAATAATTATTTTAGCTCCAACATTCCTCTAACCGTATTACAAATTTCATCATTGTGTACCCAAGCCCCTTGCAAATATCCATCATTTCACCCCTGGAACACTCCAAGTGGTAGAAAAGGACAATCATCATCCTTGGTTCACACTACTAGCTAAGGGAACTGAAAAAGAAAAGTTTATTAGCTTCGGAAGAAACACAGAAAGCTCATGGCAGAGCCAAGACTAAAGCACAGATCCCATAACTCTTTTTTCTTTATTTTAACCTTGAATACTTTAAAGAAAAAAAAAGAAGATAAACAGAATTTTGTGCCTATCTTTTAAAATCTGGTCCATAATTCCATCCAGAACTTACCATTCGTGGTGGCTGTCTTGTCTGCTTCATATGTCAAAATTCCCACATTATCATATATTTTCCCCATTTCTTTTGAAGTTGAATTAACTGGTGGACCAGCAATTGCTTTCTGCTTCAGCAGTTGGGCCTTATCCAGAAATCCATTTTTTGCAAATGTCACACTTCTGGAAACATTAAAAAGATCTGAAGTTATTTAAGAAAAGTGGAAAATAAAATAAAAAAAAAATCCTTGCCATGCTAATGATTCCACTAAAACAATTTCTTTCATTAGAAAAAATATTTTGAGTCTAAAAGAGCTTAACTGCCAGAATATAAATGTAAAGGAAATCCAAGAAGGATATCAACAGGATACATGGTCTTTCTCTTCAAAGTAAGAGACCAAGTGCCTGAAAAGATGCATAAAGTAAAACAATACCTTATGCACAGATTTTTCTGTACATCTGCTTTACTGTTCACATTTTGTATACACTGTAACACAATTACAGAGAGACCAGAAATCTACAACTAATAGAGTTTTGCCCTACTATAGGACCAACGCCTTCTTGGGAGGAAGATGCAGCTAGGAATGCTGTCACTTAGTTTCACATTAACAAGCTTCCCAAACTTTGTAATATCATCCACTGCCGTAAATGGTTCTTTACAAGACATCACACATTTTATTCCCTAACGTACACAAGCTCCTTACAAATTTGATGTAGTATTGCTGCTGAAAAATGACTATTCATCAGAAACAATAGAAAAAGGCTGTTTAACAGAGATGAATCTCACTGCATTTTAAATCTCCTGAATAAACGATTTTGTCATCCCTGTCTTCAGATCACCATTATATATTGCACCGGGAGGGCAGAGGTACAAGACATACCACAGCAAAATTGTTTTAGCTGGGAAGAATGCATTCAGCCCTAAAGATTCCTCACCAGGGGACGACAGAACTGGGGGTAGAATTTTATATGCAGTTCCAGGGAATACAATGTCTGTCCAAGAAATGTTTACATCAGTAGTCACAAAAACTGGTCACTGTTTTGCTTAGCTTTCTAGGCGGGATTTATATTAATAGCAGTTTGAAAATAAAGGCATTTGATGATGTTTTGAGAGGTACAATGTTTAATAATGAAATAACTATAGTTCAATACACGTAGACAGTAGAGTCTACTTCTACTCTTCTACACACATACTACGACATTCTTTTTTTTTTAAGACTTTAATGTAACAAACATTTTATTGCTAATAACATAGACTACAAGAACCCCATGTCATCTCTGAGTGCGACTAGTATTACATGCTTGGGACACAAAGTACAGCTCTCCCTGACTGCTGCCCCTATAGCTTCTCACAATGATTATTTAAGGATTTCTGGTGCTGAATATTGTCTCCAAATTATCATATTCCATCTGCAGCATTTTCTCTCAGATTTATTAATACACGCAACATCTTCCCTTGATCCTTGGCATTAAATCTTTCAAACATCCTTTCTTCTTCCTCCTCCCAGGAGTTTTGATCTCAGAGGTCTAAGTCCCTCAGCTGCTTCACAAACATTATTTTAATTCCGACAGGCATCCATGCAGTGAGCAATGAATCAAGACTGTGGCTGTGAAGCTTGAAGTAATGTATATTTATAGCACTAAAAATAATAATTCATTATGCAGACTAGGCCAAGCATTTCCCAAATAACTCTACCTATCCTCAGAGATGTTTCAAAAAGGATGGTAGTAACAGCTGGGAGTGGGGAGAGAGAAGGTTGGTTGTGTGGTTTTGCAGCACTAAAAGTGATCAACATTAAACATACAGCTTTCTGAGATCTTTGTATTCCTATAAAAACACGCAGCCAAAATTGTTAATATATGGTTAACGAAGTAGTGAATGACAGATTGTCAAAATAATTGCTCAAAATAATTGTCAAAAAATCTAAATAAAAATTTACCTGCGGTTTTATAAGTAAACCATCATTCTAAGAAAAAAAACAGACGTGCTAAAACTAAAACAAACAAGGCTGTTTTATTTGCCTCAATAAAAAAAAAAAAGAAAAATCACTGCAAAGAGTCAGAGGCCCTGGAGACCATCACTATATATAGGAACCTCCAGGTGTTGTGAATAAATGAAGGAAACTGTAGTGTAGAGTTCACGAAGGTAACATGGAATTTATTGGTGGATTTGCTGGAAACCTCCCCACTGCACACTGCAAAGGCATAGAGGATATCAGACCATATGTGTGCATTTACAACAGTATTAACAATTTTTCTGGAACCCATTTGAGGGAAGAAATGCAGCACACAATTATTGTGACTATCATACTTCCTGGCTGTAAGCTTTTGACATAAAATGAGGGAAGAAGGAAGCTGATTCTTTAGAAAAAAAAGATTCTTTTCCAGGTGGACAAAGGAGCAGCAAAACTTTGCCAATAATAAAATTGGTTAAATATAACTTCCTGAATCTCAGATTTGCTTTTAGAATAAACACGTAGGCTGCTTGTCAGGTAACTCACCATCCTCCACAAGGAACAATCATTATGATTACAATAGCTCTTTGGACATGAAGCTAGGAAAAAACATCACCACAGTCACAATCCAAGTGGAATGGGAATGTTCAGGTATATGAAAGAGCAACAGTGGTGTACATACAGATATAGCATTAATGCATTTTATCCTGTTTGAGCTTCACTTTGAAGAAGTAAAGTTTTCCAGAGGAACTAACAGCCTGATAAATATCCTCACATAGCTTTTGTGTCATTAGACTGTAATACCTCTAAATATGTTTCCAATAATGATTTGGGGGGGGGTGGGGGGGTGGGGGTGGGGGGGCTGTTAGAAAACTATTACAATATTTCTACCTAAAAAGGACTTCTTTCAATCTGTACTGAAAGTTATGTTTGCATGAAGACTAAACACATGCTCCTAATTATGCAAAATACTGATCTAACTTGTTCCCGTTTCACCAGAATTTTGTTCCTGGCATGACAGACAGTATAAATGCATGCAAGGGAACAGCACCAGCGTAGGGAGCTACACTTTCAGATTTAACTGAACAAAGATCCTTATACTTCAGCATAAAGATGCTTAGGAAATGCAGAGCAAGTCCAAAGTAAGGTAATGCCCTGGAGTTCCACTTAACTCTTACGCGACATGGACACCCATGTTTGAGCAGAAAGGACGTGCTCAACGTGCTCACAGGACATAGAGTCACAACAATTCATATTCTGAGTAACAGAGCAAGATTCCACCAGTGCTGTTTTTGGAGTAAAAACCCTACTTAGTTTCAACAGCACCAACTCGCATTGGCACCAAGTATCTCCTTCCATAAGCCGTTAACAAATAAAATTCCATTCCAATAGTTATTTTTTCCATTTCTATTATCACAAACAGATACGTAAGATATTAAACACACTAACCCAAGTGATTCTAGCAGTTACGAAGCTTCAGAGGGCCCCATTTTATTTTATCATGCAATCACATGGTATTTACTTTCATATTAAAAAATACAATGCAGAAGGAAATAGCTCAATTAGCAAAGGCTGTAAAATGGTGATATGAACTGGAAGTGTCTATTTAGCCTATAAACCAGGAACTGAGAACTGTTAAAAATAGAATAGGCGGCAAACCAAGAATTACACAAGATGATATAGCAAGATCTTGATTAAAAATCAAGATCCCATCAAATCTTACAATACAGCACCTCTGTTAAAGAAGCATCCGGTCTGTAGCAGCTCAAAAGAATACAGGCTAGGAACTTAAAGCAAGGTGCCTGGACTTTCTAAAAGCTGGAATATAGTTTTTTTAAAGATGGTTTTTCACTTAAATTAGAACTATCTGAAATAAATTAAAGATTTTGCTTCCATGTGCAATTCAACATCCTTGCTGATTTTCTTCATCTCTACAAATGCCTGTTTTCTTTCTGACGGACAAAACCTCTACCCATTTGAACAGCAAGATTCCCTTACAGATGCACTCATCAGAAATAACAGAGTTCTCACTTCGTACAAAATACTCAGAAACATCCATCTGGAAAGCTGAGTTCATAAATTTGGGCTGAAGGCATTAAGAGGCCTTTCATTGACTTCAGTACCTTTTGAGCAGAGCACCAATCTTGCTAACTCTTGTTCAGGAGAAATTCTTAAACTTGCATTACAGTGTAAAATGAGAAAGCACATCAGAGAATTCAGGAGTGGATTTGTTATCTTGTGCTGTCACCGATTAATTTTTTAGAAACAAAATGGGAAGTTTGAAAAAGTAATTTAAGAGTTTATATTTTTTAAATGACATTCTGGATCACGTATTTGAGATACAGCCTATTCATGATTCCTTTGTATTTCAAGTGAAAAGTTTTCCATTATGAATAATACCTAAGAAAATAATTTTTTTAAATGTTTCTCAAGTCTTGAACCCTCTAACCTTTTCTACGATTTTAGAGAGTCACATGCTCATTGTTAGAAATTTACCACTGAAAACTATTAAAACAAATGACTTATTAAACTAAAAGTGTGAATAACTGTTCCTAAAACCAGAACAGAACAAAGACAGAACTATGCTACTGCAGCAGCGTGAACTCAGGATTACCTTAATTGCCTTAGAAAATTACCTCACGGTGATTTGATCCCACACAAATTCCTAGTTACAGAGTTGATTCATTGAGCTCCCAAGGCAGCGAAGCCTGCTCTGTTGGCATCTCTTGTTGCTGACACCACCTTCAATGTTTCCAAAAGAATGAGGTACCCTGAACATCACCCCTCACTTTTGCCACTTCCTCACACTTCCAGCTGAGCAACAAGCAGCAGAATGACTCTTAGCTCCTCCTCCGTCTAGTCTTAATGACCCCGTCTTATCCCACAAATCTGCCCTCGCAGGATACAAGGGAACAGAAAAAAAAACATGCACAAACAAGCAAGCTGGGCAAAGTTTGTTATTTCATGTATTTTTCTCAGAAACAGGTTCTTCGCCCCAAATATACTATAAGAAGTTTGATGTATCAAAGGGGATCTTAATGCTTTTTGTTCCTCTCCTACCATCAGTAGGCACAGGTCCAAAAAGCAGTAGTTATAACCACTTCTGAAACCACAGTATAATTATAAAACATTAAAAAAAATCCCATAGAGACTGAAAACCAATTATGTATCTTCAACTATATTTTAACACACGAATATTTCCCAATGCAAGTGCAACATTCTTACCTCACTGTACCTAAGTCATCTGTCTTTGATTGATGTGGCAAACCACAATTAGATGTTGCTAGTCCATGCACATCAGTTTCTTCTGCTGAATTAAAACAGGTTTTACATTTGTTATTAAGTATTTCTATGTTTTGATAACTCCCATAAGACTAAGAATATGCATCTGTAAAGCTCTAGGAAAATGTGGAACTCTAGGAAAAGCTCTTGGAAGTCTTACACAAGCTTTATTTGTAACTCAAAACCATTTAATTTTTGTCTCCGTGCCAAGGATGAGTTTGAATCAGCCTAAAATATATAAAATAAAATACATTTTGAGGGACTTTGACAGATGATTCGAAGAAACTAAAATATTATGAAGTCATACTTTATTTCCTAGAAAAATAAGTTCTGTGGTAATTATCATGCTGCAATTTAAAACAAAACTAGGAATTAACAAGTAATAAAAATGAGGTGAGAATACCCAAATATTGTTTTGTTAGCGCTGAATGTCCTACCTGTATTTAAGTAGGTACTGATGTCAATCTTAATGCATGGAAGACTGCATACATAAGAAGTAATACGTTACTTTGCTTATCTATTTTAATAAACTATTCCAATTGCTATTCTAGTGAATATTTACCAAAAAAAGTAATGTTAATGGCGTCCAGACTCCTTACACAACGTGAAGAAATGTCCAGATATTTTTCCAATGTTTTATATATATATATTACACCTGTCTTCAGATGTCATTTAATTACAGAATAACACTCCACAGTCACAAATTTCAGTGCTAATTACTCAACACTTGGACTCACAGTGTATCAGCCTTAATTACAGGGAGATGTAGGTCTTAATTACAGTGAGATTAGAGCAAATCAACATTGTATGAATGGCAGGTAGAATTTGCACTTGAATAGCTGAATATGTTCCACACAATAAAGAACAAAATTTGCCATCATCTGGAAGTAGGCAAAGCTGAAGCAATATAATATTTGGTTTTCACCTGGCTGTAAGCGGGATACTGAGAAACTGTAACTACTTACCTTGTTTTACAGAGCACAAGTACTTGTACACCTAATAGTGCACATAGTTTTTCAAAATCAATGAAAAGAAATATAAAGAGATCTTCAGGACATTCCTTTCTTTCTTAACACAGAGTGGGTGAGCATGGAGGCAAAACGCTGGCATTTTTCCACTCATCTGAACTGGAAGCTCTGTTCCTGTCCTTCATCTCCTTGAACACACTTTCTACTTCCGCAGACTTCAATATTTGGTCCATCGACCCTCTCTGGGCCCATCACTAGATGGCACTACCACCAAAATACAGATGCATTCTGCCAGCCTAATTACAGCAGGAATTCATCTACTCCTCCTTCGATGATGCATATCATTAATCATTAGATATGTCAAAAGATTAAAAAAATGTAAAAAGGTAACCAACCAAAGCTGGGGACACAGTGCTCCTCAACATAATGTAAGGGGCCCCACATCAGATGCTAATATAGGAGGAAATCACATTATCTCCTGAATCCCCAGTACCACACTGCAGTAACAAGGTTTCCCTTTGGATAATTCTATCTAAATATTTGGCAAGTCCATTTTTGTTTGTATACCTAACAAAATCACAGACATAACACAGAGGGAGGACCTAGCTGTTAGATTTGTTTTCACCATAAAAATCTAAAATTAAGGAAAAAACAAACAAAGGAAAATAAACAAAGAAAAACAAACAAGGAAACATCCTATGATAACAGCTGTTTAAATTGCAAGGCCAACTGCCTAAATGCAGAAGTTTTCAAAATAAAAGGTCTATGCTGCTAGAATTTGGCCCTTTGGTACCTATATGCAACCGAGACCTCAGATGATGATTAAACACATTTTTCCGTGTTCCTCTGCACCAGGTAGCACACTATTGTTCATTGTGTTGCTCAATGAAAGAGTATTTCAAAAGTTAGCTTTTTTCTTACTGCACAATGGAGGTCTTGGTGTCATTTCTTACAAAGTATCCAAACCCTGTACCAAAAGAATTACTGAAGTCCTGAGAGTTCTGTAACACTCATTGCTAAAATATCTTTGTGCTTTCTCTATTTTAACACTTTCTGGAACATGTCAAATATTATCTCCATTGTGGAGACTGAAAATTGAAGTACAAAAAAATAAGGCAAAAGGTTTCCACTAACCTTGGTAGCCCAGCTACAAAGCCTAGTTACTTCCGAATTCTCAGCATTATATATTTATTTTAATTTTCATTGACAAAGTTTTGGTTCGTTTGCTCTTGACCGCAGCTGCTGTTGTGAGCTCTCCACCAGGCACTGTATCATGGTGCCACGGGCTCACAGCAGTGCGCTCTGCAAGGCTGCTCAGTTCAACAGCACCCAGGGACAGGGAAACCCCAGCTTTCCAGGGAACAGACCTGAGCAGGGCTCCCAAAGGGACAAGGAAAGCTAGCAGCAGCGTTTAAGAAGATGAGGCCACAATCACACTGTCGCTAGATGGAGAACAGGACACAAGGCCAGGTTTTGTTGTTATTTATGGCAGTATTGCAGCAGGTTCTCAACTGCCACAAGGCAAGGCCAGATTACAAAGCGGCATACAATTGGGATCCCACCAGTGTCAGCAATAAACTTTCATACTTCTCCATGAACTCGCAATTTAAGGGAAATGTGGCATTCTGCTACTAGATTCCAGATATTGGCCAACAGCAGAGAAACAGCAAGAATCTGGGAACTTCAGTTCTAGTCGTGGCTCTAGATGTTAATGCAATCACTTAGAAACATGAAGCAGCAGAAAATGCCGATGCTTTTTTCTGTGGTCCCTTAAAAACCTTCTGTGAGCCAGTTAAATCTCTTTTCTGTCCCAATTCTCTTCCAAAGCTATTAAAAACTCATTCTAACTATGATACCTTCAGTCTTCCTGCGACACCCTGTTCCCTCAGTAGATTCCTCAGTCCTGTTCCTGCTCGTCCATTACTCCAGGTGCCCTTGCACTGCCCCTCCCTTTTCACCCCTAAGCCATTTCCAGTTTCCATATTGCTATACCTGCAACAGGAAGGGCTGATGACGCCTCCTGTGCCTTGGATTCCTTTCCAGCTTTGAGTTTTGTACGGCTGGGTGCTGGCTGGCTCTCTTCAAAGAATTTTCTTTGCAATAGCACTGTGTGTTTTACCCCACCTATCAGGAAAAATAAAATAAAATAAATTCCCTGGTTTAGACTTCATTTCTTAGTCTGGTTGGACCACTTCAATTTTAAGCAATGATTCTCCCATGGCACCTCTTCCCCTTTTCCTACTATCTATAAGAAGCCACTCTTCGACTTCAATTCTGTTCATCTGGAGATGAAAATCACCAGAGCTACTGAGATTTACCTCAAAGCTCACAGAAGAATTTAGCATTCAAGGTACTCCCTGTGTACTGCGCAACAATACATATTCAGAAGACAATACTGAGGCAGCTGAGGCTTGTGAGGACTCCCAGAATACTGAGCCTGCACAGCCCGGCAGTGAGCTGTGGGGACTTTGACACAAACTCCTCTGAAAGCACGCAGCTTCAGGAGGGAAAGCTTTCAAACCGTTCTCTCGCCTTCCTCCTCTGGTGAAAACGTAAGGCTGCTCTTCAGAAAATACTGAACTACAAACGAGTCTCTGTTCCTCAACAATAGTTACTTAGGTGCTCAGCCTATCTTAAAGAGCAAAACCAACCCTGGATTAACCAGCATTTGAAATCTTATAACCTCACCAAATCTCTATCCTCTGATACACATGGGAAAGAGAGAACAAATACAGTTTTTTCTAACAAATTATGCCTATTTTAATAGTAAAAATTAATTTTAACGGTAGTTTCAGGCGATCAGAACAAAGGATACTGCATTTCCTGTAGGTTTCATCTCATGCTTAGCTCTCTGGTATTTATTAAGGACTGAGATATCATTTCATACATATCTATAAGAGCCCAAACAAGGTGTCTCTCCTGTGATTAAATTAACTCAACTAGTAAAAATTAACTATAAATTACAAAATAGCTGTCTGTGAAACCACTGACCTTCAAGCTAGTGTGGTCAAAATTTAGGGATAGATTCAAGTTATGGGGTTGTGGGAGACAACAAGGGGAAGAAGATGAAATGAAAAGATATACAGCATAACAATGTGGCTTTACAAGTTTTGCTTCTTCTCGGGTCAACAAAAAGTAAAATCGATCATCGATAAATGAATACATTCATTACTATCATTACTACCCAACAGCCTCAAATAACTCGCTAGTTCTCAAAGGTTCATATTATAAGCCTAATTATATTTTCCTGCCATCAAAATTTTCAGAAACTGACTCATGCATTCATTTAAAACACCAACAAGTAGGAGTTATTTTAGTGGGAATGACATACAAATGTCAAATAAGTTCAACAACAACTTATCAATAAGTGCAGTCACAATTTCAAGGTATGCTTTATAACATGCCTATTATATATATTAAACTTACCAACAGCCTCTTCATCCCCTTCTAGTGAAGAAATAATATTTGGTTTACTAAGCTTCGCTTTGCCCTTGGTATCCCAGATTTTTAAAATTACTTTGTGATCTCTTAGTTTTATTAGATATTCATTAGTGACGTCCATATCAACATTATGGTTCCATGATATCCACATCTTGTCATTCTCAAACCACGGTACAATGGCCTATTAAAACAAAAGATCACAATCTTTACAGGAGCTGATCAGTACTGAAGAACTTGTATCACATGCTGACCACTATCACCACTGCTCTCAAACTGCACATTTCTTATTTTTCTTGCGTGTGCTGGGTCTTACATGAACCCCTCCCTTGCTGTGTCAGAGTGGCATATTTTGCTGGATTCAGACAAAGTAGTCTTATCAAGCCAAGGTCTGACACGAAGACCAGAGGTAAGAACAAACAGCAATTAAGCTGTTGCTCAGCATGAGATCGGGGACTGAAGGCTTAACAGAATACTGTAAAAGCAAATATATATACTTTAAAATGCCAAATTGGTATTTAAAATTAAAGCACCAGCACTAAACTTCACAAGTACAGCAGTCCTGTGGAAAAGGACTTGGGGGTACTCGTGGATGAAAAGCTGGACATGAGCCAACAGTGTGCGCTTGCAGCCCAGAAGGCCAATCGCATCCTGGGCTGCATCAAAAGAACCGTGGCCAGCAGACCCAGAGAGGGGATTCTCCCCCTCTACTCTGCTCTCGTGAGACCCCACCTGAAGTGCTGTGTCCAGCTCTGGAGCCCTCAGCACAAGAAGGACATGGACCTGTTGGAGCGGGTCCAGAGGAGGGCCACAAAGATTATCAAAGGGCTGGAGCACCTCTCCTACGAAGACAGGCTGAGAGAGTTGGGAGTGTTCAGCCTGGAGAAGAGAAGGCTCCAGGGAGACCTTGGAGCCCCTTCCAGTACCTGAAGGGGGCCTACAGGAAAGCCGGGGAGGGACTGTTTGCAAGGGCATGTAGCGACAGGACGAGGGGCAATGGTTTAAACTAGAGCAGGCCAGGTTTAGATTAGACATTAGGAAGAAGTTCTTTACACTGAGGGTGGTGAGACACTGGTCCAGGTTGCCCAGAGAGGTGGTGGAGGCCCCATCCCTGGAGACATTCAAGGCCACGCTGGATGAGGCTCTGAGCAACCTGATCTAGTTGAAAATGTCCCTGCTCACTGCAGGGGGGTTGGACTAGAAGGCCTTTAAAGGTCCCTTCCAACCCAACACATTCTATGATTCTATGATGTACATGCTAGTAAACTGCAAGAACAAAGCACTCATCAGAGTTGCCAATAGAACACATTTCAATCAGCAACTTTCCCAGTGCAGTTTGTTTAACACAAACATCCAGCTGATAACTCAGAAGTGGAAACCAATGAAAGAGGGCCATTAGATGGACTGTCGTGCAAAGACAAAACCTGAGAGTATACAGGTTGCTTTAAAACCAACACTCTCTCTCTAGATATATATTAAATAAATAAATAAATACATAAATTTAGAATCAACTTTTTAGAAACAATTTCTTAAGAAACCAAGGTGTATTCAAAACAATATATCCAATTTTTAGGTTCCTGTGCAGAATTTGATTAGAATGTGCAGGATTCGATCAGACGCGTGTCTAAACAAAACAAAATTTGCAAAATTCATCAAGTACCTTAAAAATCTTTTTATCCTCAAAAAAGATCAGAGGCATAAATTTCATTTTTTTTCTTCATTGTTAATAAAATGGATAGTTGCCTTCAAATTATTATATTATTATCTTGGTTTTTGAAAGAAAAAAACTATAATCCTGACTAAACTGATAATCTAGAGGAAAATAAAAGTAAAATACTCTGAAGTCCACCAGCCTCTTACTACAAGAACTGCCTGCTAATGTGGACTAGCAGAGTCAAGTTCTATCCTTGCTGTTTGTTCTGTATCTGTGTGTGCAGATAAGGCCCAAGCAGCTGTTAAAACAATATGCAACTACATCACTCCATATTTCAAAACATTCTCCCACCTTCTATATATGACATTTTGGATTACTTTTTTTTATGATATTGTTTACCTTGGAATTAGATTCTGTAAATAGCTTTGCAACTGCCCCAAACACCACCAAATCCAGTTTTCTAGGTACGAGGTCATCTGGTAGAAGGAAGTACTCGATGTGATAGCAACACTGTGTTCTTGAAACGGCTCCGGATTCATCAGCTTGAACTCTCTTTCCTCGCACATCAGAGGGATTGCATTTCTTTCGCTTTTGTCCTAGAGAGAATATTAGAATTATTTGGAAGCGTTAAATGTTATCAAAGATGATCCTTTCAGGGGGAATTAATGCTCTCTGCAATGACCAAATTGTAACAGGCATTCCAGTGTGACAACAGAAAAATGACCCATGAAAATGACAACAGAAAAATGACCGAACACGGATGACTGCCGAACATGAAACTCCTGCCCCAGTGCCCAACTCCACAATTCTTACCCAGGTTTAACTACCATAACAGTCCATAAAGTTCCTGGAACTCCCCCCTTCATCCTCTGTTCCTGCAACATGACGTCCAGTGACTGCAATTCCCAAGACACATTTCTCCTGTTACCCAGATAACTTCCATAAAGCAGCGTTCCACACTACTCAGGGGAAGGCTGAATGTACCTGTTCCTGCTATACCCAAACACCTCTGTGCCACAGGAGAATCACACCTCATCTGTCCAACAGCTGCTACCTTCTCCTAAAATTAAAATACTACCTTTAAATTACCTAAAATCATAATTAGCCAAGTTGAATATATACACCAAAACCCACCTTCATTTTCATTATTAGGCAGGGACTGATTAATAAGCCCCAGTTAATACCATGAACTTTAGTAACTGTGACTACTAAGGAATCAGCAGTCAGGAAAGGTTTTCAGTCACTAGTGACGATCCCAATGATAAAAGGCTGCCATGTCCCACTGCCACTTTCTTGAGCAATCTACCCAGGAAAATTCAAATTGACTAACACCATTTCTAACACTATCTCCTTAAGCCATTAGGGACTCTGCCACACAAATTTATGAAGTAATAAAAGAAGAGTTCTTAGGAAAACCTGTGTCAGTACCTGTAGGCAGGGCACGGACAGCCAGTGAGACTGTGAATGTGCAGGTGACAGTATGGGAGCCATCCGGTGCCACTGAACTTCCCTCAGATGGGAGGAGCCTGCTGCTTTCACCCTCTGGGGTCAGGTGGCCACCACCCCCAACCACCTTTGGGTTTTTAGTTTCTAAAGTGCTTTTAAGGGAGATTGTGTTCAAGTCTGTGATGTCGTCTTTATCATCATCCTCCACCTCCTCTTCTTCCACTGTATGTGAATTCTTATGCTTTTGCTTTGCCATCTTGATATACAGTTGGGTGATGGACTCAAAGGCTACGGAACAAGACAAACAGCTTTATTTTAGTACTGAAATAGAAATTCCTACTAGAACAAAGCAGGAGTAGGGAAGGATAGCATGAGGAGGTTCAAAATTTCCCATTTCAGAAACACTTTCAAAATATGTAATGCGTATAGCCAAGCGATTAATTTTTGGACACAGGGACAACCCACACAGCAGTCTCCAAGTGACAAGCCAGGGTAACAGTGCATCAATGCATTCAGCAAACAGCAACGTAAAACACTGAGAGGCGGGGATGTCACCTGAGGCTGCAAACCGTCGGTTTCTTGCCTAGCCGCAGAGGAAAGCTGAATTCTGGAGGCAGTTTATTTTTAGGAACCAGAGGGAGCCCCTGCGGCGGAGCGCTGGGGGCGCCCAGCGACACGGGCCGGGCCCTGCTGCCTGCTCGGGCCGAGCGGCCGCCAGCGGCCGCCGGGGGCTCGGCTGCCGACCTGACTACCGGAGACCGGCCGCTCTCGAGCCACCAAAGCCGCCTCAACACGCGGTTGCGCCGCCAGGAGCCGCCTCCCCCGCCCCACCGGCAGCCGACTCGCCCAGCCCGGCCTCCGCGGCCCCGGCCGCTCCCTCCCGGAGGCAGACGGGCACCTGGTGGCCACCGCAGCAGCGAGCTGGCCAGCGCGCCGCTCCTTACAGCAGGCTCCTCGTACCGGGGTGTTGGTTCTCGGGTTGGTTCTCTCCCGGGTATGTGGCTCCCGCAGCCACATACTTGGGTAGTTTGTCCTATAAACTCCAGTGAAAACATCTCCCCAACGCACCTGCCCCTCTCAGCACTGACTCTTCACATCCATCAAACAGCGTAGCCATTCCTCGCCGACACACTCACACCTTACTTTCATTTTAAAATATTTTTCTCCATTTCCATCATTTCTGAATAGCCTGTGTGTCCTAATGAATAGGGGGAGCCACACTCTCAAACTAAAACTATGTTTTAGTTCAGGGCCTACAGAAAAAGTGGGGAGGGACTCCTGATCAGGGAGTGGAGCGATAGGATGAGGGGTAGCAGTTTTAAGCTGAAAGAGGGGAGATTTAGATGAGATATTAGGAAGAAATTTTTCACTCGGAGGGTGGTGAGCCCCTGGCCCAGGTTGCCCAGAGAAGCTGTGGCTGCCCCATCCCTGGAGGTGTTCAAGGCCAGGTTGGACGGGGCTTGGAGCAACCTGGTCTCGTGGGAGGTGTCCCTGTCCAGGGCAGGGGGTGGGACTAGGTGATCTTTAAGGTCCCTTCCAACCCAAACCATTCTATGATTCTATAATTTCCTCCAGGCCTTGCACACCCAGCCCAGCTCGGTGCCACTCACGTCAGACGCAACAAGGCGCAGGGCACGAGGCTGCTGGGCCGCCCGCGATGGGACCAGCAGCCTCCCGGGCAGCGGGGGCAGCAACCCCACACCAGCACAGAGCACTTGTGGCCATCGGTCTGCCACCCACGCAGCACCTGTCCAAACCACATCTCAACTGGTATGAAACTGAAAATTTAGTAAGCATTACCACATAAACCTAGAATTAAAACCCCCCAAAATGCAACCCCATTCCCTTTCAAACATTTCCAATATTTTTTTTTCCACTAGATAAATTTGTCTTTTTTGCCTTGAACATGGATGGTATTTATGGTAGAGCGGGCAAAGAAATGAGACTAGGATTGTCTACAACTGGTAGTATGTAATTAATTATGCATGCAGCTAACAAATCAAGAAAATGTCTAAGCATGTTCACTTGTCACTAATTTGAAGCGCACAATCATCCAAATGACTCAGCAGAAATAAACCAGACAGAAACAAATGGAGATACATTTTTCAGAGAGAGTAACATGGGTCTATCTACACACTGAACCACTGAGCAGCAAACCCTAGTGTGAATTCAGGCACGTTAGCTCTTCTTCACCAACTCCCTTTTCAGAGACCAAGATTGCCTAAACGAGAACTAACATTCCATATACACACAATTGACATACCAAGTTCCCTCTTCCTTAGACAGCAGCAAAACCATTAAAAGATTAGTTCACCAATTATATACCAAATAATAATAATAATTAAATATTTTGTTTTCTTGCACAAACCATACATCCTATTTTTCATATGAACAGCTCAGTATTTAAGCCCACTTTAGTCCATTTAGTTTGACAATACTTCACACAAGGGGGGGTGAAAAGGGGTGGGGCAATTAATTTCACAGATTTTAGTTCTCTTTGTTTTCCCACATGATTATGTCTCACAACCCATCATTAGGAACTCAGGCTCACAATTGTCTGAGAAAAAGCAGTTGAGTGGAAATTAAAATGCCAATGGAATGAAACATGATTGTCATGAAACACTTTCTTGACAGATGAAAGCGTCAACATTTCAGGGAGTATTCTATGAACAAAAGAACACACAGGCTCATGGTACACCATTCCCGCACCTGCCGCTGCCTTCATGCATGGGATTTGGGAAATCAGACAAACCCAATGACAGCACCTGAATTTTTCATATGAAACTGAAAAGCACACACAGCCCAGAACGATCCAAATCTTAAAATGATTCAACAGTTTGGTGCTCCTTGCACACCTATGCTTGGTCAAGACCCAAATCCTAGATGCCAGTCTTCCGCTTCAGCCCGCAGCTCCAAAGTGCTGTAGACAGACCCGCTGGGTACCTACCAGCCTGGGCTACACCCAAACTGCAACGCTTCTGGTTTAAACACAGCTGTGGGGAAATAAAAGGCTATGGACAGTGTGCCATACCTTCTGCCATACCTTCCTCAGGACCACCGGTTCCGCAGCCTGCAGGCAGGAGCCCCATACCTACTTCTTCCCTTCCCTGAGCCTTGCTGCACCTGCATCTTCTGGCCACCAAGCATGAGATGTAGCTGACTATCAGGGCTGTACACTAGGCAGAGCACAGGGGCATTTTTCCACTATCTCTACTGAAGCTGTACCACTGTAAAAGGAGTTCAAGATTTGCAGAGCTCAACAGGAAAAGCACTACAGGGTTTGTTGAGAGAGTCTCAGCCAGCAGCGAAGGGGACACGCTCCCCACTGGCTGGCAGAGCCCAAACCATCAGGCCAGAAACTCACACTCACGACTCCTCTCAGGCAAAGGCTCTGGGCTGTGGATCCTCAGCAAAGCACATAACACATAAACAGCACGGAACAGGGGACACCCACATCTTTGTGCCATCTAACTCTATGCAGCGCCCTGCCCAGCATGCCGTTTTCGGGGACTGTTCACTAAGATGTCCAACTTACCCATAAGGAAACTATTCTGATCTTCCAGAGACTTCAGGTTTACATGCCATGGAAATGGTCAGACAGACACAAAATGGGTCTCAGCACCAAGGCTGCAGCTTCCATCACCCTCCTTGGATCTGCTCCTTACAGTCACTGTACTTCCATTCCCTCACCTGTACACACAGACTTAGTAATCGCTGGTGTTTAGGAATATCCAGGAGAAAAATTGCTCTAAACAGGCTAAATCTAAATAATACATGTTTATCCTGAGAACCTACAGTCTCATTTACAGCAGAAATTAAGATGGCATCCATAGCTTAGAAAGAAAATACTTTTCTGAAATAATTTAGATACACATTCTTAACAGGAGTCAAAACCTTGTAGCAGAGGCTGAGATCACGTCCGCTTCCCCCAGCCTGCACAGGACCTGCTGGCAAACTGGTCAGCCAGAGACACGGAGAGCCAGGACTAATATCGACTGAAGCACTACAAGCCAAATGCTGGTCTGACTTACACTATGGTGAATTTCCAATTTTCCCCCTCCAATTACTCCAAAATTTGTTCATAAGAAACATGTATGCCATGAGCACCACTGAATAAAAGTTGAAAGCAGTAGATTACTCTCTTCTAATTACTGTAGAAGATCCTTTAAACTGTTCCAGATGCTGAATAGCTAAGAAATGTCAAATACAACACCTGGTTATTCAGAGCCGCAGCTGTTTCCTCTGCAGACTACATAACACATCGTTTCTTCCCTTTAAATAATTTAGACAGGGTGAAAGACCACAACGTAATTAGTAATAGCACTCAGGATAAAAACCAAGTTGCAGTTACGTAAGGTCTTTTGTTAACCCCAGTGGTTTCCCATCAGCTCCACAGCAAGAGGGGCTCCAGACACCAGTTCCTGTCCATTTATAACATAGACATTTTCATCGCGTCTGTGCAAGTATTAAACGCAAACGTGCTGCAGGCAGGAGCAGCACTACATCACAGATGGGGACGTTCAATCGCATTTTTCCTTCTTTGTCTCACTGTATACACAGAGCTGGCCCAATGTGCCGGACCTAACAAACAAAAAGGCAACGCCCAACATTTTTGGAGTTGCAAGTAAACTCAAGACCATGCCAAGAACAACACTGCACCACTAATATTATTTTAACTCAGCTCTGAAGCCCCTTAGGAAAGCAACTGCTTCAGAAACAACAATTTTAAAAGTATCAATAACACCACAGGATGACTTTGTTGGAAACGGCTTGGAAAACACATTTTAGGTACTTAGCACTACATTTTCACTTTTCTCCTTGGTAGTAGAAAGTCTGGAAGGAATAAAAAAATTTTTTTTACTGTTATGAAGTGATCTTTCGGCAAGAGGAGCATTTTTCACAGCCCCGCAGTCGTGGCTGGCTCTGAGTACTGAACCACAACCTGCCACGCAAATGAGACTGGAGTGTACCACCAGAACTAGGGACAACTTAGTAAAGAAGAAGTCCTTGAATACTTAATAAAATGTTGCCATCTCTCTGAGCAGGTTTAGAGAATAAGTCATGGAACAGGCAAACCTTGTCTGGGTCAGGAGTAAAATCTTAGTCTGGCTATAGTCGGGAGCAAATACGAGAGTAACTGTAATTACACTGTGCACAGGCTTTTCTGTTCCTCTAATATCTGAAGCACTGCACTGGAGAAAGGGTTAAGTGTTGAGCAATTCATGGTTGGGTTTTGAAGAAAAGCCGGCTGCAAAAGGAAAGTTTTCTTCTACCCGACCCAACCCCCTTGTCACAGGGAGGCTACAAGGACATTTAAGATTTCTCTGGTCCAACTGTTTTCGCAGTTCTCTAGTGTTTAAAAGTATGGGGTCGAGTGGTTGTTTTTTAAGAAGAGCGGATGCAAACGCCAACTGCTCGGCAGCCAGAGCTTCTCCTGAAAAACCAAAGAATCCACCAAATGACCAAAGGTTTGGGTTTTTTTCTAGTATCAGCTATCTGCTTGCTTTCAGAGATGAAATTTTGGTGAACGTGAACTGGCACCAGAAAGCCCAGGATTTGCCATGCCGTTTAGGTCCTTCGCTTGTGCAAACCAGAAGCCCAGCAGATGGGCACTGGGGAGTTCAACAGAGGCCCAAATGCTCCCCAGTGCGGTTAATGATCCCTCTCTTCCACCCAGAGACACCCCCAAGAAACCCAACTGGAAACCACAGGTGCTAAAGTAAGATTTACACTGACATGTTTATAGCCTGGTAAAGATTCTGGCAGCCTTTAAATCAATTATTTCCACTTGATAAATATTTTTACAATTGAAACCAGCTAGACCAAAACCAGTTTCGATTGTTGCATTGTCCAGCTCCAGGGCCTTGATGCTTTTAGTTCATGTTTGGGGTCAGTCGGTTCAGTGTGTGTGGTAACAGATGTGGATTTCCATAGTATCTGCTAAAAACATTCAAGGTTTATGGTTTTGTCTTTTATGTATCCCTCTGGTGCTGCATTACAGGGACATTTTGACCCCAAGTCAAGTTCTTGCATTAATAACATTATCAGACTAAGAAAAGCTGAAGTTTTATAGGTATACATGGCTATGAGAGTGAATAAGGAATATATACGCATATGTTAAACATGGAAAAACACTATCAGTTCATACAGTCACTCCTCAAGTCAATCAAAAATGTTACATGCATCACTTCAAACAAGAGGAAGATGGGAGAAACACTCTTTAAAGGTACAAGAACACATAAAAAAACCTCAAACAAAAAACCAACAAAACCAAAACCAAACCAAACAGAAGTAAATCCATGAGCTGGACGGGAGATTCCTAATGACTGCACAATTACAAAACATGCTACTATTTTGGATAATAAATAAACAGAAGATGATCAGTGGATAAAACTCAGCCCTTGAGAATAGGAAGGCTGATCCTGTGGAGCACTGAGTGCTCTGGAGGAACTTGGATCTTTTCAGATAAAAGCCAAAAGGAGATCTTCAGCAAAACAGCCTTGTATGTTGCCAGACTACCATAGAAATAACCAGAAATCTGATTTTTAGTAAAGAAGGTCAACAGCCTTCTAAAGGATGCTTTTTCTTGATGATGCACAGCACACAGAAGTCAGTCGGCATTGCCGTTCAACTGTGGGAAGTACAAGCAGCGTCCGGGCCCTGAGCGCACCAGCAGATCTTACCTGCCCTGAACAACCTCAGGTGGGACCCCCACCCACAGCCCCTGCCCAGGAGCAACATTGGCACCCAGCACTGAGGCCGTGTCCTTCCCAGAGTGATGCTGTAGGTGTACCTATCTCTGGTCCCTGCCCAGTCTACTGGATGGACCTTGGACCTGCACTGGAGCCTTTCCACCAGCTCTCCCTCTGTCCCAATCTGCTGGTACTCTTGACAGGACTTCTTTGATGAACCCCAGACCTGGTTCATTCACCACCTTGCCTTGTCTGGGGCTGTTAATGGAGCCTGCTATCACCACCTCAACTCTGCCACCCTATTCAGATGTCGGGCACCCTGGTGCCATGGTTACCGCTGGGTCATGGTGTGTCCCTGCCGGTGGAGCAGCCCTGGTCATGCTGTTCCCTGACTGTAGCTGCATTCAACAAGTTACGGCTGGATGCTGCACACAGGCTCCCTCTGAAATCAGTGGGCTGCTAGTGCAGGAAAGGTTTTCAAGCACTCGAGTAGAACTGGTTACGGCTGGGTGCTCCTTTTGAATCACACCTGATTTTCAAAGAGGTCCTACTCCATAGCCAAAAAGTGACAAAAATCACTGCTTTGGAAAGCTCAGACATTTGAACCAGTTTAATTTTTATTTATCTCTATCACAAACAACAACTTAACAAACACATACCCATACCATAAAGACACCGCATCTACGGAAGTGAAAAAAAACCTGAGCAAACAGAAAGATGACCAACTTTTAAGCATGTTAGTTTAATGAATTTTATGGGACTGCTCACTCATTTGCAAGCTGTCAAACTGCATTCTGCAACATTATCGTTCTGCTCATATTAGAAAGGAACCAGGAGAAGATGAGAAATCAGAAATAAGTCTGGAGCTCAGGTTTGACTTTCCCTGACAAACACAGGGAGGGGGTGGCACCTGCCCGCTTTGCCCGGTGAACCCCGCAGGGCCAGGGGGCCACCGCCACAAGCGGCCCCAGTTGAGGGGGAAGCGGTCGGTGGGGAAAGAGACCCCGCCACCGGGATGAGCGGAGCCACCGGGGCGGCGGCGGCCCCTCTCCGTCCCCGGGACACCGCCCGGTCCCGCCCCGCTCGGCGGGCGGGGCGGGCTGCGAGGCGTGTCGGGGGCGCAGCCGGCGAGCGGGGCGGCGGGGCCGGGGGCAGGATGGTCGGGGACGGCGGCGGGGCAGGCGGGCGCGATGGAGCCACCTGAGGGCTGGGACCCGTACGGGCGGCCGGCCCGGCGGACGCAGTGGCTGGTGAGCGCCCTGGCCTACCACTACGGGCTGGACCGCGGCGTGGAAAACGAGATCGTGGTGCTGGCCACCGGGCTGGACCAGTACCTGCAGGAGATCTTCCACCACCTGGACTCCGCCGGGGCGGGCAGGATCCCCGGCGAGGATTTCCGGACGCTGTGCCAGGTGCTGGGGCTGGAGGAGGCGGCGGCGGCCGAGCCCGAGGAGTGCGCGGGGCTGTGGGAGGGCCTCTCGGCCGAGCTCACCTTCCGCCAGTTCCACGCCCGCCTCTGCGGCTACTTCAGCACCAAGGCGGGCAGCGCCCCGCCGCGCCTGCCGCTGGCCCGGGACAGCGAGCACATCGAGACTCAGATCCGCCTGCGCAGCCCCCGCCGCCGCCGCAGGGAGCCCGCCGGGGCCGGGCCGGCGGGGCGGGCCGGCGGCGGGGGGCCGGCGGCGGAGCGGCGGGCGGCGGGGCCCTGCTCGCCCGAGTGCTACGAGGAGATCGTGGCGCTGGAGCAGGCGGAGGACCGCATCGCCAAGCTGGAGGAGGAGAACGGCAGCCTGCGGGAGCTTGTGGAGGACATGCGGGCCGCCCTGCAGAGCAGCGACGCCCGCTGCCTGGCCCTGCAGGTGGGTGCGCGGCTCGGCGCCGGGCTGCGGAGCCCCCGCTAATCAAGTTATCCCTGATTAAAATGGCGTTCAGGGAAGATGCTGCTCTCAGAAAATCCGGTGTTAACCTCTCTGGCCCCAGACCGATTTATAAAAGGAGTATGGCATAGAGCAAGGCTGCTCTTTCATCTCTGGCATCAACTTTTTAGCAAAGGCTGGTTACATAGAGTCTTTAAGGAGAAATGTTATATTTTCACCAGTGGGCCGTTATGTCTATTTAAGGGATGCACTGAAAACCACCCTGCTAAAATTGTAGAAGATGTTGGTTTAACAAACCTAAGTGTGTAACACCACTTTTCCTATTGCACATGCAGTCGGTTATAGCCCAGTTATGCACCACTGTGGGGTTTTTTCCAACATAAGAACAAACTTTTTGATTCTTACTTGCACCAGCACATTTAGTGACTCCGCTATAAATGCCTGAGCTCTACCTCAGAAACATGAGAAGCATGTTTTCTTCAGAGCGTGGCCATGCGAGGTCAGGGTTGGAGCCAGCTCTGCAAACGGGCTGATGAACAGTCTCTGGCTCCGGAGCGGAGCACCATTAACTCCGGGGCTGGTTTCTGTTTCTGCTGTATTGGCTCAAGTGAAACACACACATACTTAAGGGCAGTTAAATAACTCTGGCATGAAACAGCATACAGCAGGCAAAGCGCCGTGGGGCTGGGCTCACCAGTTGTCCTGGCTGGTCCAATGAGGTTGGGTTGAATACTAACACAGCACCCACGGAACTGCTCCACACGTGACATTGGCATTAGCTGGCTGTCCAGCTTCGCAGTGCCCGGCACGGCAGGTGGAAGCCACTTTTACCATTATCATTTGAAAAGTGAAAGGAAGGCAGAAGCAAACACAAAGTCACCAGTCAAAGGCCCAGAAAGAATCTGGAGGACGACAAAGATTAGAGGTCCAGAGCACCACTAGCTGCTCCCTGTTCACTTCTACTGAACACGACTTAAAAAACAAACTGGAAATATTTTTTCTCAGAATACTACTTTGCCTTTTGAGGGCAGACTAAAGTAATATTAAACCTATACAGAAACCTATGCAATAACCTAATTTTCCACTTTGATGAGTAGTTTTAAATTAAATGTATAGATACGTATTTAAAAACTACTTTCCAGAGATTGTTTCCTTGTCTCTGTATTTCACAAAGGTAAGTACCTTATTAGTTGCTGATCAACTATATGTCATTAAAAAAACCCCAACAAAACATAATTCAGCCATTTTCAGTCTTGATATGTCAGTTGCTTTAAAAAACATAAATTTCTCCCTGCTTTCTATTATAGGTAGGACTGCGGAAAAGCCACGCTAACCGTAAGGAAGAGGGGACCTGTTTTATAGGGACTAACAGACAGTTAACACAGAACCACTCCCAGACCAAGTGCCTTCAAAGCATCCTGAAGGAAGTGGAACTCATCCGGAGCTCCAGGGATGGGCAAATTGAAGAAGCAATTAGGTTCAATCAGGAGTTGGAAAGAGAGCTGAAGAGCTCTCAGGAGGCTCTGGTCAATCTGGAAGACTGCAACCGTAACCTGAAGAGGGAACAAGCAGAAATGAGGAAGAAGGTTGAAGAGGCGAGACACGCAGTCCTTAACAGTCTCGGCAAAGTGAAGGAGCTAGAGGTGAAAGCTAATGAAGTGCCACATCTGCAAGTTTACATTCAGCAGCTAGAATCGGAACTGCAGCGCTACAGGTAAGTTAGAGTCCCTCAAAAAATGCCTATAAAACCTCAAAAAATGCCTATAAAATCACAGTATTGGAACACAAGTTAGCTTGACAATCACTGGTGGTAGCTTATTAAATGTCTCCAAATACATGTTCTAAAATGCAGACAGAAGGAAATCAGGAGCTACTTATCAATTTTCTTGGTAGGGATCCATAACGGAACCCGGCACATTCAGCGGAAGGTAGGGCAAAATAAGGATGCTTATCTACAGAGAGCTGAAGTTACTCCTTAGGCACACAGCAATAGGATTCAACGTAGCAATCCTTCATGAAAGCCTCAAAAGAAATGGGTGACAATCCTTCAGCATCCGTTTGCAACACGCTTATTTTTTCACCTTAACTATTATCAATTCAGACACTTCCCGCTAGTTAAGTGACACACACAAAGCCTGTTCAGCTTGTCATACAAATTGGAGAAAAACACACAAGGCCAACTTCTGGCCAGCAGTTTTAAACTCTGCTGTGACTTCATCGCTTCTTCACTGTCAGAATATGTCATGCTCCAGAAAAGAGAAGTTAAAACACTTTCCTAAAACCACAGTAATATAGCGGGAGTCTCAAAACAAAACAAATATGTCATCCAACTAAACCTCACATTTGTAATAGCATAAATAAATATGTTTCCAAAACTCAGAAAGTTGGTCACAAATTTAATAGCTCACTGCTTTGGTTGCGTTTTATCTCAGACAAAACTTGGACTCATCAATGGTTACTAAGTGCCAGGCAATTTGTTTCAAACTGACCTATGGAATGAAATGTTTATATTTTTACTGACCCGAAGTAAAGCTAATATTTAATATTTTTTCCTAACTGTACTAAAACTAGTATTTTAATATATTGTCTATTCTGAACTCCAAGTCTCTTCCTAAACTTATACTTCCTCTGTTTGCTTACAAGAAGAATTCATAGGGAGTTATTTGTAGCATCATAGCCATTGTACTGGTTTATGAAGGGAGGAAATTCTAAAAATAATCATTTTATCCGGTGTCTTTCTGTAAGCGTTGTGTATGTTAATACCTGTGTGGTTGCAGAAGATAAAAGCATTTATTTAAACATCTATAGGATTTTAAAAACACTGTGAGGGCACATGGTGTCCAAGATGGTTGTCATTTACAGGGAGATCTGGGTGAATGATACAACTTAGTTCCGAGATAGATCACACTATTTGTCTAGTCTATCAAGTTCTCCCTGGCATAAGCACCAAAGACTTAAGTTCTGGACCTGCAGAATTGCTTTTCCAAAGTATGATGAAGCATAACAAAACCCACCTTTAAGCAGCTAGAGATGAACTAGTTAAAGACAATAAGAAATGTCAACTGGGCCTTGCAGAGCAGGAACTTTTAGGGGTTACGTCAAAACAAATAGTGTGAGTTTAAAAATGTAAATTTTATGTTCTGGGTAAAATAATCTTCATCTGTAGTATTTATTTTAAAATTCCATGCTAATTTAAAGTTGAGTGTAAAGCTCAGGAATGGTGCTAGACTGACCACTTGGAAGCTACACCCCATTTTTAGCCCCGTGGCACACATAGCTGGGGGCCAGGCCAGCTTCCACATGCAAGAGCCTTTAGTGGGTCCTGATTCTCTGTTAGCCATAAAGTACTTCCATCTCCCTCTCTGTGCACTACGCCTCTTAGCTTAAACAGCTTAAAAGCAGAGCCACTTAATGATGATTGGGACTTGCATGCCTGTGGTCATATTCCACAGCTCCACAGTATATGGAATACTCTAATTCCACATATTCCACAGTGTGGCACAGAGATGCCCAAACTGGCAGAAAATAGGTAAGTTAAGCAGTGCAGAGCTCTGTGTTACTGTGATGAAACAGCTTAACATGGGCATGGCTATCCCTGCCCTATGCAGCCATCGGCATCACAGCTTGTCCCACTCACTCACTCTACTTGCTTACACTTGTGCTACAGATGGCAGAAATTCCTTCCACTCATAAAGAATTGTCTTCTCCTGTTGTGCAGAAGCCCAAAACCTACGGGCATAGTTTGGGTAAGGCGCTAGGAAGTACATATTGAGGGAAAGATGAGTTGGCCAAAGTGTAGAGCTGGAGAGACAGCTGCTAGGTTTCTCAGTCAGTTGGCAAGTGCATTACTTGTAACGTTATTTAAGTCAGTATGTGTTTAAGTTAGTACTCCAGTGAGCAGTTTTCTCCATTTTCAAGTACCACAAAAGGTTTGTAAGCATGTAAGGAGGATCGAGGGTTGGCAAGAATTAATGCTGCAAAGTAGCAGTGGAAAGAAATGGGTGGGGATTTGAGTCTACTGCAGAAAGCATTTAAGGTTGCACATTTGCCTCCTGAAAATTCACCTTAACTGGCTTCGTATGGCCACTGTTTTTCTTCAGCCAAAGTCAGATTTCTTCCAGAGAGGATCATGTTCAAGCACGGGACCACTCTATGAGTTTTTCACGCTGCTCCTATTTATGCTTTAGCATTTCTAAAGTAGAGAAGAAAATGCTTTCTTCTTTTAGGTTCAGATTTTCAAAGCTCTTTAAGCATCTAAATCCCATTTCTAGACATCAACTATGTAAGTTTCTTACGTCAACTTGCTCTCAGTCAGACTTGGAATCACAACAATGACCTTAAATTATAATCCCTAACTCAGGAAACAACATAGTTTGTATCTATTCAGGAAAGCGTTTAAGTACTTGCAAGTGATTATATGTTTTCCTGAATTGGGGTACCTAATTACAGTTCCCTTTTCTGCCCACAGATGCATATTCCTGCAAATTTAATGCAAAATGTTGGTATCAACATCTCTGGTAAATGTTTGCCATCTGAAGTTTGTATGACTTAAACATGAACTTTTTCTGAGTACACAGGTTCCCCTATCAGGGTTGGAAATGTCCCTGTCACGTTATTAGGCTCTGAAGCCAAATACTTTATAGATACTTCTCGTCTGAAGGTGCAGGCCCTGTTCTTCCTACACTGGATGAATGTCCAAGGGTTTGGTTCCCTATTTTCTCCATCATTAGAAATTTGTACTATTGTTTATTTTTTAATCCCTGTCAATTTAGTGAGTCAGCTCAGATACCTTACAGGTAAACGTCAAGAAAGTCCTTACTGAAAAGCATGAGTTAAATTCATTACAGAGGAAAAAGAAGTGTCACAGGGAATCGTATGCTTTATCAGTGCTATTATATCAAAAATGCGTAACTCACAATGTCCATATACAGAAGAGTGGAGGAAGTCATGCAAGCCCCATTTTCTATGCAGTGCTGCCCAGAGTGTTATTCTCATTTTGTACTGGTGCACTTGATTTCATTTTCCCAGGTACAGGACCTTTCGTTTGTTATTACTGAAGCTCAGCTTTTTGATTTTTGGACTACTCTTCCAGTTTTTCAAAATTGTATTGGGACTAATCTCCAAATTGCTGTTATTCCCTCCCAGCTTGGTGTCAATTGCACATTTATAATTTCTCTGTCAAAAGCTGGCAGCCTAAATGAACATGCTAGCTAGGTCCCAGGGCAGATTCTGATCGCCTCTGCTTGATATACTCTCTTTATCTGAGAGAAAAATCATTAACAGCTATTTCCAAAACTCATTTTTTTCAGTAAGTTTTGCTCCACTCTAATATAGTCCTATGATTTATAAATTTTATTTATAAGAATGCCACATATAAAAATGTTACTACAGTAAAAATGTCACATCTACTGCTTCTCTTTATCCATTCAGCCATTTTCCCTGTCAGAGAAGGAAATTAGATTGGTTTGACGTGAATTGTTCTTGCCAGCTATAAGTTGGCTCTCTTTTCTATACTACATTGTAGGTGGCTTAGAAATTGATTACTTAATAAAGTTTACAGATTTTTTTTTTCTCTTTAATAGCATTGGAGGGAATAACAGAATTTAACAACCTTTTTTTGATCCCAGCATAACAAATGCAAAGAAAGGTCATTTGGAATTCAAATAGACTTCATAATGGCGATATTCATAGAGGTTTTATGTTGCTGTGTTAGCCAGCAGCACAGTAATTACATAGGTCAGTGGAAGGGGTCATAAAATACCAAAAATGCTTCCCATATGCATGGTCTGTCTCCTAAATTACTTAATTATCCATCAGCATTTATATGTGTTAATGAGTAGGAATCCTTTTTACATGGAATGCAAAGGCTTGTTTCATCCCCTCATAGTCTCTTACAAAAGTGGAGGCCTCTAGCATAATTTCCCCCATTTATTTATTTCATAAAGTCACCAGTGTTAATTTTTCTATAAAAGTTATGCTTTAGGTTATTCTATATCAGAAGTAGTGCAATTTTTCTTTTCTTCTAGGAGGCAATGTCCTGATCTTTTCAATAATTTCTCAGGTTATCATTTACTCTGTGAAATAGAAGAAGATGGACCAAACAGATCTAAATCAATAATCCAAGACAGGAGAGGAACATGGAAATATTCCTAAGCAATAGAGAGTCAGCTCCATTAGGTGAGGAAACAGAAGCCCTAGGAAGGAAACACTACTGCACAAAAGGAGGTGTATATAGTAGGCTATTTCCAATCTGAATGATAATGCATATTTTAGATTTAGGCACCCTATAACTGTTCTTCTATTTAAAAAGTTAGACATTTTTAAATAAAGAAAATCTGGACAACTTTCTGCTTGTCTGATGTCATCAATATCAACTAGTTGCTGGTTGTAAGGTGAAGTGCAGCTTGGCAATTTACTTCAGATGGCACAAAACATGAATGGAGACTGTGGGTGCATGTGTGGTAGAGTACACCAAAAAGTGGCCACAACTGCAGAGAGTTCTTGGACGAGAGCAACAAGAGGCAGGGAGCGGTGACTGGCGGCACTCAGTAAGAGCGGTGACAGTCAAGGAACTGAGCTCACAGGGGATAAAACAAAATGTTACTTTGCAGAGCCTCATCTGCAAGAGCACTCAACCAGATTGTTCTGCATGAACAATGACATCTCATTTTCTAGTTCTGCTCGTACCTCATATTTTCTTCTGCCTAAGACTGTAAGAAGTTATATATTACACAGAAGTCTGGCAAAAAACTCAGAACTTTAAGTTTTTCAAGAAGTTAGTAACAGGTACGTTCCCATCATATGAATCTTAGACTACTTGCATGTCTCTAGTCACAGAAGAATCGTGAGCTAAGCAAGCAAATCAGATTACTACTCATTTGAAACACTTTAAAGGAACGTTTTGATTTCACAAAAAGGGATAATGGAAGTTATTATTATGGTAGAAGGTATATGGTAGAAATCTGTAGAGAACAAATACGTTGACATTGAAGAAAACTTACAGCATCTTGTTCTATGGAAGGGCTAGTTTTATTTCAAATGCAAGGTGATTCTTTTGATTCTTTTTAACATTAATAATACTTGCTTCTCATAATAATAGCAAAACCTTTACTTCAAATCCATTCAAATTAGCGCAAGTGCATTTATCCTCAAGGAAGCTTGTACTTAGGTGCCAATTCTGATGTTGGCAGTGTAGCCAGTTCTCTGGCCTTTTTCAGTGCTGGGCTCTTAGTTACACAGTGTTTATTGTCGGGAACATTTCCCTGGTCTCTCCCTAAATCCTCCTTTTCATCTGGCTTGCCTTATTTGCTGTGTTTGGAGTAAATCACTGTGAGCACAATGGCAATGCCACACATGGATGCTGCCCATTCACCAGGGTGGACGTGCTCTCACCATGTCCCAGGCTTCCTCCCACAGCTCTGAGCAGGACGTTTGTCCAACTCGCTCTAGCTGTCACTTAACAGCCCCCGTCACACATACCTTCCTGGGGATGGAGAGATTAAAGCGTACTACAAGCCCTGCACTTGTCAGCAGTAACAAAAAAGATAATTCAAGCCAAAGGAGTTAGTTTTGTCATCTCATACGCAGTATCTGACGCAGGCAGCTGCCTTTTTAAAGCTGTCTCCTGCCCTTCTGTGCCTAATTTGAATCATTCCAACCCCTCCTATACCAGAGAGATTATTTTTTTCCCCAGAAGATGTGCAGGCAGTGTTTCTGCAGCTACTCTCCCTTGAACTGGTGCCTGGAAATTCCACCAGCAGCTTGGTGGAGCCCCACAGTGCACCTCCCTCCTTCATCTGCCCTGGCAAGCTGCATCACACCTTTCTGCCTTTATAGACTTTCCCCAAGAAAATGGACACCTTTTACTGCCCAAACTTTCTAGGTGATGCAACATACTATCTGTCTTGTCTTATGCCAGCAAAAATCAAAGATTAGTTTCATACACAAAGATAACTTTAAATTAAAGAAAAAACCTACTCCCCTTTCAAATAATTTCTTAAGACTGGACTCCCTCTCAGAGGCTACACCACTTTGAAAGCACACCCACCAGAACAAAGTCACTTTCTTGGTTGGATTCGATGATCTTAAAGGCCCCTCCCAACCTAGACAATTCTATGATTTTTGCTGTCATTGCAAGAACCAAAATCAAACAGGAGTGGTCCTAGCTCATAAATAGCCCTCAGTTCCAACCCTCCTGATTACCTGGGTGAGCCCCTGTACAGCACTTTTCTGTATCAAATATTAGCAGGATGTCACTTGCTGCCATAAAGGCTTCCTAGGTACCTTCTGGTGGGCCTAGCTCGCCAGTGATAGGACATCACTGTCTGTACTGCTGTTGTGCTCAATTTACAGACCTTAGAATTGCATTAACCTTGATATCATCCATCTGACAGATCCTGACACTTCAGATCCCACTGCATGGAGGCACAAGCACAGCAAACTCCATGCATTGGGGTTTATCCACTTGACAAGACTGGGATCTATGCATCTCTCTCGACCTAAAAGCCACCTAACATCAGTGTAGGAAAGCTGCATAAAAAGAACCATTATTTATCACACATCTGTAAGCCAAGCGTTTGTAGCCTCCTGTCACAAAGTGTTGCAGCTCGTTATGCATCTCCCTGGGGAGCCAGAAGGACGGTTGCGTGTTGCCTACAGTCACGCACTTGGCCTCTCAGTTGTTTCTTAAGCAAAGCTGACAAGGTTGTAGCCGCTTCCATGTCAAAGGAGCACCTGCAGGAAAGGAAGCTTGCCAGAGTGCTCCAGTTTTTCCCCACCTGGCTAAAAGGTCTGCGTATGACCAGGTCCCACAGCACTGCTGTCTGCTCCGACCTGTTGAATTTGTCAGGAGCATTCCTTTGCCTATAGGAGTAACGAGACCATAACTGGGCAATAAATCTTTTACTGAATGGAAATCTGCCAGACCTCCCTAATACATGCTTTGAAGAGCCAGCAGTATTTTAAAAATTTACTTTTTCTGCAGCTTAGTTTTGTACGACGAAGTAGTAATATATAACCTCAAAGTGTAATCTGTGGCTTAAACTCAAGGCTTCTGCGTTTACCTCCCTGGATGTCAAACATACTAGACAAAAATCTGAAGTAAAAACACCAGTGACAAGATCCTGAGAGGACCAGAGCATTGACAAGTGCTTCAGTCAGGCACTTAAACACACATTTAGTATAATGTACCCAACAACCCCGCTGAGCCCCTCTAGAGATAAAATTAAAACAAACCAACCAACCATATCTCAAGTGGGTTTAGCGCATGTCACTTTTGCTGTCAGTTCACATAAGTTACTTTGAAAATCAAACACTGCTGATCATCTACATTCAGGCACAAGCAGAGAATTCTGCATTCTTTTAAGCTTCTTATTCTACTGGAAGAATAAAAAGGGAAGAAATTTTATTTTTTCTTCATAAAACTTGAAAATTACTTCATGAAAATGAAGAGAGGAATTCTACTAAAGCAAAAAGAAGCAATTATTTACCCTTTGCTCCTCATCTCACTTTCCTTCAGGATACAAAATAGGCAAGGTAGTTTGTAAGACAGATGCTGACAACCCAAGTTTTCAGATTAATTTGTTTTGCTAAAATAGTCTGCTCTCAGAATATGGAAGGATTAATGATCTGCAGGGCAGGAGGCCTTATCTTTTGAATACATCCTCAAACCGACAACAATATGGCAAGGTAAGTAAAGTTACCCTAGAATGGTTCAAGGGAAATTTTGTGTATGCTACGTTTCAAAAAACATCTCAACAAAAAGCCTTTTTCATTTATGCACCAGAAAAAAAGCATGGAATCATGAAATGTGGAAATGCTAGAGCGACCAACCCACTCAAACCCGTCCTTTGATTTGCAAGAAATATGTTCTGTTTCAGCAGCTTTCTTCAACCAGTTGTCTATTAGAGTTAGCCATCCAGAGAAAGAAATGAATCTAGCCTTTCAATAGACGCACAGGCAACCATTCTATGTCCTCATTAACTTAAATTCTCAAAAACCTCCTCTATGTAATATAAATATTAAATTACCCAGAGACCTGGGGAAGTATCTAGAAAGTAAAATTAGTTGACTCCATGACTTCACTGGGAGCTTGCCATAATGCAAACCCACAGCCAAACTGAGTTCTTAAACCCCAACCCTGGGATAGCACAGGCGAGATACAAAGATTTGAAGTACCATCACGTTACTTAGGAGACTGCCAGGGACACTGGCATAGAGGTAGATATTCAATCTGTATTTAAAACTGCCTAGACTCCAAGCAGGTGGGGGGGATGAGCTGATAAACATCACTGATGTTAGGAAATACAATATAAGCAATTTCTGTATTTTCAGTGACATGAGAGTGACAGTTATTTAGCAGTACTGCAAATATTTGCTGGAGTTTGTTCTGTTTAGCCATCTTCTAATTGTAGTCAGAATTCCCAGTGAATCACTGGGCACGTTTAGTGGTACTTTCTCTTCCCTTCATTCTCCAGCACATTTTTTCAACTTCAGCAGCACCTTGGCTGCCTGCTTAGCAGAATGATTAAAATCCAGACTGATACTTGCCTCCTTACTGCTTGGCTTGGGGTATTCTCTTTGTGGTACTCAGCATATTTTCCTTTATTTGCCAGATTTGCAGAACTGTAGCCACTGAAATAAACTTAAGAAAAACAGCAGTCACAACCTAAGGAAAACGCTGCCTTCAAAATAGGAAAAAAGCTAGAAAAGAATGCCCTGCACTATAAGTAAAACTTTGATTAAACGTTCTCTGCATCTGATCTTAAAGCTTCACATTCTGAATCTTTGAGTTTCCCAAACTGGAAACTCAAATAGAGACTGAGATTTCGGGCCGGGGCGGGGGGGGGTGTGGGGTGGGGTGGGGAGAAGGGCAGGAGGATCAGGTGGTCAAAGTATTTGCTTCAGTCCATCATAAAGAGGAGATTTTTCCACAATTCCAGATGTTAAATCTATCTGTGTGCTCAAGTCAAGCATCCTGAAAGTTGTAAGATATATCAAGAGGCTGGCTTTAGTTGTTATTTACAGACATAATTCTTTATGTATGAAAAAAGGAATTTTTATACATTTTTATAGCTTTTGATAATGCCCATCTAAAAATCTGACAAATTCTGATAAAAATGAATATATATGTCCTTAAAGGATCACAAAGTTGCAGCTCAAAGACTGAAAACATAAAGCATGGAATGAAGCTTGACCATTATTGCAGATCTCTGTATCACAGGATGCTGATGTATTCTGTTCACCGATGCCATTTCACACAGGAATATACTTCAGGAAAAAAAAAGGTGGCTGGAAAATAAATGTCAAACGCAAGCTTTGAGCATGACGCATCTGGAGAAATTTACTTCTGTATAACAAGTAACTTCAGCCTTCACAGCATCATTCTTAAAACCACTTGAAAAATAAGGTGTAGAGGCTGTGATTGACTGTGTGTTGCTTTCCCTCCTTGTTTGTGGAAAAAAAAGTTCTCTGAATGGTGCCTGAGCTTCAAGCACTAATTGCCATCACATCACACACCATCCATTTCAAGAAAAGAGGTGCCAACTGCTAGGGATCAGATTACAGTGGAAAGACCCCAAACCTTTCAGTAAATCTACAGAATAAAATCAGGCCCTGTGCTTTGTTTTATGAAGAGTCTCTTTCACAGCAGAATGTTTCAGGGAAGGTTCACGATGTCACATTAATCATAACACTGAAAAATCTGGTATTCACAGCACATCTGCTCTGCTTTTATTCGCTGTACTTGACCCCATCATGTGTCCTTGGCATTAGTTCACCTAACATAAAAGTATCTGGAACTGCATGTGGTGAGGTCGGCCAACATTGTCAGGTTTAAGCTGAGCTCTGACTATAGTATTTTCACATTCCCAGAGCTGGTGGGTCTCAATAGCACTCTGCTTAACAGAAAATGACACAGAAAAACGAACAATCAAAGCAAAGCGAATGCTTATGAAAATTGTAGAAAAGTAGGTTATGCTACCCATTTCTGCCTCAGCAGATATCCAAAGGTGGGATTCCCAACAGCATGTATGCAGCTGTGGGTACAGCTGTATTTTGCTGTCAAGGTGCTGACTCCCAGGGAGCCTGCTCTGGAGCTGAGGGCATCCGAGCATCCCACATCTGAGTTCCACAGAGCTGCACAACTGGAATTAGTTCAACAGATTTTACACTGCGCAACATAGGCATACCCTTAAAAGCACAGGTCTCGGAGATATTCTCTAGTGCAGAGCAAAGGGACATCAAGGGGGCTGCTTAGAGTGATTTAATTTGGTGGCCTGACAGAACTGGCATGAATGAGGTAAACAGATGGACCACTTTCACCTACAGTGACTGCTCTGATTTAATTTAGACCCAGGCAAAGCAGCCAGGCTGAATAGTTCATCCTCCAAAAACATAGTTTTGGTTGCATATTTAGGTTACATCAGGCAAGAATTCACTTAGATGAAAATAAAAGGAAAAGCAGAAAAATGGTGGTCTTTTATTTGGATGTTTTCTTGCTGGAGTATTTTGATTTCTCCTGTCTGAATAACATTAAATCAGTGTAGCTAAATCAAATGTCAATGTACCATTTTAAGACATAAAAAAAGAAATGAAACTGAAATTCAATATTTCATGTTGAAGAGGCAGTTTCCTTAGATGCAAAACGTTTTTTACTCAGATTCCTAATTCAACCAACAAAAAAAACCCACCAGAAAATATGTGAACAGTTTAAATAAAAGTGACAAGAGAAGCTGGTCTTTAGTCTGAGAGATCTGTGTTTCCATTAACGGCTGTATATAGCTCTGCTTAATTTCCAATGCTATCCACAGTCCCCAGGGACAATTCCTTTAGCAGATAAAAAAAGAATAAGAAAACCAAAAACAAGGTGGCTCTTAGCTGAAATTGTCAGGCTGGGTATCTCTGTACTGCCAGAGCCCTATCTGGGAGGTGACGGGTTTGCAGGAGACGTCTTCTGGATGGGAAATATGCACTGGCAGAACATTCCCAGGTGAATGCACCGACTTTGAATAAAAGACCTGTCAGTGTAGCCAGGGGGTTGATATCTTTCAGAAAAGTTATGATTAATCTCTCTGCAGAAGAGTTATATGCTGGGTCTATTCTTGTGCTGTCAGTCTAACACTTGCTACTTTTTGTCCCTTGTTAAAACAAAAGTTCTTTGTAGTGTGATGTCCTTCCTGCTGTTTGTGTGGTGTTTTCTTCTGTTCGCTCTCTTCTGTTGTGACCAACCGGCTTTGCTTTCTTCAGTTTGGGTTTTTTTTGTTCATCGTGATTTACGGTTTCCGAATGATGCTTCAAATGCATTTAAAAAACAGGAAACTTTAAAAAGTAAATAAATTTAAAGGTTTTTTTGGTAAATACTATGCAGTATATGTGAACTAAGCTCTGAATTCACATCAAATAATCGTGATTAAAGATCTAAAATCCTGAGAGTTTTGAGGTGTTTAGATCTGTACTTTATGTAAACCAGAGAAACTGTCAATCCCTAAGGGGTAGCACTTGTGAAGTACTAAAAGTCATTTATACTGAAATTGCAGTTCTCCAACCTGATCGGTTCAGGCTCTGCTTCTGCAACAGCACTGTTTTCTTCTAGTTAGGAGACAGATTATTTTTAATCTAAACTGCCTCTTAAATGATGTTGTTCTTAGAACAGAGGATTATTAATGCTGGAGAGGTAGCAAATATTTCTTCCTCTTCCAAGCAAAGTGCACTTTCCTGTGGCAGACTCCCATGGACCAGCTAAACTAATGGGGTTCTGTTTTGCGAAGGAGCGTAATGCACAGTACAGAAGTCAGCAGGAAGTAAATGATGCTTTGCTGCCTCATGTATTCAAGTCAAAACTTTAATTCTATTAATCTGCATTTACCTGTCTTTGTATACAGGAAACAAACAGAAAATAACCCCTAAACAAAGCACTGATTCCATAGGCAGAGCCCACAAAAGACACCCCGGAGCCCTCCAGTTTATCTAGTCAGTGCCTGGAAGGCAGAGCTGAACTGGCAATTCCTTCCCTTCCAGGGGCTCTATAAAGAAAGAAAAGGCCATGGTGAACAGGAGCGGGGAAAGAAAGAGCAGTTCTGCTCATTACTGTGAAAAAGGAGCTGTCAAAGTGTCACCTTCTTTCATCCTTCCTCCCTCGCCAGCCTTTTTTTGACCCAGGGAATGGAAGCTCAAATCAAACAGTCAGAATGAATGATGAAACCGCATAGTTTGTACAAAACAAAACAAGAGGCTGTTGAGAGTGGTAAAAAGGGGGCCCACCCGAAGGCAGCAAACAACATCCAGCTGTTGGTTTCCTTGATTTCATTACGAGGGAGGCTGGTGCTTGAACAGCCATGGTGGGAAGCCAGACCCCCTTCCTTTTACATCCATAAACACCGCCTGGAAGGATCCTGCATGCATAACATGAACTGGAATGTGTGGATATAGATCTTTGTTCAAAGAGAAGAGGATTAGTAGGATGAGCAGTGTAATGAAGAGCTCAACTATCATCAACTCAGGCTTCAGAAAGGGTCAGAGTACTGGTTCAAAATAAAGTTTTAACACTGGCAACAAGAATGGCTAATTTTAATTAAGTTCTGTGTTGGAAGGAGAATGGTTTAACAGCTCACAGTAGGCAAGATGAATGTGAACTGGGAGAGCTGCTGAAATATGGAAAGAAAATCATGTACTGTATTGTTTCTAAAAGCAGGCTTATGAATTATCCATCAATTCAACATGCAGAGGCCCGAGTTCACTTTCGGGTGTTTATTATTTTTGGTGAAGTTAAGCAAACCAGTGCTTTTGAGTGTTTGTTTTGTGCTTTAACCAACCCTAAAATAAAGCACCTTTTCAAAGACAAAAATCCTCCCAGTACCCTGGGAACATATGGGTCTTTGCCATGCTTACAAAAATGCTAGATCTTTTTTCCATCACTTTATAAATGGAACTGTGAAACCACGATGTGGCCCAGAATATAAATACAAAGTGCTGGGTCAGAGGTGAGTGCTATAAAACAGGTATAAAAATAGTTTGTGTCTTAGACTGCATATTCTTAAGTTTAAAGGGCTTTTTTTCCCCCCCTCAATTAAAGAAATGCATACCATATACATCATTAATGTACTTAGTGGATGACGTGCATTATAGATTTTATATTTTAAAAATATCAATTTGTGTTAAAAGACAGGGCACCCTGTCATACATTAAAAATCATGACCTCGCAAAGTATTTCTATGCCATTAAAAATACTGCAGAAGACACTATAGTTCAGAGGAGAGTCTGAATTAATCTCTGGAATTAAAAGCAGTAAAGTTCCACCTCAATAATTTGATTCATGTCTCAACTAAAAGTGCATTTGAATGACAAAGCTTGGATTCAGATCAGAATACTCACTGTCTGAGGAGGAGCTGGTTATGTGACTTCAGTTTTATTCTAATTCTAACCATGACTGGTTGTCTGCCTTGGCTAGTACTTGAAAACATGTTTTATTTGGAGAAATATGTTTTATATCACATGGTAATCAAAGTTACAATATTGTGGGTGTCATTTGATTTCTAGAGAAAATAATAATGAAAATAAAAACTAAAAAATTATTTAATTATCCAAGATGTAAAAACAAGGATCAGCTGTGAAGACTTGCAGCATGATCTTGCAATACCAAGACACTGAATGATGGCAGGTGATACTTACTGTGTTAATGAAAACTGATGCACTTCACGGGGTAGGGGGAGAAAAACCAACCCAAAAACCAGTTCCAGCTTCAGTGGAACAGATACAGTGCTGGATTCTGAGTTTACTATAACTGCTCAGGAATTACATCTTTGAGCTTTATAACTCTAGGAATCTACCTGTTCAGATGCTGACTTGCGGTGAGGAAAGCAAACATAATATTAAAATGTATGAGGAAAGGAAAAAGGAACAGAGAACAAGACAAAGAAAATAATTACGCACATTCACAAGACACCTGTATTGGAAAAAGGAAATTGTGATCCTTCCACCTAAAACAGAGCAAAACTAGAAAAGGCATAGAAAAGGCAACAAGTGTGGAAAAAAAGGCATGGAAACTACTTTAGCCACTTGCAGAAGTGGAAAAGAGATAGCTGAGTAAAGATACAAAAAAGCTCTATAAAGTTTTCATCAAGATCAAGAAGATGAGTAGGGAAGAATTGTTCGGTCTCTTCCAATGCAAGAACCATGAGTCATCACATGAAAGCAGCAGGCAGGTTCAAAGCAGACAAAAAAAGTTGGTTCTTACACAGCGGGTAAAGCAAGCTGTGGAGTACCTTCCTGCAAGGTGCTTAGCTTGATGAAAGGTTACCTGGATTAAGAAAGCAACTAAAATACCAATTTAAAAATAACCAAGCAAACCTTAGCAGGTATTAAATAGAACAGTGACATCTCTACCTGAGTCACCAAGCAAATCTACAGACATACTGCAGCAAAAGGCCAGGGAAGGACTAAGGGTGCAATAGAGTACATGAGCATCAGGGGAAATGGATGTATAAGTATTCTCTTTGAACTTTTAATATACATAAAATGACAAAATATAGTTTGATATTAGGAGTGTCTGTAACATCACCATGTCTTCATCTGCAAGAATCCTAGGTTATTGCTCCAAGAATGAAGCTTCCCTCAGACACCTACAATTGAAGAGGACCCAGGCTCTGAGCTTAGCCCTGACTTGGACTTAAGACTGTGGGTTTGGAAGAATCGTTGACATTTTCCCTTCACATCAGTTTCCCCATCTAAAAAATTAAGATTATAATGACCACAGAAGTAGGCGGCTATTACCCACCTTAGTTAATGGTTCTACAATTACCTTTAAGATAGGAAAAGATGGACTACAAGCTTACAGATGCTGTTTAATTCTTTGTGCACCTAAAGGAGAGATGGCGAAGTGCTGTTGCTGCAGAATATCCGATACCTGGATATCACCAGGATTTAAAACGGATGAACTATTACTCGGCAAGAAGAATTTCTGAGTTATAGTGATAGATTTTGGAAAATCTCTGAACCCCCTACTTCAGTGTGGGCACCAAACTGACTCTCAGCTTTAGATGCAACTTTTCCCTGTTAACAACCTACTACAGGATTTCTTGCACACTCCTCATAAGCATTTGCTTCCGGGACATGATGAGTAGGATACAGAATTAGAGAGCTGAAGAGTCCAGCCAAAATCTAGTATGACAAAACCCTGCACAAGTCCCTGCCTTTAGGTCACAATTTCACATTGGAGAGACCACTTAACAGATGCCTGTTGTCCCATCTGAAATCACTTAATTTCCATTCAAACCACAGAAGTTCCCCGCTGAGCTGGAAACCAGCACACACCATTCCATGTAGATGTCAGGTTTTGTGTAAGAGACAACCATACCAATATTGCAAAGATCCTCTTTATCCCTTCATGCCTACAGCAAAATTTAATCTGAAAAGCTAGGCTTAGAGTTTCTGACATGCTGGCAGAGCAAATGTTTTCCTACATAATTGAAAAAGATCATTTGTAGGAGTGTTGGCCCAGTGGTTACCAGCACAGGCTGAGATCCGGGGACAAGCAGAGAAGTTTCAAAATACTGTGTGTTTATCAGAAATAGAGTATGTACTTTAACATTTACCTTTATTTGGCCTTTGTGCTGTTTGCAGCTGTCATGGACATATGCTGGTATTCCTCTGTTTACATTTTCTCACCTCACTCCAAGTTGCTTGGTATGTGCAGACATATGCAACATTAAAGATTCTGTTTGATAATTCAGAGGGCTGTGTGATACCTTACAGTCACCGTGCATATGCAACAGCCTCACCCCTATCGGCCCATAAACGCACGTCCAACATGGTTTCTCACACTCTGTCGGGGCTGCCAGAGAGAGAAAATGGTGTTTTATAACCCTGGAAAGAGGGATTTTTCTCATTTCTAGTCCAGGTAGAAATACAGCATTTTATCTCATTAAAAAGAGGAATGAAGATGTTCTAAAAACATATTAATGGGGAATCCTCTTCCTTTAAAACCCCTACACGGTACAGCCTGATTATATAATGGAAGAGAATCAGACTGAGATGGCTGGCTGTAAAACAGAAATCTTAAGTAGATTACATGTTACAAATTATTAAATATATGGCACGCATTCAGATTACTTGCATTAGTCAGTATTCATGAGCAAAGCAGTCATTCCCAACTAAGACCAACAGCGTTGCTTTGAAGTACAATGAATTTCATTGTAAACAGTACTGCTGCTCCCATAGCAGTAGGCTTTCATTGATAAATATATTACGAGCACTCAAACTGTACCATTAGACTTATTTCAACCATTATAATAATTCATGTTACCAGAATAATAACTATTCTGTTTTAAATAATAAGATGAGAAAGTAACTTTGTCTAATAGATGTTATTACTTTGTTCTGTGCAAGTATGGCCAAGGTATATTTTGAACTCTGACAGTGAAGTTATTTCAGAAGTCTATTATTACAGAGGTTACTGTATACTTGCCAGAACCGAAAATATAAAATACAGGCTGTACCCTGAAAATTTTAGTCCTAGATAAATGTATATGTGATAAAGGAGCATGATGAAGTTATCTGTTTAGATTATTAAGAAAAATCTAATTTAAAATCTATTCACATAAATGTATGTCATGGAGAAGACCGCATGCTAGGAATTCTAGAGAACTCCATCATGAATATCAAATACAGACAATTTAAAAAGCAAACAATAATTTAGCAGACTTACGCTTGGACTAGGTAATTGCTGTAAGTCCCCTCCAACGGAACCATTCTGTCCTACAAGGAGAATTCACCAGTTTTGTAAACACCGCATTGTAGTTTTCCACTTCAGGAAATTTAATTTTTAAAAATAAACCATGTTTTATCAGATTACAAACTTGCACGCCTAATCCCCACAAAGTTTTCCTTTATGGATTGTTTTGTGCTTTTAACTTAGGGAACTTTCTTCCATTGTTACAGGTGATACGCTGGCAAATAAGTATAAATACCTAACAGCATGTGCTGCTCTACTAAAACTTATATATGTTTGTTGCTGCATTTTATATATGATGCTAAAAATCGATCTCCAGACCACTTTTCAATTGGCCACAGGGAACAGAAAAGCATTTAATTAAAATAATCTAAATTTGGATTCCAGAGTTCTTGCTCAGAATGGGATGCCCTAGTGCATCCCATGCACTAGATGAGACTGGTTTGATGGCACTTTGAGGTCTGTACTGGCATTACACTTAAGTTTTTAAGTTTTTATTTTATTTTTATACCTCTTGTAGAAGAAAAGGGAAATATGTTGCCTCAAAATGACAATGCTTTGATTTCAGCATTTCTTATTTAGGGTTAGAGAATGTCTTGGAGAACATTGAGTATAGTTTGGAGAGGTGCTAATCATTCTCAGTGGGGAGGGATAACGCCATCAAAATTCACGATACAGTTCTGTGAAATTGTGAAACTGTTTAAATACTCAGATAAGCTTTTACACATCTATAAGGATAAGATTTTATATGCCCATTAAAACACCACAGAAGCCCATGTGCATACATCGGAATAGGCTGGTCAGACACTGGTATAGGCTGCCCAGGGAGGTGGTGGAGTCACCATCCCTGAATGTGTTTAAGACTCGTTTAGATGTGGTGTTAGGGGATATGGTGTAAGGGAGAACTTTGTAGAGTGGGGTTGATGGGTGGACTCGATCCCAAGGGTCTTTTCCAACCTGAGTGATTCTATGATTCCATGATTGTGTGTAGAATTTTCCAAATGCTGATTATTGGAACCTGGGAAAAGACTGCTCCAGACTTGCTCTGTGCCTGTATTTCTTTTTTGAAGCATCCATGATAGCTCCCTGTTACAGACAGGTCGGCGCACAAGATGAAACTGGAAGCATAGTGTGGTTGTTCTTAAGTTCTTATCTTCTTACATCCATTTCAGTACATTCTTTGTTTGGATTTCTGCAACTTGTTATTATATGAATGGGGATGTAACATCATGAATCATACTCAAATGAGGCACTGTGTGGCTTAAATCGAGCCACTGATACCATTTTCACAATCTCAAATTTGGGTTCTACACAAGGAAGCTCCAACTTGTGGGCTTACCTCTGTGTAAGAAGGTATGGAAAGTTGATTACCATTTTTAATTACAGGAACAACTAAAAATCCCAATAATAATTGGGGCCTCATTCAACTTTATAAACAACCTCAGCTTCGAGTCACTTCTAAAATTCAAATCAATCCTTCCAAAAACTCTCTTTGCTATTTTAGAATGCAATAAAACCTGGACCGAGGTGAATGTCGCATCATCCTGGGGTTCTTTGTAACCATTTGATCACACAATTTAACTTTCACACAGCTTGTATCTGCTTAACGGACAGGAGAGTGGGCAAACAAACCAGGGCACGTTTGCTATGAATGTGCTCACAAATCCTCTAAACACAAGTTTAGGGAGTGGTTACACGACATCACAGTGATGTCTCTGGGTTTAAAATTGTAAAGGGAAATCCTCAGTCCTTCTGCAATTTAAGCTAACTATTTTTGATCTTTTTTTACATAGGCGATGTGAAATGCAGGAAAATAATACATTTTTTTGAAGTAGTAGCACTAGAAGAACGGAGATAAAACCCTATTTGATCTCCCAGGTTTTGAGCCAAAAGAATTTGACAGCAGCAGAATTCAATTACAATTTCTTAAGCACAGAGGTATCAGTTCCCCCTTTGATTTATCAAGGGAGTCATGCTGATGTTAGCATGAGTAAGTCACATAAATCCGGTCCACACCAGTAGCACAGATCCCTCAGACTGGGATGTGCTGGCACAACCTCATTTCCTGAGCAACAGTGTCACCATAGACTCTCTCCCCTGGTATTGAAAACAAATACAGTTAGTTGCAGAGGTAACAAACCCCAAAACTTCCAGTGTGACAGGTACGGCTCTGTGGAGTGACCAGATACGTACTGGGAAGGTAAGATACAGTGAACAATATTCCAATTGTCTCCATCTATAAAAATGGGTTAGTCACAATCAACAGTGCAATGTGCACAAAGCAGACACACTGAACAAGCAGCTCTTGTTTTAACAGCCCAGCTATCAGAGTCCTACATCTAGCTACCATTTGCAACAGGAAAGTTATTTTATACGTTCAACTGAATAAAAGCAGACTGTCAATATCCTTAAACCAAGACAGCCAGAAAAAAACCCTATTTCCTAGAATCTTGCACAGTCTAGGCTGGAACATACAGCAATTGAAACACTTCCACAGAATCAAATTGCCTGGACCTGATTAAAAGGCTGCATGCAAAAAACTCTTTTGAAAAGTAAGGGAAGGCATTGAAGTTCCGCCGCAGGTCAAGATTTTGCCAAGCCCTTTACTAAACAGTAATGATACACTCTGAAGTAACCTTTGATCCTGCATGGCCTTTCTAACAACTGAAGTAAACAGTGGTCTTAAGGGATACTGGGAACTTGTATGCAGACCATCATGCCTTTCCTACACTGCTATGGACCCAAGAGCCTAAATTCCCATTATTCTGACGAGCATATATAAATAATTTTTAAACCTGCTGCCAGAAATCTCACCACAAGATATGCTCTGTCATCACCAGTATATACACCTGAAGGCTGCTTGAGGCAGTTGCAAATGACGTGGTTTTAAAGTCATCTAAAACAGATCTGCATGTGATATATCCTTTCTTTCTGTTACTAATGATGTGTTTGGGTTTTAACTAGAGATCTGGGAATGATCTGGCATTTTAAACAAATGCTTTTGCTAGAAAATGAAATTTATGCACCATGGTTTTTATGTTGGTTTTTTTACCAGCTTGGACCCTTCATCAAATCTGGAGCCTGTCACTTCTCAAACAAGCATTAATAGTGGTCCTTACATCTGGAACTAAGGTCATTTCTATTCCTAGTCAGATGGGGACCCGAAAATAAACAGTATTTATCCTAAATATCCCAGTTTTCTGGCCAGGATGAATGCAATTCAATGAGCCTTTGCTAATGCAAACCAGATTTCTGCATGCTCAGGGGATGCTGTCATTAATCCTTTGAGGACATAAGCATACATCTGGCTTAGTTTACTGCCAGCATCTTTTTTTAATGACACTCCAGATATATGATGTTTAATGTACTTATGCCTATTTCAGGGAATTTACAATCAAAAATGCAGGCACAGCATGTTAAGTCCTACCTTTAGCTGTTGTTGCCAGCCTAATTGCTGTAGTACATAGAAATTCACTCCGAAAGGATTATTAGTCTCTCTCAGTTACTGAACAACATGGGATGCTACAGAGCAGCAAACGGCCACGTAATGAAAGACCGTGGCAAGTCCCTTCAGGTAATAAGAACAATCAGGATCATTTTAAGACCCATAACTGATGGTTTGGAGGGGAAGGGGGCTCTACTGATAGATTTCAGGCTTAATGATGCAACAGTGCTGTACTTTGCAAATACTATATTGATTCCCCCCCATTTAGTTTTTCAAAGTATCTACAAAAAACAAAACCAAGAAAAAAATCCACATTCACTGCAAAGACCTACTACTGTTTGGGGTTGGTGGGTTTTTTGTTTGGTTGGGTTTTTTTGGTTTTTTTTAAGTCTACCATCTCAGATGAAACAGCATCTTTAGATTCTGTGTGAGATATTTTGACAAAGTCCAGACTGTTCAATAGTTGTGACTGCAGCAGAACAAAAGCCATCAGGTTTTATTGTGGGACTAAGCTGAAAGCAAGCCAGCAACACTGTGGCCTATCAGTCCTGTCTCTGCTCTCATTTCCATGGGACTATTTCAGATCTACAAAGCCTTTCTCACTCGCTCTAGTGGAAACTTTTAAAAGTATAATATGCCATGCCTGAAATGTTTCCATGAAATTCTTTTATGTAGCTAGTATAGCTTTAAAAATTATAACAGCAGCATTGACAGTCAAGTAGTATGGGTAAAAGGGGTTTTGATTTAGATGCTTTTGGGTTATGAGGATTTTGAATTTATTTCATACACCTCTTGTAACACGATGTTGCTAATTACTAAAAGCCTGCCAGTAAAACTCAGGAACACATTCTGCTTTCGTTTTTTACCTATTTCTGTATTAGAAATGAACACTGATGTTCTCAAATATAAACAGCATACTGTAAAGGCCAAATCCATCTTCTTCCTGAAGTTCAGCTTTATTACATATAGAAAGCGACAGTAAAATTAGTCTCAAATTTTGTCTTAAAGATTAACAAATTTAAGGGCTTCTTCCTCAAAAATTGTCATCCCACATGCTATATCCCCATTTTCTAATGGACTGCTTCCACAGGCTACTAAGCTTCCTAACGGAGCCAGCAGTCAACTGGAATGTCTTCCTCATGTGACTATACCTGCTTTTAAGGTGGAGAACTACAAACTTCCCCATTCCTTTTCAGCACTCACAGTAAAAGTTAGAACAATTTCTCCATGACACATGGAACTTTATGGGAGTTTGAAGATGGATCGGAAAGGAACTTCAGTATGAAATTTCTAGAATGTTTTCATTGAGAAGTATCAAATGTTATCCTAAGCTGTCTTCCTTCTTCTCATACATAAATCTCAGGATTTGAAACTGTATTGTAGAATGTCAAAAAGCCAAGAGAAAAGATGAAGTCTCATATTGGATGCAAGAGGAATGGATCAATGTTTCAAGTTTGGGATCTTACCCAAGGCTGAGGTAGATGAGAAGTTTTCCAAAATAGCTGCCCAGGGCAACAAAGTGGAAATAGAAAACAGGGTGTAAAAACCCGGTTGCAGAAGTTTAAATATTAGTCCCCTACTGTTAATTAAAATGATTAATACATTCTTATAAATACCCAAGGTTTATATTTCTACAATAGCCTTATGATGTTAAATTTAATCATTGTTTTTACCATAAGATAATACAACTGGTATCACCTACTGCTTCAAACAACTGCATTTATTTTAAGTCTTCCTCCTGGTGCTATGTTACAGAGAACTTCTGAGAACTGCTTCCTGTTTTTCATACAGATTTCGCTCTTTTCCTGTGGAAATCTATTGAGGAAACTCTATGAAAACAAAAGGAAGTATCTGTTTCTAAATACCTGTAAGGCTGTCCAAAAGTATCGTCTTTGCCCACCATGGGGCTCCTGCTGAGGGCAGGGTCTGCAGGTGATGTGAGCAGCGCCGTGTCCTGCGGGGGTAACTGTGAGCCCTCACACAGGCTGTACCCAGCTCAGAGGCAGCAGCCCCGCTGCATGGAGGGGAGTCCTTTCTTAGAATAATTTAGGGTAATCTTGATTGGGAAAACATGAATCCCAGTTGCCCAACCTTCCTATGCAGAATTTTCCTAGTAACACCTTCCATCTGCCCCCTCTCTTTCACCTCATTTATTAGCTCTCCTACTTGAGAGGAACCATAGGACTACACTGCCGTCTGTGATGTCCAACGTATGAGCAGCTGTTCAGGGAGGAAGACACAGCAGCACTGAGCCATGTGGGATTAAAGATCTTACCTACATAACGTACCTTTTTTAATAAGCTAATGTTAGTAAGTTCTGCAATACCTTAAGTATACAGCTGCAGAAACAGAATCACTCTGAGAAATGGTTTTTGCATCACTTCAATTACCTTTAAGGTAGCTCTGATTTGCTTCAGACATCTAATTTTCTAGACTGTGGAGCTAGAAAATCCAAAACAAAAGCAGAAAGTGTACTTCATGTATTTCAACATAATTCAGTGTCTGATTCTGGTTTCTGAGAGCCTGCTAGGCTCCACAGAATCTGGATGAAATTTACTCCCTAAGTGCAGCAGTTCTGCTGGATGGCTGAGCGTTTCAAAGAGAAATTGAGCATTAACTACTTGCTTACTCAAGTTTTCTGCTTGTTCAGTTAAAATGTAGTTGAAAAAATGCAGTGGGGGGGGGGCATGGCAGGGACAGGGATGGCATGAGAGTTATTTTAAGTTACTAATAAAATCTACCTGCTCCTTTGTCCTGCAAAAAGAAGTCCTATTATCTTTCAAGGGCTCCTGTCAGGATTTCATTGTACCTTTGTCCTAATTAATAGGGAACACACCTCAGCCTGGGCAGCTCTGAAGGGTCTACGCACACGCAATTTCAGAACATTATCCCAGCTGTACAGTATCTGTGCTGGATAAACGACACCACCACTAGGTTTTACTCTTCCTAATAGAGACCATTATTGATCTTGTTTTTATCCCAGTAATATGTACTCATTTCAAACAGGTTAGGTCACAGTTCCCTTACACTGCCACAATATACACTGACGGTAAGATACAGCATTTACATCCTACGCCAACAGTCCTATAGTCTAAAAAACACAGACATATTTTATAAAAATACATGCATGTGAAAAAGGTATCAGAAACTGGCCTTAATAGAAACTATCAAGATCTGGCCTATAATAATCCATTAGCATCAAGCAGCACAGTCCACTGCCAGGGACACAGCTAATGTTAATATGAGCATGATTACATTTTTAGTCTCTGTCTTTGCTGGCCTGTGTGTGCCCATTTACCTGTGTCCTACATTTATGGCATCTAGTTTTTCAGAAAGAGAGAGAAACAAGTTAGTCATACCTTTTTTCCTCCTTTTCCTTGTATTAATTTCTGTTGACTTTTTACAAACCTTCAATGACCAGTATGGCCACCCTGCAAATCCCAGGCAATTCTGACCGATAGAAGAGGGTGCTTTTCCCAGGGCAATATTAAAGATTGCCTAAGCCCCACATGAATCTCCATGTTATGTTATTGAACATCATGGAAATTAATACAATATAATCCTATTACAGAAGCTGAAAAATGGCTTATAAAGAAAAAGCTTGAGGAAAGCTGTTAAATGAACTTGTATAAAACATAACCTGAACTTGGATCAAGTCAATTATTTGAAAATGGTAAGACCAAAATCTTTACTTAATAAAAAGTTTAGGGAGGTGTGTAACTTTATGTAAGGATTGCAACTCATACAATGAAACTAAGATGTAGTTAAACTGGTTTTCTGTCAAAGAGTGCAAATTTGGTTAAAATTATGCACCTGCTTAAGTACCCTGCTGTAGAAGAAAAAGATTCTGTAAAGTTTAAACTTAGATGAAGCTTAAGTAAAGTTGTTGATAAATCCAATGCAAACCTGCTTGGACTGAGATTCATCAGAGAAAGAAACTGGAGTTACTGGTGACAGAAGCAGAGATCCAGCCGGGAGAAAGCAGGTGAGGCAGAGGGCTAAAAATACAGTGCCAGGAATCAGTTCTCACATGCAGGGAGCAGCTACTTACAGTTATGTTACATTTCTGTCATTGGTTTTTCTACCTCCAAACAACATTCCTTATTCAACTATATTACCAATAAAAGATTCAATAAAAGCTGCTGCATTTGCTGTCAAAATATACCTAGGACCCTAATAAATGCAGGAATACCAGGCAATCTTTTCTCATCTCTGTGGACTGGCAAATAATGTATGAACATTTTGGAAGGAAAGTAATTAATTTGAGATTACCATAAAGGCACTATTATTTTTTGCAAGTCACCTACCAGAACAATAAAGGCTTCAAGAAAGCAAAGGACAGGCTGCTTTCGGGAAACTTTGAACTGTTTCAAAAAAAAGCATCAGAATAGCAGGCACGGAGCTTAAAAATGAAGAAGTTTGCAGAATTATGCACTATCTAATAGAGAAATAGCCCTTCTAAAGATCCAAGGATGTTTTTACAAACATCAGTGAAACAGAAAACACAACAGTATGAGGTAATTGTTATTCTTGTTTCCTGATACAGGATCTGAGGAACATGGAAGCTGCAACTTCCCCACGTTCACAGCAGATGGCTGCTGGCACTGACACTTCAGGTCTCACAGTAACTGCGCATCCCCTTTGCACTCTGGGGACCTGGGCTCAGCAGCAGCCGCAGGACACCTCTCCCATGTGCAGCACTTGGCAACTTGCAGGGCCCACACGACTAGACAGGCCTTTTGCAGCTGTCCTGTGAGAGCTTCTGAAAGTCTCACTTAGATGCAAAATTGAAGGTTGTAGCCCCTCCTGTTAAGATACATTAATGTCATATTTTCCCAAAGGCTTAGGAAGAGCTGGTCAGAAGTAAGTTGCAACCAGCTGAAGGCACAATGTTGCTGTTAAGTGGGCCGTCTTCCTTTGCTGTCACTCCAAATCCATGAGGCTCTACATCTATGAAGTTCCAAGATAAGTCCTGAAGGAATTTACATGCCAGTAAATAAGTACTTTCAGAGTTTATACCACACTCAGTAATATCTAAAGTTTTGCATACATCAAACAGAGAACTGAGAAACAGTGTTTTGTCAGACGTTTTTAGCCCTAAGAGTTGAATTCAGTAAGATCTCCACCCTGCTGATAAGTACTCCCTGACTCTGTTTCGGAAGAACACTTTTCTTTATCTAGGAGACATTAAAAAGATCACTGGCTATTTGATCTTTACTGACATACACTCTAGCACACAGGAGATAACAAAAGAATTCCTTGGGATTAAATAGCACAGGTCTACGTGAAGGAATACATGAGGGGGTTTGTTCATTATACAAGCAATGGCAGAAGGAAATTATCTACAGGAGCACAGCTCTGCTGCTCTTCTTTATCCAGCTCATGTGCCTTATATCAAGTGTCTTGGCTACAGCTATAAGTGGTTTAGAATTTCATGGTGCTTTAGTTATTGGTGTTTGGTTGTAGGCTTTCAAGTATCTTTCTGTAAAACACAAGTCAGGATACCAGGAGAGACAGAATTGTAAAAATAAAAGTTTGGAGATCAGGAAGGACAAATAGACTTAGGAGAACATACACACGACTCATGTGTACATAGCTGGGGGGTTGTGTGTTTGTTTTCACATGCCTCTGTTGCTATTCCTTACAGGCTAGGCTAAAAGGAGATCAAAAAATACCTAGAGAGAGGTTTTTGCCAATGAGACTGTCTGCCTGACTAGAAGCAAAGAGGGCTGGAAATGTTGAGTGAGAACTTGTTCTGGTATGAGTTTCAGCCTCATTTGAGCCCCACGCTTCCTGACAAGCTGGAGAAGTAAATTGTTGGCACTGCTTGCCTGAAATGGACTTGCAACGTATTGCCAATACAGAGTCTTCAGCAAAATCCAGGACCAGAAGGTCCTGTCATGGGGTTGGAGGATGTTGACCTGAGGAAGGGCACCCACAAGTCATAAAGTCCCTTGTGGAAAGCAGGCTGGCTCAGACCCAAGTGCTGCAGTGGCAACCAGCCGGCTGGATCCCGGCCACTGGAGAATGCCATCTGTCCCTCTCCTCTGGTGTAGCTCGGAAAGAGCTGTTATGGCAAACAGCTGTTATGGCATGGTGTGAGGACCAACAGAAGTCATCTTAACTCACCTGCACATAGCCAGCTACTCTGAATTACTGCTGCGCCCACGTGGCCTGTTAGGAAAGTCCACCATTTGGCTCTCTGGGCTGAAAAGGTTTAGCCACATTGGTGTAACAGGGAAATGCTGTTATTTAACCAACAGTTAGTCAGTGGGTCAGTACAATACTGAATAAGGCCTTTCTGCTCTTAGTGGGTCAGTACAATACTGAATAAGGCCCTTCTGCTCTATCCCACCATATCAGCTCTTAAGACAGACTGCTGTACTGCTTCACGTTATTGTGGGGTTTAGCACCAGTCTCAAGTCACATACACTCTGCTGAGGCTCATGGGCTTTTGGAATAACTCTGACATCGCCAGCTTAACACAAGCTTCAGTTATACCAAATTAAAATAACTGCTCCAATATGGAAGGAAGGGAAACTCAAGAGCTGAGCTGTGTAACAGATAAGAAGAGGGAGTAACGGGTTTGTGACTGCCATTTCCATGACTAGGAGGAAAGTTGAATCCAGGTTTTTAACTTAGACTTCCAAGAAATTTTGTGCAAGCTTTAGCAAATAGCTTTTGTGCTAATACTTCAATCAAGAACAAGTGATACTTATATTTTTCTAGCTTTACTTAGATCTGCATTGTGTGCAGCAAAACTCTAGACTTTCAGTGCAAATATCTGAATTTCTAGTGAGCAGGGTGTGGCAATAGAGTTCTTTATTCCAGTGGAACAGCATCTGGAAATCATTTCCTTTATTTTGTCACAAAAGAATTCATTAAGGGGCAGGAATATCTGAATGACATAATTCCGAAGTGATGTGTATTTCTCCTGGATAGTTCAGTGATTATTAACCATAAAATACCCCACACAGAGCAAAAAGCAGTCTTATTCATCAGGGATATACTCAAGAACTACTGCTGTGCAATATAATCCCTTCCTAGACACAAGATTTATAAAAGCACTATAATTACCTCATCTATTTAGCCTAATTATCAAATGTTATCTTCCACCGAGCAGCCAAATGAGTGATAGTTTATTAATAACGGTAAACTAAAGTTTCAAGGCCAAAAAAGGTTAAGGAAAAACCCAAACAGCGAGACTTGGAGATCTTGAGCTGCATTTCAGAGCTGGAAGGACAGTATTCTGTAAGTCACAGAATGAAACCTGCCCATGCAGTTTTAATTAGTCATTTATTTGTAAGAAATTTATTTATGTATGAGTGTGTGTATCCATGCATAAGAGCTCTGTTTTGTAGCTGGGTGGGTCTTGCTTAATGCACTGATACTTACCTTAAATGTAAATGTGGCCTTAGCTGTTTCACTGAAAATGAATGATTAGTTTTTTAGAATACTCTTCACAGTACCATACCAGATTAGAAAGATTATCATAATCTTTTTCTGCTAATTTTAGGTGCCCACTTTGAATTATCTAAATGTTCCCAGTACCTAGTATGTCAGGGCAAACCACACCAACCATAACTTCCATGAAGAACTTCAGCTGCAGTTCTCATGCCCCGTAGTCTCAAATTCCGTGCCAAAAAAAAAAAATCAGGACCCAATATTATCTATACACATATAACCCAGTAATTATGCGTAGGCAGCCTAACTAAAGTAATTTGCCCAGCATTATGCAGGGGCTCTGGCAGAGACAGGACTAGAATCTACTTCCTCAAAGGAGCATTTAGTTGCTTTAACAAGGACACTATCCATTCATGGAATCACGGAATTTTTCAGAGTTGGAAGGGACCTCTAGAGATCATCTAGTCCAACTCCCATTCTGTTCCTGTGTCTCACCTGACTTGCTCCTTACAGCTTCTGCAGCAGATGAGAAAGAAACCTCCTGGCAGAAGTTTCCTTCTCTCTAAAGTTGTTGGCCATCCACAGAAATCATTCATCCCCTGCCTTGAATGAGGCAAACATCCCACAGGAAAAACACACTGCAATTTTACAAATAACTATATTGTAATGCACGCGCAACCTCCTGACATCTTTTAAGTTGAGAACCTTAAAAACCCAAATACACTCAAAACACAGAATTTGTACCAGGTAGCATCATCATAACATCTGTGTTTTCTACCAAGAGGGTCAGATTCTCTGCATTCTCTGCATAGATTTCTGCTCTGAGTCAACTGAGCAACTGACAGCACAGTAAATTATCACCTTCCATGTGGACTTGCACTGGGGGAGGGAGGAGAAACTCATTTGTGGATGGTTTTCCCAAACATTTACTGATAGGACAGTAATGGCAAGACAGTAAAATAGCATCCCAAATTTTATCAGGGCGTGTGTTTGGCCCTTAAGCACTTTTTTCCATATATTTCATCTTCTGTCCCTTTATCTCTACCCCAATCCTGTCTCCTTTCTCCATATTCAAGCCTGTTGCTGCTATAATTCTCACTCTCACTTTAACCACTGTCCCTACGCAGGGTGTAATTCAATCGCGTGTTTCCATCAGCAGTAAAACCCAGGTCTCTCCCCTCACTTGCTCCTGTTCCAGCCGGTGTTTTGCCATCTCCTGAAAGATGCAACTCTTAGGGTTATGCACAGTTACAAATTTCTAACTTCTCTTAAAAAATGAGAGGGATGAGATATTTTAAACACACCTCATTTCATAAATCCAGTTCATAGCAGCACATCGCTTGCACAACTCGGAGCATACAGGATCAGGCATGAGAAGATGCAGAATGGCAGGAAGGTGTTAAAGGAGAGAGGTGGTAAGGAGTTTTTCTTCCAAATTTATTTGGAACTACTCCTTCAGGCCTAAAAAGCGCCTCTGGTCTTTTCAATGTGTCAAAGCCACCACTGCCTGAGCTAGCGTCCTTGCCAGGGAGAGCACTGAGAAGGCAAAAGGGAAAATCTCCCCGACCCCATTCTTGGTGGGTAGCGCCAGCTTGCCCAGCAGAAACACAGCTTCACAATTGTTGGCAAAGTTTTAGATATTTCTTCATGGCCACGGACTGGAGCATGTTCACTACTTCAAAGCACTTAAAAACAGTCAGTGATCCAGACAAAGGAGATAAAAGTCCTTTTAGAATGCATTTACTTTTGTTATTCTTGCTTACCTGAAACCTAAAAGATCAGAGAAATTCAACCCAAAAGGCATGGAAAGCAATATGCAATGGAAGATCTTTGCATCTAAATCTTTGAGAATCAAAAAAGCCAGGAACACCAGTGTACCTCCCAGGAAATACATTTTTCTAATCTCATCTCAGATTTTAAGAAGTTGAGTAACAAGCAAGCAGTTGACAAATGACAATAAAGAACTAAGAGCAGCTAATTTCTGAAAAACAATTTCACCTGAACAGTCTGAGCTTCCAGAAGTTCCTCTTTAGAATGGACAATGTGGACAGTAAAAGGTACATTTCTAGTCTGTAATTTCACTATGTCTGCACAAAGTTTATGTTGTCTCAAAAATGCTAAAAATCATCACAGAAAGAGCACTTTATGGCAACAAGGCGTAACAGTACCATTGCAAGATTTACCTCTTCATATACAACATGGAGAAAGGAGGAAAGATTCCGCAAGAAGACACACTGCCATCAGCAAAAGGATTTTTTTTTCTAGATGATGGTGATTTTGGCAAGAAAATAAAAATCATCAGCCAATAACAGGAAACCTCCCAGAACTGTAATCACTATTATAGAGACTATTTAGCTACAAACTTCTACTGATTTCAGTATAAATCCAGGATATTTAGTCGTCTTTATTATAGCTATTAAAAATTCATACTTTAAAAAATTATATTTAATGCTTTACAGATCAAGCAATTTAAAACCGGAGATTAAGCAAATTAAAATCTGAATTGATCATAGAAAGTTCATTCATACAATTTCTGTTGGAGAGGGGTTCACAGCTTACAGCACCAAACTAAATATAGATGTATTCAGAAAACCTACGCAGACACTGAACTCCAGAGTGAAAACATGTTTGATCTGAACGTTAAATGAAAAGTCATAAATAAAACAAAAATATCCACACCTTCTAATCCCTTTCATTCCCTGCAGGGAATAAGCCAAAACTGAAAGTATTCCAAGTTCCCTGAACTCAGACAGTTTGGGTAAAATAGTACAAAAATAAAAATCACACCTCATTTTGGTTAAAAAACACAAGTCACACACTTTTAAACTAAAGTATAACATAGTTTATATAACTATACTTAGGGCAATGTACATATTCACACAGCTCTTTGATCTGCTCCAAGCATGTCTCTAAAAGAGACTAGTTAAAGGCCCATGAACATGAAGCTAAGTAATTCCTCAGAGTTATTTTATGATTAGTCAGGAATTATTTAAGTTAAAGATTTGTTTAGTGCCAGAAGCAGGTGGGTTTTGCTGCAGTTAAAAGCTTCCATAACAATAACAGGAGTACCAGTTAAAAGCCAATTAGTCATGGACATTACTTTAAGGTCCAGTACTTTGCAAACTCTCCCCTCTTCAATTTTCCTTCTCTGGAGCTGCCCATTATCCCCAGTACAAAGGCTTGAAGATGCCTGTGGACTGTTTGCCCGTCTCCATGGAAGCCTGGCCACACTGCACCCTCCACAAATGCTTCCCAGGCATCTTCAGCCTTGTTGCCCCTCTGATCTTTGCCCTAAACAAATGTGCTGTTTATTCACTCTTCTTCTCATTTATGAAGCCCCATTTGATGCTGTATGAATACTAATGAGAAAAGAATTAAACCTATGTTTAAGAAAAAGTGAAGATTCCTCTGTTTAGCATTTACCATGACAGCAAAAGCACACCAGTTATGCTGCTCTCTGAATTCTAACCTCTGCCACTTGAAAATCAAGAGTGCAGATTTTGCATTAAAGAAAATAAGAAGCTCCCAGATATGAAAAAATGATCTAGTGGTTAAGTCACATGAGAAATCAGGAGATCACGGTGTTTCATTGTTCTGCTACCCAAGAGCACCATCACGACTCCATTCGTGCCTTTATCACTTCACTTGAGAAGGAGGACTAAATGCTGCGTACTTCAACAATAAACATGAAGCAGCCCTAAGAAGTTAAACCTTCTGTACTGTTTGGTTACATCTGCTTTAAAGTCAGAAAAACAGAGAAAATCCAGTCAGAAATTTGAAATATTCTCCAAAGTGAATGTAGGATCCTATAGCGATGGCAAAATTAAAAGCAGCCCCTTTCTTCCAATAGACTGCTGCAAAGATTCCTTAGTATCCTTAATGCTATTCTTCTAGTTCTGTCCAACATTTCTGATGAGAACCTTCTTCAGCCCATCTCATGTTTAGTTTCTAGTTATAGTTTAAATGAATGCAGAGTGTGCCCTTGCAGCTCCATGAGAAGTATCAGCAGCCTCTTTTGCCCCCTCACAATTTCCATAAGGCCAAAAAGATCTCTAGCTCTGCCCCCTCATCTTTGGCACCAAGCTTGGCAGATTATTGCCCTAAACTGGTTTTGGATTACACGAATGAAAGCCAGCTGTGTTCATACATCCCTCCTTTTAACTCTATGGCACAGGACATTCCCCCTCCCTTCACCTCTGTCACTGCGCTGTTGGTCCTGTCCTTTCCTGTCGCCTTCCCTGGTCACTACCATGGATAAACCAGTGCCCAGCATCACATTATACTGGAGTCTTGGCAGGACATACCAAAACAACTAATTTCCGTTTTGTTATTTCCAACAGAACCTTGACATTATATATCAGCTGATCAAATATAAAATCTCTTGGGTTTTTTTTTTTTTTTTTAAACTTGTTTATATACTCGTGCTGCTGCTTTTTTTCTTCATTTTTATCTGGTATGAATGAGCTCTGAAATTCCAGCCTGTCCGGCCACACGTTCCTTCACGCACATTTAAAATCTGCCCCTTTCCTAAACACCTTGAAATAATTTCCATGCATAGTTCTAGAAAACAGGCTGTATCTTAAGCTGTACTCCCTTTTTATTTAGGATGTAAGGTACACTAACTTTGCTATATTTCTTCTGTTGGAGAACTAAGGCACAATAGGATTTGATGCAAATGATAGAGCCTGTGCCAGAAGCAAGATTTAAGTTCTGGAGCACCTGGATCTCAAAACCCTTGCCCAAAACTCACATTTCTTTCTAGTTTCCCAGATGAACACCTCCAGAGAAAACAACAGGCTGTCTTTAAGCAATGTATCCGGCAGAAAAGACCTAACAAAACATGTCGTCTGTATGGCTCCTTTAATTTCTCCACACTAGGAGAGAGCTGATGAAGCCCTCTCAAGAAAACTACTATTGAATAATCAGAGTTTGTACTTTGTATTTCATTAACTAATTATAAGTTCCCTCAAAAGAACTACAGAGAGGTGAAAGCTATTATTTAGATTTGTCTTAAGTCTCATCTAAGTGGAAGGACTTCGCTATTTTAAGTCCTGAATTTTATGGGAAGGATAGTTTTTTTCCACCAAACTTCTTAGTGTTCCTTGGACTGCAAGCTAAATTGAAACCAGGCTGCCAGATGTAAGAAGTTAATACCACCAGCAGACCTCCCATTAAACATCACAGCATTGACCCACTTCTACTAGAGAAGGTTTTCATGATAGTTGAGTATTCTCAATGTTTTATGGGTTAAAAATATTAACCAACTTGGAGATGACAATGAATGTTCACTGAAGTGTCAACCTCTCTGTATTCTGTGAGCTAACTAGAAATCTCTGAAATCCAAACAGATCTTAATTATACTGCAGCTCGAAACTAAGAGAACAATCTGCACAACAGCAGCTGCAGTCCTCAAGAGATTGTAAAGGATTCTTATTGAGTACCAGGCTCCCAAATATTTTTGTCTTAAAATGAAGGAAATTAGCACATTTCAGAAAAAGAAAATGTAACATTCTTGTGAAAGGAAATGCTACTGTATTCCACAGTAATTTTCCAGAACAGTGAAGCTCTGTGATGCTCCCAGGAGCCCCCATTTTGAATGCCTAAGCTTAATAGCGCTTGCTATTTCTGCACTACTTCATAATTATTTTTTCCAGAACTAATGAAGCTAAATGACAAGCCAGGCTCCATTCTGGAGACTGCTATTTCCCTTGACTTTACAGGAAATCCAATTGTTGCTAAGCTAAACAACACCATAAATTGTAAACGAAGTATGTCCTTAGTTTTCCTGCAGTCGGCTCTACCGAAGGGGGTAAAAGAAGTGCTGGTCCCTAAGCAGGGTTTACCTCAGCTGCTGTCCCTACACATTTCAAAATACTGACTGTTGTTGTTAAAGTCACAATCTTATTTACTTAGTATACTTTCACAAGCAACAAGGGAACCAATATTGGGGTCGTTCTTCAGGAACTGACAGCAGCTGTGTTAGATCAAACAAAAGCTCTCTGCAATACTTACCTCTAACTTGGCATCAGCTTTTCTATTACTACATCTACAGTCCTGTTTCTAGCAGTAGTTGAGTTTACAGGCAGGAAGTATTTAGATTTGCACAAAAAGATCATGTTATACAGCTTGTTTCAGCAGAACCAATTTGCTAAATGTTTCAACTCACTTTTGTTGATGAATATTTAATGTGTTAAGTACAAGGAATATCCAATATTCACCAGACCAATCTTAGGAAGAATTTGGAGGGAACTTAATTTACTATAAAACTCCTGAATTTGGTTTGCTTTCTTCTGCATAGAGATTCTTTGTGAACTACATGACAGCTCCTACTGGGAAAAATATAACCACATTATTATATGGTCTAAATAGGAAAATATCCTGATGTAACCATTGAAAGTAAACTGTTTTCTAAACAGTAAAAGAGGAAGCCATGGAAGTAAGTAGGAATTGTATAATATTACCTACACTAGGAAATGTATAGGAAAATTATAATATTACACTACACAACATACACAAGTTTGCAATGGACTGACTTAAGCGTTCATTTAGCTCCATACCTGAGAGATAGCTTATTTGTACCTCAGAAAATGTTTCATATAAGCCTTACATGTGTGGACCAATATGCCAAATTTCCATGTATCCAATGTAATTATGAGTTTCTTACTACATTATAAGAGTCTAATTTTTTACATTCTTCATAGCTCTGATTTCAGAAACATTGTGTGGAATTAAGTTACATATTATGTATATTGTCTGAAAAAACAAGAGTCCTAAAATAAATTTAGTATTATGTGTTGCCTTTCAATTTCATGGACTCTGTTTACTATTTTGCATGTAAATAGGACTGTCTGAATTAATTTCCTTTGTCAACTGTATTGCACATGTCCATTGTATTTCCTCTAAAATAGTGATGCTGACTTTCAGTACACCCCTATGAAACGGCAGGTAGGAAAGACAAACTGACACAACTCAAATGCAGTCCAATAAAAAGAGAGCAGTAGCTCCGATGGACTCAATAGAACTGTCAGTTCACATTCCATCCCCATTCTTTCCAAAATGTAATATTTTATTAGATTGTTAGAAAATAAAACTATGTTATTAGATTGGTTAGATTTTGTTTTGTGTACAGTAAAAGTTTCCATTTTACTACAAAGAATGACTTGTACTGTCTTATATGCTTGCGTCTTTTCTTGATTGAGAACATTTTCAACTCAACTACATGTAAATATATTCTGTATTTTTCCTCTAACACCTTGAAGTGTTCCTTGAAGGTACTTCCCCAGTACTGTCCATTTAGATAACTAAGTTCCTCAGTTTGAACAATCATTGTCCTTCATTGAATTACATTACTTTTTTTTCAAAATATATTTTGTTGGCCAGTTTCAGGACTCATATTCATCAGCTACATTATTTGACCTGTGTATCATCCCTTGAAAGCCATTTCTATTAAGACACACAGATGTAATATACTCTACATTCCACTCATAAAAATACACAGTTTCAAATGAGATTGTCAGCAGTTCAGAAGCCCATTGCTGAGATGCTTCTTGCCTATAACACACTGGTTTGCAGATGTGTCACTCTTACGTATCGTTCTTTTTGACTTTTCAGTCTCTGACACTGCTTCATCTCCAGTACTGGGAAGACTTAGATCAGAACTGCCTGACATTTCTGAGTACCAGCCCAAGCAACCAGATGCAAGACTTGCTACCCAGGCTATGGTGTTACGGTGCCCATGGTTAAGATGAGCCATGCACTGTTGCATCACCATCAGTGGAGAAGGGAGAGTTTATGGCCAGAGTAGACTGTTTCCATATATAGTTTCTAGATGTCTTTGACCTGAACTAAAAGCTGTAAGTAATGTTTAGTTCTTATTACCTAAAGAAGAGCGGAGATCTACCTTCCTTTGATTCTTAGTGAAACAACCAAACACAGCGCTCAGGGGTTCAGTTTTTCAGGGTCTGAAGATAGATAACCCTGTTCTTCTATAGCAAGTCTGAACAATTTCATTCAGCCAAAGTCACTCATGTTCTATGCTGCGTGCATTCATCCTGGTTTGTCAGCTTTCCTACAAGTCCACTTTACTTTGCCCTTCTCTTTCAGGTCAGAAATTGTGAGATTTCAGCTCCCCTCAAGAAGCAGCCCCAAGCAGAAAGCAGGAGCTGCTGCAGCAGATGGAAGATACAGCCTGTCTGTTGTGCAGCAAGATCGGCGATCTCCCACTGGTGGAGCTGGGATTTCTGAGAACGGTATCAAACCCAGTACCCAACTACTTTATTCCCACATTGATTTGTAAGATCCTCAACAGAAAAACTAATACAGATATTAAACCATCAAAGCCACAAACAAATCCTAATGAATACTGAAATCCTAGACCTACCTAAAAGGTAACATCCCAGCTTCCCACTTCCCACTTAAATTTATGTTTAATGAAAGACTGAACAAGTCACTTAGAGCTATAATTTAAAACTGCTTTTTTCCATATGGTTCACCTCACAAAACCATTTTCCCAGCTTAAAAATATAAAGTTTTCATTTCTTTATAAATAAAACTCAGAACTTCAGCTAAAATCATTTCCAAGGAAACCATTTACAGTTAATATTCTGTACAGTCACACTCTTTGGAAGCATCCTTCAGTAACTTCAATAACTCTGAAAACATCCAACCTGTTTAGCACATGTAGCGCTAACTACTGCCACAACATTGCACACTTGTGATCTCTTGTGGGACTGCATGAAGCGTTCTTTGAAAGTCTTCTAAAAATCACTGGGTTTGCCAAGGGTGGCTCTTGCCAGTGACCTCAACTAGGCTTTTGTAGAGCAGACAGCTACAAGGGCTCTCAAAGAGACAGCAATTTGGGAAGGGGGGGGGTCATCATTTAGCTGCTCTAATGATGAGACACATTTATGATAGGTTTACATGCCATGGAGACAGCAAATGCAAAGTTTAGCAAGTTTGACTTACCTTCAGTGATTTTTTTCTTTTTAAAAAAAATCTCGTTCAAAGAAGACAAAAAAACATTTATCTGAAATTAACTCTAAATAGCAAGGCATCTTTACTGCAGCCTGGAGAGCTGTGTATACTTGCAAAAAATTAGATCTTAGGTATGTATTGAATAGAGTTGTCAAGCAGCTGTTCAGGAATGCTAAAAATAATGACATATAAATATAATTAACGTTGTGGCACATTCTCCACATGGTCAAACTTATAAAATAAACCTACTTTTAGAACTATTTTTATCAAATCAGACACTTTGCCAGTTTAAAGACAGTTCCCATGTCTAACCTACGCTACCCATACTTCAAGTACAAACAGCTCTTTAGCAAAAGCTTTACAAACAGATAAATTGTGGGTTTACAGCTTTAAAAATGTGAAAAGGTGTTCCATCAAATGAACAGGATTAGTTAGGTAGAAGAGAAAAATAACAAAGAAAGCTGAATGAATAAAAAAGGTCGTGTGAACATCTGGGATAAACCTAGATATACTAAATAAATGCAGATGCAAAATTATTTATATTTTTCATATATACTTTAATAAACATTAATTTCTTAGAGCAGAAGAGGACTTGCATCAATAGAATTTGGTAAGTTATTCTACATTAGCTAGTTTACAAATTAATGCCTAAATATCACAATAATAAAGTGCTCTATGATTCTACTGACAGATTTTTTTTTTTTTAAGTATTAGCTTAGTAGAAGAATTTTAATAAATTACTGGCTTAATGTTAAGAGAGATGCATAAGAAGTTTTGCTTTTCCTGTCTGGTTTTCTGCTAATCATAACCTACAAGGGGGATGATAAAGATTTCCTCCATTTTTAAAAGCCTAATCTGAGTGCCTGCTACACCAGATGCTGCAATTAATTTACTGGATTAAACATACCAGTTTGAAGCACTTCAAGGAATCCACAGCGTTGCGCAATCAGTTCTCATGGGTGCCATAAGAGCTGTAATTGATTATCCCTTTGAACTCCTATGGCAAGAAAATATATGATAATAGAAAAAGGTCATTACTAATGTATGACAGATTGAAAATTGGAAGTTTTTTTGTTTTGGCAGTGCACAGCCTCACAGAAAGAAAGTGCTTTTAATAAATTAGTTTGTACAGTGTAAGGATTGCCATGAAAATGCAGACACTCATTCTCTAATTAAAGAGCAATACTGCATGCAGCTGAGCTTTGTTTCTGCTTCAGCAATAAATTACTGAACATGATTACCTATAAATTAGGCACATGGAATGCTACTGGAACGAAAATTACATTAAAAAAATATATGCCGAGTGTTTACCACAAGGAAAAAAAAAAAACCACACACACAAAAAAATGCAAACCCAAACATCACCAGCCCATTTTCCCTTTGTCGCAAAGCGGCCCTGGAGGGAAGCGGGGATGGCAGCCGGGCCGGAGGGAGGGTAGCGCCGCCGCGGATGGAACACGACCGCCCTCTGAAGGGCACCCTGCAAACAGCTCGGTACGAGCCGCCGCTCCTGGCCAGGGCCCGGGGCTGCACACTAGTCCTTCTCACAGCGACAACTGAAAAGGCTATTTTAGCTTGAACTGCGGGTGCTCGTGCCCTTGAAAGTGAGACGGAGACTCATTTCCCGGAGAGTCTCTGCTGGGTGACTCATCCCCTTGAACCCCGCCTTGCCCCTGCTGAGGGAACTAAACACACTAAACTAGCCTGCAATGCTACCTAAGGTCAAACGGGGTTCAGGATTTGAAGAAATAACAGCATTTGACTTGATCACTCTGCTAGAATTCATTAAATCTGTTTAATTGCCTAACAGTGATTAAGGTAAATAAATATAAAATTTGAAATCATATTGACATTGGCTTAACCTAATGTCGACTCAAAAGAAGTGTTCCGAAAAAAGATGCAACCAGTGCTTTTCATGTACTCGCTGTTTCAAAAGACTTTCTGTAAGTTACAAGCATCATAGTAATCCCTTAAGTCCCAGTAAATCTCTCCTTGTGATAAAAAGGAGTTAAATGCACAAGTTTTTATAAGGTACAGCTAAAAAAGTTATTAAAATATTACTATAATAGTACATCTAGTATTACATTTATATGTTAAATCACTGTCCCTACAAAACACAGCGAGGGAATGAATTAGAGAACATTTGTATCAAATTCCTGCACTCTGAACGTAGCAGTGTTCAACTACTACAATGACTAGGCAAAAAAAAATTACACAGTACAGCTGTTTCTTATTCCTCTTGAAAAGTACACATTCAATTGCATACATGAAAAGTAATTCCCCCCCCTAACAACACACTGATCCTTCACACTTATCCTTACATTACAGTTGCTTAAAGGAAAGAAGACGCTTAAGTGAAACAGCCACAAGTTACCTGCAAAAGCTTGCTAAAGTATTCAAGACTCTTAACATAACAATCTTTACCGTGGCTCCCTTGCCTTGGCTTTAAAGCCCTTCCCATGGCTGCTGAAAGACCCTGCATTGTGTTTGACTGGGGGTTTTAAAATCTCGCTTCTTTCCTGCTCAGTCTCAGGAGTGTAAAATTCCACAGCTACAGCACATCAGAGCTGTTGATTTTGTTGGTTTCTCAAGCAGAGGATCAGCTGTTCCGTTCTGTGGAGGGCCAGGCTGCCTCTGATGAAGAGGAGGAGAAGTGGGCAGGAGACCAGCAAGCCCCGGTGGACCAAATGAAGAAAATAATGGCCAAGCTCCCTTGCTGTGGCAGCGGGTAGGTTTCTGAGATTGTCATTTGGGTCCTTTGCAGAGATTATTTCATGACCTGAAGGCACTGTGGCTTCGATAAGAAGCATTAAGACTATATAGCACAATCAGAAGGCCCCTTTGCTCATCCTCTACAGCACATGGGAAATAACATGCTGGACATTCCCACCTAATCCTCATTGGTGTCAGCTGGGACACCCATTTGTGATCTGTCCTGCCAAGAGTTTTGCAGGAAAACTGGCTTTTACAAACGTGGACCTTCATTGTGAGCGTTCACTGATTTTTTTTTTTTTTTAATGTGTCTATAGATGTGATGAAAAAATGTGGAAAAAGTTAATGCCTTACTTGGAGGGCACCAATACAGATGGGTATGACGCAGCCCCTGCAGAGCTCGCAGAGAGAGTCACGCAGCTAACTCAGCAGCTTGAGCTTAAAGGGCACGAAGTGAAGAAACTGGAAACAAATATGGAAGAGGTAACAGGTGCTAAGCAGAGGGTGAAAGAGTTAGTTATGTGTCTTTGAGTAGCTGCATTTATATCCATATGCATTTATATTTTATTCTGGCCATTCTGCTCTCTGTTGCTGTTGTTTCTCACTGTGACGTTAGTTCGTCAACTTAAACATCTCATGCTTTCCTGTAACACTTGCATTTCCAGTCTGGTTCCTCCCTGAACTTCTGTTTCTTTGGAGGACAAACTGTACACCGGCCACAGTCAGATACAGGCTCTTCACATACTACCCTTTGTTTAAATGGTCTAAGATGTTGACTGATGCTCTGTTTGGCCTGATACCACCGCAGACCAAAGAGCCGCGCACTAACCAGAGGGTTACTACAGGCAGCTTTGAGCGGTTCCTCAGCTGTGGATGAAACCCTCCATGTGTCCCAGACACCCAGCTCCCCTGGGAGCACAGTGACTTTCCAAGAAATCCCTCCAGCTGGCTGAGATGCAGGGGTCACCATTTTGGAATCCTGCAGAGGAAATCGTTCTGTTTACTCAGGCTGGCTCTCAGGCTTAGACCAATATACTTATAAATAAAAAACTGAGAACTTTCCTTCAGCAGAGGTTACAACCACAGTTAAAAGCCTGAGCGCAGCATCCTAGGAGCCCCATGTGATCTTACTACTTCAGCACTGCAAACTTCAGCCATTGATAGGCACAGATGTCAATGCTAGCAATCTTTCTGTGAAACAAAAATACGGCACCATAGGCATTGCTCTGGTCTGCTTTGTCTGAAAGTTCAGTTAGTGCTTGTTCAGTATTTTATATCCCTTCTTTAAAAGGAGTGTAAAGATTTCAGTAGTTCTGGAAGGATTGTATTAATCAGTAAACTATTTAAAGTAAGAGTAGAATAAAATATTCAACTTCTTTACGTGTTGCCATCCTTTGATTTTTATCAGTATTTCATATCATTTTCCCTCTTGACTAAATTGAATGAAAAAGTTTACTTGTGAGGAAAAGCATTTAAAACCAGAATAGTCATACTTGCGTCTTGCATAATTTGCAGTATTCAATGACAATTTATTCCTATAATACTCCTTAGAGCAACACAAAGCTTCTCTCCATACTGCTTAACATCAGCCCCCACAAAAAACTAATTTTAATCTTTTACCTATAGGAAAGAACTACCTTCCTGTAGGTAGTGCCAGTTTCCTTCTCCTTTTTTTTTTCCATTCAGAGGTATTAATCTTTTTCTGCAGTATCATATTGCCTTCTTTTTAATCTCTGCTGATGGATATTAGTTCTGTGCACCTTGTTCAGAAATGTGCCATTATTGAGAGATTAATACAAAATCCAGGACAAAAATGGAATCTGTTGCTCTTGATTTCAAGACAAGCAGGGAGGTGAATAAGACAGTGCCAACTCACTGCAACATGAATTTAAAACGCAAAAGGGGAATTTATTCTTAAACCCTCTTACTTTTATTTAGCCAACGTTTATTTCTTGTGTGCAGTTATAGGTTGTTGGGGTTTTTCTGATGCTACAAACCAGACAGACAAGGCATAACTAATTGCTTTCAAAAAGGTGACTGTTCTGTAATCAACACAAAGCAAACTGGAAGACTGGGAAATGCTCTCTCTCATCTAACTTGCAAATAAATATATTGGCTTAACAAATAAACCACCAACACTACTTTCTCTGATGACCTGACAAAACTATCTTATACGTTGCTCTATATACTTCTATTTGGACCAGCTTAGTGCTGAAAATTAGACAAATAACAACAGTGCTAAAAAGTAAGAAACTCAGCAGGCAAGTGAAAAGCAACACCGTCAAATAGTGATTAATAATTGCTTCAGACTAAAACCAGGGGATAAAAGAGTTTTGAAATTTGTCATGTCTAGAAAGTTCTGCTTTCCAACAACCGAACATTTAAAAATAGTTTCTACTGCAGACAGGGTGATGAAGGTGTCAGGACCTGGGAATAATAGATGGAGAAAACATGAGTGAATTCTAAAAATAAAGTGATAGGTTGCCAAGAGTAGTGTTGCAAAAGAATGCCACTGATTTTCTAGAAAAGCTCACATACAAACTGTCAGCTTAATTAAAAAGACAATTAGTTTATGACCTGCCATACAAGGTCAAATGAAAAGTTCATCCTAATATCACACGCCTGATGGCAAGCAGCAGCTGCTTAGAGAAAAGCAATGAGAAACAGTACAGAGGATCTTCCTCTTGGAATTGCTCACCTGCGTCCCAATGCACGACGGACAGGTGCATCTTGAATTGGATGTTGCAGGGAGTATCATGTTTAATGGACAGTATTGGAGCTATTTACCATGAATTTACCTTTCCTTTGTTTAAAGCTAGTGATGCTTTTGGTATCTCAGGGCAAGGACTCCACAAACCAGTTAGAAAGGAACAGGTTTTGAGTTTTTGGTTCTGTTAGCTTTAAATTTGCAGCCTGATCATCCGCTGTCACCTCATTTTTCTGCTTGGGAATCAGCAAATGATCTTTTCCTCATAATTTTACAGACTTTTAGCACCAGAAATATTGTCTCAGATATCACCATTTCTAGTCTCCCTCAGCTTCTCAGTATAGAAACCGTTCCTTACTTCTATTATTCTGTTTTATTCTTCCATGTAGTTTTCAAGCTCTATTACCCTTTTTGAATGTGAAGAACTGAAAATGTGCTTAGTATCCAAATGCAAGCCCTTCACGGCATAATCATAGTTTCTGGTTTGTCCCTAGTTCCTTTCCTAATAGCTCCTAACATGTATCCTTTTGATCTCTGCTGACCGCTGAGTTATTTTCAGGAGATTACAGCTCCTCTGTATCTCCTTCTTGAGTGGCAGCCATCATCACTGCATATGTACGGCATTGTGTACCTCTCCTACATGCCTTACTTTGCATTACTCACACTGAATTTCATCCAATCTTTTATTATCCATGGCTATTCAGTATCATGAACTCCTGCTGTAATTCTTCACAGGCAGCTTTAGTTTTGATTACCCCCAAAAAATGTATCGAGAGCAAACTTAAACACTTTGACATTCGCTTTTTTTAAAAATGATTTATGAATACGCTGAGCAGGTCAGCTCTTAACCTGGCTCCTTGGGAGATCCTAAGGATTATGTCCCTCCATGCTCTACCCCTGCCTTTGAACCAGCTGTAAGGTGACAGCAGCATCTGCGCTACTGCCCCCTGCCAGTTACTTTTTTGGGGTTTTTTTTTTATTTTGGTGATGAATCTTATCAAAAGCTTTTTGCAAATTCAAAATGCACTCTATCAACTGAATTAACATTATTCCTATATATTCACAGACCCTTTCAAAGAAATCTAACAGATTCTTTACTGTGTTCATCTATGTATTCACCAAGTCCCTTCTCCATTACAGTTCCTATCGCTTTGCCTGACAGCATTACCAATACTTTTGAGATGATTTGCTGTTCCTTGGCTCATCTCTGTAGCCTCTCTTAAAAACTGGTGCTACAGTGGCCACCCTCCAGGCCTTTGGGGGTGAAATCATTTAAAAGATAACCTGCATAACACAGTTCAGCACTTCGTTTGGCCGTTCTGTTACTGTTTTGAAAACTTTTTCTCAGGTTCATTGTAAAAATGGCTCTCATATGAGAGCCTCCTTAACTTCTGTAGAAAATACAACAGAATGAGGTTCTCTTACATTGCCTAAGGGATTTTTGCGTATTAATTATTCATTGTCCTAGATGTATTTGTACACGCTATTCCAGAGCTCAAATTTTCCCCATGGCATTAACCCCCTTTTGTAAGAGGGCTGGACATCAGCAGCTGACTTATTCTCAAAACTGGTATTTGGCAAGGTAGGATTTCCATTTCACAGACAACACACAGCTCCAAAATCAGTCTCTGACAAGGGACTCTGACAGAGCTAAAACCAAAGCCCACTCCTCCGAGCACTACGACCATCCTTCCTTGGTATCTAAATTTCAAAATAGGTTATGCTTAACTATCATTATCTTATTGCAAATGTTAAGGCAAGAACAGATACTAGATGTAACTAAGCTAGGGAAAACAATGTGGGGAAAATGTTTTAATGGTACACTGAGCCACTGTCTTCAAGCACAAATAGACAAAAAACCTGCATACCCATACATATAAATGAAATAAAGGTATCAGGAAGCTATCATGCTTATATATGAGGAGGTGACTGTTAAGGTGCCATGGAAAGCAGTTTACTAGCTATAGCATAGGAAATACAAATAAAAAGGGCTTTCTAGGAGCAGTCAAAATGAAGGGGAAAAAGAGGCAGCAGCAACAAATGCTATGCCCAAGTATGACTAGTGGCACTCAGCTAAGCATATTGCCTCTGCTCTCTGTAAAAACTGAGCAGCTGGCCACGACAGTAGAGATTCCAGAGAACTGGAGTGGCACGCATACTGAAGAGGAAAGCTTGTGCTTCTCCTATTCACATTTGTATGGGAGACCCACCGTACAGCCTACATGCTGGCAGCAGCAGCCAGCGGGGACAGAGGTGTCCCTGTGCAGCTTCCCGAGAAGGGCAGCTTGGCCAGCATGACTAACTCAGCGGCTAAAAGCAGCCCATCAGTGTCATTAGGGATGCAGGGGCCTGACAGGGCGTGGGACCAGGATAGATGTGCACCTGTTACAAATTTCCATCAGCATCTCTCCAATTGCATGTTGGAAAAGTCTATCTTACACTTAAAAATAGTGACCTTTTTACCTCTCTGTTATTTGATATGACACTGCTTCAGCTGTACAGGGGAACATAACTACTTCAAGTGTTCAGTACATAGCTGTGCCAGGTGGTATTTGCAATGTGGGGACACTCTGCAATATAATAAAGCAAACCACATGTTTAATTCATTGAAGACCTCCCACAGCTTCTAGAGTATTTGTTATGTCTCAGTGGGACTGCTGCCACATTGGGGGTAACAAAGCTGGCTCTCCATACAGGAAAATGTTAGTATATTCATCTAAAAGGGGTGTTCAGACAGGGTTGCTCAAATCATTGTTTGGCAGATGGACCAGATTAAGTGATCCAAACTTCTGTGGCTGTTGTATAATTCCCAGGAGCAGCACCTCACCGGGCTCACGGAGAGCTAATGGAACAGGCTGATTTGCATCTGATGGGGGAGTAAGCGCCAACTAATACATATTATTAGCACTGTCACAAACTAAAATGACCTTCTAGAAGGTGCAGTGTGGATCAGGGGCTGTTTTCTTTTTTCAGTCTGACACTTGTGTTTTAGGGAACTGAAATTCCTTCCCATCTATTAAAATTCATTAGGATACAAATTTCCACCAAAAAAAATCTATTAAGTAGTGTGCATATTAAGGTCTTCAGCTTTTCGAGTTGAACAGAGCCAGCAAATTTGGCATTTAGCCCACATGATTTTGTTTCTCTGTGTAATATTAATAAATATATTTAGTTTGTGTTTGCAACAAGAAATTGCAAAAAATGATAACATTTCAGAATGCTGGGCACAGTAATGATTGAGAAATGTTTACTTTTGTTAATAAACCTGAAATTTGACCATACTCCCAAAGGTCCAAAATGAATATTTAAGTGACATGCTGGACTTCTCTGTGCTTACCTGCAAATCAGTGCTTCACCAAGCAAGCATGCCAGTGTTTCACAGAACCAGAATCTTCATTTATTTTTTTTCCTTGCAACCCCTTTTTAAAAACCAAAATACTTAGAAAAAATTAGCTCTTTACCTTCTTGTTTCACTGAATGTACCGATGATTTATATGTAGGGGTTGCAAGACAAAAATATGACCGCATTTGTGAGGGCACACAAATAAGTTATGCTTTATAAAGGATGACAGAAATTCAAAAGATTAGAAAACTGAAATAGTAATGCTAATACTTAAAATTTCTGAATTATCTGCTTGCATCCAGTGTTGAATGAACTGCCATTATGCGCAAGAGCAAAGCATGCCATTTCCTAGCAACTATTGATTCTTCACTTTATGTAGTGCACTAAAGAAATGTACTTCCTTTCAAAATAATCTTCTGGAGTGAAATGACATTTACCAGATAAGGGGGGGAAATTAGCTTTGTGATTATTGTGCAAGAAAGTGAAAAGCTCCAGTGCTTTTAATTTCCTGTGTCATTGTCCAGATGAAAGGCCCATTGCTAGGGGAACTGCAGCAAAAGGTGGAGGAGACGGAATTGTTGAAGATGGAGCTGCAGATGTTGGAGACTGAGAGAGTTAGGCTGTCCCTCGTGGAAGAAAAGCTCATGGATGTTTTACAGCTGCTTCAACAACTTCGAGACTTGGTATGGCAAGAAAGCAGTCCAGAGACTTAAAACTGGTTTTGATAGTGTCCCTTCTGAACTAAAATGGATGTTCATACATTCTATTCACTACAAAGTCCTTTACACCAGGAAACCTTTTTACAAGTGTTTGCCTGGGGAACTGCCTGGTGATTGCAGAAAACTTTTAGAACTCTACAGCTGACTTTCTAAAAGAGGCCTAGAGATCTCCTTGGATCTAGATCTCCAAGCTTTCATTATCCTCTCTCTGAACAAAATTTTAGAGGAAACAAGGAAACCAAAAATGCTAGTAATCAGAAAGATTTTTCCTTTTTCCCTTTTCCTTCTAGAAAAGGACTTTATTTAACTGCATCCCACAGTTGGCACTGAGTCAGTATTAAAGGGATAAAATTCCTTCCTGTATACCACGAAGGTATTTTTTGTGAGAAGTTTCTTACCCGATTAAGACGGGTGAACTGGATCATCTGCAGAGTACATTGGGAGCTGCACTGGACTGCTAGGAGCTAATTTCTTTGATAATGACTGAGGGTTCTCCTCAATTTTCAGCAAAGCTCTGCCTAATCTGTGTGAGATGAGAATGCTTTCTCAGATGATCACTTTACTTTGTTTGAAGTACACTCATGTTCCACTGGGGAGTCTAGGGAACAAGTGCAATATCTCATAATTTGGTAACTTATTTCAGTACCTGACGTGGAAATTCTACTTTCATATTGCAAGTCTGACACATGCATCAATAACAATCCAGTGATGGATTAAACTAGTAAAGACTATGACTGACAACAAGCATAATAACCTTTTGTGTCAAGACTTCAACATGTCATTCACTGGTCAGTTGTATTATTACAAATGATTTCTGCTTAGGAGACAATCCATCACACAATGTGCCACATCTCAGTGATAATAGCACTTAATGCTAATCATTGCTGGGAACTTGCCACCACGTGCTGCCAACTCCCATAGCACCAATACAGGCAACGATGCTGTCAACGAACAGGATAATTTACAGCATTCCCAGCAGAGTTTAGCAAGGATCCCCTAAATCTCTGATGGGATATCCTTCAAACAAAATAAAGTTTATTCATCAGAAACTGTGGTTTTAGATGTCGCTTCCCCCGCATATTCACATTCATGTTTTAAATACCCCCAGCATCTCATTTGCAACAGAATCTACTACGAAGCAATGACTGGGCAAAGGCAAAACATTAGGACTATTAAAACCTCACACTGTGCTGCAGAGGTCACGTATAATCCCAGCCCACTGCAAACTGCTTTCCACTATGCCCCAGTCCCCACTGGGGCAGACACGCAGAGGTAGATGACCAGTGTCAGTAAGCAAGGCCAGTAGTGCCAGAGCTGCTGGCAGATACACCGTCCTTCTTCCAGAAGAGCTTCCATCTATTTTCACTTCTTGAAGTTTTAACAAGAACAACCTGTCCCTGCAGATACAGGCACTCTAAGTGCTAATTAAACTGATTGCAAGACCGTCTCCCAGAAAGCATGCATTAGTGTCTCGACAGCAAATTAAGAGAGTTTATATTTCCAGACACATTATGTAACATCCCAACAGATTTCTAATATAAAACTACAACTGAAAAAGGGCATCCAAATCCTAAGTAGTTTTTACAATCCTCTCACTTTGGCTAATGTTTATTACATCTCAATATATAACTAACAGTGGGCCCACCACATGACACACACAATCTCTTCTAATTTGTTTATATCTAAAATGGTTCCCAGTGATTCCCAGACCAGATGGGCCCGAGATCACACCCCAGACTCTGTCCATGCACCTTTCAACACAGGCCTAGCAGAGGACTGAACAAGCTTTTCTTGTGCATGCCCTGCTTACGCTCCTTACCATCTAGATTTGTTTAGGCGCACACTCTGGAAAATTCTGTTATTTTCCATTGAATAACTGCTATTTGTCTTTCCACAGCCATATTAAGGAACTGGAGCCCTCCACAAACTGCTATTATTTGAGCAGTATCTAAGATAAAATGCTTGAAAATAAAGCCAATATCAGGTCTTGCGTTATCAGGATTCAGTTTCATTTTGTTTTAATTTTCAAATGCAAATATACTGTGCATAGAATTTTTTGCATAATTTAAACTGGTGAAGGACATATTTGTGCCATAATATTATTTTGTTTTTTAAAGAACATATCTAAGCGAGCATTGGGGAAAATCTTGCTGAGCACTTTGGAATCCTGCCGTGACCCCCAACCTGGTAAGAAAATAATTCACATATAAAGACCAAGAAACATGTAAAGTGTCCTTTTGGGAAAAACACTAGATAATGAATGGATGAGCAGGAAAAAGATATTTCAAATACTGGGGCACAGACTAGGGAGAAGAAAGTGCTATGCAAGAAGATTACCTACAGGAAGTGATACTTCCTAGTCTGTGACACAGCAGAAACAGGAACACATCCAGGGCTTTTTTTAAGCCAAATTTTAATTATAATTTGGCCTTAGGGGAATAATTCAGTATCCCACTAATGTCTGTAGGGCTTCATTGATATGAAAAAGTGGAAAACATGACTAAATATATAAGGCACCTATTTATCAGGTTTGCTATTCCACCACGTGTTGTATTCCTCTGCTGCAAAACAGACAAATATACCAGAGTATTTCTGTAAAGAAACTGGATCAAACCTGCACTCCTCTAATAATAGCCTTTCATGTTCCTCTTACGAAAATTAACTCGCAAACTCCTCTCCCTTGACAATGGCCTGATGTGCCAGAGCTGCCTTTGCAGGAACCATACAGGGATCACAGTCTGGGGGTTTAGATTTGATTACTTGGTTCCTATTAGCAGAGCATTTGTACTTACCTTCAAGAAACGAACATCCTGTACTAAGCCTAAGAACATGGCTTGGAGGTGCAGACAGTAGTCAAAGACAAGATTGTAAAAGACTAGATGTCGCCTGAGGGTTTAGTTATGGAGAATATTAGTAACAGTGATTTAGGAAGAATAACATACAAACCATCCTGGGTTTTGCAGTTTCAAAGCCTTGTTGTTACTAAAGTCCAGCAATTCAGGGCGCGGGCAGCCCAGAGCTAAGCTGTGCTGTTCCAGCATGGCTGCAGAGGATGCAGAGAAAAGAAGGCAAAGATAGACCTTTGTTGGCTTCGGGACACCAACACAGAGAGAAACCGTATCTGAGCCACAGGTCAGATATTCTCCTGGTGAGCACAAGAGAAGAGACTGTTAGTATCCGCAGCACACTAGTGTCCAGAAGGTACTACTGCTTATCCTGCACAGGAACAAAGTACCTCTCTCTGAAATGGCAGCACAGCTCAGCTTCCTAAAATGACACCAACAAGTGAAGGAACATTGTGAAGCTCTCTGTCCATTCTGCATCACCATTGCCATAAATGGCTCATCTTCTCTGCTTTTGATTTTCTGGCAGTGCACTTGATATGACTTAAGCAGCTTTCCTAAGTCTTTGTAATCAAACATCTTCTTCCTCTTTGACAAGATTAAGTAGGTGACTGGATTGGCAACTCTTTATTGTGACGTGAAACAGTCTTCGTTCACACAAGTATGTGAGAACTCAGTGGGCAGTGAACGAAGCACGAGAAACAGTAGAGAAAGCAGTCCTTGAACCCACTTCCACTCTCTTTTTATAGGGATGGGAATTCATTATTTGGTCTCAAAATTTAGACACTTTCTGATAATTACCCGAAACAACCTCTATGAAAAAAAGAGCTTGTGTTATGATTGTTAAACTGCAACTTTCTGTCTTTGTTCAAATTATGATGTTTGCCGTTTTCTTTTAAAAGGAAAAGCCCACCTATTTGAAGTCCTAGATACGCTTTTCCATGAGCTGACAGCCTGTGAACTCTTACAAAGCCAGCCTCTGGAGAAGGCGCAGAGTTGCCAGTCCTTGTCTAACCCACTGGTCATCTCGTGCTGAGCAGTAGTGCCAACTACCACCTGCACGACTAGCCAGACAACAGCCCTTGTTCCTTCAAACACAATGAATGGATAAGACTTGTCCAGTTCAACGGAGGTCAGTAACGGAGAAGAGTAATAGAAGAATTCAGCCATGAAGTCAAAGGTATGCTGCTTCTGGGAAGAGCGCCAGGTCCTCAGCTACCGTCAAAGCCCTCCCTTACCTGAATGAGCGTTCACAGGACGTAAGGACAGCGGTGTCTGTCTCTGATGGAAGCCAAACCATCCTTGTATGATGGCCCCGTAACTGTACCCGTTAACCAATTAAAAACTGTTCCAAGTACACTGACCTGACCTATTGAGATTTACAGCCCTGGTTACACACTGACTGGGCACAGTTTCTAGCTTTTGTGGTAGCTCAATTCAAAAGCAAAAGGCAGCCTGTGTTATCACTGGCAAGTAAAACACTTCCTTAACTTACAAGTGTCAAAATGGCTGTATCATAACCATACACATGAGTGTGTGCCTGTAGTGCAAGTTTTAAGGCCTCGTGTATAAAACGTGTTTGTGTGTGTCTGTGATTCAGTTATTCACTTTATTTAACTCTGAAGTTAGATTTGTTATTGCTCTGCTGAATTTTATATTTGCAATTATAGAGATGCCTTAGAAATCTGCAACAGTCTTTCCCGACAATAGATTTAGATTTTACATTAAAAGTTACATTTAACGGCTTGCAAAAGGTAAAAAGCAATCTGGTTCCCAGGCTGTCAGGGAAAGGAAGGGCTGAAAAATTCAGTTTGCAACAGCTGCCGTTGTCGCATTAGCAAACAACACATGCAGTACACAACTTTCTTCTCTCATTTAATTTCCCTCAATGCAACTGTAGAGACACAAAACTAGGCCCCACTTGCAGACAAATTAATGTAAAAAGCTAGGCCTAATCACAGTGCCATGTAACATTTTAATCAGCAATAAAATAATTCCTGGGGGCAAAAGTAAAAAAATGGGTTGCTTCCAAGACGCTTTCGCTGTTTAATTCAACTATCAAACACAGAAACTGAAGAAGTGGAGCTCTTAAATGACCAAACTGAATTTATGTTATTAAAAAATGCACTGTAGATCTTTTAAGAATGTGAAATTATTTTCCTGAGATAATGCCAACAATGAAATAAGACCACTGAATTCAGAACTGTGCATATATGCATTTTTCCTATGAAAATGGTTTTCATACAGGAATAAGGTCCGTATCACAATGCAATCTGGGGAATAAAAAGATTTCTATTCCTTTCTATTCAAATTACACTGTATTGCTTACACAAACCTCCATCCAAAACTGTGATACATTACTTAGCAGTTAGAGCCATGTTGGTAACAAAAATTTACAATGGATATTTTCATCTCATTTTAAAGGAGGAAAAAAAAGGTGTTTTGAAAACAATGGAACAAACTGCTGAATGGTGTTTTACCTATTGGGTTTTTTTCTGGTTTAACAGAGGGAGATTTTAAGAATAGATATAGATTTTTAATGTAGATTTTTCATAAAGATAAATTAGATATACATAGTGCAATATTCACCCTGTAAGAATGAAAACTGTATACTAATACTAAATGGAATGCTAACGTAATACTTAGCATAATATACTATTATTTAGTATATACTAAACTATATGCTAATACTATATACTACAAAAACTATATACTAAACATGCACAGATAAAAATCAAAATGAGCAGAAGTTTGTTCCCTGCTTAGGTTCATTTTCTACAAAAACAAGAACAAGTATCAGCTTATGTTTCGCGCAGCTCTCTCAGACTTACCCTGGAATACTGTAGATGTCTACATAGAGAAAATGCCAGCAAATCATTAAATAAGCATGATCTGTGTGCACAGTTAGCAGAAGAGACACTTCAGGAATAGGATTATAATGCAAGTACATACCTGATTATGGGTGCCCTCATGCACTCCAGGATTCTTTTGTCATTTGAATTAATATTACTTACTGTATCCACTCTCTCTATATACACATATATATGTGTATTTGTATTATACATATTTCTGTATATCTTAAGATTATTATGCTAATTGTATACTTTTAGTATCTTTTTCACCACTAAGTTTCCACTTCACTTTCTAATACAGTTCTAGAAATCTAGACTATTAAGTAAACTGATGTCCTAATGCCAAAATGGGGGGGAGCACTGTGAGTACTGCACAGCTTATCCAAACAACAGTTGAACTGTAATTGGAAACTAGAAAATGTCACTGGAAACCTAAACTGGTGTGGAGGAAGATGCAAACAGTTGAGATAAAAGGAAGCCTTTGTGAATAAATAAACAGCATTTAACTGTTATAAGAAGCAGCAAAATCATATCTTGCTAAATTAGCTTCAAATACTGTAAAATTTTTATTTCTTTAAGAAATGTCTGTATCAGAATCATTTTTGAAACATCATCATATGCTGATTAATAATATAAGCTGATTATTTTAACTCCAAAAAGCAATTAATATGGAGCAAGTCAGACTTGCAGTATTTCCAGAAGAAGAATCTGTTCTTCAGGATGGATCAAGAAACAGTCCTCCGTCAAATTCTTGCTGGAAATCAGAGGCAAAGCAAAGCACTGTACTTTTAGAGTCCTTCTTTGGTGACCTTAAAATTTTTTTTTTCCTTAAATATTTTTACCTTAATGTTTTATACTGAGCCTGTTGGCAGTATTGCTGAGTCTGATAAACATTTCATATGCACCTGTATAAATATGTAATTTTAAATCAATGTAATTGAGAAATTTCTTGCTCTGCCTCAAGAGCAAGGAGGCTTCCACAGTTTGATTTACTATGTGGAACATGTTCAAAAGAGCCTGCACAGTAATCCTGGGGAGCAAACACAAATCTCTAGGGTTTTTTAAAGACCTAGCTCCTTGAAGTCAAGTGATTTCTGCAGATTTCAGCTACCTTTTTTCTACAGGGAACACATACCAATTTTAAACTGTCTTCGTAAAAAAAAAATCCCTACGTGACAAAACCCGAAAAGATAAGAAAGCACACTCAAAAGCCTTCCATTTAAAATGTACAACCCCAAATCCAGTGTCCCAAATCTCTGCAAACACTTTATTTTGTTGTATGTTTACCAAATGTTAATAAGTGGCCATTTGCTTGCAAGTTGACTTCTCAGTGAAGAAAAAAATCAAGGAGAGAGTGCATGTGCTATAAACACAAGTGCAACTGCCCATCTCCAATTTTGCAGAAGCAGACAAAGGCCCACAGAGCATGCCTTCCCAACATTTCTTTGTTCAGTAGGAAAAACAGTTTGGAGGATTTCATGTGACACGTTACCAGGTGAGACCAGAGCCCTGCTGTACAGTTTCCAACCGGTAAGGGTCACTGCGGTCTTGTCTGTCGAAGGGATCTGGACTGCTTTGATTTTCAGTTAGAAAGCCAATGGGCATCTATAAAAGGCCTAAAGCAACCTGATTATGCTGGCTTTGAGGCACTCTGGTTGAACTCTGGCCTTGTACCATGCTTGAGATTTTATCCCCTCCCCAGCATGCTCATTCCTCATTCTAGTAGATTTTTGGTTTTTTTCTCAAGAGTAATTCCACTCTTACAGAAAGGGCAGTTTGTTTCCTCCCCAGTTTTGCTGGGGACCCCAGCAAAAAAGTTACTCTTCATCACCTCTTCTATATGTCCTTCCCTCCTTCACTGCTAATTGCAGAGCAATAAATCCCTCAGGCTCCCAGATTTTGTACTTTAAGACTGGGGTCCAATCCTTCCTCAGCTGAGCTGCCTGGAGTATTCTCAGCACTCCTAACCCTCACTCCTACAAGCCTCCAGGAACGTGCCCTTTCTCCTGCTCACGTCCCCTAAAGCCAGCAGTCTAGCTCTCACAGACTTTGCTCGTGTAATGTGTTTGCATTCCCTTAGCCTTAGTGGTTGCACATAACATCTCCACAAATTGTGACCAAGCTTGCTTTCTTAGCAGTCACCATCTTAATTTATTAATTTTCTATTAAAAGTACACATTGGCCCTAACAAGGGAGCTGGGACATTTCCTCCACAGGTGTCACTGGGTTTCCACAAAACAAGCTCTCCAGTTTGACTTCATTCTCAAACCACTTTCTCCTCCCAGTGCCCCCCTCACTTATCGTTTGGCGTATTTCTTGCTGAGATAGCCTGAGGGTCTGCACACTTCTAGCACAAGTTACATTTTTCAAGAATTTCCTCCTCCTATTATTTTTTTACTTTATATGAGGTATTAACTATTAGTAAATTAAAGTCCACCTGATATATAAAGTTATTCAATAATTGTCCAATTTATTTCCATGGAAGCTCTTTGAAGTATCTGGCAGTGACCACTCGTCACAGATGTGACATGATTCACAAAACTTTTGTACCAAAAGAGTGTGGCCATCTCCAGCCAGAGCTGTTCCAAGAGGCTGATGGCATCTGTACACACTTTTTACAAGAAAAGAATCCTTGGCACTGGTATGTTTAAATTTGCTGAAATTTGTCAGAATTAAATCTCCTCCCTTTCATAATACTGTCCATTCATCTACTACATGGTACGTTTCAATGATGAAGGCTGTTTAGATTTCATTCTTTGTTTCCATCGTACTGTTAAGAAGGAGGGAACACTTTCCAACACTGCTGTGTAAAATAGAATTGCTTGGTGAGGAGAATGACAATAAACATTCACAGCATGTGTGTGACATCACATTACCAGCCAAAGGTTTCTCTTAAGATTTATAGTCTCATGGATGTTAAAACACTGAATCCTTTAATATTTACATTATCTTATTTGCTTAAAAATTTTATGTATAACTCCACATAATACAAAAGCTATAGAACGTGTTTCTTAGCGTGAAATTCAATTGAAAATCATCCTTATTCCCTGAATTACATTTTACTTTCAAGAGGCCAGGATTTTCAGAGTTCCATTTGTTTTTTATTCAACTTTTCTGGCTCTTCTGTAACACACCAGCAGAAACACCCTTACCCATTTTCCATGGTACTGTCTGTTACAGTAGTTTGGTCACCCTAAATTGTAGCTTTTGTGGGCAATTGCTGAGACTGAGTATGCATTTCTCTGGGGAGGCTACCAGTCCTTTCTAAGCCCAGCTTCCTCCCTGAAGAGACTGAAGACAGAATCAGCATTCCCCATCCTTACCCCAAGCCACCAGAGCACTCCTGTTTAGCTACACGTGTATACACGTGCAGTGGTGTCCACAGGCTGCCCACAGGCAGGAACTCCCTGTTCCAGGCCACTCTGCTCAACAGCAGTGGAAATCCCGGGGAGATTTAGGGAGACATTCTTCTGGCATTACCTCAACATGCTGAAATAGCTCAACTTCATTTTGTCCCTTTGATTTATTTCAAATTAACATTTGGCCTTGAGGCTGCACATATTGGACACCACACCTGGACTGAGGTACTCAGGTTCTTCGAAGAGCTCCCCCTTAGCAAGGCCAAACCTTACTCACTTCTTCACTTAGGAGGGGTGTCTGCATTACAGCAAACCTCCCTGAATTGAGACTTGCCTTTTAAATGACATTATTTCCTAAAATGCTTATATTTTTCTGAACTGTAACCATTTCAGTCTCTCTCTCTGAAGAATTGTCTCTCCTAGATTTATGTCCAGGAGAGGACTTATGTCCTATCCATTTCCAGACTGTATTAACAGTAGAACAAAAGAAAAGAATGAAAAGGCTCAGAGGAAATTCTGGAAATCCTAGCTGGCATTTTAGAACAAGTTGCCAGTTAGACCTCAAATTCAATTCATGACCAGTTTTCCTCCCACATGGACAACTATATTTTTGTCTAAGGAAACTCACAAAAGGATAGCAGAGTGTCGGAATCAGGAGACAAAGGTCTGCTTAAACTTCTACGTTTGCCAAAACCTGGAGGACAGAATACAGATAGCTGTTTATTTTTAAGTTAAATAATACCCTAGGAAATAAAAAAGAATTAACTCAGCATGACACTAATGCATGCTTCAGAGAATGCAGACTTCGTACCTTTGCCATTCAAATTTGTGAAGGAAATAGCCCTTACTTAGTTTGACTTCACTAGAAAATGTTGTTAATGAAAGTTTAACTGCTTCCCCACCAGCTGGTTGTGAGCTGGTAAGAGCCTGGTGCGACAGCTGAGTAGCACATCTTCTAAGGATGTGTTTTTCTGTGTTATACTTAGTGCCTTAGATGCCATGAAACGGGAATCCATGATCCTGCAAGTCCATGCTTTCCATCCACTACTTGGGAAATCCAGCTGAATTACAGGATTTGTCACAAACACAAGCTTACACCTCAATGCTGTGCCTGCTAAAACAGGGAGGAGCTGATTCTTCTGTCTGTGTTGGCTGAGGAGAGTTATACAAGTCCTGCTCTGTGTGGAGTACAGGAATAGAGACACTTCAGGGGGAACAGCAGAGGCTACGCAGCCCAGGGTATGTTACTGGGCTGAAAGCGGTACAGGGCTGGTCCCACCAAAAGACGAGCTGTGCCAACTAACCCAAAGTTGGCTACCATATTTTTCTGAACTCATGCCTTACTCAGTGAGCTCAGAATATGTCAGGCTTATAAAATACTTAATTTAACACATCACGTAGTAACAAACTGTTACATATTAATGAGATGAGGCCTACGAGCAGTGTTCCTACTGAGGACCACAGGCTTATTTCAGGTGATGAGCAGCACAGTCCCCACATGCCAGGCAGCTCCACTTAGGGGAGAGAGCGTAGGCTTCAAAACCCCACTGAGTTACTCTGTTGCCTGTGGTGTTTTGTAGGAATAGTACTTTTGCAAGCACAACACAAATTACATTATAAATGATTGTTTTATGATTCTGCCTCAAAGAACTATGAGATAACTTATCTTTGTCAAGGATTAAAGAGGGACTGTAGGATGACATTGAAAAATTGTCCGTATTCAAGTGGTTTCACCACATCCACATTACAAAGCAAAAAGGTCATAAGAGCTGAGCGTTTGTCCTATTATAGTTAGGGATAATTTCTGTATTTGAAGAAGGTTTTATTGTTTGATAGTTCTGGTTTTGGTGATTATTTCTCATTAATTTTTTCACAACTACAAGTGGAAAAAAAGTTCTCTAATCCCTCTTTGAAGGATTTTCCACCTCTGAAAATTGCCACAAAATAGAAAACAAGAGAAAATACATGGAGGGTGAGAAGACTCAACCTAAACATACCATTTAGATAAAAAAATATTATTTTTAAATAAAGAATATGCAATAGCCATGGGAGGGTCTTTTTTGTTTTTAAACTAATCTTGGAAATAAAATTCATTACACATTGACAGTGCTAGTCCAGCCCAAGCAGCAGTACTTTCTTTCTTGTCGAGGACTGCAGCTCTTACCAGCAGAGATCAGCTCTGGGGACGACAGGAGAAGTCACTGCGGCTGCTAATTGCTTATGAACAAACATCTGTCATGCCCAGGGCTGAGACACACCACTGACTCATCTACCAAAGGATTGATAGTCACCCAAAAATGTCACCAGGTTTTGAGAGTCATTTGAAAGTCGCTCTCGAATGTGCTCACATTTTAAATCTAATAGTCTTCTGGGGCCTCCTCTGAGCCCTGCCATCAATAACATGTAGCATATCCTACTGCCATGGAAACATTTTCTAGGTCACCTTTACATAACAGTGGAGAGAAAACATCACCAACTCCCCCATTAAGGCACCCTCCTTTTCAATGAAGATTGCAGTAACTAACTCAACTTTTACTGTAATTACACATAACATGCCACAAATAAAAAGACATACTCTCTCCAGCATAAAGATGGGAACGTATATACCATGCAGGAGGTCTTCGCTCAGGCTCTGCTCTTATACTTCTAATCTTCTAGTGAGGGAGGCAAAATGATTGCCTAGTCCTCTGCATCCATTTTGTACCTCAAGCTGGATAGCAGCTTAGGTTAAACTAATTCTGCAGAGAACATCATTAACACTGGAGAGACCCTTCCAAGAGGGAAAATACAGCTGGAGCTGCTTTTACATATCTGGTTGGAGCTACATATAAATAAAACCGACAGAACCAATAATTTGAGTCACAAAATTGGATGTAAGGAGCCACTGAACTGAACAACAATATATTGAGATGAGACAGAAAAGAGATGGGAAGCATTTCAAATCCTGAAATGCAGAAATATTTCAGGACATAAGAAGTAAGAAATAATTACGTAGCAGATTCTTTTCTGTTCAGGGAACACCAAAGTGTTACTGATGCAGGAGGAAGAAACTGAATTTTTACAGAAGCTATCAGTGAACACTCTAACCTAATTATTTTAAGTATGGAATCAAGATGTTCAGATCTGTGAAGGAAGTGTCTTTAGCAAGACAGAATTTGGGAAGGGAACTAAGAAGAAAGACTAGCAAAGTTTTCATATTACAATGATAAATCTGGACAATTTACTTCTATGGCGATAATTTTAACAATGATGAGTTGCTCTCAAGAACTTAAGTTTGAACTTATACTGCAAGACTTCTAGTTTATGTGCAGGGCAAGGTCCTCCAATCCAACAGCCACAAATCCTGAAAAAAGATATTAATATTTACAGATATCACTTGTTTTCTCTTTTGCAACTGTTAGGTTTGCTGTTGGGTTTTTTCCCCTAATGGAGAAGCAGAATAGTGTATCTAGCAACCACTATTTCATAAAAGGAAATTGTTGCAAGTTATGGTAGACTGATCTCAACTTATACTACTTATACTATTCTTTCATTGATTGTACAAGTCATTTCCAACCTCTTGAGAGTTAGAGCATGACAGAGATCACAAGCAATTAAAAAGTACAGGAAGAGAGGAAAAAAATGTGGCTGAGACTGAAATAAAACATATTTCACAATGCTGACTATGGAAAAGGAGATCCTGCTGACAAGAATTGTACAAGAAAAAGCACTCTAGAATATGTAGAAAGGGAGGGTAGAATTTCCTAGGTTTTATTTTACCTCCTGTAGGGACAAGGATGTCAGGAAATGTGGAACTGAGACCATGTCCATAAGGTGGAACTGAGAAATCTGAAGGGCAATTACTGAATTACTGAATGATAATTTTTATGAGGAATAACTAAAAAGCGTGCTTGTTTGTGCTATAAAACCATCCAGGGTTACAAGATCAAATATTTGAACAATAATTAAATATTCAATAGGCCATTGAGAGTCGGACTCATCGTCAGAGAGGAACGCGGAGGAATACAAAGATAAGGGCTTTTGCACTCAAACAGCAGCACTGTAATGAGAACCTTCACACAGTTGCTCTGAACAATCCAGCAGTCAGGGTATTCCCCTGGGAAAGGTGGAGCTAACACTGAAGTTTGTGCTTTGAATCAAGAGGGACTTGAATCATCATCTCTTTCAACCTCAATGCAGGCCAATGGCACCCTGGGTTGCATTAGGCAGAGCATCGCTAGCAGGTTGAGGGAGTGATCCTTCCTCTCAGCTCAGCACTGGGGGGACATCTGGAGTGCTGGGTCCAGTGCTGGGCTCCCAGTACAACACAGTCCTCTCAGAATTGCTCAAGCAAATCCAGCGTGGGACCACAAAGATGTTTAAGGGACTGGAGTATCTGACATACAAGGGGTGGCTGAGGCAGCCGAGGTTGCTCAACCTGGAGAAGCGAAGGCTCAGGCAGGAACCTCAGCAATGTCTATAAATGCCTGATGGGGGGAGTAATGAAGATGGAGCCAGACTCTTCTCAGATATCCATTGACATGCAAGAGGCAACTGGCACAAACTGAAATACAAGAAATTCTGTTTAAACATACGTACGAAGACCTTTTTTTTTTTTTTTTCACTGTGAGGGTGGTCAAACAGTGCAACAGGTTGCCCAGAGTGGTTGTGGAGTCTCCAGCCCTGGAGATACTCAAAGCATAACTGGACACAGGAGCAACCTGCTCCAGCTGAGACTGCTGGACACAGGAGCAACCTGCTTCAGCTGAGACTGCTTTGAGCATGGCAGTTAGACTAGATGATCTCCAGAGGTCCCCTCCAGCCTCAACTATTCTGTGTTTCTCAGAGTCTCATACATACAGAGACGAAGGTCCGTATAGTTTGTGTTTTTCATTAGTAACATTATGAACAAGGAGAGTATTACAGAAAATATACAGCAAGAAAACAAAATGACAGCAGAACATCCCCTGACTATCCCAACATGGGAAATCTGTGTCACTCACTTACCGGAAAGTCCACCCTTGACAAAACACCTGTTTATTTTCCCTTCAACTGAATCTCATTTTGTGATGGAAAAAAAACAATTTTTTGGCTTTTTTAGAGGAATTTAGGAATTTAGAGGAATTCTAACCTGTTTTAGAATTTAGAGGCCTTTAAAACTAAAAGATTTAGCAATACAAAACCCCTGGTTTTCTTTATTCTTTTGCTCATGCAAGAAAAAAGCAGCTCCAAGCTTACTACTGTTTATATTTTTTAAGAAAAAGAGATCTTAGACCTAAAAAGTAGTAAGACCTTTTAAAGCCATTTCAAATTTTGCAAGACATTTGACATTGCCTTATAAGCAGAAACAGACTTAATAACAACAATCAGCATATAGGCCCATATACTACTGCTACTAAAAATGGAAAGAACTAACTCCAGCAATCTGTATGAAATCTTTGGAAACTCCTTGTTAGAGACTCCAGATTCACTTCATTCCTGCACAGATGTAAATAGTACACTCTTGCACACACTGTAAATAGTTTTAAAGCTGCATCTGCTGTTGAACGATAACATTATGGAGACCTGGTCATAACTTCTGCTGAAAATAAACAGTTGGAGATCTTTGAAGGATAGTGGAATTGTAGTTTAGCCTTTGACAGGCTCATAAATTGTCACACAAGCAAACAGCAAATGTAAGTCACATTTTCCTTTCTTTCTTCCCTATCCTCCTTGTCCAGCCAATATCACATAAAAATTTCCATACAAATTATAGCAGGTATGGACACAGGAATGCTGACAGATCACTTAATGGCCCTACTACAACTGTTACAGTCCAAAAGCACTAAATAGACTCCCAAAAAGGTCCTTGGAAGCATTTTACACAATTATGAGGGGGGAAAAAAAAGAACCGTAACAGGCAAGTCATTCCGATTCAAGTTTTATTTTTCATAGTAATAAATGGCTACGAATGATTCAGAGAATAACCTTAGCAATTGGTGTACTGTGTTTACGCCCCTGCCCCCCCACTATAATTAGACACAAAGTAATTTTGCTATTGAAACAATTTGAGCATTACATGTTCCTATTTGTTCTGTTTAACCATCAGCGCCAATGTAATGACAAATTCCTGTTCAGCTACATCTAGAGCACTTAGTCATTCACTTGACTCTACCCTTCCTCAGTTCCAGGTCCTGCAGTATTCACTATTTCCTTTGACCTCAGCTCTTGTGTTGGGAGAATAAATGGTTCTCCGCCTGGCAGAAGGCAGATAAGGGATATTTCCCTATAAACAGTTTCTAAATTGCCTGATCAAGGGCACCAACCTGTGTCAGTGCTTTACATTCCCTGCTTGGTTCTAATAACTCTCATTTATCTTTGTGCTCTAAAGTGGATATGGTATTTATTACGAACCAACCCATAGAACTCCCACCATCTTCACAGTAAGTTACATGGGAAATCAGCTCCTCATGGGTGAAATCTCCTTGTCTGATTGTGTTTTACCAGTCCATATTCACTTATTTCTCTGACTGAAGTAAACATTGGATACACAAGAACAAGAGAACATTTCTTTTCATACTGTGTGCAGAAACAGTATTTGATAAGCATAACAGCAAAGATACGTGCATTTGAAAAGTCAATGCAAGATAAAGACAGCAAGCACATGCCTTTTCTTGGTAAACTGGTGGCACTGGTACATACGTTCAAAATCAGCAGAACTCTGTTGTCAGATCAGTCATATTATGCCAATTGTCTTGGAGTTTTAAGAATACTGGTGAGAGGTACCAAGTGAACAGATGACGTTCGGAGCCCAAAAAGCCTTGTTGAAATAAAGCACTATTCTTTATGCTTCTCATCTAGAGCATATTTTCACTGTGCAAGATCAAAACTTCTGATTTTGCCTACTCTGAGCACTGCTGGACACACTGAAAAGTCCTATCCGTGTTACAGGTGTGCACAGCACTACTAAAAAAATCGTGGGGGAGCTCCTGCAGGGAGTTTTGTAGGCCACAGTAATGCTCCATAGCTTCTTTTGGCTGAGGTGCTGGAAAGCTTGTTTTCCTTCTAAGTATCTCAGCAGAAAATAGGAAAGAACTCAAGGATCATCAGTTCCCACCTGATCTAACTGGGATCCTCAGTGCACAGGGGTGCGTCCCTCAAAACAACAGCGTGGCTCTGAGTATATGCAAGTACATGGGGCAGGGGCTTTGGGGGCATCCCTCTTTGGGGGCAGCAGGAAGTTAGGACATCCTTAGACATGTCTCGGGTGAAAACGATATAATTTGTTTGCAGTTTAAAAATAAATTATGGCTGAAATAAAAAATTCAAGGGAGGGAAGGAAAAAATCTATTTCTGTTCAGAAAGTTCCAACAAAACAAAAAGAGGAACAAAAGTAAAGTTACCAGACAATGGAGGAGAAAATAATCTAGCCGTTTCAATAGACCTGACACTATAAAAAATCCAGTCTGGCAAGTGAGTGTGCCCTACCTAGAATGTGAAATGAGTCCTGCACATGGTAACGATTGCTAAGCACATCACTATGGAAATGGAGAGCTCACAGCAGGCATAGGGAGTCTTAGAAACGTGGAAAATCAATGCACTGGATGCTGTGGCGAAGAATGATTCCAGCAGAGTGACCTTTAAACAGCTTGATAGATTGTAAGCAAGCAGAAGAGAAGCACAAGGGGACAAGAGAGCGCAGGAGAGCTCAGCCATGCTGCAGCCCCGTGGCCAACAGCAGCACCGGGGGGCTCCCCAACAGTGCAGCCTGGCAGTGGTTCTGTGGGACAGGAGGAATAACAGTAAGGATTATTTACCCATGTTTACGGTAAAATGGCTAGCTATTTAACAGCAATGCTACACAATAATTGAGAGCAGAAATAGAGATTGCCCCACACTATGGATACTACACAGCATATTAAGATAAAAAGAATACTACTGATGAATTTGGTCAAGACATCTACGTTAATAGCTCTTCCTTCCAGAGAGTGGCGAGGACCCAGTAAGTGGAAGTCCTCAGGGTGGCAGAGGGAAGAGATGATACATCATTCCCTTCACACAGTTGGCGGAACAGACTAGGAATTTTCCAGTGAAATACTTCGGTCAGAAAATGTGGACTTCATTAAATTGAATGTTATTTTGTTGATATAAATTGTGTCAAGAGTTCTGGAGTATAATCAACAGTCCAGGGGTATGGTACTCACCCAGGAGGTGGAATATAATTGAGTAGGGACTTAACCTTCATCTCCCATATCATCAGGAATTCTCTAATCATTGCACTACTGACCTGCTGGGTTCTCTCTTAATCTTTCCTGTTGGAGCTGCTCCACTTTGCATAAATAATTGCATGTTGTGCAGAGCAAGGAATTAAACCCAGTTCTCCCATATCCTACATGAAAGCCCTGACCAATGGGGTATCCACTTCAACTTTACATACACCTCTTGGGTTAAACCAGTTTAAATCAGTTTTTGAATAAGGTATAAGAATTATCTAAATCAGATCAAACAACTCAAATACGAAATAAGCAATTTACACTCAGTCTTCTCTTCTTGTCTCCAGAACAAGAAAACCTATTCACATAGCCTTTTGCATTGGTTTAATTACAGCACTTTAAAATAAGACTTTAAATAAGAACATTGCAAACGCTAGCACAGAAAAAAACTCATCTGAAATGAGTTGCCCCAGGTCACAAAACCCACTGCTAGTCACTGCTGTTTCCTGGTGTTGGTTGTACCAGGCAAGCTGGGTATTGAAGGGGAAGGAAGAGTGTTACCCTTTCAGCCTGCAGCCTGCAGCTTTTTCAGGGCTGAGCTGGGAAAGCTGAAGGGGAAGAATGGGAAAAGCTGCTTTGCAGAGGCCTGTACTTTATCTGCTTTGTGTATGCAGCTCCTTCATTAGCGTTACATTTACTTTTAGAATATCCAGCCGTGTTATTTCAGAAAAAGCTTGAGAATCTTTGACCTGTGGAACACTGGGAATATTTACTGGCATTCCTCAATTCTGAAGGACATTTTATTTGTAATAATCATTTTAATAACATACCAAAAAGAAATAATACAAAACGTAAGGAAAAGCTTTATATCTATCAAAACAACATTGTGCAAGAGTGTCCATCACATTTTGCAGACTATACAATGGCTCTTTAAATCCCTAAAAATTATTGCAGACCTCAAGCATATTTTCTGCAAAAAGATATATTTTTTATCCTGTACATTTTTCAGTTCTTCTTGTGATTCTTGTTTCAGATACTTAAAATTCCCATTCTGTTGTTTCCAATATTTTAACTACTTTTACCTGTCACTCAACGCCAGTCTGGTTTACATTTCCTCTTACTTACGGCTTACTTGGTATGCTTCAGGGTTAAGCTGCAGTAAGCATTCATAAAAATAGCTAGCCATATAGAAATGCAATTTATTTAGATAGTATTTTCCTTCTCATCAAGAACTACCTACATATAGAAACACAATAAATGCTGCAATCATCAAAAAGTACGCTTTTTTTTACTATTTTCCTCTTGCAAATTATAGATATTTAAATGCACTCTCCCTGTAAGAACCATCACCTCATTTAATAAATGTAAAATTTCAGTACTTAAGATCCAAGAAAGTTGGACATTTTCTTATGTGCTACTATATATTTATATAAAAAACGTAGCAGAGAAGCTGTAATTTAAAATCAACTTAAGAAATTTTTCAGTGGCTTAATAAAGGAGCTAAGATCTTTAGTTTGTCTTTCTAACCAGAGGAAACAAAATCAGTACTTTATAGTAATTTGTCCAGAGAGAGCTTGAGAAGGACTTGATTTCAAAGAGTAGTCAGTCAGCAATTCCAGAAAATTAGGGCTGTTAGTAATTTCTCATTTTAGATATGAAACACAGTAACATGAAAGTAAGTATTTCCTGTTGAAAAAAATTGTTCTGAACTATTATTTGAGAAGAATGTCAGTCTATTAAGGTCAATACAAGCGTCCCTATGCTGAAGCCTTTTACTGATGATAACCTAGAACTCCAACAGCAGCAGAAGAGAGTCAACACTCCCTTTGCTATTTTACTGTAAATGGCTTTAAAAATAGCAACACTGTTTCAGAAGGTTTTGGGAATATAGTTCTTAAATACTGTAAGCAAAAAGTAAAATGCCAAAGTAAATAAACTCAGGCAGACTGAATATGTAAGGCTTCAAAAAACAGTTAAGATAGATAGTAAAAATCTTTGGTCACTAATGAAGCAAGTGAAAAAAAAAAAGAGATGGAGGGGGAAGAGCTTGTATTTTTTCACCTGAACAATCTGGTTTTGAATGAAAAACATAATGTAGAACTAAAGGTCAGTAAAAAGATCTCTGAGAGCTTTTATACTGCAGTAGTAGGTATATACTTATATTTTACCTCCTGGCACAATATTTCTTCTTTACATATTGTCTATGCTACAATATTATTGTGTTACTGGTTTCATATACTGGTTTTTATCCTTATTTCTTTTTTCACCTAGCTCCTTTTGCATAAAGAAAAATCACCCCTAACCTGAAAATAATAGTATATCAAGAATTTAACGAGTTGAAAGGAACTTGCTTGAGACTTCAGACACGAGCATCAATGATTAAAACCTGTAAAAGAGACTGAGCCCTTGTCACTGATTTTTGACTGAAGAGATGGGTAATATACTCATGGTGAGTCTTTGTCCGAGGTATTGCCAAAGTCAAGGTGTGGGGGAGAATTTATTTTGTTTGCTTTTCAGACAGATGATATTATTCCCACTCACATTCTCTGCCCTTTTTTCAGCAATCTGGGTCAGTCTTGGGTGAAATATCAAAAGCCAAAAGATTTATACCTATTTCAAAACTGTAGTGCAAAACCTACTCCTACTCAGAGAGCTGTGGTCCCTGGACTCAGTAGTTAATGCCAGTAGCATCGCTCAACAGACTACCTCAATAATCCTCTACTACTCAATTTTATTTTCCTATAAGAAGCAGTCAGGACAGACTCGCTTCTTCACGGCATTACAGCTTCCATGGCATTCAGGCTGCAGTACTGGCTAAGCCCCTCAACCCTTTCCACACTAGGAGAGAAACTGCATGCAGAGAAGGTCCTTCATTTCTGCCTTTTTCCTTAAAGTAAACTGTAAACTTTGGAACCATTACCATCAATATTATCATTATTAGCTAATCTGAAGATTAGCTCCCATATCTTCTTCAAAGTTGCCTCACTGAGCAACCTTGTCAGCAAGTGGCAACTTTTACTAAATCATTTAGAGTACAGATTCCAGCAGATCCAGGAACTTGCCATCCATCCACGCAACTATCTTTTGGCCCCTACCTTTCCCTTAATTTGTAAAGTGAACTGCCTCAGTTTAGGCTAACTTAAATGGGCAAAAATAGGAAGATTTCAAAGATGGGAGTCAATCCTTAGCTTCTATTCAAAAAGTTCTCAAACACAATTATAGTTCATACTGTTGAAATTACATTAGAGAAAGCTCATTCATTGGTATGGGTTTTTTTCCCCACTTAACTCTAATGTGAAAATAGCAGCAGATGGATTTTTTTGGCTTAAGTTCTGACCAAGCAGAAGTTTCTGAGGAAAACTACCACATACAAAATACCGAATCTCAAGCTGTGATATACTGGGGTTCAGATATAGCAATAGGTTGAATGCACCTTTATTGACTATGAGTTAGAATATACCCCTAGCAATGGGCTTTACCAGGGCTCTAAACCATGGCTGAGTTTTCCAGACAATTTTTATACACACACTCTCACAAAATGAACACTTAAAAGAATGGAACTACATAGACTGAACCAGGTTATTAAGCACTACAAACTATGCTTCCTCCCCCGAACAGCACAACACCTGCAGGACATTTGCATATTGCATATGTCTGCATTGGAAATAATGGAGTTGTGATAGGTGGAACAGATGGCAGGATGAAAGAGAAAAACTAAGTGGTGAAGAGCAAACATCTATCTCTCATAGCAGCAAAGTGCTGAGAGGAAGACCTGGAGTAGCCAGAAAGAAAGGCACTTAGAGAAAAACACTGTAGAGGCATAAGCTGTTCAACTTTCCTTTTCTCCCCTATTAAGTAAATATAATTTGCTCTGATTTGTAAGATGTAACTACTCCTGCATGTGGTTATTATTTTGGAATGAGATGCCTTTTTTCTCTTCAGCTTTGCTGAATGTTTTTGGCTTAATGCAAAGAAAACAGACACTTATTACACCGCGTGTCCACATACGAAATTTGTCAGGAGTAGCTGCTTCTGAGGCAGGTTCAAGTGCAAACAAGACCTGCATATTACGTGTCCACTCTGGTTTTCTAAAGAAAAAGAAATTCTGTTTACTATCAATTTATCTGCAATACACTTAAGTCTCTAAATGGAGTCTGATTGATTCCTTGGCTTTTGCCATGTGATGAGCATCACGGCTAACACTTTTTCGATGTAGTGAAGAACGTGGTGGTAGCTGTGCCTGGGCTCTCCCTCCTTTCCCTCATTGCCGAAGTTTTCCACATAAGCCTGTGCCACAGTCAGATCGTGTCAGCAGTTTTACACACTCACCTGATGTTCTGCAGTGGTTGTGCAATGACATTGCTGTTACTATGCCCAGACTTTTCATTGTATTTTAAGCATTCTGCCCTTGGGGCTTTTCCATGTCAATGACAAATGCTGTTAGCAACTCTGTACTCATGCAAATTCACATCATACCAACACCCTAGTAAGACCTTTAAAATCTTTCTAAGATTAATCTCAAGAACATTTGTTCAGAGTCACAGGTATCTTCACCCTCTTCAAGATACTACTTTATGCGCTGACTCTGAACAAAAAAGACAGGTACTGAATTTCAGTTTACAGACTTCCTTAGAAACAGTAAAAGCCTAAAAATAAGGTGACATCTGCACTATTTATTAGTTGTATCCAATATCCTGAAGGCTGAGAAAATCTCAGTCTTCACTGAATTGAGAATTAGCGTCTGTGCTTCTTTTCTCAGATGTTCAATTTATATCCGTCAGGAACTTTGCCCTGAGTGAAATTGCTGACTGCTATGGATGTTCTTTTATTCCACTATTAATCACAGTCAAAATAAGAAGCTTCTTGGACAAGTATTTTCAAACACAAGGGTTTGATGGCCCTGCCTGACACGTCAGGAAAAAAATGTAATTTTGGAATTCTGGAAATTAATGGATTCACATTTTTCTCAACCCACAGGAAACAGACCATTTTTCACCCATTCCCTAAAAATACTATGCCTGTTTACTGACTATATATATGGAGGTGAGTCAGCAGCTCGATCCTGGCCACTCAAGTCCCAGGTCCAAGCCCTAGCAGTTAGTTTGGTTTTCGCTTCCAGCAATCCCTCTTTCACCCAGAGGTTGGCACATGACATTAACCTCAGGAAAGTGCTGAGGTTATGGAGTTCTCATGGGCACTGCCTCCTAAAACCAAACCTTAGGGTGTTAGTTCACTAGCTTGAGTGCCTCTTTTTATGTTTGGTGTCTTTTTTATCATACTCCTGGCTGCAGAGGGGTGGGATAACCTCCTCCCCACCTTTTCTTTCATATGGGATGTATAACTAATCTCAAATAGCACCTGCAAATCCCACAGGTGAGGATCTGTCTCTGCTATATCTACCTAGTTAAGCCCTTCAGGGATAGCGTTATTCACAGAAGTGAAACACTCTTTTTCATCCTATTCACTTTCAGATCAATATTAAGAAATAATTAATAGAATTTTGATACGCTTTTCCCAAATGCCAGACATGCAAACTGAGCAAAAGCTAGGATTCTTAATAAAACTGTTCAGCTGCAATCGAGCAATAATGATGAAATTAGAGGTAGTATATAAACATTTAACTTGCCATATATTCTGGAAAGGTGTCCTCACTACCATAAATTGTGTCTTATTCACAGAAATTTATCAGAAACACCACAGAGTTTGGGGAAGAAGAAAAGGAAAAATAATTAGGTTCACTAGGAAACAAACTGAAACATCCAAAAGAATGCAGACAATGAGTAAAGGCAAAAAGCAAAGCACAGAAGCAAAATGCCAGGCAAAGCATGGTGATGTCACTAACACAGTTCATAATGAAGGTCTCCCTTAAAACAGCAAAAAGTATAAAATACTTCTGAAGGGAGCCAGTGACAAAGACTTAATGGGAAGGGGAATCTCATGGATTTTTCTTTCTTCGCCCTTTTATCTGAAAGAACCCAATATTTCAGAATACTTCACATGAGGATTCCTCATTTAAAAAAAAAAGAAAAAAGTAAAAACAGATTTTTTGTAGTCATAAAACCTGAACAATGTTCTTTAGCTTGTGTAAATAAAGGTGCTGCAGCCAGACCTGCAGAAAGCAGCCAGCCAAGTGCTGAAGCAAGTGCAGATTGATTTCAGATGTGCACTCAGGGCAAGCTGCTGACTAAAGAGGACAAAGAGCTTTCCTCTCATTCCAGGCTCTGCTTTTTCCTATTAGAGGCTGAGATACTGCGTGTGTTCTGTGCCTGTCAGCATGGAGAGAATGACACCGTGAGTGTCATTGCAGGACAACATCAAACTGCCAAGATTCATCAAAACTGATGTGGAAATAAATTATAAATAACCTCCAACTAGCTCCATTAAATGTAGGGAGTTTCACTGAAGTATGGCCATCGACACTATGTCTGAACTACAGGGAGCAAACGAGGGCAAAGCAAGAATTAGATTATGTGGGAAGAGACTTGCAGCATCTTTTAATGAATTTACAGTCCTCCTCAGAGGAACACTGTTTATTTATTCCCTGATATATGTGACTATATGATTAATTTATCTGCCAGCTTGATAAACCTGACTCTCCAAACTGTTCATACATAAGGATTCAGTGACAGGAGATAATAGGATTAGTGCAGCAGCATTTTCAGCTTTTGTGATTTTATCACAATCACACTATAGAAAAGATTTCCTTCAGAACCTAACACTTGGAGGCACGTGATTAGAGGTGAATCTCAGTGTTCATTAGCAATATCTAGCTTTAATGACTATGAGAAGAACTTGGAAAATGTGAACTTTAATTGCTCAAAACACCAAGCCTGCTAAAAAAAAAAATTTTTTTTTTTTTAAATCAACATATGTTGCTTTAATATGCAAATATCATGGCTTTGGGGATGCAATGCCAGAATTGGAAAATTGGGATTAGCAATGTTATTTCATATACTAATGCAATAACTGTGTGGTAACAGTTTTTTAGAGTATTGTTCCTGACTATCCTCCCAACCACATGAAAACTCTGCCGTTCTGACAACATCTTCTAACTGGGTTACATGGATTAGCTGCGGTGTGCATTCCTGACAACGCATCTGCTTTGCCGTAGAAATTCAGCAGAACTGGATTAGATCTGTCTGCAGTGACTTTCTGTGGCTCTCCCTATGTGATTAGAAGTCTGGGCGAAATCTGCAGTCCACAGTGGCACAAAGAGCATAACTGGGCACCGCTGCAAGTTTTAGCAACACAAACAGTGTGTAAATACAGCATTAGTATGGAAGGAGTAATGTGACTGTAGCTGCTCGCATCTGGAAAAATTAATTCATCATTGAAAACATACCCAGAGTTGACTGCTTTATTTCAAAAAACTATGAAGCCATAACTCTATAAAGGGCAATATAAAAACTAACCATCTTATCAATTATGAACAGTGTGTTAAATTCTGCAATGAATTACCACGGTAAACTCATCACTTGGGCTTTTCCAATAGAGTCTTTTACATCAGATACTAATTAATATCTAATTGATCTTTCCAAGAACGACTGTTCAGTGTGACCATAAAGTTCAATGCCCTGCCTTCAACATTTCAACTCTTTAAGCACAAAATAGCAGGACTTTAGCTAATGGGGCTGCAGACTGATTTTGTTTATCACCAAATTCCTTAAACAAGGACAACACCACAACAGGCAGAGTGCTACTTATCTCACGCATTTTACAATCCTACTACAGCTATTACGCAGTAACCTGGTAAAGATGCTTAAATACCTTTAGCAGGCTTGACTGCATAGTTACGAGGGCGTTCAAGCAAGGTTCATTTATGGACAGTTCTTTGGCTGTCACACTGGCAATGTCTGTATCAACAAACAGAATGGCCCAAAGGGCTGGATCAGGGCAGTGAAACAACCTGGAAGTGAGGACACCACATCGAGCCGTATATACTAGGAGAGGAGGTGCTGTTTGGGACTATCTTTAGTCTGGTCCCAAGTATTGAACCTCCATTAGCACCTGGAACAAATCAGATGTATTTCTAGAGTGAATATTGCAGTTCAGTTTCATCTCAAAGGCATGCATGGAAAATGGAGAAGATCACGAGATTTGCTTTGAAAGCTCAATCCTGATCCTAAATAAAACATTCACATAAATGCAGCATTGTGTTGTAATAGTTTGATGGAAACACAGTATTGTATTTTGAATAACAGTGACTGTGCAGAAAGAGCTAGAAAACAAATTATTTTTCATTAGAGCAAGATATTTAATTTGGCAAAGTGAGCAAGGCAGAGAGGGGCACAGCTGACTCCATTTACCAAGCCCAGCACTTCCCATGAAGGTGCTGACATTGCATTCAGCCCATGAAACACACGACAGAAACACCGACTGCACCAACTGCTGTTGGGATGACGGGGTTCTGTGGAGCACCTTTGGAGCTGATTAATCGAGCCGGGAGCACAGGAACTGCCAAGGCACTCTCTTGCGGTGGGAAATATTGCCTTGATGGTGGTCTTTTAATGCTTTTAGAGATTCTCTCCAGAAGCTTCCCCATGTGGACTCTATCATTGTTACAACTTAGCATAAATAGTATGAGTATTTTCCCGAGGACAGTTTGAATCCAAATTGTCTATGAATATTTATTTTCATTAACAGCCTCAACCCCCCCTAAGAGTTCCATAAAACACAAACATGTGATTAGCTATCTGATTTAGACAGATCACTTAATACACGCATTTTGTACAGCTGTTACATTTTAATCTTGGAGGCTCTGGAAAAGGTAATATCCTAAAAGAATATAATGTTTCAGTCTTTCAGACAATTATTTTGAATTGATAAATTATATCTAAAGGTTGATTCAGTGTACGCTCAACATTTAACAAAAAAATAACTTGAATGACACCTAGTGGAAAGAGAAGCAATAGCCGACTGCACAGCAGCTATGTACAGTTTTGAATAGCAGAAACAGCCAGGAGGGAGATTCTTTATGAGAATGGGTGGGAGGAGAAAGAATTATTTGATAAAATTGATGGAGTACAATTTAGGAGAAGAATTTCCTAAATTACAAGAGTTTATCTGCCTCCGTAATAATCTTCCAAGGAAATGGAATATTTGATCTGAGAGAGACAGAATTAAATCAGGTAAAACCACAATAAAGGTGCAGCGGGAAACAATACAATAAGCAAATATGGACAGGATGAAAGTCAGAGTCCTCCGATGCATAAATACTAAAATGGCTTTAGCAGGCTAGTTCTCTAGGGTGCAGTAGATAATAGGAATATTTTGGCCCTGGGGCGACAAAAACTCCTGATGTGAGAGAAACCACAGATTTTCTTTAGTTCATTTCTGCAGGCAATATTCCTTGATGTGTGAATGAATTTCATGATCGATCTTTTTTTTCCTTCTTTTTGCTTGTTTGTGTAATTCATGAATTACCAGTGACTCACATCCAATTAAAAAGAAATATTTTGGTTATTCTGTTCTCACCAAGCTATTTGAAAATATGAAAGAACAGATTTAATCAAGGTGATAGAAGTTAAAAGAGAAGCACTTTTGCCATCTATTGACAATGTGATGTGGCAAGTTTTTTCATCACGGGAAATAGAAATAGTACTTGAGAAAGACTTCTGTCTTTCTAGGTCAAGAACAGGTCGTTGACAGCAATAAATGATTATAACTCCTTAAAGACATCTATAAAAAATAATGGCATATTCTGCCTGAATTTCCTCTTCGCAGGTCACGTGTTTGATCTGCTAATTTATCTTTAACTTGCAGCTTTTATTCTTAACTGCAAGGAAACTAGTCATCTCCCTTCAACTCTTTTTTCTCCCTATATAAGCAATCAGAAGCAGCACCCACGTAACTGATTGGAAAAGTCAAGGCCTCAAAAGAAAACTAACCCACATAAATGTGCTTTCAGGGAGTAAGGTAGCAAGAGAGGGTTTGTTTGGTAATCAAGAGTGTTCAGAAACACCTCTCTGCTGAGGAGCCAGACAGAGCCTCTCTCATTGACAAAAAGTTCAAACATATTCACTCTGTGGAAAATATATTTTCAGACTATAACAAGATTATAGCAGATTATAACTTTTTTTTTTTTTTTCAAATTGGCTCCTAATAAATCCTCTTAAATGAAGAATCCTCATTTGGCCTACAAAAAGCTATAGCCCTAAAATCATAAATGCAAATATCTTGTATTTGAAGCTTTGCTTCTGCCAGATACTCCCTGCATGCATTCACCTCCACACAGAGCAGAAGAAACTGGCCCACGTCCTCAGCACAAGTAACAGATTGAGGGACTCAGCCTGAGCAGCTACTTGAACATGTGTGACCCAGCAGCCAGAGGAAGGCAAGGACTACCTTTGTGAGGATTACCCACAGCACAGAATTGGAGCATGGACTCCAGAGGACTCCAAATAGTTTGCATTCATTTCAATTGATTGATTGATCTTGATTCAATTGATTTCATAGATTCATAGAATGGTTTGGGTTGGAAGGGACCTTAAAGATCATATAGTCCCACCCCCTGCCCTGGACGGGGACACCTCCCACCAGACCAGGTTGCTCCAAGCCCCGTCCAACCTGGCCTTGAACACCTCCAGGGATGGGGCAGCCACAGCTTCTCTGGGCAACCTGGGCCAGGGGCTCACCACCCTCACAGCAAAGAATTTCTTCCTCAGATCTCATCTAAATCTCCCCTCTTCCAGTTTGAAGCCAATATCCCTCATCCTGTCGCTACATGCCCTTGTAAAAAGTGCCTCTACAGCTTTCTTGTAGGCACCCCTCAGATACTGAAATTTTCAGATACTGGAATTTCATCATATAACAGGAAATTTTTTATTCTGTGTGGCAGCATTCCTTAAGACATATGGCATAGACTGTGTGATACAGGAAACAGGCATGAAGGAAGACAGACATTTATGAAATCTATGGTCTAGTGATGTACTTTCAAAAAAAAAAAAAAAGAAACAATCCGTAAGATAGAAAGATCTTCCCATTACTAGTAGTCCACTCACAGGTCCAGCTGTTGAACATCTGACAGGCAGATGGACTATTCATTTCAACAAGGGAGGAATCACTTTCCTCATCTCATAGATCAAAATTCAAACAGGGTTTCAAGTATTTTTGTCTTCTCCCTCCAGCACTGTCTAAATTACCTTTTAAAATACTAAAGAGCAGAGATACACATTAAGTCATTTTCTTAAGGAAGTTCCTAACAAATTTCAGGCTACTCGTAATTGATTAAACTTTATGAAGAAAAGTACTTTAACTATAAGTAAGAATTAAACAATAAGAATTGCTATCAGAAAAATTTTGAATGTCAGAAATTTCCCTTCCCCTCAAGAACTGCATGTTATAAAGAAACAACAGCTCAGAAGCAGGGCTCTATTGCACATCTGCAACATCTGAAACTCACCTGCGTTTCGTTTCCAGATGCAGAACACAGCTCAAAGCCTGTCCCCAAAACAACAGGCTAAACAAGAACTGGCCTGAATTGAACATCAGATCCACAGCACACTGCGTTTCCAAAAGCCAACTGCTAGAGTTGAGTTAATTCTAGAGTGTTCATGTTTGGTAGCTAAAGGAAAGGAAAACTTACTTGAAAAAGGAAAAAGAAGAAGAAAAAAAAACCAAGATGTGAAAACAAAATCCTATTTTTGTTTTTCTTTTACACAAACATGGCATTCTTTACTTAGGTGAATAGATACATGTACATTATAAACGCGTATGATCCTGAATAACTGGCTTTCCAGCCAAATATACACAGAGCATGTTAGGTTCTAAGATGTCACACTGCTGTTATTCAACAGTTGATATTCTTCAGCAGCTTGAGCGTGAAGAAATTTGCAGGATCCTAGTCGTCTTTTGAGCTATACACAGCTCTCGTGACTGGGAAGAAAGGCTATATATGTGCCCTGTCCTCTAGGCTGTGCTAACCATGACTGTGAGCCTTTCCCAGTACACCTTCCCCGACTATTCTGGAATTCAGTTCTAAACTCCAAACCAAACTAGGAAATTACAAAGAAATTCTATTCCACAAAATATCACAAGAACCAAAATAGGAATTGACCCATTGATCCATACATGCGTATCCTTCTTCACATCCAAGGCTGTGTCAGGGCCACCTTCCTGCCTGAGCTGCCCTGGCTTCAGTATTTCTGCATCGCTCCACGTTGCAGGGTACAGGTCACTCTCGTAAGGTTCTCCAAATCTCTGATCCTCACAGAAACCTTCCTTTCACTTGTTGGCTTAATCCTTTTGAACATGAGTGACCAGAATCACATGCTGTATTTTGGGTGAATTTTCACCACTATTTCAATGTAATGGCATTAATATTTCTCTGTCCCTTAATGATCTCATCTGACTAACATAAGTTATTTCGATGCTATGGTGTGCTTTTCTGAATTTTACATAATCAGTGGAAAGGCAGGTATCAAACACACCTGGCTTTGACTAAAAGAGAAAAACTTTATTTCATGGGCTAACTTTAGCTCCCTTGTATCTTGCTTGGGCTTGCATGCATCAGCAGCAGAAGCTAAAGCTAACTTTTATAGCTGTAGACTAGTACAGCTGAGGAAAAAAACACTAGATGAGTCATTTTAGGTTTTTCAGACATTGTCAGGTTTAATAAGAAAAATACGTTATCAATAAAAAAAATTCAAAAGCATTTCCTCTTGTCTGCCGAAAATACAAAAATGCCCTAAGCACTATATGCCGTGATACACGTCAACCATGTATAGCATCTTCCAATGGGAACGGTTTCCTATTATGCACAGGAAAGAGCTCATCTTCTCTAACACATTTCCTTACTGACTCTACAAAGCCAGCTCCAGTTGCTGTATCTACTCCAACACTTTACCAAGCAGAGGGAAAGGAATCAAGAGGGAATAAATAAGGGTAAGTGTCAGTGACGCATCTCACCAACTGCTCCTTTCTCCATTTTTGCCACAGTTCTTACTTCTATTTGACTGGGAATTTCTTGCTGTTTGTATATTAAATCAGAAAAGAGCGTCTTTTCCACAGATAGTGCTTAACTTTTCTTTAGTCAGACACAGTCTGCCTTTTTAAGATGTCTACTTTGAAAAAAAAAGCTCTAGTACATTTAATGAAAAATAACAGATAAATATCTAGATTCAGACCAAAGATATTCAGACTAACTACTTGCTAACAAAGACAGAAGATTTTTAAGATAAATATTTCAGCTTCTCTGTGATGAAGTTTATAATTTTATGTAGCATTAATTCAATTTAAAATATAGCAATGTAGTATTTAGATCAGGAATCTAAACCTGTCTAACTTTATTTTGAAAAGCTAATTCCATAATCCCTGTAAGTAAACTGAAGCAAATTAAAACAAAATAAATCAATTTTCCCTACAGTTTTAGTCTTTATTAAATGAAACTTCCTAGAGAAAAAAAGTCTCAGCTTATTTTAAGAGGAAAACCTTTTTGGTTTTGAGTTCTAAAATATCTCTACACTTGAAAACATTACTTTGAAGAAATTTTTTGCCAAATTCCAGTCTGCGTTACCATAATTTAAGATCCTTATTGCCTTAGTATGCAAAAATCTCTTTTACTCTGCATTTGTTGTTGTTAATAGGTCTGTTTTACCTGCTATTTGTCAGGCTTTCTCCAGTTGAAGTTTAAAATCATACTCAATGTTCTCCTACTGCTTGTCTGCAAATAAAGTTATACAACTGCTTTCACTTTCTTCAGTTAAAAAGGAATTTTCTTTAAGTGTATAGAGTATAAAAACCCAACACTTTTTACAGTATCTGCCACAGTCCAAGTAGTATCCAAGGCAATACACAGTCAGATATTTTTGTTTCAGTACTTACTTATTGCAAATGAATTGGAAGAAAAGAGAAGAAAACATATTTTAATTGTGGTCTGTATTTAAATCATCAAGAAAGATGGTTTCAAGACTGGAAATTCCCCAAGCTGTGCAAGGGAGTTTGCATTTCAAATCCCAACCTGGTCCCAAGGCTAGCTATGTATTTTTAAATGCAGAGAAGTAGTAGAAAATACAGGAAGGGAATAGCCGTAGAGGTTTTAAACTGGCAAGTAGAAGGGACTAAAATGGAAGTCTAGTGGAATCCACTCTACAGAAGTGGGAATTACATAGCAAAAGGGATAACTACCTGCTAGCCCAAAGCATGGTTATTTAATCCCTAAAATATAAGTAGTACCAGATATGCAAAATTTCCAATTTTGTATTCATCCAAATCTTAAACTGTATGTTCTCAGAGATGCATGAAGCCACAAGGCAGCAAAAAAGAACCTTTTGCCACATAAAAATACATACTTCCTGGTTAGAATCTTCATGGTCGCAGAAAGAAGATTTTTAGACATTTACAATTATTCAATCTCTTAAGGTCGATTTTGAAAACTGAATTCAACACACAATTTTAACACTAGACCTATGAAGATACAGAAACAGAATCAAAATCGTTGCCTAAAACTAACCTAGTTTTTACCATCATCTCCTGGTGACATTCTGTTCCAGAACTTTGAATAATAACACATTTTGTACAATTATGAAGGAAAAGCAATGAACTAGAGACAAAAATGGAGGTACTGTGGTCTCTCCCAGTTGCATTTATGCTACTTAATGTCAGGAAGAATGGCTCTGTGGGAAATACAGAAAGTTAAAATCTTCTTCCAAAAACCTAAACCTCATGACTAATCCTGAGAAAGAAATAGCTGTGTTCTAGTTCTGCATTTAGAAACATGCTAATAAATCATACTTATCAGATTATTATTCTTATTCTCTGGATAGCTGAAGCATGAACAAGACAGAATTCATCACTGTTGCGGGATTTGCCCTATCATTGCTGTTCCACATGACCCAAACTGAAGTCTGTCCTCCCTCCTGCAACTGTAAGTCACTGGGAGAAATGAAGGGTTTGCAAGTAGACTGCAGCTCAAGGAAGCTGACGGAAGTGCCAGCCTTGCCCCTTGACACCAGGAGGCTTTATCTACACAACAACAGCCTGACCTCAGTTCCTCCTGGTGCCCTGGACAGCTTGCGCAGCCTGAAGGAAGTGAAAATATTTGACAATCCCTGGAACTGTGACTGTCATATTCTGTATCTGAAACTCTGGTTAGAAGACATCTCTGCACCTTCTCTTGAGAACATCAGATGCGCAAGCCCAACTTCTGTGAGGATGAAGACCTTGAGGCAGCTGACTGGGAACGAGCTGGGGATTTGTAAGAGGCTTCTCCCAATCAAGTGTCTTGAGTTCTTTTGGCGAGATCTCATTTTAATTGCTGGAGCAATAATTACACTTACTTTAGTAGCATGGGCTCTGAAATTCTCAAAAAAGCTGGTCTGCCAAATAAACCTAAGCCTATATGACTCTAGGGGCCGACTGTTGGGGAGGCATACCTCCAAAAACCACAAGGTACTATGAGCTGTTCGTTACCACTAGCTTGAACAGAAACATCAAATTGTTCTACCACAAAAACGCACATGCACTGGCAATGCTACTTTTAATGGTGAACATGCTACAAACAGATCCCAGGGTTCAAAATCTGGGTCCTCAGATAGGCAAGTTTGATTTAGCTTCCTTTCAAAAATAAACTTGGTGATGTATTGATGGGCAAGTTTCATTCTGCTACCATCTACTCATATGAAAAGCATAATATCCCTAGCAAAGCTGGTGGTTTGCTTGCTTTTAATAGGTGATTTCGCAATTACCATGTGCTGTCACTCCTATACGATGAGACTCATTCCTAGCCACGAACACCCAAATCAAAGACAGCAGAAGCTCACAGGGGCATTTCCAGTTCCCTCTTGCCCCTGCCAAAGCACTTCAGCAATATGGAATCAAACTGTCAATGCTGACTGCTGGTGACAGACAGCTTTAGAAGAGACATGTTACTGTCTGGGACGTATCTTCACTGTTGGCTGCTCTCTCTCCTGCAGCAGCAGGGAAAGGCCAATCTGAGACATCACCACTTGTCAACCTGAATTGGTGCCAATTCAGGATGAGTCACTTGCCCCTCTCCGTCACACATGGAACAGCCACTGTGCACGGTGGAACTGCTGAAAGAACCTCTGAAGCACAGGCAGATCTGGGGAAAGGACACAATTTATAACAAAGTGTAGCATGGGGTTTTAGATTGAGAAAAGGAAAGCAACAGACTCAGATGTTTTCCCTATGCTATAAAATAATGATCTGGGAGACAACATGCCCATTGCAATGTTAAAGTCTGCAAATGATACACAGTGGGGAACAAGAAGAGGGAAGTTACAAATTCAAAGAGCGGTGGGTTACTTGGAGTGCCAAGAAATTGAAAGCAAGATCGTACATCTAGAGACAAAAGACGGGTTGAGGACTCAATTCAGAGAAGGCAAATAATCTAGTAAGAATGATCTCCCATGTATGACATTGCAGCAAAGGGCTAAGGTGATCTTTTCTTGTTAAAATAGGGAATAGCACTTAGGGATAGAAAGATTTATTTACTTCCATGTTTAGATAAACTACAATAATCTAGGATCAATGTCTACAAATGAGGAAGAAATAGCTGCAGAAGAATCAGAAAAACAACTGTAATGCAAATAAAGGATTGGAAAATATATCTTAGAAGGAGCTTGATCAATTTCATTTAATAAAGAGGAATTCAAGGAATGACAAGATCATAGCTTGTATGAATCTGCATGAAGATAAATTTGTTAACAAAGGGCTGGGAGTAGAAATTAGAACATCAGACTAGAAACAGGGCTCAAAATCTAATGGTGAAAATAATTAAACACAGAAACAGCTTGTCAAGTGTCATGCCGAATTCTATAGCTTAACTAACATTGGGCATTTTTTCAAATTGGTAGGCACTACCTGAAATGAGAACCATTTTAACAGAATTGTGTGTGACATCTAAAACATTAGAGCTATTCTTATTGCTTTGCTCACCTGCAAAATTTACGGTGGAACAGGCCATGAAAAGAGAGACCACAAGGGCAGTGCATCACAGGGACATCCTTAGAGAGCACTGGCAACGGCACTTAGGAGCTCAGTCGGTGCCAGCTGAACTGCCCTCCCACACCCTACATCAGCAGGAATATTCCACTCTACCTTCTTCAATTGCATATTGCACTCCTCACCACGAGGAACTCAAAATGCAGCACAGAATTTGCTTTTTACAGTGTGGCATCCCTGCCACAGGAGATGAACCATATAACCTAGAAATAGCAGGGCTCAGTAAGGCTGTATTACGCTCCCATGCAGACCTGAGTAAAATTATGGCTTCAGATTTATGCATACATTTCGATCAGGTCAGCCCAAATATACCCAGAATTTCTCTGGCTTCATTAAATGTTATTCTACATAAATAATCTCTGCAGGAGAGAATTTCAGAGAAACACATACGTACGTATTTAGATAATTTTAGAGTATTTTCACTGCGTTGAGCTTTTCTATTTTTCAAAAGGCAACCACCATTTTGTACTAATGCAGACTATTACAGAAGAAATGCACTCTGTGATCTCTTGTGAAGAGTTTCCTAAATGATATTTCTTGTTTCCCCAAAATAAAATAAATCTTTAACACTAAAAGCTTATTACTTTCTTTTGTGCCTATAAAGCTAGATATGTGTTTTCAATCCTGACACAAAAACCAGGCCATGCAACCCAATGAATTTCAATAGCTATAGACCATGGCCTATACCAAAACAATATTCAATATGCAGGTGCAGTGGATGAAGTTAGAACTGTGCGTTGGAACACAGTCATCTTGAAAGTTTGCTAGGGTAGATAAAATAGTAAACTGCTTTACTGTATAGTTTTAATTGTACAAACATAAGAAAATAAGCAATTAGCAAACATTTCTGATTATACCAACCAACACACTAAATAAGATGCAGAGAATATAGAAAAAAACAAAAGTATTTGAGAGAACATGTCTTCTCACTTCATAAGAAGAAAGAAGTGGGAATTTCTTCTATGGCAGTATTTCACATTCTACTAAAAAAGCATTGTATTTATCACTTCTGACCCATTTGGCTTTTATCTGGGGAAAAAAAACCACAACCAAACCCAACTCTGAAAACGGGAAAGCTGGAACTGCTAATTAAAGGCTCAAGAGCAACATTCAACTGTTTATCTGGCAAGGCCACTATGTCATGCTTGAGCAACATACTCTATAAAATAAAAATAAATAATAATAAAGAATGCTGCAGTTGCTAACAATGTGCAAAGACAGGAAAATATGTCAGCTATCTAAATAAAACATGCAGACAGTGTTCCCAAAGGAGTTTGTAAAGATCCCAGAAAGTGTTCCTATATCATGCCTGCAAGAGTGCAAACTAGTGAATATATCTGTTTTCACATTCTTTGTTAGCATAGGTATAATTGCTGAGATTAACTGCAACTAAAAACTTAGGGCTTTTGGTTCAATATTTAGCAAGACAAGTAATCATACTCAGAATGATTGAGCAAGACCAAAAAAATATTTTTAAACAGTTCACTGTAATACACGGTAGATTTCTTTAAACTGCAATTCAGCTTAAACTGCAATTCAATTAATGTGGAAAATATTTGCAGGCTTCATTTATTAAACAGAATGGTAGGTCAATCACCTTTTTTCTTGAAATGCTCGAGATTTTCTTAACATTGAAGCAAAAAGAGTTGCTCAATCTGAACAACTTCTGTTTAGCTTAATGTTTTCTTTCTGTCTGGGATCTACAGTTAGAGTTCATTCCAGACCCAGTGTTTGAGTTCATGCATCAGAGAAGTTTGCTCCTTTTTGCTCCCCCCAGCCCCCATTTGACACTAATAAATGTACAAAATTGTTTAGAAAATAGCTACAATGCTTATGTGAATAAACATAAAGGGAGGCTTAGAAACTAGGCACTTTGTTGTGATCTTACAATTCCATCCCACACCCAAACTACTTCAAATGCTACTAACAGCAGTGGCAGACCCTTCCCGGGTCTGGAACATGTAATGCATCTTCACAGCTGAAACACAGAGACATTTGATTTCAATAGGTCTTACCACATTTGGCTTCCAAGCTTCCCAGTTACCCCAAACTTGATGTCACAGCACCTTGCATCCATGACAAGCATTGTCATGGGTTTGTGTTTCACCTTTAGGTAGCTGGTTTCTAATGTTTGGATTTTTTTTCTCCACTTTTCCATTAATTCAATACATCAACTGGAAAAAAAAATATCTTTAGAACAACGGGATAACTCCCACTAAGTCAAGTGCAATATACTTAAGTGACTAGTGCCTGAAATTTGACTGTAATAAATCGTGGCTATGAACATAAAAGGACCCTTATTAAAGGGCACACAATGTAGGATGCAGCATGAAACAGAGAGGTGAAAATCACCAGTTTTGGTGATATTTTTTTTTACCGAAAAAAAAAAAGTAAAATCTGTTCTCTCTATACAGCAGGCTGCTCAGGTATCTTCCCAAAGGCATAAGTGTCTCACATGGTCCTCCAATGAAACATGAAAGAAAAAAGAATTTATACACATATAGGGTATATACATGCAATTGAAGTAACATGAATATTGGATTCTCGTAACACTGGAGTACTGGATTGCTTGTAACATGGCCAGATCACGTGGCATGTAACACTCTATTTGGATGTATTATCAGGTATACTTAAACCACTTCCCTGGGCAATATTACCCTTTAAGACGACCAACAGTCAACTATGAAGAAACTAACCTTTACACCCTCCAGTGTGTCTAATGGTTGAAATTGTTCATACTCCTTTTTTGCTCTTACTGTTTGTTTGTTATCACAAAGACCATCATCAAAACAATGAGTCACAAATCCTCTTGGACAAAGTAGATTATTTTCCTTCAGTGTCTGTCCCTACATCCACTCCAAAAAGCAGAAACCTGTTTTCATTAGGTATACCACTAAGCTGCAGTTATTTTTGGTAAAGCTAGAAAAGAAAACCAGTTTGCATTGTAGCTTTATTTTAAATTCCCTACTGTTTCAAAATCTGGCAAAAAAAGCATCTCAGTGGAAAACTAACGAATTCTAGAATAAAATTTTGTTATTACACTGCAGGGGCTTTGACTGAAGATCCTTAATTCAGGTTCTGGAAATGGAATAAAACAACTTTTCTAATTATATCATTACTAGATGAGACAATTATTTCGTTCTTAAACAAAGACTAAAATCTATCTAGTTCTTCTTTTTCCATTTTCATTTATTTACGAACATTTTTGAGCAGTAAATTTAATTGCAGGCTACGAGATTATCCATTGACACAACTCCTTTCTTGAAAGGTGCACGTTTATTTACACGACACATGTTCACTACAATAAACCAGTAAGGAAGAGGTCTGGGCATGTAACAGAAGAGTTTATATAGATCTGTTATGTAAGAGACTAAGCACCCTCTAATCCCTCACTCATGACTTGGATATAATTATACCCTCTGCTGATTAATATCTTCATGAGTGAAAAAATGAACAATAGATGGTTGCTGTTTCCTATAAAATAATGTGATTATTTTACTCCACCACAAAATTAAAAGCCATCCCTCTGCCTTCTGGCACTAACAGGTCATCAAGGTGGAGCAAAGGAAGAGACAACCCTTCCAGTCCACCATGGGACAAACACTTCACAGCTAGGCTGTCAGTAAGTGTGTTAGCCATCTTTTTGTTGAAGACAGAATCAGTGTCTGAGTCTAGCATTTTAGGTTAGCATTTAAAACCTCCTCTGGTTTTAACGTATTAATAGTTAGTACTTTATAGTCACTTGAATTTCTCTGACCTACCGATGATATCACTCTGACTGGGGTGATCCTGAAAGCTCAATGGAATTACGTCGGGGATAAAATCCCTTTTGCAGTGTTTGTAAGTTTCATTTGGATTGTTGTATACAACCTTCACACAAGACCTACACACACATCACACAATGCTATTCTCCACTGTGCTTAAGGGCCACACTATTATTAATGGAAGGCAATTATAATGATGAATGTGCCACCAATCAGCTTTGGAGCTCTATAAAACACAAAAAAGCTCATTCCCTAAAAATTACCGTGTCTGAGCTCAGAGTAGCCTGAAAGGCATAAGCGCTCTGTCAAATACGACTCCCTCTGTGCATTAGTGGAGCCAAACTGTTATATTATTATGCAGTTACTGAGACACAGCAGTTTCGCCTTGCATCACTAATGCCATTCCTGTGAATGCAGCCACTCTGGATCTCTCTTCTGAAATTAGCTACAAATACTGTTTTCTTCACCACAGTGTAGACTAGAATATAAGAATTAAAGTATTTTTGTTAATTCACAAGACTGCAAGCAACAAGGAAAAAAACTCTGAAAGAATGTAAGAAAGGAAACAATAGCACAATTTCCACTTGGGCAGCAGTAGCCTGGGCAGGTCACTGATGCTCCTCAGAAGCCACATCAAGAGCAGAGAAACTTGGGGAGGAACCTCACAAAGGGGAGAGCACCCTGGATGTGAAGGGTGGAGCTAGGCAGGACAGCAAGTGGAGAAAACAGTGGCATTTCCTACAGGCGCAGCTGATGTGCCGCCTTTTTTTTTTTCCTTTTTTTTAAATTAAAAATACAGACTTTTCTCCTGCACTCTGAGGAGGAGTGGCCAGACAACTGCCAGCAGCATTCTGCAAGCGACACTGACAGGAAAGGCTGATTCTTTTGGGCTTAGCACCACAATAGTGTATGTAACTACATGGCTTTGAGAACAGAGCCAGCCCACGTCTTTCTGCCTCAGCATGAGTGTCTGCTTGCAAAACAGATGAGCAAGCACATGGCTGTGATGTAAGTTATTTTAGAAGTGATGCTCATTTATAGTAAAATCACGTTTGCAGTAAAAAATACATTCCACATGCTGTGGATTCACTGAATTTGCTTGATTTTTCCCCCCATGTTCTAAGGATGTTGGTATTTTGAGAATATACATTTCTCGTGTTTCAAATCCCCCATTCTGCAGGCGAAGGTTAAACGAATGGCATCTAAGTGTACTCAATACCTTTTTTGTTTCCCCACAAAGCAAGGAGGAACCAATTTGTAAACAGTTTTCTTTCACCTAGAGTAACTCACACACTCGGGTAACACTACGGTGCTCCCCAGGAGCTCCAGGTAGCCCCATGAGATGGATGCAAGGCTTTTTGCTGTTCAGAGGGTCTTCTCCTAAACATAAGTAACTCTTAGATGTACTTCTGAATTTGCAGTACTGTATCTCCATGGTCTCACATTCAGATCTAACCTGAGAGGATTCTGACTATAAACCTTGCCTAGCCTAAGGCTTGTTTGGCAACCTACATAAAATTAGTTCATAGTAAATTCATACCAAAGAATAAGTACAGCTTTGTTCTTGGTAGTCAAATACATTGCAAAGTTAACAAGCTTGTATTATATTTACCATTTTGCCAAGCAGCTATGCATAAAAGGATTCAGATTTAGTGTCCAGGCCTTAGCCCCAGTTCAAAGTATTTAAGTATGCAGAAAATGAGTAATACACAATGAAATATTTTTTTCTGTTAAGTTAAACGCTAGCTATTTCATAAAATATCTGTCATATAATGACAGTAATTTTCCACCTTAGTTGCACAGTTACTGCTTGCACTGACCAGATGTGGAACTGCATTAATAGCTGCTAGAATAATTCATCTGATAAAAAGTTTCAAACAGCAAAAGACCAAGAATAATCACAGCCTAAAAGGACCAGTAACAAACAGGAACTCCCTCAGGTGAATAGGAAATTTATTATTGAACTAGTAAACATATACTCTAAGAACTAAATACTAAATGAATGTACAAAAAATATGTAGAGTGGTAGTGAGACAAGCTTGTTAGTTGGTCTAACTACCACACTTGCATTCCTTACAGTAAACTAATCAGCCATTATACATACATTCTCATAGTGGTTTTATACGTAAATGCACTGGTTTGGGAATTATTAAAATAGAATTTAAGGCTTCACAAAACTGCTGTTTTTCTTGGACTCTTAAGATCCACACACCTATATGTTATGAATTATATATGAATTACACTATTTTGTTACTTTGGCCTGCCAGCAGGAAAAAATGACTACACTGAAAAATTTACAGTTCCTATCTAATGATTCCTTTGATAATGCTAAGCTTATTGCAATGCTTAGTAATCCTAAATTTATCTTAGTAATGCTGTTTATCTTCATGCTTTTTCTCTTCAGAGCACTACACAAAACAATTTCCAAAAGTGCTTAGAGTCTGTTGCTAGAACTCCTGTAAATATTTTGCTATTACATTGACTCCAATTAAATTTAGATTACACTCAATAATGGGTGTGTGACAACAAATTGCTTTAGTTGCATAATGGCCATGTGCCTGCTCTTTATACTGAATTCCTTCCCAGGGGGAATTTGCTCCCTGACGTGCCCTCTCAGAATGCCTTCCCAGCGGCATATTGTCAGTTTATCCAAACGATTGCCCATGGGCAGCAGCACTGATGTCACTTTAGCAGGCACATGGCTACTGACTGACATGGCAGGTTCATTTGAGGCAAAATAAATCTGAAGCAGCTGACAGAAGTTCATTCAGATTTCACTCGCCTTTACTTACGACTTTCTTGCTTTACCATCAAGCATCCAGACTTTTAAAAACCTGAATGGCACTGTTTTACACAAGTGCATTCTCTGGGAAAAGTGGACGGAACCCTCTTCCCTCTGAAAAGTATTAAGAAATGAGGCTATGGAAATCCAGAGCATTCATCTTAGTCCAGGAAAAAAAGTCATACAAAGCCCATTATTAAATGGCCCTGATTTAAAGGAAAGGAAGTGTCAGCAGGGATGGATTACTAGCTCCCTTTTTCTCCTTATTTTTTCTTGTCTCCTCTTTAGGGGTCAAAAGGTTTTTGCCTCTGATACTAATAATTAATTTTTTGGCTAGGATTCATATATTGCCCCTTATGACCACAGAGAAGGACTATGGAACCTGACACATCTGTATAAAATCTACCTTTGCCACCCATTCCTATCAGTAGTAGTACAAAGCAGTAGAAAAGCGTGGCAATCGCCACATCATAAAAGGTCGCCTTCAAGACAGCAGAGCACTTATAAGCAAGTGTATGTTTGACTGCCCTGAGTTTGCAAGGCAACTGCAAAAACTGGTAACTTAATTTTCAGATACGCTTATCAGAAATTGAATTATTGGAAAGACTAAAACTAAAATAGCAGCAATTACAACCTGAAGGAAAAGGGCAACTGCAGTCCATAAAAGAACACAAATAACAGAACCTGAGAGATCCTGACGTGATTCCTCTAACTTTAGTAACAGCTTTGTCAGACAGCTCTGAAACTGGATCAACATTGTCATCTAGTGGCTGCTGCAAACTGCCAGTGTGAAAAATCCCTTGCAGCTTGTCAGCCTTTCACACCAAGACCTCAGTAATGGGATGTGATGGAGTGATATACCAAACAAGCTACCAGTTACTGTTAGCTCTTCCTAGAGTCTTAATACAGGTCTTCTGTCACAAAGCGTCAGCTGTCGCAAAACAGAAATTGTTTTCTATTGACAGAAATGTAAAGTTACTGTACTTTTGGACACTGGGCAACACAATCTCCACTTACTTTCCTCACTGTGTTCAATCATTTTTAGACCTTCCTTAAGTTGTCTGCTACTACAACTCCCTAAGACATAGCTCAATCTTTTATTAAAACTTGACATAGGTTTTCTTTCTTCTGTTCTCCTGAAGTCGTGATGAACTTTAATGTAAATTAAAATTTGACTAACCACTTTGGTACTGTAGCTTCATCCTATCAAAGTGCAATGAAATAAAGAAGAAAAAATTTGTAAATTAAATAACTAAAAATAATGAAATCAAAGCAAACAGCACTTTGTGGAGGTTTTTTCCTACCGTTCCTCTCCTGTTCCTGACAGTCTGAGACAGATCTTTCCAAGATAGTTTCAAAAAAGAATAAAACCTCAACAAAATCAATCCCAAAAGAAAAAAATTTAAAAAATCTGGGCGATCTGCCAGCTATCTTCAATAAAGTAAAAGAAATGGTTTTAGATGTATTTCAATTTTAGAAAATATGCTGTTCTATTTTGCATAAAAATACACAGTATGGTTTTTCTCAAGCAGCTTCTTGGGGTAGAGATTCTTAATCTTTTTTTCTTAAGCAGTTAGCTAGCTTCAGGTTAATGCATGTTGTAAGGGAACCTTGTGAGGGAAAACAATACATTCATGTTACTGGTGGCAATTTCACATTTACAGCAACTTTCAGCCAAGGAACTCAAAAAGTTTTCTGGAAGTATTGGCTGAGTGCACACTGGTGCAGAAGCCATACACACCAATCCTAAGGCCCCCAAGCTTCTTCCTGATCAACACAAACAAATCCTTTAGTCAAGTAAGTCCCACCAGCTTAGTGGGCTAAGTTCTATTTGATAGGCAAAGAGCTCTCAGTGAGAATACAAGTGCAGCATCTCAGGCATTAATACCTGGAGAAAAGACCTGAGAGCTGATTACTCTCCATTTTCCTGCTTGTGTCCAAAACAGTTGGTGTATTTTATTTGTTCTTATCATGGGTGAAAAAACTCACCTTTTTGCATAACCTGAGTGAATTTTAGGCTAGTCTGGGAAATTCTGGTTTCAACACTTTTTTGGTAAATGCCATGATTTTCTAAAGTGCTTTACTGTGGTTTCAAGAGCATGGGCTAGTTTACATGGCGATGGCAGCAGTAAGAGTGCTGTGGCCCTGGAAGAACCTCCTTCCCTGAAGGTGTAGCAGTGCTTCACTACCCTTACCTCCTGTAAAGGATATGGCCCTCAACTGTTAGTTTAAAAAGGCTCACAACTTGTGAGGCAGAGATTGGTGCAAATGTGATGTTATATTGTTCTCACTTTCTTTGGGGTTATTTTCATTTTTTTTATTTGCCACTATTTATTCACAGACCGCAAATATGTCTTCACAAGACAGATAGAGGCACTTTGTTTTGTCCTGGTTACCATATTAAAACAGAAGCTGTTTTGCTTTGTTCTGGCATTTTTTGCAGCACTATTCAGCATGACCAAGTGGGTGTCAATATTTTAACAGTTAAAATATCAAAAAAAAAAAAAGCAAACACACGCAGGAACCAATCTCTTTTTTTTTTTTGAGCATTGACTACCCCTCTTCATATCATACTCCTCTTCATATCATAATAAAGGACCAAGCACATCCCACATGTGCTTTTTTTTCCCCCCACATTTGAGAAAGTTTACTGCTGTAGAGGTAATCTGAAGCTCAAGTATATCATAAATAAACCAAATTACTATACAACAATAAAGAAAAACTTAATTTATTCAGCAGAGGAGCAAGGTTTATGTCCTTTATGTACTTTACACAAGAGCTGACAGCTTGCCAGTCTCATTAAATTTAACCGAGATGTGTGATGTCGCTATATTCGTGTGTACTTCTCTTTCCAAGTCTGACACCGTACTACGTACAAATCTGAACCTGCAAAGGTAGCACTAAAGCCAGAAAGACTGAATTGCCACATCTGCATTGAAAATGATCTCTGCTACTAGTGACACTAAGAACTGCAACATCAAAAGAAAGGGCTGACAGAAGAACCAAACTTTCATATCAGCTGTACCTACCATGACAATGAATATAATTGAGGAATACATTTATTAACCTTAATTAATATGTATATTTTTGCTCTCTTAATTTCAGTGAAGATTTCTTTATGATATAGCCTAAGTTTGGCAAATAAAGTACTTCAACTTCTATTTCCCAACACAGAGATACCACATGTAACCAGTCAGAGGAAGCACAAGACATCTCCCTGCATTAGAGGCCATCGAATACCAGGTGGGGATTTGGTTTGTCAAAATTTTGTCTACAGAATTTGGAAAAATCTATAATATTATACCTAAATACCTTTGAAGTGTAAAAGTAATGTAACAACACTGGTCAAATTCAGATTTAATAATGTATCCCATGGAACCATACAAAAGGATTCACTAGCTTTTGGGGCCCAATTTAACCATGTATTTGACTACATCTTAACTTCAAACATAGAAATTCATTCCATTGACACTTCCAGATCAAAACCTTTGAGAAGAGTAGAAATAAATATCAGGAAATACAGAAACTGAAAACAGTTGAGCAAAAAGAGCATGCTATTTAAATCAGCAGAACACTGCAATTAGAGTTGGAAAGGCACATCTGCTTTAGTGCTGAGCTCACACCCAAGAGTCAGAGAAAGCAGAAGACAAACTAATGGAGGTGTGAAGCCAGGCCTCTGGCCTGCGTTCTCACAAACTGCTGCTTCCGACAGGTACACAGCTGTCCTTCAGTTGTGTCCTTTTCTAACTACATTCAGGTATAAAAATCCATCCTCCATCTAGCTGCAAGCACCATGCAAATGATCATTTTAAGACCCTTGTTGGCATATGCACAAAGCAAAAAAGAAGCCTTCCAATCACTTAAGGTGTAATTAAATTAAGCCGCTCTGATGGTGATGATGAGTTTTGATAAGATACTGAAAAAAATGATTAATTTTGGTAAGAATTTCAAAATGCTTAAATGAAAATAAAATGCAGAGGCTTGTATAATACACTTCTAGCAAACTAACCATTTTGATAAAGCAAAGACTTACTGACCCAAGTGGGAAATCAGTTTTGCTTTAGAAATTAAAACCTCCATCCAGTATTACTACCCAATGTTAGTCTTCTTTGAAGAACAGAGCAGTAAGGCAAAGTGCTCAGCAGATTCACAAGATATTCCAAAACTATAGAGATATCTTTTTCATACCAATCATGTGTAGAACTTAACGACATATGTACCTCTATTTCAAAGAATTTATCCAGACTGATGGTGTATCTGACCATTAATGAGTTCTAATTGCTATTATGATTACCAGTAATGATTACTATCTATCTCAATTAAGTTATATAACATTGCGCTCTATTCTTATACTTACTGTTCAGTGATTCAGAAATTGTTGAATTTGCTGTCTATGAAATGAAACCAAAAATACTATTCTACCCATAGGGGGAAAAAAGGCATTTTTCTTAACAGATTTTCTCCTTCTATGTATGCAAGATCTTCTTGATCCTTATTTGTCTAAATCCTTCAGAGACAGCATAACTAAGGCGAAGATCTGGACTGTATTCCATACCAGCGAAGTTACTTCACATGTTCTAATCCCTGCTGCACTTGTGCAGTTCAAAAGACAACAGTTGGTATAAATATTACTGCAGGTTGAATTTAGCCCCAGCTTTTTTATTACTGGTGATGGGGCAAAAGTAGTAATAAATCCAGCTTGCTCTCAGAACAAAAAATGGGGCTGCAAGTCAGAAGAGAAAAAAGTATTTTTAATTTAGGCTGAAAACACATTGAGTCAATGACACCATATTTTCCTAACACCATTTTTACAGTCCATGCTTAGAATCAGTAGTTTTCTTATCCTAGCTTTATTAATCCAGCAACTAAATTACTATGCCATAGACATATCACCATTTTGCTTGAGGAGGATACAAGTTCCAGGGAAATTCAAAGCTGAAAATTCACAAGGCAATAAACTGCAGGAGGCTTTGGGGAGTACTGACAGCATCATGACATTGTGACAACTGCCACTCTCATTACCTCCTCCAGTATAACACAATAAAATTATGTCAAAAAGGATCTACTACCTGCAATTTTAAAAACTTATGTTTGGAATTGTGAAGAACATTGTAAACACTAGGTGTTCTTGTTATGACAGGATTTCATTAGCTGCCAACTGCTCAATTACACACTGTAAAAACGCACCAAAAAGTTACATCTTTCAGTCTACCTTTTAATAAAGATGTACTAGAACAGGTAAAACACACTAGAACACCCTATTATGATGTCTGAAATAGGTTGCTTGTAGATTGTTTATATTACATAACACCATGTAATTGAAACTACAGAGAAAGTACTAGACTTTAACAGAAAGATAATTTTGGTTGTACTGTTCCAACATGTTATATCAAAACTCTCATCTATATTTGGGAAAACTGGAATGTGAACTGAAGCTTTGCTGGCTGAATTTTAGTTCCATCTTCTAGATATAGCAAAAAATTGTTTGTAGGATAGATTCTAGATTTACTCAAGTCACAGGCCAAAGCAACTGTTCTCAGGAAATAAGAAAGCTATGATATGTAAGATTTAACTTGGGAAACCTCTACACAAACTCTTTAGAGCTGAAGTAACCCTTATGGTACTAAAGGAAGAAAATGGGACATTTCAATTTTTGAATCTCACAAGGGCATTTTAGATTTCACATAGGAGAAGCAGCAGCAATTACTGACAGAAAAATACACTGAAAAAGAGAGAAAGTATTCACAGCCACTACTTAACCTATTTACACAACTCAGAAGGTAACAGAGATCAGTGTTTCAAATGAAGACACTAAACATGAGCCTGTATTCAGAAAAAAAATAAGCATTTTAAAAAACCATAAGTAGAAGAAGATAAAATGCCTTGAAAACCAGATACACAGGTGTAGAGAAATGATAAAGCAAACTTCTTTGATGAACAGAAACATCAACAGATAAAGAACTCTCAGAATGTAAGTACTGCCACGAGCTATAGGACTATATACGCAGGAATAAGCTATAGTTTAACTCGCTGGAACCTCTGTTTTTGTCATGGGTAATTTTTACAGCATCAACATCAGGCTTGCTACATTTTGCTAGATTTATAGTATTTTTTTACTTTTACAGTGTTTTTCAGGAAGAAAATGTTTTCATATACATATTCAAGCATATATGTGTTCATATACATACATACAAGTATATATATACACACACATACATATATGCAAAAAACTTATTCAGTTATCTTATACAGATAAAGATATGTAGGCTGATATTGTCAAGAGTTTTACAATCTTTATTTCATTTTATTACATCAACACTAAAACACCACTAAGCCAAAAAGAGAAACAATGAGATTGAGTTAACAAATAAATAAAAAAAAACCAACCCAAACATAAGGAGGACAACTTACACTACATAAAACTGCTTCCTAAAGTAAATGCATCAGCTCTGACAAAAAGACTTGGGCACTATATATACCTTTACCTAATTGATGTGCAGCATCATAATTTTTAAACACCCGAATACATTAGAATAACCTCAGCTCCCTCAGCAATCTGTTCCATGGAAAGGAAAAGTTACCATCAAGAAATGCAACTATCATGCAAGCACCAGGGGATCTCAAACAGGCATGTGGAGACTGTGAAAACACAGATTTTAAGATGTCTGATAAATTTACAGGTACTACATTCATCTCCCTCAGAAGAATAAAAAGTCAGCAAACTATGCGGATTTCCAGGTGGTTCTTTACTGAGTCTTTAGCACTTTAAGCAATATTGCATTAATGTGCAGTCACAGGCCAACTGGTAAATCCTCAGTCCACGAGCACACTGCTGCTCTATGGGATTCTGGTTGCATCTGAAATGCAAGAGAGGAATACTAACGAGCATACACACTGTTCAAAGGTTTTTCACTCATTCCCCTCACCCTACATTCCTGAAGGTGCATCTACAATCTACAGTGGCAAGATGACATAGGTCAACAAACTCAAGGAACCACACTGATACCCGAAACTAGGCGACTGGCCTGTGACGATTTGTCAAACAAACCTGACTGTGAGGAACCAAAGTTCTTAGTTTCATCAGCAACTCTTTGGTGTTTGAAACTGTGATTAGCAGCTGTGTTTTAAGAAATTTGTTCTATTAATTGGCATGGTTTCTGAAGTGGCATGTCTCCTCTTACACTCTTTGAGATAAAACCCATGCAATGACTGGCTTTCATTCTCTATAGAATACAGACAAGGAAAACGGATGGGTGACTAAGATTGATAAAAGCCTTTAGAAACTAAGCAGAGGAGAATCTGCACTGCATTCATCCAGAAGATGATTAAGCTATGTATATGTATATAGTATTTCAAATGACAATGAAAGCAGTATCCACAACTGAGTCATCTGAGAGGATTCGAAATAGCTTATGGCTTCTAATATTCAAAATGTGTAACTTGGAAAACTTATGAATGCAATTAATTTTTTTTTATTACTAGCTTGTTCTGAAACTTGGCTGATAACAAATTCAACACTCGTGTTGGGTAACAAACACGTTATACATGACAAAGTCATACACTTTGCCGAACAACTGCGTAACAGAAGCTATTTCATTGCTAGGAATCACCCGTGAAGGAGACACTAAAAATTTTGTCAAAGCAAGGCTCTGCAAGCTTACAAGGAGAAGTACTCAATAAAAATTCTTGGTTGGGGAAGTTTCAGACCCCAAATTCATCCCTGTTTGTTGGTCAGCAACTTCCTTATAACGTGACAGTTTCACTGCCACTTGTGCTAGTACAGTAATAGAACACCAGCCAAAAGCAAAATTTCTGCTCGAACTGGCCACAAGTGATACAAGGCCTAAGTGGCATAATTTTCCAAGACTCCAGGAGTCTTCCAAGTGCTGTGACCACTGCAGTTTTGAGTGACAAATGGTTGCATGTGGAAAAAATGAGCACATGAGGCTCTCCAGGAAAAAAAAACTGTAAAACTGTGGGGCTTCCCAATTAATGATGATTCTTACCATTACCTTAAAGAGCATCTCTATCTATATTGTCAGGAAAATCCTCATTATCAATACAGGCTGTGGGATGATGTGATAGAGAGCAGCCCTGCGGAAAAGGACTTGGGGGTACTCGTGGATGAAAAGTTGGACATGAGCCAACAGTGTGCGCTTGCAGCCCAGAAGGCCAATCGCATCCTGGGCTGCATCAAAAGAACCGTGGCCAGCAGACCCAGAGAGGGGATTCTCCCCCTCTACTCTGCTCTCATGAGACCCCACCTGAAGTGCTGTGTCCAGCTCTGGAGCCCTCAGCACAAGAAGGACATGGACCTGTTGGAGCGGGTCCAGAGGAGGGCCACAAAGATTATCAAAGGGCTGGAGCACCTCTCCTACGAAGACAGGCTGAGAGAGTTGGGAGTGTTCAGCCTGGAGAAGAGAAGGCTCCAGGGAGACCTTGGAGCCCCTTCCAGTACCTGAAGGGGGCCTACAGGAAAGCCGGGGAGGGACTGTTTGCAAGGGCATGTAGCGACAGGACGAGGGGCAATGGTTTAAACTAGAGCAGGGCGGGTTTAGATTAGACATTAGGAAGAAGTTCTTTACACTGAGGGTGGTGAGACACTGGTCCAGGTTGCCCAGAGAGGTGGTGGAGGCCCCATCCCTGGAGACATTCAAGGCCAGGCTTGATGAGGCTCTGAGCAACCTGATCTAGTTGAAAATGTCCCTGCTCACTGCAGGGGGGTTGGACTAGATGGCCTTTAAAGGTCCCTTCCAACCCAACACATGCTATGATTCTATGATTCTATATGCTGCTCTCCAATTACTTCTCACACAGAACACAGACATACAGATATGGAAAAAACAGGCTGTCATGTACACCAATAATATCTGTTGATAGTCACAGTCCTCAAAATACCCATTCATTTGTCTCAACACTCTGCAAATGAGTTAATAGGTCTACCCTCCATCCAAAGAGAGGACAAAATTTCATCTCTCCTGTAAATACTAAACACTCCGTTAATTTCCTAATTCTCTTTTTGCTCAAAAAGGCTTTAGAACATGAACAAATGAAAAATAAACCTACTAAAATTTTAACTGGCAAACAGCAGACACTGATAAACTTTAAAGAGAAAGTTCTGGACACAAGCTTAAATCAGTATGTCCTTCATTTTAGACTGAATTACTAAACAGTAGTTATTATAAAATTCTTCTAGCTAAAATTCAGAACAATCAATTTTTGTAAAAGAACACACCCCATAATACTGCAGGCTACATTCCTCAGCAGACTCAAACAGATAGCATTACCCATGCTAAATTGAGATCTAAGACCTCTTCAAGATAACCTCATGCTCTCTGGAAGTACAAAGCCAGAGCCCACATGATTTCAAACATAGGTAAATTTTTAAAAAGTAAAAGTATCTAATCTCAAACAATATAAAAAATATTATAAGATGGGAAGACGAGCACTTTGCTTTCAAACTCAGGAGTCACAAAATATATGTGATTTAATATGCACAACCAAGAATTTATGCATCAACTATATGGGGCCATGTCAGGTAATGGTGAGTATGGGAATATGATTTTATGACCTTTAAAAAAAACCAAACACAAAACAACAAATAAATAGTTCTTATTTTGTGTATATGTATTCTAAAAAGTAAATGTTTAACTATTCAGCTGATATCTCTCTTAAAAAAACAATATATTACTACTTTTATTGTCTTGAAGAAATCACTCCATTCAAGCTGACTCAGCTGTAAAATTGCAGGCTATAAAGCCATCAAGAAATACAGATGCTTAAGCATTCTTTTAACCAGAATCTAACCAAAGAAAGTTTGTACCACATAAGGAGCGCTAACACATCAAGTAATATGCCTGCTTTATAAATATGAGGAAGAAATGTTAAACTTTTTGAAATGAAAAATTTATCTTGGAACACAGTCTAAACAATGTACCAACCAAGATATAATTCAGTTCATCTTGGTTTTCACAAAAAATTTTAGTAATTGTTCTATATCCACACTGGAAGTTATCAAGACTGAATGCTTGCTACTGCACAGAATTACAGTAATCCATAAACTTAGTGAGTCACTGCACAGTGTCCTGATTTGAACCCCTACCCTCTGCTCCTTCAAATAGTGCTGCAGAAGATTGGATAATGTATTTTAGCATTCCTCCCAGTGTTTCATATGAGATCACCATATATGTTTATTTAGAAGGTCAGAATTTATTTAATTTGCTTTGTAACTCCAAATCTCAAGCAGCTGCTTTGAAATATAATACAGACTCGTGACCCAAATTCCACTATCAAATGTGGAAATTGCAAGCCACCTTGCAGCTGAAGCAAAGGCTCTGCAGCTCAACCCATTTGTTAGAGATGAAATTTAACTTCTCTTGTTGAACTGAGTTAGCTGAGTGACAAGGACACGGTGACCAAGGCCAGTATAGGGGGTCTTCTACCATGTTTTGGTACTGTTTTCTGGTAACTACTAGAGGAGTGCTAGTAGAGAGAGAATTAGAGTGTGTTTTCTAGCACTCTCTACTCTGCTTTTCTCTGACGAATGACTCTCAAATACAGCCAGATACAAACTGGAATTGACTCAAACCCATTTTGGTTTTCCTAATCTTTGCATGAAACAGGTGTTAATCCCAGTGGAGTCTGGGGATTAATCAAAGACAAGCATTTTAACATTCAAACCCCTATTTACAGCTTTCACAACTTGAGAGAGAGATAATGAAAGATCCCCCACAAAAGCATAACAACACAACGTGATAATTCATGGGTTTTGTTTGAGAAATTCTTTGTTTTAGAAGCAGTTCAAGGCTCACAATGACAAGGAGCAACAATGATAGTTAATACAAAAAGAAGTTTGTAATGATCTACAGCAAGGATAATGGAATACTTGATTTATAATTATCATCACAAAAGTAGTATCTTTACTTTTCCACTAAAATGAGGTCATACAATTAATTCTAAATATTAAAGACTGACATCTCAAGCAATGTTTCTTCCTAAACAATCTAAATTCGCTGAAGTGCTTTGCTCAGACACTGAAAACATAAAAAGAGCTAATTAACATGAGAGCATATGCACAGTGGTGTCTTATTTCCTCTTCAGCACTCTTTCTGTCCTGGTTGATCAATATCCTAGAATTCAGTGGCCTGTTTAATTCAGAGTTGCAGGCTACCAGTAACAGAAAGCCTTTGTTCCAGCCTGACAGAGTACTCATACCTCTCTGCTCTTGCTGGAAGTTTACCATGGATCACCAAAAATATATATCCAGACTGGAAAAGGAATAATCATGAAGCCACCCAAAAATCCATTGATTCAGAGAGATTTAAGACAAGCTGGCCTGGTTGGTCTACGCTGGCTCAGTCATAAATCAGGTTGTTCTCCTCCTGCACAACTACTTACGGGAAAATTTAATTCTCACTCTCTGACATTAAATGGTTTCATTTCACAGTTTTATCATGTGAAACTGTGAGGATGGAATTTAGCAAATCTTTGTTACAGACTAGCAAAATGTGCTGTGTCAAAGTATTTCATTAGTAAAGCTGATTGTTACTGGCATCTTGAATCACCACATAATCTAAAGGAGAGTACCTATTAAAGAGCAGTTTTATTTTGTAGATAACTCAGGTAGCAGTTAAAACGCAAATAATTCCAGATTGCTGAGATACACATAACCAGTTTGTGATGCAATATATAATCAGACATATACACATGCGTATCTAAGACACGTAGCATGATGTTAACAGTTTTAAAGACGTGTCTGAGCAGCACAGCACCTTGCAAGGGTGAAAAACCGTAGCCCTGAGTCTTGGACTGTGGCTCTGGAAACAAACCACACCCCAGCTCAGACCTAAAAATGAAAAGCCAACAAGGCAAAGCAGCTGCACTTCCTGGATGACTTAATGGTGTAATTGCACCTGTTTATTTCTATGTGTCAGTAACTGTAAAATATATCAGAAAGAATACATCACAAAAATATGTCACCCCAGCAGGAGTTTGGACAAACATCCGCATGTGCAGGCCCTCAGCACAGGACTGGGGCACTAGCAGCGATGACCCAGTGCCACACAGGACAGCTGACTAACGCACTTGTTTGCCCACACACGATGGCTTATGTGGGTCGGACCGCGACCCAAGCTGGCCCCGCCGGCACTGGCCCACGGTGGCACCTGCCGGCGGTCCCCGGGTTCGGCGGGAGGCCGCAGCGAGCCGGCTGCCCCCCGGCTCGCCCCCGGCGGACGACGATGCCGGCGCAGCGCCGCAGGCAGTAGTCGAGCTTCCACCCAGCCCCGCCGCCGCCGGGCATGCCCGGGAGGCGGCCGCCCCGGCCGGGGCGGAGAGAGCGAGGGGCGGGCGGAGGCGGGCCAGGCGCTAGGCCCGGCGCGGCGGGGGGCGGCGGGCGCTTCGCAGAGCCCGGCTCCCCTCGGCGGCGGCGGGCGGAAGGCCGGAGGGTGGCAGCGCCATGCCCGGCCCGGCAGCGCCGGGGGCGGCGGCGGGGCCCGGCCCTGACCCGGAGGAGAGCTATGACTTCCTCTTCAAGCTGGTGCTCATCGGAGACGCCAGCGTGGGCAAGACCTGCCTGGTGCAGCGCTTCAAAACCGGGGCCTTCGCCGAGCGCCAGGGCAGCACCATCGGCGTGGACTTCACCATGAAGAGCCTGGAGATCCAGGGCAAGCGGGTGAAGGTGAGCGGAGCGGCGGCCCGGGGCGGAGGCAGCGGTGCGACACCCCGCCGCCCCGGTTCCGGGGCTGGCGGAGCGGGCGGGGAGCTGCGGCTCACCTCCCGGCCCGCCCCCCGCCGCCGCGGAGCTCCGGCCCGACACTGCCGGCGGGCCCCGGCCCGGCTGCCAGAGGAGGCGGCGGCCGGTGGTGAGCGGTGTCGGCCGCCCGGGGTGGCCCGCCACAGGGCAGCTCCCCCTGCCCCCGTCCCGCAACGGGCTTGGCCCTCCGCTGCTGCCGGGCTCGCAGGAGGGGCTGCCGGTGCCGCCTCCCCGAACAGCCCCGGTGGGCCAGAAGGGACCCAGCGCCTCTGTTAACGGGCTTGGCTGCGGCAGGACGAGCGCTGTAGGCGCGGGACGGGCTGGTTCCTTGTTAGCACCAACCACAGGAAGCCCGGTAAAAGCCCCGTTGCAAACCCGCACTTGGGGACAGACTGCTGTGACTGCAGCACCCCCCCCTCCGTCAGTCTGCTGGCGGTGTGTATTTGTGAGCCAGGAGGAACCTCAGCTGCACTGTCACGTTTCTAGAAAGGGATGTGGAACTGGCAGATTGATAGAAGCCTGGGGAGCAGCTGTTAAATTAGGCATATTTAAAAGTTATCCTGAGACACTTGTTTATAGGGTGTCTCAGAAAGCACAACTTTTACAGTTCTTCTCAAACCAGAAAAAAATCAACCCTGAATTTGACTTCTGCTTTTCTTATGCTGGAGGAGATCAGCTGGTCGTTAGGGTTAGAAAGAGGACAGGACATTGACCCGGTGGAATTGCCCTCAGATTCTCAGTGGCACAGGTTCCTTACAACAGAGCGGGTCTCTGAGCACAGAAATGGCATCAAACAGCAGGGAAAAAAGGCTCAAAGCACCTGCAGTTTGTAGGGGGCTGCTGGGGTAAATCCCTTCACCCTCCAGCATAGAGCCGTACAACTATCCTCACTTATCCTTAAGTGGGACTAGAGAGAACTTAATGTAGTCACTGCCTGGGAAAGATCAGGAAACTGGAAAGCTTTTGAAATGAAAGGTGACACACAAATATGGTAATTGCAGTTGAATTTTGGTCTGTGTTTACCAAAGTAGGCGTCAAAGTCCTCTATTGTCTTTTTTTTATAAATTAACTTTGGTGCGCAGAATATTAAGCAGAGAAAGTTGCAGAAAAGGGAAGAAATGAAAGCTCACATTTTTTCGGAAAGGAGGGGTCTTGGCAAAGGCATTTATTTTCTTGGCAGTATGACACCCTTTCCTATCACATATAGCTGGGGTTAGCAGTTGAAAAGGAAACTCCAATTTTCTGTTTGTGCTATTAGTACCTCTTCTGCACTTTCTAGCAAGTTGGCTGTTAGAAGTGGGGGTTCTTTCAGATTGAAACCTGGCTCCATTTAAATGCTAGGCACATAGAAAGTGACAAATGTGTCTGCTCTTGGTGCCAGGGGTCTTGGTCACGGACTTCAGGAGTAGGGGAGGACTAGCCCAGGAAATAACCCCAACTTCAGAGGTGCACCTTCTCATATTGTCGGTACTTACACCAGACTATTTCTGTGTTAGTAGTCAGTCTGTAACAAAACCTGTGGATTATTTCTAAGTATTTTACAAAAAAACAAGTAAGAAAATGCAGGCTCTTGAGGCTTTCTTTTTCTTTGGATTGTTCTGTACTTCCACTTAGAAAAAAAATTAGAGATGCACAGGTTGAAGAAGAGTATTTTAAGCACTACTTTAGGCAAATTAATCCGATGTTGGTGCTGATTTATCTTACAGACGTTTTGTTAGCTACTGAGTCAGGGACGAAGCTAGAATATGAAAACATTTGCTTGGAGTTTTTTTTGTTTGGTCTGTTAAGGTGTGGGTTGTATGGGAAGTTTTAAATTCCAGTCAGGCTTTTCCTCTTGGATTGAGATTTCAGAGCAGTCCATCCATTCTAGGTAGGTTCGTTCAGCATGCAATAGGAAATGGAAAACAAGGAGGCATTTTATTATACTTTTGTGAGCTCCCTTATAGAATAGGTAAGTAAATTCTTACTGTCAGGTGTGCGTATCTTGCACGTTTTACAAACTTGGTTTTGTTGTGGGTTATAGTGATTCTAGGAGGAGCACTTCAGCTATCTGCACAGCTTGTATCCTGACCTGCTAGTAAACAAGCCTGTACATGTGCTCTGCCAGAGATGCTCTGTGTTTCTCATTGTTTCTGTCTCAGTCACGTGAGACGTACTTGTTTAAAAGAGTTTCAGATAAATGGATTGGGAATCCTCATATCAAGAGATGTTCAGGACATGCTTAAAATAAAATCTGTTTGTCCTGACAAGAAGAATCTTACAAAAACGTGCCAGGTGAGTCTCTGTGCTGCTCTGATTTCATTGTGGCTTTATGCTACTCAAGACAGTATGTTCATAAGGAATGCCAAGGATGGTTTTCTTTTTAGCAAATGATGCAGGAATGAGAAAGTTTCCATTTTTATGATGTTTTATAAGCTCGTCTTTAGAAGTTCCTTCAGAACAATGGTGTGTACAAAAAAAGTCCCAAGGAGCTTTTAAACACTACTTACTCTGCATCCCCAGTGGCCCAAGCTTCATTTTAGTCAGGCTGAGGATAGTCTTACAACACAACTGAGTGAGTATGAATGGAACACTTATTTTGAGATTGAAACAAACATTGTAAGGTTGATTGTGTTTGTGTCCCTTCCTGTTTAAAACTTCAAATGTTGTCATTAGTGTTACGTAATGTTTCTGAAACATTTGGAGCCCAAGGATATAAAGTCTCACTGCCTTTTTGGTGTGTTTTTGTTGGATAAGAGAAAAGCAATATGTTGGGATACTAAAGGTTAAGGTTCTGCAAATAACTTTTTTTTTTAACTCAAGGCTTTCCTTGCATCTTAAAGCTGTATTCTTCAAAGTGTCTCAAATGATATTTCATACGCTACTGCTTCATCAGCTACTGAAGCTGACCAAACCTCATATATAAAGAAACGTTAGTGCTTGAGAAAGGAGCTATTTGTGGACAGTCCTGATAACTGAAGCTTTCTCTTCAGAGATAAAGTAGTAAAGCGCTGGTATCATAAGCTTCCCCAATATGTGCTAACCCTGATATGCAGAGATTTACCACTTGCAGAGGAAGAATACCTAAGCTTGTCTGCACCATTCAGTCTTCTGTTTCTCTTCTTGTTATTTCTTTAAGATCTCCAGTTGCAATTTGGGGTATTGTCCAGTGGGATTATACAAGCCAGTTGCCTCTGGGCTGGGCTGTTGTGAGCCATGGGCTCTTGGAGGCATTGCTGCTAAAAGGCAGGGTGCGTGGCACAGAGCCGGGCATGGGTTTGGCAGATCTAGCACGCTGGGTTCTAATGGAACTTCAAAGTCAAAGCTACCTGTGGTGACCACCTTGATTTTTATGACAAAGGCAAATTCTGACCAGCACATATCCAGAATTTCCCCCCTTCATCTTTATGAAATAGCTGCAGTCTATCTTCATTTTTTAAAAAATGCTCTAGTATATGCTGTTTAACTTGTTGCATACTACTTTCTGTAAAATACATCCTCCTTAGCTGGCTAAATCCTAGAGTACAGACTGTAGTTCCCAAAAGTTGTGGTTGTTGACTTAATGCATAGTGATTAAAGTCCTACTGATAAAATAATTACTTGTTCTTTGAGCAATAGAAAGAAGCTGGCAAACAGAACGAAAATGTTTTGTAACTGTTATGTCACTGTAAGAAAAGATATTTATAAAACGGTGGAACTAAGATTTTACATAATGATAGGCAAGGACATTCCTAAGTCCAAGTCCATTAATTGTGGTTAGTAATAACAAAATTCCTTTTCTTTTGATAAATTCCCTCCTGTGAACTGATAAATTACTTGAGTATCTTCAATGTCTACTTTATGCTGTCATTTCGTAGTGTTTTACATATATTGAATATTTTTTTCCGTTATGCCATAGTTTTTTCTCTCTCATACTGTATCTTTCAGAAAGCAGCAGGAGAGAAGAACATTTGAAAACAAACACATTCCTTTTATGACAAATACTTCTTTATGTATCACTGCCCTTTTTAATTTACAAGCTTTTCCAGCCCATATGATGTCAAGATTCTTGGCTTTTATTCAGGCCTCATGGCTGTAACTATATTCCTTTCATAATGGTCCAAAATGTAATGCATCATTACCTGGCCAAATTGCGAGTAATATGAAGTTATGACTTGTTAACTGTCTTGTCTCCTGATTGGTGTATTCAGTAACTTTGCTAAACAAGTACAAATAAGGCTATTGGTTATTACATGGAAGCATTGTTCTTGGATATCCAGAGGAAAGTGTAGCTCTCTTTTCTGTCAACTACTTCAGCACTCGTAACACTAGAGCAAACAGGAATGCTGCATTCCCAGCAAACAGGGATTCCTTATTCTCTGAAAATTTTGTAGAGAGACAATTGAATGGAGCGTTTTATCCTGTTCTGTGTATGAATATCACTTCAAATTGAAACACATTGCTGTACGGATGCTAGTTTTGTTGCTTTTGGCAAAAACTGTATAGATTAAGTTGCAAGATTATTTCAGTAAGTCTTTTTAGGAGCAAGTGGTGTGATTTGCCAGTGTACAGAAATGTATATCATTGTTTGCCATTTGAGATGACAGGATTTAGACACAGTCAGTTGGTTAAGAATCATTTAGCATGGGTTTTGCATACACCATTTCACTATCAAGAAATTTTATGGAAGAAAAGTCATAGCACAAAAGTAACATTTCTGTCTTTGTAAAGGAAGGTATCAGCTATAGGATGTACTTAATTATTATTAGTGCTGCTTCATAAGCAAAAGTAAACCTGAACTCCTGTGATACGTTAGAAGAATCAGGAAAGTACTTAATAAATTATGTAGGAAGTAAGGGAGGGAGAAATTATTTATCGTGTCTTGCGGCCATTTGTTAAGCATTAAGCTTCGATAAACAATATATTTATCAATGCAAGAAGAATCCGCATCAAACTACTTGATAACACCCATTTAGTGTGCTCTTTGGTCAACCTGTCACACAGCATTTTCAACACTTTGTCTGTTTCCGTAGTTGAAAATCTGCTTTCTTTAAGCCTGATCAGACATCCCAGAATGATCTTCCACAGACCCACCATAAATTTTACCACCTTCTGTTGAAACATTCCTTGTTTTGATTTTTCTCTGGTGTCTCTCATCCTCCCGTCATGTGTCACTGTGAAGACCTCAGCTCAGTCATCTTGATAACCAACTCATAGGTACTGGACAGCAGCTAATAGGGCATCTCAAACCCCTCTCCCATGCTGAATAAGGCCATTTCCCTCAGATTCTTCTCACAGGGTATGTACTCCGATAACCTGACCATCTTGATGGTCCTCCACTGAACTTGCTCCAGTTCTTCAATGTCTTTCTTGTACAGGGGGCCCAAAACTGGACACTATATTTTAGTTAGAATCTAGTAAGTGATGAATAAAGGGGAATAACCACCTCCCTTGATCTACTGGCTTCAATCCTGTCAATACAGCTCAGGATGCTGCCAGGACACACTGCTGGCTCTTGTTCAGCGTGCTGCCTGCAAAGACCCCCAGGGCCTGTTCAGCCTGCTGCCTGCAAAGACCCCCAGGGCCTTTTCAGCACAGCTGCTCCCCAGCCACTCAGACCCCAGACAGCATCCTCGCTAGGGGTGAATGACATACACTCCCTGTATACTCCTTTCCAACAGGAAAAGATGAAAAAGCAAGTACGAAAAGATATTAAAGACTTTCTCTAAGGTACTTATGGAAAGCTCCAATTCTGTGGTGATTACATGGAGTCATAAAAACCTTACTGGAGTTAATAGTTGGTTTAGCGCTTTCCTATTCAGTACCAGCCAGTGCTAAGGGCTGTCCAAAAAATTCAAAGCTAAAAGCAGATCAAAATAACCAGCTTTTGTAAGTAAATGGGCATTCAATAGTGAAACAGTCAGCACAAGAAAGGTGGCTCCTTGTTTTGTTCACTTAGGGTATTCGGTCATATTCCTTCTGAACAACGGGTATTTATTCTCTGTTCTTTATCCTGTCCTCATTTGTTACTAGAGATGGTCCCCCTGAAGGCCTGCTACCAATCTCTTTTTCACTGGTGTGTTTTCTTAGTATCCTCAGATGAATTTAACACAATTCTCCAGCAATCCTAACTTCTCTCTTGTCTTTCTTAAAATTGTTGCCAAAATAATTACAAAATCAGGAATTACTTACAAAGGTTACTAAGTGACAGGCATGGCTTCCATCACATTATTTACAAAGCCAAAGCACTTAAATCAAGGAAATAAGTAATTCAGAACTTGGTGTCATATACTGCATATGTGATACACTTGTAGAATACAAAAGAGTATATATGATCGTATCTTTTTTTGTAACCTGTGGCTAGTACAGTCCATTTGGTATTTTGATTTTAACATCTAACATATTGATGGGCTTTTAAATGAGAAATACTAAAACTAAATTTTTTCCCAAAGAATTTGCAATAGTTATTTCTTGTCAAGAGCTACATACTTGTAAATATAGTTTAACAGAGAGACTACATAAAATTTTTACTATAAAATGGTGGTTTTAAATTATAGTTGTGATTGGTATTTATATATAGTTGTCATGTTTATTTTTCAATAAAATTGTCTGAAATGTATCTCTGTACACCTACTGGAGAAAACAGCATTTACTTAGAATCAGAACTGGTATTTTTGTAATGACTTAAATTATTTCTTTTTAATCATATATCAGACTGATTCACGCTATACAGAAGTATTTTCCTTAGAGTTTTCTAAAGATGCTGTCAAGCAAATTAGCTATATTTTGCTTTTAGGAATACATCTTGATTTAAATTAAGTAATCTGGCTCATAATACTTGCATACTCTGTGTGTCTGTAGTGTGTGCTCTTATACAGTTGTTAGAACACCAAACAATGTTATAGAACAGGTTTTAAAGCTTCCAACTTGTAAGTAGCAACTTGTTACTAGGCCCCCCAGAAGTGCTTTTGTACACTGAGCATGCTGCAAGACAGCCTGATTCGTGCTAGCTGAAGCTACCACCTCTGCCAGGTCTGCCAGAGGAGACCGAGCACGGACTCCTTACTCAGCTTCAGGTGAGGTTATTGGATTGGTTCACACCCACCTTCAGCAACAAGTTAAACTGAAGGGCCATATTCAGGACTGGTTCAAGACAGTTGTTGCACCTTCCTCGCTGCGCAGTCTGCATGCTTTCAGTACCATGTGGCTGCATAATTAGTGTTAACCCTTCAAACTAAAGGAAAAACCCTATTTTTCAGGTTACATCAGTGAATTAAGCTACATGGTGAATCAGATTAACAGGTGCTAGTTTCAATGCAGGAAGAGGGAAAGGATATGCAGCTGGGATGGCAGGTCTTTGATGGCAGTATTGTCCTAGTTTGGTTTAAGCAAGTCATTAAATCATGCCCATATTTGACTGACTTTCCCTGAAACAAAGAGTGAGCGTTCACCTGGCTCCTCCTGCTAGCAGAAGTGATGGGAACAGTGAGAAACAGGTGTGTCCATTGGTATATATGTTTGCAAAGGAAGCATCTGCTTGTGGATCTAATACATACTGTAGTCTCAGCAAGGAAAGCAAAACCACCAACAAACTGAAGGTCATGTAAAAAGCTAAACAATTCGGAGTCCTCACACAAAAGAGAAGAGACAAGTAGAGGAGCATGAACTTCAAATGCCTACAGGAAAGAGCTTACCTGGACGATGCGGGCTGGGAGGAAGACTGCTGTTTGAGCTCCTGAGAAGGTCAGATGTGTGGTCTGCGCTGTTCCCAGCAGGACACCCAGGGCTTCAGCAACTTTGAACATTCAGTCCTGTGAACACACAGACATAAATGCTTCAGTAAAAAATGTGTGCTGTGAGACCTTGCTGGTGATATTTTGAGGTTGCTCTATCACTATTGAAAGGCTGTGGAAACTGGTGAGGACCAAAGAAAGGCAAATATTGTACTTATCTTCAGAAAGGGCAAGAAATCCTGGGAACTACAGGCTGGTCAGACTCATTTTGGTCTCTAGGAAAATCATGGAGCAATTCTCCCTGGAAGAATTAAGTTTTGACCCCACTTTGAGCAGACAGTTGGCTTTGTCACCTCTCAAAATCTGTCCCAACCTCAATGATTCTGTGATTCTACAGAATGTACTTACACAGAGGTTTTCAAAATCCAGTATACAGCACAAGGCCCAAGACTGGCTTGCTCAGTCACTCTGCAGGTAAATCACTTTTATCTATACCATGTGAAAAGTGTAAACTAAAACATTTTTTTTTTTATTTAAAAAGTTTATAACTCTTCTGTATGCACAGAATCTCTCAGACCTCTCTCAAGAGTTGGGAAATCATCATTAGCCTTATTTTGCACTTGATCTAATCAAGTACTGAGATTTAAAATTACATAACAGACACAAAGGTCTAGTGGGAGACTTGAGTACAGAGATCACCATACATAAACCTGCCATGAACTTCCTTGTTTCTAGTTGTTGTTGACTGCTCTAAATCATTATCTGTTCCATTAATAATCATTGCTTTGTGGTTTCCTGTTTTCTGAGTGCATTACAGTCCCTTCCCCTTCTCTGAGAAAACTCTTATCAGGACTGAGAAGTACTTTTTCATTGAATTGATTCCTTTTAAGCTGTACATTAGCTGTACACTAAATGCTTGGTTAGCAGAGGAAAATTACGTGATCAGTACAGCCTTTTCCAAAGTGAAAGTTGCTGCTCAAACATGCAGCAGAGTCAGAAGATACAAACAAAATATTAACGTGCAAAGTAAATGGAAAAATTATTCCATGTTATTTGGTATAAAATATCACTGGCAGATGGCGTTAAGATGTTGTCAGCTCTTTAAAATAAAGATTTTCAGAAAGAGGGGAAATAATAAATAACATGTCCACAATATGGGAAGATTAAAAAAAAAAACCATGAGTATTTCATTATGTCACGTCTCAGTTAAGAGGAGATCCAGAATATAAGGAATGGCACAAAAAAGACAAGCAGTGGTCTCTCATTTATCATTCGGGGACAGAGAAGTGAAAGTGCAACAGAAGGACAGAAAATATAAGATTTATAAAAGGAAATTCTTTGGTTTCATTGCCACTATATATTGAAGCCAAGAGCTTTGAAAGGTTCAAAAAGGATTAGAGATTTACATGGAGGATCAGAACATCCACAATTACTATAGATCAAAAGCTCCTGGAATATAAACTGTCATGTTCCAGGACATTAGACAACCTATAGAACAAGAGTATTTAAAAAGAAATTTTCCTTAGGAGCAAGATATTGTGTTTGTCCACTTTGAGTTACTTGGCTTCTTCCTCTGGAACATCTTGTACTGGGAGCGCAAACCCTGATACTAAATTCATAGCTCTTATGCTGCTGGATTTAGGCAAAAATATGTAAGCTAAGCATTTCTTCTTCCTGCCCAGATATAATGTCTGTTCTACCACCTAAAAAAGGACAGGTGACTACACTGACTAGATCTTTGACTGACTTTATGGAAACCTAGAATTGTGGGCAGTTTTTTTATACATTCTTGTATATGTTTTATGTATTCTATATATATTCTTTTAATTGTCTCATATTTCCTTATAAAACAGCATCAGTGCTCTTTGATATTACCACATCCTACTCGGCTTGTTACTGCCCCTGTAGCAGAACTGTCAAAACCACATCAGTATCACAGATGATATGCTAGTGAAAACCCACTGGTAGTTTCAGTGACACACCAGATGATGAACTGGAGGTGGCTATGCACTAACAGCTTGTTTTGCTAACTCTACTAGAAAAGGTGACAAAGGGGTAGGGCTGGACACACAAGTGATAATTTCATAATCTGCCACAGAAGGATGCATCAGAGCTCACCTGCAGGAACCCAGAGTGTCTCAACTGATACAAATATAAACATTGAGCAGCCAAGTGTGAAAAGGTCCTCCATTATTATCCTTAAATCATGAACAAAGGACTAGAAAAACGTGATGCCAGAATGTATTAAGCATAAGGGAGATTTAAAACAAGGCTATTGAATCAAGTCCTATCATTTGATTGAGGAAAGCTTGCTAGCCAGTGTCTCACTGTATGCTTTGTTTTATTTAGTTGCAGATTTGGGACACAGCTGGCCAGGAGAGATTCCGAACTATCACACAGAGTTATTACCGCAGCGCCAATGGAGCAATCCTGGCCTATGATATCAGTAAGAGAGGCTCTTTCCTGTCCATTCCTCGCTGGATCGAGGATGTGAGAAAGTATGCCGGTTCCAACATAGTACAATTACTGATTGGTGAGTTAAAAATGTTAATACCAAGCGCTACAGGTTACTGTACAATGTAATCAGTCGCAATAATTGTATAAGATGGTGAGAAGTTTTATTTTGGTTGAAGATGTATGTAATCGATCCGATTGGAATTTTCCCTAGTGTTTTTTTAACTAGAAAGTGCTGATTCATCAAAACAGAAGTGTTTTGCTTTGATTAACTTCTGTTAAGAAGCAGACAGCTTTGTATCAGAAGCCAGCTTTGAATCCTTTGCGTCTTACTTAATGGAGAACTCGGCACCTAGAATTTCCAGGTTCTGAGGCACAGCTGCTGTGGAGCTGTTCTCATGATAAGGATCATAAGGTTTCCAGGGCCCAGAGAAGCTCCATCATATCAAGCCAACGTGTTTCGGTGAACTGGAACACCCACGTACTTCAGCAGATGGGGGATTTCAGAAGGACTTCAGGGCAATTAGGGTTTGTCAGTTCTCTGCTAGAAGTTCTGCTTCCCAGCCCCAATGTTTCTGACTCAGATGCTGCTCTTGGGGCCTGTAGACCCGCTAATACAACATCAGTACTATTCTAGACTTCCCTAGGTACCAGCAGACTGCTGTTGTTTTCACAAAATGGTTTTAGCTTTCATTTCTAGACCATTTTTCTTCTGTTAAGCCACCGCTCTTTAGTTACTGACTTTTTCTGTTCCCTATGAGTCATACAGAAATACAGGTTGTAAGGGGCTCAGGATATTATCTAGTCCAACCTCCTGCTCGAAGTGAGGCCGATGTCAGGTTGGTCAGGGCCTTTTCAGTCAAATATTGAAAATCTCCAAGAATGGAAATTCTGCAGCTTCTCTGGTCAACCTGAGAACCTCCTGCTAAATACTTACTCTGACATAAATAGCAATTATAAATTACTCTGTTGTTTCTTTTCCTTCCAGGAAACAAGTCTGACCTAAGTGACCTTCGAGAGGTTCAGCTGGAAGAAGCTCAGAGTCTGGCTGAACACTATGATAATATCATCTGTGCCATAGAGACCTCTGCGAAAGACTCCAGCAATGTGGAGGAGGCTTTTGTGAAGATGGCTACAGAGCTCATGATGAGGCACGGAGGCCCTATGTTCAGTGAGAAGAATACTGACAGCATCAAGCTTGACAGCAAAGACGTTGTAGAAGGCTGGGGGTGTGGTTGCTGATATGAGCTAGGTGATATCCCTAACTTTACTGGAATTTAGATGGTGCTTCACCCTAATGCTGAGTAGCATGGTAGCCATATTCTCCTCTTTCTGTGAAACCAGCAATTTTGTAGAAGTTAGACACAATCCTGTTTGCTTTGGTGTCTTATTTTTAAAAAGGGACTCTTGAGAGGTAGTCCTAAAAGTCAAACCCTCTGAAAAACTGCTCAACATTTGTCCCCACCATTTGTTTTCTGTAACCTTCATACAAGTTACAAAAATGAAGGAAACAAATTTGAACTGGTCATGTGGGGCAGGGAGACACAGATGGTTGGGAAGGAGACTGATGCACACCCAAAGTTCTGAAGCATTTAGCAAGGGACTGATGGCAAAGGAGGTCGCTTTTGGAACAGGCAATCTTGACAGTGTCTCTTTAAATCCTCAGCACTCCACTAATGATCAGAAAGTGACTTTGATAAAGGTATTTCAAATGTCGGAATATCTAACATTTTGATTACAGGACCAAATAGCAGTCACCTGTCCTAGGGCATATGGATTGCTGGTTAGTATTGGGACAGGCCCAGGTGGTGAAACCTTTTCTCAGGTTTTGTCATAATTATTTTAAGTTACCATTTTAACAAAAAGCAAAATCAGCTTGAGCAATATCACATGACTTGCTGTCAAGCAGGATTGGACCAGTTATAGTTATTTTAAATACAGCCTTGAGGAGAGGGTAGATGCATTTCATTTGTTATTGTTTGCACGGTGATAGCTCCCTTTTCCAAGCAGGTATCACTGAGTTTTGCCCTCAGGTCTCTTACTTCATTCCACAACTCAAGACCTGCACTACTGGAAACAGGAACTGGAGAAATCTTGAACTGACTGGTAGCCGTGATCTCCTGCCGTGTGCCTAATGGTCATATACAGGGTTAATTCTGGTCATACATTTGACATTATGTTACTAGAGTGTTTATTGCTTAAGTGGCATAAGTGAATTTGGGGTTTGGTTAGTTGCTTTTTTTTTTTAAACCATCTCTTTAAATACAATCTGGGCATATAATGGGAAATAAGACCTCAGAATAGCTGAAAACTGCATGCATTGCTACTTCTTGGTTTTAAGAAACCAGCGTCTTTTCGAGTGATTCTCTCCCAACTTCACTCAACTGCTTCCCTCTCCCTGTCACGAGTTACCAGTTGCTTTTCATTTCCTGAAAACATTCAGCAGGAAAAACCTTTCACAGTTGATCAAAAGTCTACATTGTTAAGTAAAATAGATTTCATAGTTCAACCACATATAGTTGTCTTTCAGATTCAGCTCTGTATTACATGTTGTAGATGCAGCTGAAGTACTGATGGCAGCAGTCCTCTCTGGATTTACACTCTCAAGCACTTACAAAAATGGATTTGCAAAGGGAGCAAAAGCAGGATTATTTTTAACTCTGCAATTAAAGCTAAGGTGTTCAGAGGTGACAAGTGATTTCTGCAATCCTGATACTTTGAAAGAGCTCATTTTCAGAAAGCACCCACTTAAAGTGAAGTCATTTGTCCCTTTTGAAAATCTTGATGAAAAAGGACCTGGACTGGTTTGCTACTAGGGCTACACCAGTTTTTAGCCATTCAGCATATCCAGTATCATGAAGATCAGGAAGATTTAAGAAAGGGCTAATGGATCCTAATTTCAATACTGTTCATCTTTCAACAGAAAATATTAAACCATTCTCTGGTCTTTCTGGGGTTTTTTTAAGCTATGAGGTAGATAATTGAGGAGTTATGTATGCTTTGTAGCCTGTTTGCTTCTAATCTAAGGGGTTAGTTTTCAAGTTTTATAGTTGTAAGAGTGAAAAGGGCCTTAAATTTTTCAATTAGTATAGTTTTCACCATTTTATTGTTTTTATATGGAAGGGCGGGTCGAGCTGCAGTACTCAGCAGTATTTTTTGGATAGTTTTCCAGGACATTCTCAGCCCTCCTACAGCCAAAGATAACAGGCAATAAGTGTCCAGCAGTAGCTAGACACTGCAAATGAAAATTGTCCAAATGCTAGATTTGTTAGCTATTAGCAAACCTTGTATTCCACTCTCAGGAGGAACTATGAAGACGGTCTGAGCTAAAACTCAGTCTTGATGACTGTTTTTCCTCCTAGTTAGATGGTTCTTAAGATACAGAATACTAGCAAGCATTTGACTTCATGTCATGACATATTAGAGTTTACATCTGTAGATCACAGTCCTGCAGTTCTGTATGCTTGAACATGGACCCTCAGATAAGCTCAGCCTCCTACTGTTTGCAGGATTAGTGCCAAATTATTTAAGCCATGCTGATAAAAATTCACACACGTTTAAGAACAGTATTGCTACTACTCAGATCGAAATCAGTAGTTTATATAGTAACTCATCTTAAAACCGGAGAAAGATGCAAAACGAACATAAATCCTCCTTCCAGTGCAGTCAGGGAATCATTATGTTTTTACAGTAGATGGAGAAATGAGGAATTACTGATCTGTTTCCTTAGTTTTGAGGTTTGTTTAGTAACTAAACAGGTAGAATTAGACCAAGTGCTATACTTTCCTTACAATTTGCCCCTGTATATCTCTAAAGCTAGCCTTGAAGATTGAGACTCTGTCTGCAGGTTCTGCTCCAGTCAGAAAACATGAAATACAGCATCAGTGATTTGTTCGTTGTGTTTTCAGTTATGGCTTTAACTCAGCTTTATCCTCTAACTCTTGGCTCTTCTATGTTGTAACATAATTCAGTGTAATTCAAGTTTGCATGCCCTACCTAACTGAACAAAAGGGAACAAAGAAATAGACTGAAGACCTGTTTATTTTTTCAGGTTAGTAGCAGATATGAATAACATACTGCTTGGGCTGTCAGTAGTAAAAGGCTATTTCAATTACCAAACCCTTTCTTTGTCTATTAGTAATAGCACAAGACTCACTAGACTGATAGCTTCTTGACCAGAAATAAATTAAACAGTGAATGTAACTTAGAGAGCTTTTCAGAGCTTTTCATGCCCCTTCTGAAGACTTTTATTAAATTTGTAATTCACACACTTGGCTATGTAATTCAAGTATTAGGAAGACAATCCTGTTCATTTAATTCCATTAATCCTATTGAAACCAAAAGGGTACCTGGGTGAAGAGTGAGTGGCAATAAACCTGAGATTTATGGGTAGAAACCTCAGTTTCAAATCTTAAGTTATAAATGTGCACTGATGTACATCAAGTGAATTATTCAGTAGTGCATGATCAGAGTTCCCAACATAAACATTTGCCAAGAAACCTGTTTGTGGCACTTGAACGTTAACAAGACTATAGTGCAGTAATTGCTTTTAAGCAGATCTCCTTGGCTGACCATATATTTGCATTAGTATTTATCATTTATTTTTGGCAGCACCCAAAGTGTGCAAAATATTACAAAAACACAGAAGGGGGCATTGATCCCTGCCTTGTAACACTTAGGAGTGGAATGCAGAGGCAAATACTGAAATGAAATAATCAGCAGAATGTGATTTCCAGGAGTGTGGGCATTGTTATCCTGTGTATTGACTTTGATTTAAGCTAATTTTATCTCCAGTTATTCATCCAGTCCATCATCATGAGGCTTTGAGCAGCCTGGTCTAGTGGGAGGTGTCCCTGCCCATGGCAGGGGGGTTGGAACTAGATGATCTTTAAGGTCCCTTCCAACCCTAACAGTTCTATGATTCTGTGAAATATAATACTAAATAAACGTCAGCCCAGAAACTTGCTAAAATTTGCTTTGCAAACAAAAAAAATTTTTAAAAAATGAGAACACTTAAGAACAGAGGAAAAGTCCTAATGATTTTATCACTTTCGCTATACTGCAAAGCAAGTCACTTTTTGGGGAGAAAAACTACAAAACTAAATGAAGCCCAGCTAATACCACGTAGATTTCTAAGAACTTCATGAAAAGTGGAGCTCTTGCTCATTTGTTTCTTTGCCTTTAAAGATCATATTTATTTGAAGAACAGAGCTGACAGTCACATGCAATATATGTGCATTAGTGCAGTAGTACATTACATTATGTATACACTCACATAGTAGCACCCTTAAATAAGATTGAAGCCTTTCCTTGATTTGCCCCACCAGGATTTATGCCTCTGTTATTTAATCTCGTAGTCCCAGCCAGTTGACTATTTGAATGTCTTTTGCCATCTCATGCCAGTCCTGAGGGAACTGGGAGGTAATAACATCATCAGTTTCTCTTCATAGGATTGTTTACTCAATGTTATAACGTGAGTCTCCTTAAATCAAGATGAATTTATATGTTATTTCATTAATAGAAATTGTTTATCTTTACCCATCCTGCTTCCAAAACATACATATATTAACAGACCACTGAAGTTTACCCTATTGCATTTTTTTGTGTAAACAGTGTGCTGGAGAAAAATGAAGTGAGAACAATACATTCTTTGTGAAAATGAAAAATAAAATTACTCTCCCTTTTGGTATCTTCCAACCTTGGAGAGTGCTCAGTTTAACCCCTGTCAGTCATTCTCTTGTAGAGACTTCACAGAAACAAACCAGGTTATGGGCAGTGTGTGCAACTGGTAAACAGGAAAAATGCAAGGAAATTGGAGCGAATATGTATTCTTTTGTGAAGAGATGGTTCTCACATGACTCTCTTTGCCCCAGTAGCTGATGATGACCATGTAGCTTGTATTCCCACCCTTGTGGTACAAGAAGTGAGGCAATTAAGAGCAACAGATCCAAGGACATGTAGTTCTTGGTGGAACTGAAAGGAAATTAATGCCAAAATTTAGGCAAATCACCCTAACCACTTAATTATCCTTTCTCAAATCGCACTAGGTTATTTCATCAATTAAAAGACATTCAAGATTTACAAATTCAGCAATAAAAGATGCCACATTGTTAACCTATGTAGATTAATAGTTACATTTTATTACAGTTATATGAAGTATAGTGACATCAGAGTCACAAAGCAGAGTCCTTTATAATTGGGCTGTTCTCAGATTTGACAATTCTTTTCCATGCTGTAAGAAGAGATTCATAGATTTGGGGAAATACTGTCTCAGTTTTATTTCTGCAGTATCTTTTGGTGCCGATCATCCCAGTGAGATTTCAGTTAAGAGAACCAGCCTCCTGGGTATCTTAGTTTTTACTGGCCAGATAATGTTAGATTTCTTTTAACTATTGAACTGGGTTATATATTCGAAGCAGCAAAAAATCTCAGATGAAAGCATTTAATTGCAATCCCCACTGCATACTTTAGAAAAAGAACCCCATGCTATTCCAGATGGATGTCCTGATTTCCAGCTCAAGTTCAGCCCTATTCATTGTTTTTATCATTTCACCTTAGTATACTTGGAAAAGAACAGGGTTACAAAATCAAAACAAACAAACCAACCCAAATATGTATTTGCTGTCCATGGAATTGTTGACAGAGATTAGATAAAAATAGCCAGCATACTCTCCTATCCTGATCTTAAATAGCATTGTTTTAATGTGACTGAAAAATGTTAAAATGCACTTTAAAAATAATTCGTTGAAGTACAAGAGAGTTGTGATTTTTTTTTATATCTTTTTTTAAGAAGGATTTCTATTACTTGAATACTGATAAAGGCAATTACCTGTATTATATTCATAACTCTAGGTGTCACTGAAGACAGATCATGTCGTCAATTGCCTTGTCTTTCCATATGAGTCAGCAGCCAGTGGAAACCAAGCGAACAGAGTAACTTCACAAGAATGAGTCAAGTGAGGCCTGAATAAGTCAGTGAAAATTTTCTATTTAGTCTGATTAAATATGGCAGGTTTAATCAATGCTTACTCAGTTCAAAGAAAATTGTTTCCTTCACAAAAGTAAAATACACTACAAAATAGTTAACCGGTTTTCCTGTTTACTTTTTCTACAACAGAAATTTGACTGTTGTCTATGCTGAACAGGAGTGGACTGCTGAACTACTTAAGTGTATGGTAACAGAACAGTTTAACATTTGGAGAGCTATTAAATTGGCTTAAAGCTGTATTTAGAACCTATTCCTTCCATTATGAGGTAAAAGTATGTCACTCTCCTCCAGGACACCATTTGAAAACCTTTAGAAGACCAGATCATATAATGATGAAAAAATATTGAGGCTCTCTTTATCATACAAGAAGTTACTTTCAATGTTTCTTTTGCAAGATTACTTCAATTGAGTTATTTACAAATTGATTATACAACTGAACTGCTGACAGTGATTTCTACTTACTTTCAGCCTCAAATTTAACAGAAAACTGAGGATTAATCTTCCTATCACAAAGCACTGAAGGGCCACCAGATAGACTATAACCAGCAGGTTTTTGCACGTGTATAGCTATCAATCTCCTGCTCCTGTGACAGTTTTTTAATATCTGTAATGTCTGTATATAATGCACTGTACTCTGAAATCAATCAAGTCCATCTTTGCCATCATTCATCTGAGTAGGTAGCGTAGGTCAGGGTAAAGTATTAGGTAGGTACAGCAGCTTCATAAAGCTGCTTCTGTTTAAACCACTTCTGTCTAAGGCTTACTTAGCCCATTCAAAATTTGCTATTACAGCTAAATTACTACAAGCGAACTATTTTCTTTTCTTTAGTCATAAACATAACATTAAAAAAATCCTAGATGTATATCTTTTCATTTTAAAGCCTAGACTACAATAGTAAGAACAGCAGTCACCTACTTTAAGCTTTCATTAGAACATACACCTACTTCTTTGCCTACTCTGCAGGAGTTTAAACCTTAATTGCCCCATAAACTCACTCGGTACACACCATTCAGATGTAATAGCTAGCTGAAAGGATCCAAGTTTCTGTAAATTTTAGCTTAGAGAAAGTACCTTACACATGACCACAATTGTGGCAACCTAGGAGTTAATGATTTCTAATTGTTCAATCAATATAAAGAACCTTTTGACACAAAGATTATCTTCTCAAGATAAAAAGCAGAGGAGAACATTAAACAAAAAGACTGTATTTAGACTGTATTTAATTGTCTTTTTAAGGCACCCGACCAACACAATCTGTTTATTTCCAAAAGCCAGTGTCCTTTCAGTAACCACTAAGTAGCAGCCTATTACACTGCACTGTGGAACACGCGATGATCAACACCCCTTTCTTCTGCAATAAATTCCATGAGTAATATAGACTCGTATGAAGATGCAATGGAGTGATTTTGGGTATCTAAACTGTTGTATGTGAAAGACTGTATTGAAAGATTGTCCTTTGAACACGGCATGCAAACTTGTCTTGACAATTTGAAGGTACTTTTAAAAAGCGAGTTAAGAGCTGAATTTTCAGAGACATTAAAGCTGCAGACAGATGCCTACCAATGTCTTCAAAAACATCTAGTTACCATTACAAAAAAGCACAAAACTTGTATGGAACTGGTTTTGCACTAAAGGGAATTAATTATCAGAAAAAAATATACATTAATGTGAAAAGCAGAGCATCCTGATTATTCTGAAATAGGGAATGAACATGAAAAATACAGTGCTGTGCGTTAGTAAGCCGTTTTCCTTTATAAATGATACTAAAGTAGATTATTGTAAATGTGAAAAGTACTTTGATACGTGACAAAATAAAATGCTATATACATTTTCTTAAGAAAGTGATAATATTGATGAGGATAATAACTTGGCTACTACAGTTTGGTGGTGTAATATAAGGGATTGACCAGATAGAGCTAAGTGTTGGAATGGTGCTACTACACAGATCATTTCAAAACCAGGGGAAGCCAACGGATTAGATCAGACACTGTCCTGCTTGCCAGACATAAAGTAGATACACACAGATATTGAGCAAAAGGTGAATTTAGTTATTTGTAACAGTTTTTAAAGATTTCTATTTTATAAGTCTATAAGGAGAAATGCTAAGATTTTTGATAGTCGGATATGCTCAGTGCCGTCAACCAGTTTTTCCCTCTTTTGTGCCTCGCTCACTGATACCTGACAGCCACAAAACCCACAACTCCATAGAGCAGAGAGCATGCAAGTGAGTCTGGCTCACACACCTGTTGGGGAGAAAATGAAAATCTCTAATTCATATTGAATTCATTCACTGCATTCCAAAATTATTTGAAGGGTTTGGATGATAACAGTGTTAAAATTATTCTGCATTTTCTAGGACAAATCTGTTGCTGTTTTTCAAGGTTTCTTCCAGAGATGCAGGCTGTACATTTCTAATCATCAGTAACTACTTTGCTTTTAAACTTTCTTATCACAATACTGACTAGATCATTTGGAATATGAGGAGACAAGGGAGCAAGCTTGCATACTACAGTAATTTTTTATACTTTACCTTCATCTATTTATGAATTTATTATGAAAAATATTTTTAAACATATGAAACCTGCTTTTTGTTGTGAATTTTAGCAAAGTAGTGGATACATTGTACTGTGTATCATTGAAAAGGTTTAATTAAACATTTGGCAATTAATATCTTTATTGTTCTTTTATGCACGTACCTGCTGTGATTTTTTATCAGAAACAAAATCAAGTTTTAAGAAATTACATATCTTACTCTACAGTGCTGAATGGTCTTCTACTTTTACACAAAATACGATCCAATGCACTCATTAAACAAACAACAGTTAACTCTCCTCTTCTTACCCTACAACTGCCCATAACTCACATAAATGCTGCACATCATTAAATTTTTTTAAATTAGTAAGCTCTCCAATGTAACTGGCCAGAAGATGAAGAATGAAAACCAAAGTCCTCAGTGTTGGAGAAGAGCAAATAACTTTTTCAGTTCTTACAATTAAGTGTAAACAATGTAGCTAGAACCTTACCTTCCCAAGGCAACATTTAGATCCTGGATTTTATTTAATTGCTGTAAATTAAACAAAGCAACACCCCTTTCTCTTTGCTTGGCTCTTTAATTCTAATGTCAATAGGTGAGCTAAGCAGGTTTTTAAAAACCTGCATTTTTGATCCACAGGAGCCAAATATTGAGTTACTTGGTTCTGTATTCAGCCTACTACTTCAATAGCAGCCTCAGATACCAAAATGGCAATCAGTAGTTTTCAATGAAATGGCTGTGCTCTAAAGCTGGCTCCTTAGTGTTGGGTGTAGCTGAATTCATTAGTTAATTCTCTGATAATGACATGTTCTTTACTACTGAAACATTCTGGATATAACTACACGTCACTGGTGTGCACAGTGCTGTAGAGAATCAGCGTAAGAGATAAATAATGCAAGTGTCATGCTTAACGTGCACCTACTCTTCGTAGGTATTGGCCTTTTTTTTAATATATATGTACTTCACATGTGTTCTGCACATCTATAGTACAGTTTCTAAATCCATATGGGGAAAAAACTAACCCAAAAAATACAAAGGAAAAGCAAGTCGTGAATTCCAAGGCTGTGATAGGAGACCAAATGTAACAGTTTATACAAAGCTGTGCTTCATTTATGTAAATAATACCATTATTATAATACAGTCCTAGACTATAACATGTAGAACAGCGCTCTCTTATCTCTGTAAAACGCATGGCCTTCAGAAGCAAGTCTGTGTTTTCACAGCATATGCCAATGATGAGCAAGTCATATGTCACCTTGTATGAACCTTGGAACCTGCCTGTCTTGCTGCTAATAAGGTCTCACAATATTTCCAGAGCAGAAAGGACACACACCTGTGTTGATATAACTAATAGTTTCATAGCTGCTTCCCAGGTCATCTTCCAAAGCACTATATGACATGCAGAAAACACAACCCTGATTGACAAGGGAGCAACATGGGCAGCCAGGATCTCCCCAGGACGCTCTTACAGACCCTTGAAAATGTGAACAGGCTAAACCAGCCATAAAAGGTTATGTGTAGGGAAAAAAAAAAACCCACACTGAAAAAAAACCAAAATGCTGCTCTGATCTCTGCTGCCTGATCATTTGTAAGTATGTGTGGCAAATTAAAATACATATCATTAACAGGTCTCTTTTGGTAACTGGAACTTATTGTGGAAAATAACCATGACAACCATTTAGTTGGCTTTATTATTAGTGCACATGACAAACAGTTTAAAGGGACTTCTAGTCACATTTCTAGAAACTCTTCCTTGAATTCTCTAGGAATGTGCAATAGTTTGGATACAGGAGGAGATCTACACACAGCACAACCATTTTTCTTTTCTTGTTAGTGAGGCAAAGTGGCTTTCATTATGTAGCTTGCACCTGCAACAAAATACCCTTCTTTTTTTATGGTCTAAGTTCACTGAATATTCTTTCTTCCCATCTATGGTCAGGAACTTAGCTGTTAAACTAACAGAAAGCACATTCATATGTACACTTCCATAAAACAAGACATGAAGCTCATGACCTATTGAAAATCCATTTCTTATTCTGAGAAATATTCTTACCTATACAACAGATGCTGCTTCTGCTGCAGAAAGAGATCAAGAAATAAATCTGCAGCAAACCTAGCTGGGCATTAAACTGTAAGACATGTTTAGCATGATCTTAGATTCTGATACTGCATTCTGAGCTTGGCATACAAGACCAACAAAATGCAAGGAGGAGAACTTTTAATTTAGACCAGCTGAGTCTCAGGTCATCTTAAGTACACAAAGTAAACCCATCTATGCTGTTTGGAGCATGTACTGATTTCTTTTATTCACAGAAGTGACTACAGAAACACTCTTCTGAAACTTTCAACATACAGGCTGTTTCAGTCAACGTTGAAAACAGGATATATTTCATCACCCAAGAATTCATCCTTGTATAGACAAAACATTTTAATACAGACTGTGTCAGATATGCAGTGTTACCATACAATAAAGAATGTTACTACCCATTTCTGTTCAAGTTAGAAGCACACCACTGAGTTTTAAAGACACTTCTGTAAGCCTGGCTTCTTGCCTATGACACCGAAGGAAAGAGATTTCTACCTCTTTCAGCAATTGCCTTGTGTGCTGTGTTATTCAGGTCCCTATTTCTACCTTCCTTTAATCCTCAGTGAGAGCAGGTGGGGGGACAAAATATTTACACTGCACTTGACATAACAACATGGCATTCTTCCTTTTAACCAGTACACAGAAGACAGGGTATGTGCAAAGCTAAGTCAACCAAAGGTTTGGGCTAATTCACATACTTTCACCTGCCTATGCAATTAAGTGTAATTTAAAGCAATTTATACATGTACATCAATTTCAAATATATCTGCACTTCATACAGAACTATATTCAATCATTACAAAGGTGGATGTCTTGGTGCCACTACATGCAGATGTTGTGCTTGGAGCTGCACTCTGTGAACAATTATTTGACTCAACTGAGATTCAATCCTAGCTGTCGGGAACAAAAATAACGTACATTGGAAAAGGCAAAGCTTAGCACAATGTTTCTTGTGAATCATTTTGTTAGTATTCCTACTTTCCATCCATCACCTTAGAAACACTTTTTTTAACAGGAAAAAGCTGACAAAGAGCTGACATGGAAGTTCTGAAAATCCTGAGCTGAGAAAGCACGGCCATGGTACAATACCCATCTCTCTGTGAGTCCATCCATCCACAGATGGAACAAAACCCAAACGCTCCAGGGCCTTTCAGCTGTGCATCCTTTCCACGTTTTACAGAAACAACCTTCACTGTGTCACTTCTATGCCACCCTTGCTTATTTTCTTGCTGAAGAAAGCCCAAACAACTGCCAGTTTTATAAAGCACACAAACACTATACATAAAACATAGCTCTTACTAAAACTGCATATTTCTGATACATCTGAAACCACCTACAGCGAAACTGGGGAGTAAACATATCTTTCCCAGCAGCTGGGAGAGTTTTCAAGAGCACCAAACTGAGCTCATCTCCCAAGCCCCTGGGGCACCATTTCTCAGTCACTGACTGGAAAGTGCTCTGAACTTGTTTGAAACCAAGAAAGGGTGCGAATATGAAGCAGATAAAATTATGAATGAACACTCTCACCTGCTATTTTTTAAGCGTTTTGGCTTTTTGAGGGTCTGTCAAGCCCGTATTACCACTCACCAAGCTAGAGTTCAGTCCACGGAGCTGGAGAAGCTGGAATACCCTGAGCCTTGGAGAGCTTGCATGGGGACAATGGTTTTGCATTTTACTACTTCTACAATATGGGGGGGAGGGAAAAAAAAGGGGTGGGGGTGGGGTAAAAGAAAAAAGGCAGGAGAGGGTGACAGTACCGCCGCCTCTTTCCCGCCCAGCGCCGTGCCTCAGCTGCGAGCGCCGCCCGGCTGAGGTAAAGACAAGATGGCGGAGGGCGCCCCCTGCGGCCGCGGAGCGGGAACACCGCCGGCCGTCATCGACCCTGGAGAGACCCGTAGCAAAAAACAGCGAGTAGCCGTCAGAACAGGTGTCTATCCCTTCGCTTCCCCGCTTCCCAAATGAATGCAGTTCTTACTGAGAGGCCCCGTATTTGTGTGTTTAAGACAAGGGAGTCTCCAGTCCCCCGCCTCCAGCTCCAGAGGTGGCTGGGGGAGCAGTCACACTGTGGGGCAGGGTGTTTACCAAGGGTGAAAACAAGCTCCCACCTGGACATGGATTGCACCAGGACTCTGCTGAACTTAATACCTTTGAGAAATGCTCGTGACTTGTGCTCAGGCTGGTGAGGCTTTCAAAAAGTGCGTGCTGCTTAGAACAGTTTATTTGTGTGAAAACCAACAGTAAATACCTATTATATCATTTCACATTCATGGGAGGTGGGCTGGACAACTACATTTTTGAAGCTTTTTAGGAGGCAAGCCTTCTCAGAGACCAGCCATTAATTTGGAGATTAATTACAACTATCTTCCACTTTAAGCATTTCACTGTCTTCTGCCAAAATAACAGGTTAATTCACCAAAATGGCAAACAATCCCCTACAAAAACTGGAGATGGTAGTGGAGAAACAAACCCAGACCACGTGTGAAAGAAGACATCTTTGCACCTCCAACAAGCCCAGCCCAAACCCCACGTACGTTCTTCTGTGTTCCTTCAGAATTTAACAGATCCTGGACTTAAATACCTCAACTCTGCCAAGTGTGTGGTCCTGGATGGGTACATCTGCATGACTGTTTTAGTTGGATCAAGGTGTCTTCTGATCACCTCCACTTGCTCTGCAGAGTGGTCTCCAAGCTCATCAGCTGGATTCCCACCGGATGAAGCCTAATGCACTCCAACAGAGGGCTAAAAATTGTATACGGCGCTTAAATACGACACTGACAGCAGCAACAATATCTTTCAAGGTTAGTGAAAACATTCACTTTAGAGGGTCTTTTTCAATACAAATAGTCATCTGCCAATTCCACTGCATTGCAAAGACTGCGTTTTGTCTCCTACTACTGCTGAAATATTTTTAATTTTTCTAGATGTGATTTGATTACATGATATCACAGCATATAATCACATTTGTGTTGCTGAAGAACAAAAGACATAGCAACATAAGCTGTCCCCGAAAATAAATTATCGAGCAGTTTATGGAAAGAAGTAACCTACTACAAAATACTGCAACAGTTTCGTGTGAATTACTCAACATCTTTCAGACAAACTGCCTAGATATATGTTACTAAAAAGTTCTGCAATTTGAAAAGATTATTCCATAACAAGTAGTATCAATAGGTATAGCAGACTGATTTCATAAACATAGGATGTACTACAAAATACATTATTCCTTTGCCTTAACAGTATTCAAGTTTTTACATGATAAACTTAATTTTAAATGCAAGTATTTTTTTATATCGAAAAGGAGATGCCTGAAAATTTTTCTTAAAATACAAGTTTCATACATTCCTCTAACTTCAATTTAATTGAAAAATGCTTCTAAAGAAAAATGTGATACTGAAGACAACACATGATTGGAGTTTAAAATATTGTCAGTTTTGTATTAGCACAAATAAGCACGGGATATATTTTTGAAAGGCTGTTTTTGAGGGATCTTTTTTTATAGAAAAAAAGGTACCAAGAACAAAAATACTACCATGCAAATAAAGGGCAAGTTCTACTTATAAGAAGATCCTCAGAAGTATTTTTAAAAAGTTATTTCAGTGAGCTATTTCTGTACATATTCTGAAACACTTAGGTGTTTCAACAGTACATTTTAAACTTGAAAGAAGTATTGTAACATCCAATAGCTTACCTATGTTATGACTGAAATACTCTGAACATGTGGGAAATATTGTCTGTTTCAAATAGGTAAATGTCAAAGCTGAAAACACACGAAAGAATGAAAGTGACAATGCAGGTAAGAGGACACTCAAGGAAAGGAGAGCAAAAGTTAAGACAAGGTCTTAGCCTTTTTCTTACCTAATATAATATTAATTTATCTCACTCTTAGCTGAATAATGAGAAAGAACATTTTACTAAACTCAGTTTTCCTTAAGAACTCTGAGAAAAAGCACCTTTCCAGTACTAGAGACTGAGATTTCTTCCAAGGATTTCCACACATCGTTACTAACAAAGAATCACTAAATTTCATTTTAGAGTACCATAGCAGGAAAGGTCAGAAATTACAGTGGTAACTCAGATGCAATGTTTTATGACACGTGTTTTAGAAAAAAAATTCTCATTTGTACCACTTCCTGAGTGAACAGGAAGTGAACAAAATTCAACACTTAGAAGTCTGTCAGTGTAGCATCTTCATTTGTAAGACATTAAATAATAATATAATGAACAATGTCTGCTTTTTGAGGGGTGACATTAATAAAAAGATAAAGATGACAAGTCTTTTACTGGAATTTGGTATTGAGTAATGCAGGTGGAATGGAAGGTTTACCGAGTCACATAGTAGCACCTTGGCACAAATATTTTCACCAGAAATTGAAGTGTAAACTGGAGTGGGACTCCCTGAAGGAGGAACACACATGCTCTTCTAGTTTTTGCTATACTACTAACACCAGTAATATTTCAAAATCCTAACCGTGGTGTAATTACTCAGTGCACATAAACATTGGACCATGTCACCAAGGAAGCAGTTTGCTTTCAGGGTCTAGAGCTAGATCTATGTATGCTGTGAGGCTGCAGTACTAATTAGGGAATACCCAATCTCATTCCTATGTAGCTAGCTCACCGCTGCAGTGAAGTTGTGGGAGTATCTAGCAAGTGGATGCTGTGAGGTTCTTCATCTTTGCCAAAGGCTCCAGGTAAACATCCTCAACGGTAACTCACTATACTCCTTCAAATGCTTCCTTAGAAATTTATTTTTCATGACATCTCACCAAAATATTTGCCTAGCTCACTGACATACTGCAAGTGTTTACCACACTAACATTTCCCTTTCGTCTTTTATAGTAATACCCATATATATTAACCATCTGTGTCCACCATCTGTGCCAACAACTGCCTATTTTTTGTTTTGTACTGATGCAGCTCCAAATCTAATGGCACCCTAGTCCACTATTGGGACTCAGTCATACATTCATATGAAGAATCATGTTAAAGACAGCTCCAGCAGACTCATCAGGTAACATTCACACCCCTGCAACGCAGACATAGCCTAAATGGTCTAAGAGGAATACAGCCTAAAAACCTGTCTTCCTTTCAGTTAAAAACAGTAGCAGCCTGACAGTCAAACATTTTTTTTCTACATATGCACTATAAGTTAATGTTCCACAAGGGACAAAATTTAAGAAGTATATACACAGTTCCTTCATGAACCTTTTCAAGTGTTCATGCGTATTCGGGGGGGGGGGGAGGGGGAGAAGAAACAAATTGAACATTTTCTGTTCTGCATCAACTTTCACAATTTTATTCCTTGCTTCACTGACAGCCTGAAACCGCTTCTGGTAATCGTTAAAGAGCTCTGCAACATGCTTCGGTATTGAAACAACGCAGCTTCAGTCACCCTGACATTTTACAAAACTACAATCCTTACTTCGAAAGATTTGGCATACTTTGCAAATGGTTGGTGTATTACAGGAAAGTGCTAAAGAAACAGGTATATATCTGTTTAATGTAAAAATTAAAAAAGGCAAGAATGTGCTGCTGTAATACTTTCCCAATGAAGAAACAGGAAATACAGTGTTAGAGCACTGTCCTTAAACTGGATCCAGCAAGATACGTTGAAAGCTACTTATGAAACATTATGAGTGAATGAATCAAGAATCCTGATACCAGAGAGGGGGATTACAGTGGTTTGCAAATGGAGAAAACACAACAACAACAAAATCTGACTTTATAGCAGCAATGTTCTCCTCATGACATCAGCTTTCAGATTTTGATTTCAGGACAATAAGCAGCGAAGCTGGCCAGGAGGTCATTTCACTTTATGCTACCATCTCTCTTACCAATGCTTTTAAGCCAGCATTCTGCTAGTTTTGCAAGAATTTGGGAAAACTGAAGACCCACAGATTTTTGTTTGTACAATTTCTAATTTGGAAAAACAAAAACAGAAAACAAACCCAACCATAAAAACCTGACTAGCCCCCAAGGTGATGTTAAGTGATATTTGTATGTAAGTTGGCTTTGTTTTTAAGCACACTTAATTGGCTTATGTTTTTTAAGGTTCTGTCACAAGTACACCATATACTGTGTTACAACAAATTAACACAAAAATATTTTCAAAGGCATCTTTTGGATGAAAATGTTTAAAAGTATTTTATAAAAATAACATAAATTACTTTTTTTTTTTTTTTTAAATGAACAGCTATAAAATCCATGAACCAAACAACATATAACACTGACACAAGCTGAAATATATTACACTCAAGGCCGGTTAATTACCACAGTGGTATGAGGCTTCAAGTAAATTACTAGGCACTTTTTGCCCAAACAGTAGTCACTCATTCAGTGGAAAAGTCCAACTGACAGAAACACCTGAAACATAATTGCTAAAGCTTTCTAATATTCTAAATTCCTCAAAAAAAAGTGCAGATAAAAAGGCAAGGACAAAAAGGCCAGGTATTATGCCACACAGGGCACCTGCTGCTGGACGCTTTCCTTGCATCACCGTACTCAGCTCAGTTGGAGTTCCAAAAATGGCATTAACAATCCAGCCCTCTCCATCTGACATGGGCATCTCTATTAAGGCTTTATATGTCGGAGCAGTGAGAAGCAACGGCAGCTCCAGACACATGACAAAAGAGATAAAAATTAAGGCTGCAGTATTAAACGTGAACAGGTACAGAGTAGCAGAACAGACGTGAACTTCGCTCTAATCTGAAAGCGCACTCATTACTTGCAGAATAGCAGGCAGTAACACGTTGTGCTCCATGCCAGCCAATTTGTCATTGTGTGAATGACCCCAACACCACAATCCAATATCCTCAAGATCCCTAATACCTAGAAGCTAAATCTTCGAGCAAACAGAAGAATGTACTGTCATGTGGGAATTTAAGTGCCACTAACATGAAAAATTGCTACTAAAATACCTAACATAACAAATAGGAGGACAATAAAGGGCAACTAAAGCAAGAATGTGTCAAGCATGTGTCAAAGTACTTAAAATAGCATTACTGATATCTGATATACTTACATTAAGTATATTAATATACCTAAATAGATTAATATACTTCATATAAGATTGTATTAATTTAAAAGTTAAAAATTTTAGAAAGCAGCAGTTTGTGACATGATTTTAAAGCACAGTTTGTTTTTTGGGCAGAAGAGCATAGCACTGAGTAGTCCTTAAGAAATCACATCATCTCAATTAGGTGCAAAGTTCTCCAGCTGGAAGACCAGGTCTACGGCAGCATCAACATCTGGTACAATATGATCTGGTTCTACTAAACCGGGCTCAAATCTAAAATCCCTGTGGCCGTGGAACACTGTTTCAGTGATGCTCTCCCTGGTATCCAAGGGTACCTCCGTGTGAGGGTTGTAAACCCCAGTACAAACCAGAACAGACCTACAGCAGGCAGCAGCTGCGGACGCTAATTCATTCTCCCAACTGTTGTCTATTTCATCATCCTGAGAGAGAGCGGCAGATCCTCTGCCACCAGCAACTTTGGCCTGAATCCGTGATTTTGAACCTTTTCTGGAGTTTTCTTCAAGGTAGCGATTGTAAAGGTTAGCACCATAGACATCAGTCATGAGATTATCTCTGGAAATAGAAGAAGAAAGTTTAGTCAGCAGTGCAGTTTTAGTTGTCAAATTTCGATTGTATGAAAGACATTTTTATGGTTTCGATGTAACAGTTTATTTTATACTTTACATAACTTTCTGTGGAAGTATGCAGATAGGAAGAAAACCATTCCCATAGCTATTTAATTACACCATTTTCATTTAAGCATGACGTACGAGTAACTCTGTACATTGAAACTGCAGACCAGGGCAGGGGGAGGGGAAAATCAAGGATAGGTATTAGCAGTCCATGAATGAGCTGACGGTATTGCCAAACATCTTGGAGATTCTGAAACAGTCTTTAATACAATACAGCTTTATCTTTTTCTATGAAAAGGATTCTATGATGTGACAGCACGCACAGTAGCATATGACCGAGCTTAACGACCTCACAAATAAATTCTAGCTCTGCATTCCCTAATAACCATCATTTACTCAAAGCTTGTTGTTTTATACCAGTAAAGCTAACAAAACAAACCACCCATGCAAATTCTTTTTGTTCGATTTACACAGCCTATTACAGAAATTAAACAAAAATAATAATAAAAAAAATCATTAGAAATCTTAGCCGCATATAAACCACTTTTTGTGTTTCTGCAGAAATTACGCATAGAAACAGCAAAGTATTATTAATTTTGAAGATTAGAAACAGCAAGGCTCAAAAACATTACAAGTACATTGCAGCACCAAGAACATTAGGTGGTCCCAATGGTGTGAGAAACAAAGCAGTAAGAGTTGTGTATTTTTCATTGCTGATATTTACGTTGTAATTTCCTCATGAACTCGTTAGGCTTATGGTGTCTTACCCAACAGCATAAAGAGTCTGAATGGGTTGCTTCCATTTCCTTTCTGCTGCCTGAGCCCTGATGAGGTATTCTGCGTACTGGTAGGTCAGTTTACTGGGTTTGCCCATTAAGGCCTCATATTTCAGATCTTTGCCAGTGATCTTCTTGTATATGTTTTCCAAACAAACCATGAATGTTCCATGCCCAAACCTACACAGATATAAAGACAAATCAAATTATATTAGGTACACATAAAAAAAGCAAGGCTTTTTTGTTTCATGATCTTTTAGGAATAAATCACATCCTGTAACTATAAAATTTCCCTCCATTTGTATGCATATTTCCACAGCTGTTTTACTGAAAATTAAGTACTGATTAGCTGAACAATAAAGACCACAATAAAAACGTGTTATTGGGAGAGCACTACGGACTTATCTGTTTTTAAAATGTTGCAATGGTTTGTGTTAGTGTTACTTGCATTTAAGTAGATACCCTACTTACAAAAGTGATGCTTCTTGAAATAATGCCTAGCCTGTGATGTAATCTCTGCAGTCATCTAACAGAACCAGCTAAATTGACCAAGAGGAGGAATGGAAAATGAAAGTTAGAATCAGACACAAGGAAAATTAGTATCTCCTTAAACACAAGAGTATACCAAGGCCCACTTGTAATATGGAAACAAAAACACTTCATGGGTTTCTCTAAAAAACAGGATGCAAAGGAGTATCAAGGAACAAACTCTAATTTTACAGCATGCTTTTGATAACTCACTCAGTTACTTTGATCAAGGTAGAAACAGTGATGATGGGTCAACCACCATGCCAGTAAATCAGCAATTTCAAAGAGGTAATCTCATGATGAAAAAAGCAGTTTTACTTCATTACTCTGTGTGATATTAGGGATGAACTAATATGTATCACTTGAGAAATATGGAATTGTCAAAACCACAAAAGAATAAAAGGTTGCTATACAACAATTCCATAAATAAATAACACAATTCAATAAATAACACATCGTTCTTAAAAAGAGCTGCTAAGTAACTTCGAATGCACATAGATTAGTATAGCTGCTCAAACCAGGTATCTACAGCCTAAAAAAAACCCCACCAAAACACCAATATAATGAGCATCAGAATACAGGAGAAATCTACGAGGTGCACTAATAGAGAAATTAAATCTCTAGTGGCCTTGAAATCAAAATAGTCTTTTAAGGAAAAAAGCTACAAAGGAGGCAGCTGTAGCACTTTTAAATGTGGTACAGAATTAGCTTTTCTGAATTCCGAGTGAACCCTTCATTCCCTCTCTCCACCCTGTTTCTTGCTTTATATTATGAATTGCCATTAAGTAAGCATAAAAATTTTTCCAGTAATTATTAGCAACAGCTTAAAACAACTTAGTCATGGCATTGTATTCCAGTAGTGAAGGTAACAGCCCTGACAGTCGTACTGTCAAACTCAAAGGAAAAAAAAATGAACTTTACACCAGACCGTTCCCAAAGGACACAACTGAAACTGAGGATCTTGTTCACTGTAGATATATTGGTTGCCTTATGCTTGCCTGAAACTATCACACATAGGTATTTTGCCAACGTACTAATTAGAAACGGTCTTTGCATCCAAGTAAGGATATCTGGCAAGGTCTTCAGCCCAAGATCAAGGCAGCAATCCAGTCATAACAACAACAACAATTTCTATTTCGGTGTATGTTCAAATTTTAGACGGGGGGAAGAGAGAGGAAACAAAACTATCAAAGAACTACCTTCTATTAAAAACAAAATTAAACAAAACCCCTATCAGAGATCATGCCACCTTGCAATGTGTGTTCTACTTGTTTTTTCTCATGTTCCTTAAAGCGCTCACTATATTGCCCTCAGCTCAAAAACGTTCTCTGCTTTCAACTAGCAGGGTCAATTCCTTACCCTACTAGCTGTAGGGCAGAAAAAGAGAAATACCAAAGAAAGACGTAATCAAATTAAACAAAGGCCTTGACCATTTTTTCATTTTTGTCTTTCAACTGAGACTCTGAGGCCCTCAGACAAGAACCTGTCTTTCCCCACTCTTCTGGGAACAGGAAACAAAAAGGTTTAGGGCTTAAAAGCATTTTTTATCTTGAGTAACCGACTTCCCGAATGCAATAATGTAGACAGTAATAAGGCAGCCCTTGCTGAGAGTGCATTGCTTTAGAGACCTTGCATTCAAAGCCAAGACTACTGTGAAACTATCGCAGGCACTTTGTATAAAAGTATTGACTCTGCAATTTACTGAAGAAATGAGGAAACCCAAAATATATCACGATTGACACACGTGTTATAATTGGACTTACCTTGGGGACTGTGCTTCAGCCACCCACATGAGATCCATGTTACAAGCAAGTACGGGAATGTGAGGGTCATTTTCATGGCAGTAGGGATTTCCAGGGTAGCCGCTTGTCAGCAGAACATCTATGATCAGCTGGAGGTTGGTCTCCCATCTGACTGGCTCCCCAAACAAAACAACAGCTACGGGAACAGGAATTACAAACAGAGTTATGGAATTAGTTAACAGGGCACCAAATCTCTGATGCTAAAACCTAGTCTAAAGAAACTGAACAAGTAATTTGATTTAACCATGAGCTAATGTAATAGTCACATTAACTTAGGGTTTTTAATAAATTCCATACCCATTTATTCACAGAATATCTCAGAACATCCCACTGCAAAATCTACAGGTTTAAGAAATTTATTTATTTTTTATTGGCTAAGTTTCTCCACAGCACCATAAAATATTAAGTTCTAAATTGTATTTCTAAGTCTTTCATACCTTTGTGAATTCTATGTTTACATACAGTATTTAAATACTCCATCAGAGATGTTATTTTGTTAATCTTAAAAAAAAAAAAAAAAGAATGTTGTTTATAGACATTTTTCTGGTCTCCAGCCATAATCTGACTCGGATTTTTTTAAATCCAGAAGTCCAGTTTCTACTTTCCTGTAGTTCAGAAGAGAAAATAGTGAATACGGTCTGCTGAAACAAGATGCTTCTACTACAGCTCTGAAGCGAACATCCTGATCACCGTACGAACAAGACTGACTGTCGCTGAACACATGTCAGTTCATTCCTCATTTTTGACAGGAAGGCAACAATAGCCTGTTAGGGGCAGATGAAAAGGAAAGCAGACCTCCCCTGCCTTCTGAAACTTCAAAAACACACGGCTGAAAGCTGCACACATTAAAAAAATAGCTTTATCACTCGTGATACATTCCAAATTAATGACAGATGTCATGAACAAGGAACTTTTAGAATCACCTCAGCCAACTTCTGAAGTGCCCAGCAATCGAGAAGGAAATTCTAATTATAAAGAAAAGTACAATAAATATATTTCATCTATTAAAGGATAGTTGCAAGTTAAGTAAAGATAACTGACCCTCAATCTTGGGAAGCTCCACAGCAGAGGGGCACTGCAATAAGAAAAAAGTAAACGTTTTCTACAAGATTAAACATTTACTACTATTTTTAACAGAATTATTTCAAGTATAGCTCCCACAGTTGTCTTGTGCAACACTGACAGGAAATGCACTCTCTATTTTGGTATATACCTGATGTCAGTTTACTTAGAAACTTGTATTTCAATTGTGAAGTGAAGTAAATCTCATGGCAAAGGGACAGCAAATTAGTGCGTTCTACACTCGCTACCCTCCTACATTTATTTAACTTCCTCTGGCAAGCTATAAAGTTTCAGTTGTTTAATTTACTTGTGTATGAAAGTATGGATGTTTATTTTTTCCACAGTAGTAAGAGGCCTCTAGTAGTAACAAGACATTTGAAAAAGAGGTTTTGAAATGTATTTCAAACACTCTACGAAAGACAAATACATTGTCTAACACATAATATATTTGCTAGACAAATAAGAGTTTGTACTTCATGATTTACTCCCTATGGTGGCAAATACATTAACAGTTTCTTGAACTCGTACATCCGCATGGTTGAGAAGCAAAGCAAAAGATGACACAACTGAGTCAGGGATTCTATGAAACACAAAAAATTTCTTGACAAATCCACTCTATGTACTGACCCTGAATATGTACAATACACACATGTATTTACTTCTTTTTGAAATTCTGCACAATTCAGTTGAAACCACCCTGTATGTACTGCTAGTATTTAAGTATATTTAAATAATAGTATAAACAAGTGAGGGGGTCCTTTGGAGAAAAAGTAATTCTCTACAAAGCATTAATTAACAATACAAGCAACCTCAAAGCCTAGAAACAACACCAAGACAACCCTCTACTGAAGGAAAAAGCTTATTTTATCTTCCACATACCTGAGGAAGCTAGTAAGCTTTCCAAGACAGATTTTGAATTAGGTATCTGTACCAAATTATAAGGTTTCCCACAACAGTAAGTTACACAATCAAAGATTAGGGTAAAGGATTACTACTGATAGCAAAAAGTCTATAGTTGTTCTTGAAAATGCTGTAATAAAACAAATAAAGAAGTAGCAAAGCAAAGTCACAATACAGTGTAAGAACAACAGCACTAGACACGTAGTTTAAATATTGACCCCTATTATAGAATGTCATCTAATGAGCAAACAAAGAATTTTAAAAGAAAAAATAACTCACTCACCAGAACACTGGGTCTCCTGTCATGGTCAACTACATCTAGCAAAGGGTGTTTCTCCCGCAGTGTTTCAATGGTAATAGGCTGACAGAAACCAAGGCTGGGAAGATACCAGTTAAGGATACAGAACTGCTTATATTACAAGATTTTAAAAATCGGTAATTCCATTTTAACAATTTTAACATAAGCAGTTTATCTGGTAAAGCAAATTTAGGAATCAAAGCATCATATCAGAGACTGACTTTTTCTTCTGTGAGATAAAAAGATGATCATCCCATTATTTATAAATGGGAGACCCATGTGTCTGAAATCTTAACCAGAAATTATACATAAATCTTGCTCAAAATATGAGACGAAAAGCAAGAGCCACTCCAGACCTCCAATACTGCAAGATCATCTTTACATAAGCACAAAAAGGCGTTTATCTGGCAGCAAGACAACATCTTGTGTAATTATTACAGGAAAGAAATATGAGGCAGTTGAGGAAATAATACTGTCTCCACAGACTGTGCTTTCCTTAGGCCATTACGGCTGCAAAGGTATTGCCAGATAAACACAGTAAGGCTCCATCTCTGAGAAATGGTGGACTGACCCATCAGGTTTAATTACTCTCTACGAGTAGTTAAGATAAATACCAAAACACATCGGAAAAGCAAAGGACCAAAAGGGAAAAAAATAACCTCCTGATTTGCACAGTACTTCTCTTAAATCCTGATTTAAACTTAGTTAAAAATAGGTAACCAAAGTACAACTGCTCATTTGTGTAAAAAGCGGTTGTGATGCTACTCTCAATACTAAGGTGACTTCTTACAATGCAAATGAAAATAAGAACTACTTAAATATATCAGTTATACAAACTAAGCCACCTGATTTTGCATTGGAATTAACACCACGGCCATGTGTAAAGTTATTTTAAAATAAAAGACTATCCCGTGTGAAAATGCTATCTAACATAAATATACTTCTTATATTTCGTATTCAGTCTTGCAGTATACTTTTCTCTTAGCCATACCTAACAAATTTTGACAGTTAACTGGAATGTTCCTTCAATAACTTTTTCCTCATCTTTGTATTTGAAATAAAGCTTATACTTAAAAGTCGCATATTCATTTTTTACAACTTGTTATTTACACTAACTTTAATTAAAATCCCAATAAAGGAGGATGTGCAGAAGGGAATTACTGGAAGCATTAGCAAAGATTATGCAAAGGTTAAGGTCATTAAATTACAGTTTGAAGCTTTGATACCATCGTTACATCAACATGATTTAAGTTCTTTTTGGCAGTTAGTATAGAAGCGGCTACTGAGCTAAAAATCAGCTGTGATAAATAATAGATAGAATGCCACGCTCTCATCCTCGAGAGAGCACAAGCCCTTTGTGCTACAGTGCCATTTACATACAAATAAAATAATAAAAAAAAACTTTCTCTTTTTTCTTTCCCCATTAAAAAAGATAGAACAAAGTGAAGCAAATATCAACACACCAACCATTTTCAAAACATAAATTTGGCATCATAGTAAGAACTACCATTGCCTATTACTGGATGTATAGTGTTGAAATATTAGTCTTCCCTTGATCCACAGGATCCCCTGAACTTCATTAAGGAAAATACTTAAGCAGTTTGCAGTTAAGCAGCAGTTTGGTTTGTTTGTTTGTTTGTTTGTTTGTTTTAAAGATACTCTTGAGCAATATCAAGAAGCGGTCCTTGTCCAGATACAAGCACACATTTTTCATGATAACGTTTGAACATCCGCAGAGGACTGTGTGACATCATTACCTGATCTTGTGAAATCTGTTTGGGATTTAAAAACAAAAGGAGTCTGTTGGTTTTCAGATAAGTTATTCGGATGTAGATTTTGATTAACAGGTGTGACAAATTCTATGAATTACACAACATATCATTTTCTAAAACCCTACCATATCATTTTCTCTTGAGTTTCACAGACCACATACTGATAATATGCCAGAAAAAAATACATTCCTGACAAAGCACCATACATACCCCTTTCAGCTTCCAGAATTATTCTATTGAACACGAACACAAGGTTTTCTCTCCTAGTTTTACAGAATTGCCAAATTCATTTAGAAAACAAACAGGGAAGAAGAATCAGAAGTGCCCTAGTTCTGACTGTGGTACCTGTGCTAGACTGCAGCATTGATTTAATTGTATCAGAAGACCTTCACTGTTTAGTTTACATATCCCATTCCTTCCATAGTTATAAAAACAGTAAAATTACTATCCTGGAAGGATGCTATTATGAATTGCTACTTATCACCTTTACAGATCTTAAAAATAAAAAATGAAAAAAATATTGAGATCTTATTTTACCCATGACACGCAGGATTTTATTGATATAGATATGCTCACATCTGCTGGCCCTTACTGAAACAAAAGGCACTGCAGAACGAACTTTATGGCTCTATCTTAGTAATGCTCAAACACAGGCTTCAACAGTAGAGAAGTCCTACTGCCTGCACCGCCCACAAATCAGGGAGAGTAAGGTTTTATATAAAAGAGAGGCAGGAAGGTCCCGTCTTGCTCGTTATTACAGAGGACACAGCTCGCTGGCACACACTTTCTTTATGCAGAAGGAGAAGGCAAGATTTAGTCCTACAATAATAACATTGCAAAGACCATTACCATCGTTCCATTACCATTGGAAAAATCAGTACTTTTACCAATGGCAATACCATTAGCTTTAGACAGTAATTGTTATTTTTATCAAACCTCCAGCAAAGCATTTCAGAGAGCTTAAGGGCAAAACAAAACTGATTTAACTGAGCAGCTTTTAATGGAAGATAATACATTCAACACACTCACCATAAGTAAATAGCTAAATAAATAAGATTTAAGCTACTCACTGGAACTCCCAGTAAATGAGACAACTGATCAGCTTTTTTCTGGCGAAGGCAATCTCCTGCATTGGTGACGAATACTACAGGCACCAAAAACTGTCCCTGAGAATTCACTAGCTTTTGAAAGGCTGTTTTTGCAGCAGGAATCGGAGTCTTTCCTCGTACCAGTACCCCATCGATGTCAAAAAGAAAACCAAAGGATGGCAGCGTGTTGAGCTGTAAGAAGGAATTGAAAAGAAAGAGTACATCGGTTATGCCCTTACTTAGGCCCATTTGATAAGGCTAACAATAGCTAATGCCTGGTGAAAAGAGACGCCGACACAGAGAAGGAATGGAGCTTTCATTTTGTGCATTTTCATGTGCCTTATAGACATATTCATACACTGCAATACCTACTGTGAAAAAAGAGCACTGCAGCTCCCATTTCCTTCTGCATACACCTGGCTTTCCACCTTGTGTTCCTTGTTCCACCTTGCTTTTTGAGTAGTTCTACAACATTTCAGAAGATTGGGACAAATTGAGTTAAACGGATAAAAAGCGAGTCACACTTTTGATTGATCTATCCCCACCCTATTTCACAGGTAATTTCAATACACAGAATACTAACAAAAAAGCCTACTAACAAAATAAACAAAAGTCATTTTTTCAGCAGCAGGTAGGTCTTGAATACAAATGCTGTACTTGGCTCGGTTTTTAGATACTGAAACTGTCCCTGCTGTCACTTATACTTTTCTGCTCCACAACCAGCGTCGACTACAGCTGGATGTCTGTTGTGCTCCTTAAACATTGCTTCAGCTGATTCTTAGTTTTATATATGGCAAACTAATGCCCAAGGTTAAAGGCAGCACCTCCTTAAACAAAGATGCTGAGTTACTAAAATTTACCTCACTGCCTGCCTTTGAAGAAGTGAAGAACTGGCCGTCAGGAGCCCAGCAAGGGAGCGCTGGGTTAAGAGGGGGTAAGAGAGATGAGGAGGACGATAAACCAAAGGCGTGGAGACAGAGAAAGGACCATTGAGCAATGAAACCGTTACTAAATCAGGTTGGAAAAGGATGGACCAAAAAGGGTCTATAATCTAAATGTCATTTCTCTCCTACGCCTCAAATGGAATCGAGGGCTCTCGGGATTTATGATGTCCTCTTTCATTTCATCACTTGATGGAACAGGAGGGGGAGATGAAGCGCTGGGACCGAGCACGGTGGGGAGAACGGGCACAGAGACGGATGTGGAAGAGGCTTTGCTGTTCCAGCTGTCTGAGGGCAATCCAGCCCGCTGCTCTCCTCCTATTTAAGCAGCACTTTGTTCCTCATCAATTATTCACCTGCTGCATTTTGCCCGCAGCTGGGCACAGCACAAAGCTGCCCCTGCCATCAGGAAGGTGAGGGAGCTACAGACGCTCCTCGACACACCGGCTCTCACTGCTGCCAAAACGGCACACGAATGACATTTGGAAACCCAGGAGTCTGAGCACATTACCCGATGGAGCCCAATTTAATAAAGCCAACACTTCAAATGTATTGCAATATCACTGACTTTAAGCAGTTGGGTTTTGTTCAGTTTTAAACAGAAGTACCCCCTCGAAGCGCTCTCCTTTCTCCCCTATACAGCCATTAGCCCTCTCTTTAAAAACAGAAACCCTGCAACCACTGTCTCCAAGTTGTCTGCAACAGTTTCATCAGAAACAACCCCACTGCTCCCCAAATGAGGTTGCAGGCTGGCTGGGAAGTGTACGGTAATTATGTCAGGCTTTGGGGACTGGTATGGGAGATTACTGGAACTACGTTGTAATAGTTTTGTAGTAAACACAGCTCTCGGCGTTAATTTTGCTATCTGTAAATAATGTAGACTGCAAGTGTGAATTTTACAGTGATCACTGTAGCAAGAAAAGAAAAAAAAAAGTATTTTGCTAAGCACACAGAGAAAAAAAGAAGTGAGAAAGGAATTCAGCGTATATCCAACAAGGAAAATAACGAAATTAACAGCTATTTTTTCCCTTTTGAAGACAAGGGCACGCTCCCTCGGCGACAAGCGATCCGCAGGGCGGCAACAACAAAGGGGGGGGCCGGAGCCCCGCGCCCCGGCCGCGACAGTCGCTACTGTCCCCGGTTCCTCCTTTGAGACAACACGCCGCAAAAGCCGCCCCTCCCGGGGATGGGGGGGGGTGCGTTCCAGGGCCCTGCGGGGAACCCTGGCATCGGCCCCCGGTTCCCGGGCGGGGCGGGACAGGGAAGATCCCCGGCAGCGGGACCCGCGGAGCCAGGCTCTCCCGCCACCGCCCATGGCCCGTTCCGGTTCCGCCCCGGCACCCCCCCACCCCTCCCGCCCGCCCTGAGGGACCCGCCCGCTCGCGGGACGCGTCCGCCGGCTGCCCCCCCCGGCCCCGGTACCTCGCTGCTGCCACCGCCCGCCGCCGGCGCGGCGCGGAGCCCGCTGAGCGCCTGTGTCCGGGGCGGGCGCCCCGCGGGGCCGGGCGTGAGAAGAGCGCGGAGCGGCGGCAGCGCCCGCCGCATCTCGGCCGGGGCTGGGCTGAGGGGGGTGAGCCGGAGCGGGGGGGGGCAGCGCCCGGCACCGCCCGCGCCCCGTTTGGCGGGACAGCGCGCCCCGCCCTGCCCTGAGAGCTCATCTAGCGACGTCAGAGGGACGGGCCGTGACGGCATGGACGTCACCAGCGAGCCCAGTGGCGGGAGAGGGCGCGGGGCGGGCACCCAGCCCCGCCACCGCCTCGGCAGCGACGGGGAAGGGGCAGCGCGACGTGTCTGCCGGGGAAATAAATCTCCCCTGCACGGGCATTTCCCAGCAACTACCCCTGAAAGTGAGAAAACGAGCACAAAACAGCGTTAGTTAACGGACGCTCTGCAGAGCCACCTCTGCGTATCTCGCTCCTCTGCTACTGCAGGCGAGGTAAATCCACTCATTTCCAGCAAACCCCTCGCCAGGCTCCAGCGAGGAGCCGATCCCCCGTGGCTGCGTCGTGCTCAGCCCGACACGGATGAAGACAGGCGGGTTCCAGCCTGCACCGCGGACCTGGCCGGCATTAAATGGATCAGGGTCAAGAGGGTAGATTTAGATGAGATCTGAGGAAGAAATTCTTTGCTGTGAGGGTGGTGAGCCCCTGGCCCAGGTTGCCCAGAGAAGCTGTGGCTGCCCCATCCCTGGAGGTGTTCAAGGCCAGGTTGGATGGGCTTGGAGCAACCTGGTCTGGTGGGAGGTGTCCCTGCCCAGGGCAGGGGGTGGCACTGGATGGGCTTTAAGGTCCCTTCTAACCTAAACCATTCTATGATTCTCGAATGCATTTCTAAACCACAAAAAAATTGCCAAAATTGGTGCAGAGAACAGAACGACTAGGGAGGTTAGGTCCCCAAAGCTCAGGCGCAGCATAGAACTCCGAGGCAGACAGAACAAGCTGCACATAAGCACGTATAAAATGATTATTTTATACCTTAGCCCTGTTCCAGGCTGAGGCGTTGTACCAGGAGTACGAGTTACAAGCCTGACCACGCACACACATACAAGTCGACGCACAGCCCACGCACTGTTTCACCCCCCAGGACAAACTATGGCATCAGTTTCCTGGCTTTGGCCGCAGCAGCTCCCCAGCCCCAACCCTACCAGCAATTTCACAGGCTAAATGGCCAGCGGAACTTGGCCACTGTGCTATAGGCCATGGCAAGCAGAATGAGGGCATTGTGCTACAGGCTGCTGCTGGCAAACAATTACTCTGCAAGTATTCAGCCAAAAAGAGCGTTCAGCTTAAAAACGCTTAGTACTCAGAGCTAGAGCGAATATTTAGTACAGCAGGTTCAAGCAGCAGCCACAGTTCACGCCGCACAGCCCCATACTCTATTTTTGTACATTTATTCTGTTTCTCTGTTGGTCAAGAGAGATCAGTGCTGCCTTAAAAACTGCTCTGCTGATGTCACTGTATCAGTCTTGCTTGGGGCCGGTAGCTACTGCTTTGAACATGAATGCAATTACTACCCTGTCTTGATTTTCTCATTCTTTCCCGTTTATTCTTTATGTCTTCTGTCATTATCACTCTGTCCTGGATCTGACTTTACCCTTCTGTTTTCTGTCTTCTGTGTTACAGATTCATACAGTAACAAAAGGGACCAACCATCGGTATTATCAAACTCCCAGACTGTATCAGGCCATAAAAACTACTTGGGTTTTTCACCCGGTATATCCAGGGTTATCTCCAGCATATAGTTTACCAAATCTACAGCAGGACCATTCCCCAAGAAGAAAAACTATTGTTGTACTGAATAAAAAGAAAAATAAACAGAAAGAAAAAATGTAGCATCTAGCAGCAGCATGGATGGCAAGGGGCTGTTCACAACAGAGCTTTAGTTCTTTTTTTTGCCTTTTTGGCAAGCCCATTTGACTGCTCCAGTTTTTTTGTTGGTATCATGTCCCCCCTGCCTGAGTCACACTACGGTTTGGTGACAAGCACTCCCAAAGCACTCCCATACTTTAACAGACTGCCTGCCAATTTATTCAGCTCCAGGGACTCATTAGTGGCTTAGGACCAGGCAACAAAGCCTTTACCCCTCACATACTAGGCTTTTCCAGAGGTGCAGTGCACTAGTCAGATGCAGCACTGCTAGACCATAAACCTGTTAGCACATCCAACAGGAAAAGAGCCTATTTTTCCATTCTTGGTGGCCAAGGGTTTCAGGGAAGGAACTGTGGGAAGTGTTGTCTTTTACAGCAACACAGATAGCCTGTGGATAAAAGCACATCACCTTCTCTAAACCCAAGAACAGAAAACACTCAAGGGGCAGCAACAAAAACTAAAAACAACTTTGGATAGGTGCTTGCAACTCAGAGCACACAAATTATTATGAGTCATAAACATACTAATTTGGTGCGTCATTACAAAGCAGAGAAAGCTGCGCTGTTAAGAGGAAGAGAGAAGGATGTGTTCGGAATGTTAGTTGTCTGCTTGCAATCAATACTTGAGTTTCTGATTTATTTTTTTTTTTTTTTTTTAAGATTTTAATTTCACAGCTATGCTTCCCACTCTTTCAAGGCTTTATTGTTTAATCATTTACATCAAGTAAGACAAAGCTTGCCTCTAATTTAGAGCTTCGATTGTTCTGGAGTGGATTATTTACAACAAACGAGCTGAATACTAAGAGCATCTAGAAACTCTAAATAGTCCCAGACATGGTTACTTGGTGGTTAAATACTATATTCCTTAGATAGCACTTCTACTCCATGGCTGCAGATGGCCAATTTAAAATTTCCTTCATTCAGACCCATATAGCAACATTAGTCACCCCTACGACTCTGAGCAGGCTCTGCTGCAATCTGCCTCTTGCCACGGGACACACAAGCTAAGAGCAATAGGGGATGCAGAGCTTCAAATCGCTATGTGGATGGCTGTTTATGATCCCATTCTTTGGCTACAAATAGGGAAACAACACAATCCTTTGAGCTAGAATGAAACAAGACATCAGGTTGTAAATAAGTTTTACTAAAAATATTTGAACAAGGTTGGAAATATTTATAACAGTTGCTGAAATATCCAGCATTTAAGCAATTCACCCAGGCACGGTTACAAACCACAAGAAGGGTAAGAGCATATTGCATGTGTTATATAAAGAACTAAATCGACTTCAAAGTCACTCGTAAGATCTGCCATCAAGGTACCTCTGAACAGGTTCTAGGCTATTCTGGTAAACTAATCAGGCATAACAGAGTAAGTTACTTCTGGACTCAGCTCAGCAAAAGTCAACCTGAGAAAGGTGTGTACACTTACAGGCAGGACACAGCAGACACAATGGCAGTAACATCAGTCAGTTTTCCTTCCGGATTTAAGAAGTAACAGCGTTTGCGGTTCCATCTGTAAGAGGCACCACTTCATAGACTGCTTTACATAGTGAAAGGACTGCAGACAGTTGCTAGAGATGCAGAGACAAGTTAACCTAGGTCTGATCTTTCTCAGCACTGAAGTGTAAGTCATCCTAGTGCTAGGACAAACCAAAATGATGGTTTTCCTGCTGCAGCACACACTGTAACTTCATCAGTTTACTCTTACCACCCAAAGGGACTTTCAGAGCTAAAAGTGATGCTACCAGAGTATATGAACCTGCTGCTTTTAGATGGATTATGCAGAAACCAGGACATACTGGTGCAATGTTACAATCCTAGAAGTGTTTTAGCTTCTTCACTCTGCGCCATGAGGGTTTCACTGGCATACTTCTGAAGAAGCTCCATCTTCTTTCTCCGTACAAGAGCTTCCTCAATCTGCAAGTATAAAAATAGGATGACATTCAGCTTAATTGAGATGCCAAAACCTAGCATGCTTAGCTATCGCGACAGAAGAAAACCACAGGAAAAAGACTGTGAAAGTCAGAGGTGTGTACCAGCATAAAGGCAGTTGAATTAAGATGAGTCAGGAGTACCTTTTTTAATACTCAGCTGAAGCTCACGGAAGTCAAAAGAAGCAGTAAAATAGATGCCTCCGTTTCAGATCTATGCTCCCACCCCTTTTAATTAGGACGGTAGTTGCCATTTTATTTCACTCCCTGTACGGTCACTTGAATTTTGTTTCAAACTTTGTCTCGGATATAGCTTTAACAAATGCAGAACAGGTGGAGTTGAGCCACACTAGTCCACACCCCTGAAAGAACAGTTTAGTGAGCATGCCTGTCACATTAGCAACGGCTATGAACCTCTGACCCACATTTTGTCTAAAAGTGCCAGCAATACATCATTCCTAAACAAGCATGTACTTTAAAGATCTACTAACAACATGCAAGACTTGTTTTAATCTCAGTAATTACTTTATATTTGCCTAAATTGCACACAGCATCTCTCAAAAATAAGTATTCTGAACCGTAGCGTTTTGTAATTTAGAATCTAGAAGGCATAATCCCATAGGCATAAGGTATGGAGTGACTTGCCACTAAAAAAGAGAAAAGATTACACTGCCTACTGTTTAATTAGAAAAGATTGCTGTGTAAACCAGTGATCATGTATTAGAAAACCAGTTCTGAATCTCAGTTATGCTCTCTTCATTAAGAGAATACCATCAGCCAGAGAGCAATGTTTTCAATCATTATTTCTCTCCTGCAGTTTTGACAAGCCATTACATGCGTATTGTGCTAAATGGGCAGGATCATGACTTCACAGGAGAATACAGCATTGTTATCTGACGAGATGGCAGCAGGGGACAAACCACCACACGCTATCTGCGTGATGTAAAGGCACATCTACCAAAAGATATGTAAGTCCAGAACCTTCCTGCCTGAGTTATATTTCAAACAACCTGTCGCTGTTAAGGTAATACATACCCTAGAGCACTTTCAAAATATAATAGTCAATTCAAGGTCATGCCACCAAAATAATTTTGGAAAACTTAGGAGAGCAAATCCTGCAACTCGGAAATCATCTCATTAATTTAAAAAAAGTTAGACTGTCAGCAGAAAAGCACAGTAAAGATATATTAGGCAATCAGGGTTATCTTATCATAATACCACAACACTTTCCAATTTATGTAATACTTATGAAGGTTTTGGAAATTCTCAGGTGATAAGGGTTATGGCAGTGATACCATATTTCCAGCCAGCTCCACAGCATTTGCAAGAGGATTAAACGGATACAGAGTCAAGTGACAGAAATAACAAATCGAGGACGCTTTTACTGATGACCTGCCATAAGTTAAGACCTCTGTTTTGCAAAAGCCAGAGTGCATCTCCGTATCTTAATTTTGTTATGTCTTACCTCCTGCTGAGATGGCACTGGAACATGTGCAATAAATTTCTGTTGGCCTTCTTCACCATCTTTTTCCTTGCCACCTTCCTCATCAGACTAAAAAAAAAATAAATAATTAAGCCACATCAAGTTTACTTTCTAAAGAGGCCATCCGAAAAAAACCTTTTTTACTTGCTTTGTCAGAAGGCACCACATAGAACATGACCAACACTACAAACACAAGAAGTAGGTGAATAGCACCAAACAACAAAGGAAAAGCATCACATTCAGATCCTGCTCCTTGACATTTTCAGGATTATCGGCTTTTCCTCTGCTGTGTCATGGGCATGAATGTACAGCTATATTCCCTCCTCTTCCATAGCTCTCTGGCTGCCACAGCAAAGCTATAAACAAAAGAGCAGCCAGCTAACCAAGAAGGTGGCAAGTGCTTTAAAAATATATGTACTGCTTCCCTGTATAGCTCTGTACTGCTTTGTTCTCACACCCGAGAGCTGGGCGTATGAATCATGAGACAATACAAATAAAACAGGGTATTGAAGGAACTGCCAGTTTTACCTCATGGACTACCTCTTTTTTATTCTTGTGATAAACCCACTTCGACATAGACTGCAAAATAAGAACTAGCTTCCAGTACTCTTTTTACAGAACTTGGAGAGCACGGCAATGTTCCTCACTTCTCTTACTGGTGTTGGGAGCCAGGAGAATAAAGAAACAAGAGCCATGTCACAGCAGTGACTGCAGCATCAACAAAGCCTTGCTGTGTCAGGATTCCACTATAAACAAGACCCCAGCAACCCTTGGTTTTGCTGTGCATTGACAGTGTGAAATTATACTGTACACAGAACTACTTGTGCTCTTACGGATGTAGACTGTGCTTAGAACCAAGAGTGATCAATGTTAACAACACACTCCCTTACAAATAACCAGCATTCCAGGCAGTGACAGTTAAATCGTAAGAAGGTCTCAGCTGTTAGTTGTTTCTCACTCGAGTAAGAAGTCCTCCCTAGCTGCCAGCTTTCATCGCGCTCTAAACTTGGACCAAGCATACTCATCTACTACCCATTTTTACCAAATGGACAACTGTATAGTAAGTTCAGCAGAGACAAGGGCAGAACACAGCAGCAGACAGGTTCTCGACAAAATAACTCTACATCCAAGAAGGCAGCGTAGAAAACACATGAAATGTTACATCGCCTTAACCATCACATACCTCATCATCATTGACAGCATAGATATTTACTTCCTCTTCCTCCTCCTCTTCACCTCTTGCAAGTCGCGCTTCTCTCTCCATTTTCCATTTTTCCACTGCTTCTGCTATAACTGGTTAGCAAAGGAAAATGGCAAGTTAAAGCAGCATCCTATTTCCAAAGTGTTTCCAACAGACTTAAACTTGCTGCTTAAATCCTCTGTATCAGTAACACACGCTTACTGTAGAACCTTGATGTAGTATCTAATAAAATAACATCAGTGTTGTCTGAGCAAAACCTAATGCTAGCATTGTGAAAGTCTGGTACTTGCTAATGCCTTAATTTGGGTAGATTTTACACTCTGCATGTCATGGATAAATATCAACCTACTTTCTGAACTGAATAATGGGGGTCACAGAGGGTAAGTGTCTCTTACAGCTCTGTAGCATGTCAACACCTATAGGAATGTTGATCACTGTGTAGTTAATTAATGATTACACTCCTTAACGTGACCACCAACATAAGTCTTTCTTTTCAGTGCATAGCGTATTGTCTCTTACTCTGTAGCACAATTCCAATTCTGTAACTCGCTGCTAGGCTGCTGGATCTGCTAGCACTAGCAGAGTGCTAGTAAGAGCACCAAAACCCATTTTAAGAAGCTTAATCAGTGACATCGCCAGTGTCTAAAAATCCTGGGGAGGTGCAAGATTAATGCAACTAGGCAGTACGAAATGCCTACAACAATAGAAGGCAGCAGTCATTCCCCCTAGCTCTCAAAGATCAAACATTAAAATGCTCTCCCTGAGAAAGCAAGATCTAACTAACCAGTGGCACTTGGCTGCATTTTTGTGTGGTTTTGTAACAGAAAAAGTACCCTAAATTGAGAAGTTTTTTCAATACTTTGTTTCACAAAAAATTTAACTCTTCTGAAAACAAGGTAAAAATTGCAAGAGCCCAGACAAGTGACCCTAAGAGAATCTTAGCTATTGCGCATTAACAGTACACCTATTGCTTCTGTTAGCATCTCTCGCTTTGTTATTTCAAGTGGCCCAATTACCAAAGATGGTAATTATCTTAAATAATCACATGAATCCAGACAAGCTACCTCTCCTGTCTGCAATTAGCAAGACGAACACCGAGCAGGGGGTTGCTCTGGGAGCGCTGCACCACACGACTTCCCTTCTTACGCTATCAGTTGTCTGCCAGCCAGCTACCCTTCGCTTGGTTTAAGGCTGTAGGCTATGCTGCAGGACACAGACAAGTAAAATAGTTCCTTTATTCTTCTCTTCCTCCCTGTCCTATAACCTAACCGACAAGGCATGATGTCTAACACAATACTGTGAAGATCTCACACATGGAGAAGGGATAAATATAAGAAGTGGATGACCACACAAAGAGACACTAAGTATTGAAAACGGTTACAAGCTCAACGACTTGTAATTTAGAAAACAGCTAAACTCTTAAAGGTGGCGGGTGGCCTCTTGCTTAAAGCTACACAAATTTCAGATGATGGCACACAGTGCTGAATTTTAAGGAGGGTTTCAGGAATTAGACACATAATCCTGATGTCTCTACCCAGCAAGTCAGTAGAAACAAAGCTAGAGAACTAAGTGAGCGGACACATGGACAAATATTATCTATTGAGAAAGTATGGGTTTCAAAGGAAGATATATTCACAAGTGTCTTGTTCTGAGACAGATGACATGGGGGTAGATAACCTAGGCCACGTAGACTTCAGGGTTTCCAGAAGGCCCCCTCTAATCTCCGAGAAAACTAAACAGCTATGTTTATGGATAAATAATTAGGTGAGACAGGAAACAGATGATATCTCCCTCCTTTGTGAAAACTAACTGCTGCAACCTACTCCTCCACATTCTTAAGCATGAAAAAGGTTGGAGGGGAAGGAGATTTTGTTTCAATAGCGAATCACTTGCTGACAATATTAAATCATTAACAGTAGTAAAGATGAAAGTGAACTCTAAAGCATGCCTCTGCCCCATGGAAATGCCTTACACAAGAGTGATTTGGGTACCTACGTGACAGACGGAATCTGACCACTAACCACAAGACAACACCCACGGGGGGGGGGAAAAGAAAAGACAACTTCAGAGTCCATCATCACCCCTTCTTGGACTGATTTCTGCAGGTTTTGAATCTCACATACCTTTCTTTTCATGTTCTTGTTCCAGTGGCTCCAGAATGCCATCATCTTCATCCCTGTACCCATAGTATTCTGCATCAATGGATTTCATCAGCTCAGCTCGAGTTTTCCGAGGCGGTGGGAGGGCTGCAAGAATAAACGACTATCATTCACCCAGGTCCACATGACAGCTTGCTGGGCATTCCCGGTTCCTACCAGCCTCCCAGCAACTACAGCTACCAATGGATGATCTGAACTGCTGTCAGTATCAGAAGTACTGGTATTTTACTCTGGCTCACACAAAACTTTGAATAGATAACCTAAAGCTTCATATTGGCCAGTTCCCACCCTATGGCAATTCTACACCATCATGAATGCGGTTGTTTTCCCCCTGTACTGGAGTCCCACTATTGAGCAAGACTACTATATGAAAGGAACTAAAAAACTGTCCCAAGATCCCCCAGATCATGTGGTACTTCCCATAATTTTGGGGAAATGGCAAATGGGAATTCTCATTGGGAAATGGGAATGGCAAAAAGGAGCTAATTGAGCAGGCCTGCCTCATTTTCAGGGCCAAGTAATTCCCACTCATTCTATGATAAATCAAAATGTAAGGCTTTATCCACTTACACCTAGGTTTTCCTATTATGAAAGCTGATTCCTGCTTCTAAAAATATGTTCAAGCCAACTTTTTTTTTTTTAAATTATGAACTCAGAGTATTTGGAACTTATCAATAAAGTTAAGCTGTTATGCTATAGAAACCTTAGAACATCAGTCCTTGCTATTTTGAACTCCTGGGAGAAAATACAGTTTACTTTTTTCTATTTCTTTAATTAAACTGCAAACAGCCAAAAGGGTTCTTTGCCCAAAGAAATAGCTTTTAATTAATTACTTGTGTTCAGCATTTCATTTAGCCAATCTCAGGCATAGCCCAGGACATGCTGTTACTCGCATTCCCCAGGTACTACAGTAGACCTTTTACTCAAGAGATACTACTAGGGAGATTCATGTCTGGGAAGAGTTGCAATTTACTTACGCTCCTTTTCAAAAAGTTCTCTAACTCCTGGTAAATCCTTTGCAGCTCCAAAATATTTGTAACCTCTGTTTCCTGGAACTTCTTTCCCTTCATGATCTAACATTTTTGGTCCAATCCGCTGGAAAATGAACAGAATTAATTGTTTAAAATTGTATTCCTTTTGCATCTTGTATTTCCTGGGCATCTTAGTAGATTAAAGGATTGAGAAAGGAGATATGTTATACCAGTTCAAACAACCCCACAAGAACCAGGTCGTGCAAAATAATCCACACTTACAGCATAATCAGGACCTCCCAGCTCCTTTATTCTGAATTCCCAGTGTCCTTTCTCCCTCAGAAGTTTGTTTATTTCATCATTCAAGTCCCGAATTCTGAATTCACCTAATCCAGCTGTTTGTTAGAAGGGCAAAAGGCAATAAATTAGGCAGTTTACTAGAAGCACCAGAATAATTTCAGAATTTATGCAATGGAAACAGTATAGTTCACATGAAATGTGATTTCTACTGAAACTGCTTAGGACTGGAGATTCAAAAAAATAAAATGTAATTAGAAAAATCTTACCGTTTTGAATCTGTGCCACTTTCTTGGAAATTTCCCCAATGATCTAGTTAAATAAGAACACAAAAGTTAATTTCTCAAAAAAAAAAAAAAGCTAGAAAAAGCTAAAAAAAAACAACAACCCACCACAACCATAGAAAGATCCAACTTCTAAGTTTGTTTTTTGGTCTAGAAAATGGACCTGAGCCTATCAATTTCAAATATCAACACAGGTTTTATTCAGACACAAATATAGTATCTCAGAAGCTTAAAACTGAAGTAAACGTTTTTATAGCAGTACATGTGATGAAGGCAGGAGCACATGAAGTATAGAGAAAGGCTAAGAGAGAACTGGGTTTGATCGGCCTCAAGAGAAGAACAAAAGGGAATAACCTATTGCTGTCTTCAGCTACCCAGTAGAAGGTGTAGAGAGGCCGGAGCCAGACCGTTTGACAGGTGCATGACAATGGGACAAGTAGCAACAAACACAGGCTGGGATGGGGGAAATTCTGATTAAATTCAAGGGGAAAAAAAAATCATTAAGAAGGTAATCAAACACTGGCACAGGGGCCCCAAAAAGTTGCAGAATATAAATCCCTGAAGGTATTAAAAAAAGCAGCTGGACATGGCCCTGAGCAACTGGATGGGGTAGGACTGCTTTGAACACTGTGGGGAACTATATGATCTTTGTCGAGAGATATTAGTTGTTTAGCTTTAATTAGAGTAAATTACTTAGGGTTATAATATGGCGTGATTTATGCTATTTGCCTAGCTCTACTTGGCCCAAGTAGCTAGATTTGCTAAAGCCTTTAGGCCGCAACAGAGTTAACTTTTCTTAGCAATTTTCCCAGCAGCTGGTACAGCACGGTGTTTATTTTTTTAGTAGGAGGAAAACTGTGCTGATGTTTTGGTAGTGTTTTCCCTAAGTCTGGGACTTTTCAGTTCCCCGTGTTCTGCCAGCGAGCGCAGGTGCAGAAGAAGCGTAAACAAGAAGATAAGGAGGCCAGAGCCATGAGCAGAGACTGCAAATCAACAAGATAAGAACAGTCAACGGCCAGCCTGCTTCAACAAAGAAAAAGAATCCAACACAGTGTTAGAAGACCTCAAACCAAAAATCACCACTAGACTAAAAGACTCGTGAAGAGCGCGTGAGGGGCAGGTATAGAGATGGAAAGGGTATAATTGCTCAGGGGTTTCTTTCTTTGGTGTCCCTCTCCGGAGGCACCCAGCTAGCCGACCCTGCTGCTGTACCTTTCAATTAAATTATTTATTTTTATAAAACTCAATGCCTGAGGAAACCTACGGTCGAGCCCAAAGGAGGAGGAATTTGCCCGGTGCAAAGGGACCCTGGTGCTGGCAGTGACAGACTTGGGTGGTGTGTATGGGACTCCCTGAATGGGTTGTGAACGCTAGGGGAGTGGTTTCTCCTTTAATCTAACCTATTCTGTGATTTAACTGTCAGCATACTGAAGAAGTCTGAAAAAAAACTGTAAGCAGGCTGTCTAAATGGAAAATGCTGAAGTTCTACCTACTATAGAATTAGAAAAATCTACAGCTTGACATTACCTGTCGCCTCCATTTCTCAGCTTTAGGCAATTCATTACACTCTGATGCAAGGAAAGGTCTTCGTTCCTGTTTGACAGAAAGCCACACCTAACATCAATAACCTAACATCAATATATTCACAGCATTTCATGCAAGCTTTATTGCTTGATTAATCCCAAACTATGCTACCAAGCTCCAGTGGCTTCTGCTCCCACCAATTTTTAGTAAGTGGAAAACAATGTTGATTTACAGCCCCGCCAAATTAAACTATCACAAAATATAAAAATCTACTTCAATCCGCTTGATTCAAAACAAAATCTGTCACGTGTTTTTTCGAAACACCCCACAATCCTCTTCAATACAAATTAACATTCCACTTAGGGCAGTTGAATTATATCATCATTTCCATTGTACCAGCACCTAAATAAAATCCTCCATCTTCCAAGTAGCGATTAAGTTTAGGCCTCTGTTTCTCAATTGCTACTATCTAAATAATGTAATATTTTTTCCAAGATAATTTTGTTTTGTACTTTCCCAACTACAGTTTATCCAAAACACCTTTTTCCCAACCTTCTTCACATTCCATTGACTTGCTTAAACAAACTAATATTGCATCTGATCTCTAGGACTCTGCGTAGAGACCTTTTCCTATAGTACTTCCACAGCTCCACCTTTTATATATTAAAAAGCCTTCCTTTACATGATATACCGGAAACTCTACTCCATCTTATTCTCTGGCTATTATTCATGGATACTTTTCCACTAGTTTCCCCAAACTGTTGTTTTCCACTTTACTATTTAATATTGCTCGCACTCGTCTGTAAAACACCACTTCTTAAGGTGCAAACATAGGACACCTCAGTCAGTTTCCAGAATTCCTTTGTCAGTTACCGAAAATTAAAAATTATAAACCGGTACAAAAAAAAAAAAGTTATCGAGAACACTCTGATCCCCACATAAATGTTCTTGCAATTTGCATTATGATTCAGTGAAAAATGTACAGGAATACCCAGAGATAGCTGAGAATCAGTCTTTAAGGTTCTGTGTGGGTTTAGAGATGCTATTTCTCTCACTATAGTGGTGGGCTTTTTTAAATAATGACGTTGCCAAGTCCATTTTTTTGTCAATCTTACACCAATCAAAAAAAAGTTGCATTACAGTGAAGACAATTATGAGCAGATCCACAGCTATCATGTGTTGGGTTAACAACGTGCCAATGTTATATCTCATGCAAGCCTCGAGTTCACAATGATTCTGAAGATCCTGTTTCCCGGTTACTGTTTTGTCAGAATATACCAATGAACAAGATTATGAGGATTTCTCTACCTCTTCTGGGAAGAAATCCAAACAAAGCTTGTGATTACTGGCAGTAAAAGTAAGTGTATGTGAATCAGTCTGTGTAAGTAGTTGCAGAAGCATGTAACTTCAGTCCCAAAAGTAACTTTAATTTTCTGCCCAGCATGCTGCCTCCATTTAGAACATTATTGTGGTTTGGTTTTGTTTTGTGGGGTTTTTTTTGTTTGTTTGTTTTTTTGGTTTTTTTAACTACTACATAAGCTACAAACATTACATAAAAAAAAGAAAATTGGGTTAAATTTTCATTTTCTTCTCAGGAGCCAAGACAACACACCTCTGAAACATACACATACATAGATTTTATAGTGGGTTATTTAGTTAAGAAAATTCTCTTTGCCGCTTCCATTTTGCATCACTGTGTAATCTGCTTTCCAGATAACTAATGCCATGCTGCTATAGGATACCCATATCTGGCACCTGACCTCTCTGACAGCGGTCAGACAGCTCTGCACGTGGCTTGCGTTCCACTCTTGATTACAGCTAACAAAGCTTTAGTTTTTTGACATCATACCTTAACCTTTCCTTCCTCAAGCTGAGCTTGCCGAAACCTTGCCAAGGCCGTCCTAAAGAAAAGAAAGGAAACAGATTTACTTTTATAATCTACTTTTACAAATCTACATTTTGCCAGGACCAAGTTCTGCTCCAGATGTTGATTATGAACTTAATTACAGTCTGTAGAAAACAAAAGCTTCAACATATTAATTGTCTGGCTCTTCTGGCTAGCAACTCCTTCAACACTAGAAATCCTCAGAGATTAATTTCTGAGATAAATATAAATCCTGGTAATCAGCTAATTAATTTTTCTGTTTAACATATAGCACATAGATATATGTAAGTATATAGATATTAGCAGCAAAAGAACATCAACAAGTTACAAGCACAAATGTAAAGCATACATGAGTTAGCAAGGGATACATCAAAAAGCAAACTCAGGAGAAAAAAGCTTCAGTAAGGAAAGCAGCAGTCAGTAACCCAGATTATTAATGTTACCAAAATCTTTTGAGTCTCTCACAACCGAGCAGAGACTACACAGACTAGTTTTTAAATTATTTTAGTTATTTTATTTTTATTTATTTACTAGACATTTAATAATTACATTTAAAAGTACAAAACAATTGAGAGAGCATTTAATACCTTTTAATAGCATACCTATACCCTGCATCTAAGTCAATTATCTAGGCTCCATCTGCTGTTAAGAGGCATTTCCAGAAGGAAAACCACATCATCCGATCCAGTGTCCCAGATGCACCAGATGGAGTCACCATAAGAGACCACCTCGCCAGGTATTAGAGAGCTGTAGTCTCTTCAGCCCCTCTCTGAGTTACTACTGCAAACTCAGAAGGTATTTCAGGAAAAAGAACAAACATGAGACACATCACAGAATGGCTTAGGTTGGAAGGGACCTTAAAGATCATCAGTCCCACGCCCTGCCCTGGGCAGGGACACCTCCCACCAGACCAGGTTGCTCCAAGCCCCGTCCAACCTGGCCTTAAACATCTCCAGGGATGGGGCAGCCACAGCTTCTCTGGGCAACCTGGGACAGGGGCTCACCACCCTCACAGCAAAGAATTTCTTCCTCAGATCTCATCTAAATCTCCCCTCTTTCAGTTTAAAAAATGTTCCCCCCTTATCCCGTTGCTCCCCTCCCTGATCCAGAATCCCTCCCCAGCTCTCCTGGAGCCCCTTTAGGGACTGGAAGGGGCTCTAAGGTCTCCCCAGAACCTTCTCTTCTCCAGGCTGAACCCCCCCAACTCTCTCAGCCTGTCCTCACAGCAGAGGGGCTCCAGCCCTCCCAGCATCTCCGGGGCCTCCTCTGGCCCCGCTCCAACAGCTCCGTGTCCTTCTGCTGTTGGTGCCCCAGAGCTGGAGGCAGCACTGCACAGGGGGGTCTCCCCAGAGCAGAGCAGAGGGGCAGAATCCCCCACCAACCCTGCTGCCCACGCTGCTGGGGATGCAGCCCAGGGTGCGGGGGGGCTTTCTAGGCTGCAAGACCCTCTAGTCTAGTCGTTCTAAATATGTGGCCTGCCAACATTTTTGAAAAGCAGTCAAGAAAGCCCATACAAAAATAAATCTGTTAAAAAAACAATGGTTTAGCCCATGCCGCTCTCCCAAACAAGAATTACACTTAAACCGATTCCTATCTGGCCTGTTCCAAAGATAGCACCTGCCCAAACCGCAGCACCCATAGACCCTGCTCCACCACATTTCTCCTCCAGCATTTCCCCCCAGCAGAGCCAGGCAGCTCCACGCCACCAGAGGCCTCGTACCCCCCTGCTCCCACAGCCTCCAGACCAGCACCACACGGACACTAAGTACCCAAAAGAGCATCATTAAACTCCCGGGGCTTTCAAAAAAGGCCGAACGCGCGTCCCACCGGTGGGGCACGGCTCGGGGGGGCTGGGGGGGCAGGCGGCCCCAGCCGTACTTACATGGCCTTTTCCGCGTTCCGCGCCTGAAAGAGAAAACAGACGAGCATTACTGAAGGGGCCCCGGCAGCACCTCGCTCCCCGCCCTCCCGCCGCGAACGGATGGACACTGGCCCCCCCGCCTCGCCCCTCATCCTCGCCGGCCCGCCCGGGGGGACTCTCTGCCGAGCCCCCATCGCCGGGCAAAGCGGGAGCAGGAAGCGCTGCCCGCCGGGGGAGGCTGTGAGGGCAGAGGGACCGCACTCACCATGGCGCCCGCCGGTTGCCCGCCAACGGCCTCCCGGAAGGAGACGCGCCATCCCCCGGAAGCGGAAGCGACCCGGGGGAAGGGAGGGGGCGGTGCAGAGCCGGGTCTCCTAGGCGGGGGCGAGAGTCCCCGTCCAGCCGGGGCGGCGGGGCCCGGCACGGCACCCTGCGGGCCCCATCCCCTCCCCCCGGCCGCTTCCGCGGCAAAATTTTGTGTTGCGCAGTGGTTTTTGTTAGTCTTACGTAAAGCAGTATTTTGTCTGCGAATGATTTGAAGCCCGTAGGGATTTCAGGGCTACGGAGATGCTGAGGGGATTGGAGCATCTCTCTGCTTAGGAAAGGCTGAGAGCCCGGGGCTGTTCAGGCTGGAGCAGAGCAGGCTGAGAGGGGAGATCGTCAATGCTTATCAGTGTCTAAAGGGGGGGTGTCAGGAGGATGGGGCCAGGCTCTTTTCAGTGGTGCCCGGGGACAGGACAAGGGGCAACGGGCACAAACTTGAACATGGGAAATTCCATCTAACCATGAGGAGGAACTTCTTTCCTGTGAGGGTGGCAGAGCCCTGGCACAGGCTGCCCAAAGAGGTGGTGGAGTCTCCATCTCCGGAGACATTCCAAACCCACCTGGATAACGTCCCTGTGCCACCTGCTCTGGGTGACCCTGCTCTAGCAGGGGCTTGGACTGGATGGTCTCCAGAGGTCCCTTCCAACCCCTGCCAGTCTGGGATTCTCTCAAAACCCACGTACCTCTGCGCAGTGCTCTTCTCCAGCACGGTGGCTCCCTCGCACTTGGCAGGAGCAACCAGCCCTTCTGGAAAAGAAATCCCATGTTTGTCGCCTGTAGTGTTACCACAGTACTTTCAGTTCACAAAAATTTAAAAAAAAAAAAAAAAAAAAAGCTTTTGAATTCTTCCATGTGCTTAGTTTCTCCACTCAGGAACAGCAGTGTACTCTTTGCAGGCCTTTCACACAGCCCACCCCCTGGTTCCCGCAGTGACAGCGTAACGAGACACGGATTCAGAAAGGCTGGCCCACAGACCGGACTCCTCTGCATTCTCCCAGCACAGCCTGCTACCTCTACGGGGAACGTCCATACAGATAAATTCCCTGCGCCTTGGGAACCCACGTGACACGTCTCGCCACCTCAGGCCACCACGACTCTCCCTCGTTCTCCAGCTACCCGTGTTCCACCATCCACAGACCATGCAGCACAGAAACTGCATCAACCCTTTGGGGCTGGTCTAAAAACCACACTGGGAAGACTGGTTTTCAGTGAGGATTTATTCAATGACTCCCATTAATTTTAATAAAATAAAATTTCCCTTTCCAGCGAACGCTAGCCCTTCACAAAGCCCTGTTTGTAGAAAATAATCTATTATACATTTATCTCTCTGCCTTCCTGATCCGTGTATCTGCCAGATCTATGAAAAGCACTACTCTGGAGTTTGTCATGGGATTGGTCTTCAAAAGGAATGAGGACATGCCTCGGTGTTAGCAGAGAAGATTAACATGGAACAAATGAAATACTATACTAGGTTTGATTTACCAAAGCCCCCACAATTTCTGAAATCACTAACTGCTTGTTCATCTCATTAACTTTGGAACAACTGACACTTGAAATAGCAACATCAATATTCTGAACTGATCTCTAACACTAAGTTGACGAGGAAGAGATACCTCAGTTGGAATAATTTTCCCTTTTTCGCAGTTCCATCTTGGTTTGCATTTCTCAGCTTTCAAATCCCATTTTCTTTGTTAAAAAAAATTAAAAAAATCTCTAAGAACAACACTACTTTCCAGACACACAAAAATTACTCAGTGATAATAAAGCAGTTAAGTACCGGAGTATTAAGAAGCAGCAGCTGCAGGATCTTCATAACCAAGCTGAATCACCAAGTTCTACAGGAACGGAAAAGTAGACTACAGACATCGCCAGCACTGCAGGCCTTCGACACAGCATTTTTTTTAGCTACAGGTTAAGTCCCAAAGACTTTCATCTGTCTGTAATCACAGAACTTCAAGCTTTATTATTATTTAACTAAGATAATTGTATGTAAAGATTCAGTTAATCCATGCTGAGCTACCACAAGGCTGAACACAAACACGCTATGATCAGGCAATTGGTACTATCCCAAGACAACCCACTCATTTCAAGTGTGGATTTTACGGGGGTTTTGGCAACCATGTTTAAGACTCAGAAGTACATTTATGCTCCAATAGCAGCTATATAAAAAAAAAAACCCACCAAAACATAACAAAACCACACAAAGCCCACTCAAAATTCCCACACAACTCAGGCAAGAACCTCTTCCCCATCCCTTAGTCCCACAAAAGCTGGAAGGCTTTTGTTCTTCAGCAAATTGGCTGGACAAAAGGCATCCTGCCAAAGAACCATAACCAACTGCAATAGCAGTCACCATCTCATTTTGGTATTAACACTCTCTAGAACCTGCGTTCTACATCTTTATGTCACACCTACCAGGCAGAAGCAAATACTTGGGATTTTCTTCTGCTTGGGCAAAGCAGTACAAGAGCATTCCCCTCTTTAAGTGCTTCAAATAAAGAGACTTCTGCCAACCGCCTGTTTCCTTCCGGCTCTGCAGCAGGACCAACTCAGCCTCCCTAAAACCTCTTCCGATTGGCAGCTGCCAGCCAAGCAACCTGGGCTTTAGCCACCTTCTATTTAGTGTTCTCACTAACAATCTGCTTTTTCTCCCTGAACTATGGCTCCACGCTTCCCACAGGCTTTGAACATCAAACCCAGGCTGCAAACTTCAGTTCTTTATAAATCTTTATTTCATCAAATGTTAAGGAACTCTAGATTTCTATGGCAGCCCACTGCAAAACAGCAACAATCTGGTCAGAGTTCACCTGATGTGACACAGCAGCTACGACCATCACAATTTTCTCTGACACACGTGTTTTAGATACCAGATTTCCTGAAACAGCCTAAAAATTAACAGGCAATATGCCTGCTTGTATTACAGTTTCAAACACACCCCGGTAAGACTCCTCATTGGCATCTTCAAGTTCATCAACTGAGGAGCTCTTACTGCTCTTCCATAAGCCTCGTGTTCTATAGTCTGCTGAAAGCCACAGGCAAGTTGTTCCTGGGAGACCACCAGCTTCAGGGGCATTATTTCACGACTGCGTCAGGAGTAACAGTCTTGCTCCCAAAAGAACTGAAAATATTAACATGGCACTGAACTGGTTAATTATAACACAATCTAGAAAAGAAGTAATAGTGCCAATTCAGTTTTACTCCAGCATAGCTGTAGAGCATCAGTCTGGTACTTCTCTAAAGAGAGATCCACACGTAACCACCCCATCTCAGGCTGTTTTTGCACTGCTTTTGCATATGTAGCCTACGAAAAACACCTTGGGACTTGAAAGTTAAGGAAAACCTTTAGCTTGTATTTGAAGATGCAAACACAAAGCGACTACAGCACACTACCCTTGATCATAACTGGGCAGATTCCATGTGATCTGCTAGAGCTCCTCAGGACAGCCAAAAGCTCAGGAGACAGAGCTGTTAGCTGTCTTTAACACCAGATGTTAAAGACACGCCTTCTACAATTGCGCCTTATGGTGAAGCACTGATCAGTCAAGAAGTCCCGCCCTTGTTTTTCTTGCACATCAGGACAACTTTACTCACTCCTTGAGTGGACATGCCACATGGGCTCCCTTTCCATCTGTGTAACTTTTTAACTGTTTACTAACCCCTAGTCAATTAACATAGTGGCACAACATACAGGAATGAGAAGTGCCTGCAATACTGGATGTTGTAAGGGATAGTTCTTCATGTAATGACACCTGTGAAGGCTGAAGCACTGCTAACACACCATTAAACTACTCCAGATTTGGAACTTGCTGTACTTTCACCAACTTTTCTGCCTTCTTCAATGATTTCTGAAGGAATGCTTTAACTGCACCAGCACAGATGAAACAAGCCCCCTCTGAGACCATGCAATCCACTCACAGGAACGCATGCAGATACACAATAGTCTGGAAGAAGGACTGCAGCTTCACTTACTTGCAATTTGATGCTACCAGATGGAAACTTAACATAAGACAGTACAAAAGAAAAGTCCAAACTGAACTTTTACACCTCCACATACCCCTTTTTAATGTTATTTTGCACCGTGTACATGAAAACCAAAAATAAACAAAAGGAACTTTAGCCAAACTCCCCTTCCTCCTCCAGCTTTATTGATAGTTTTAAAATTACATTTTCTATGTTCTAGGACTTCAATTGCTTTTACCATCTTACTTTAAAAACTGATTACAAGCAAATGAAACTCAGTTGTCTAAGTGATATAGTATACAAAAATAACATCTTGATTTCTGTGAAAATGCATTTATTTGCAACTCCTGAATAGCTCCAAATTGTATATGCTATGAGCACTGATGTCTGGGTTTCAGATTGACTTTGAAATATTTATTCAAAAGCTTCCCATTACGTTCTGTATCTCCAACATGAACATTCATTGACTGAATTACTGTTACTTTTAAGTTTATTCCTGATTTCTCTCTCTCTCTCATGGCCATTAACAGGCATGTGCATCTTGTTTGTTTACTCCCACTCAGCTATATGCTCTAGGTAGGGCCCGATACAGATATTACTTGGTGTTAACAGCTACTGAGGTCAGACAATCCAAGGCCATTGTAATAAAATTAAAGTTACGAGGAAGTTTAGACACTTCCAGAATTTCTTTCCTCCTGCATAGGATCACTTCCATGTAACCCAGAGAGGGTTTGCTGGTCTGACTCAACTCTTCCCACTCATCAATCCCTATTCACCAGTGGCACGGAAAGGGGGTTCTTTAACAAAGCATTATACATAACACCTCTACCAAACTAAACATAAACATTTTTGTAGTTAAATGCAGAAAGTTGATTTTTCCACCCCTTTCCTCCTTTTACACGGCAAGTAAAGCTCACTGGCCTGGGAGTAGCCTCTATCTGCCAACCTTTGGCCAGTGAAGAGGATTCAGAGAAAAATAATACAACCATCAATCAGAAAAAGGAGGGGCGACAAAGGAAAATAATTAGGCTGTAGCTTCAATTGTGCATTCCCGTGCAAGGTGCCCTGACTCGCCGCAGCGATAGCAGTTGACTTCACTGGTCTTGCTGCAGTTGATGGCTACGTGGCCAGTTTCACCACACCTGCAAAAAAGCAAGTCATTTTATCAATATCAACCAGAACAGTGACTCAGAAAAGCAATCCTAGTCTGTCAAGTATATTATCTACTTAAGTTTCACAGAACGCTAGGTTCTGCATTCAAGATTTCTGCTTCGATGTTCCAGAATTCTTTGACATGAGGCAACTTTCTGTCTTCACCAGAGCTAGGAACTGTTCCCCAACTTATCAACTCACATTAATCACTGTATGTGCCAAAACCACCGTACATCAAATTGGTTTTTTTTTTTTTTTACTGTGTGTTGGGTTTTGCCTACTCCAATGCTTCCATCTGCAGTTTAGCTTTGTTTTGAGAGTAATTAGTTTTAACTCAAATGCACAATGTTCTCTCTCCTTCCACCACAGAAGGGAATCTCAGTGGGGGTGAATAATACTGCACTCAGGAACACGCTGTTTCTCGTACAGGCCTGCATTCGAAAACCAGACAGCATTTTGAAGCTGGTGTTTCAAACTGATTTAACATCCACCTGTATGTGCAGTTCCTACAACCAAGACATCTGAAGTATATTCCTGCTGGGGATAGCTGTGCCAGTCAACTGATTTGTACAGCTGGAGTTTGTTAGTTCCAGTGTAAGACAGAAGGTACCCAACTCTAAAGTTTGTGCTACAGGCAAGCACTTCTGTTACCTTCTGCAAGAAGATGTGGCCCTTTCTCCCGTACAGTTTAAGTGATTTAATATGTGCGTTGTTCTGGCAACCCAGAGATGCTCATCATTAAGTCTATTATTTGACTTTGCTAACAGGTATTTAAGACTTAGTTTTGAACAACAGTACATAACCATTTAGAAACAAGCCACCTGGTCAAAGTTGAAGCTTCATTTCCTAACCAAAATTAAAGCCAGAATGCATCTACCACTTAAGACAGATTCTGCAGTTCTCTCTTGTCAGTTCTTACCTATAGCATTTCACTTTGGTGCAGTCTTTTTGAATGTGTCCAAACTCTCCACAAGAATAGCACTTCTGCTCATCTGCGTGGTCACAGTCACGAGCCAGGTGGCCAGGTTTGCCACAGTTGTAGCAGCACTGCTCTCTCTCCCTCTTCGGCTCCTTGCAGTCCTTCGCAATATGGCCACCTCTACCGCAGTTATAGCAGGCTTCCACAATAAGAAAAACATACCAAACAAGACTATAAAACCTTGGTAGAGTGAGATGTAGCATGCTTCTAATGAAGGACATGTACATCTTGTTTCAAGCAAATTAAGATCAGTGTACTCTATCCTTCTCTTCAACCACAGATCTTTGTCCATGTGATTGAAGAGATAGAATATTTAGTGATACTTACCATCCTCCTGAAGATCACAGTCCTTGGCAAGATGGCCAGACTCACCACAGCGGTAACAGATGTCTGGGAGAGATGAAGACATGAACTGGAAGCCTGCTTGAAATGGGTAACAGAAGAAAAAGGTTTAAGGATTAAGTCCGCAATATTAAAAGAGTTAATCAAGGACACTGCCAGATGAATTGACAAGTTAGCTTCACTCTCAGATGCCCTGGCAAAATTCTCATGCAGAGGTAAGAACCAGCAAAATTTATGACCAATTTGTGTCCCAACTTCTTCACTTTGGACTAACAAAGCCAGTTTTACACACTATACAGAACAGTCAGCTAGAGATCTTACTAAACAAATAACCAGTCACCTCTGCCACGGCTTCTCATCCCACGACCACGGCCAATTCCAGTAGGGCACTCCCGAGCCCAGTGGCCAGTACGTCCACACTTGAAGCATTCATTGCTGCTCATGGCTGCAGATTACTTGCCTGAGGAAGAAAGACATTTTTAGAACACCTTCCCCTCTCCCAACCAAAGGCTACAATGAAGTAAGAGATTTATAGGTTTCCCACCCTCCCAGCAAAGGCAACAAAAACTGAGCAGGACTTCTGGCTGACTTAATACTTTCTTGTACAAAAACCACTGTAGAGAATAAAAGTTTGTCTCTGCTTTTCTTGCAGTAAGGCAGCTTTGAACAGCCAAAGAAACAGTGTGCTATGTAACTTTTCCTCTAGTTAGTTTTTGTAGCCTGTCTTCACTTGAAAAACTTATAAAATGCTTTGGAGTGGGGAAAAAAGTAGATCCCTTTAACTATTGTCTAACCAGCCTTACTGCTGTTTTCTTTCAGTAATGCACCTTCTTCCTTATTCCTCAGTTAAACTCAAAAGCCAGCTACTTATCTCTACAAATTATTTCTTCCTGGTAGTTGTTAAGCTTTTTCTTGAAGCGTCTGGCTGGCAGCTACTACATTTATTGACTAATCAAGCTTCATTCTAGAAGCTAATTGTAAGAATAGGCAGTATCAGACCTAAAGCCTTAAAGAGCACATTAGCTTAACATTTAAAGACTTAAGTTCTTTTATGTCTTAAATAGCTGAAACAAGAATTACAACTTCAATATATTAACCTACAGCTCAGGATGCATCCTTCACTCCCAGGTTTACATGAAAGAAAATGTTTAAGACATTTGGCTTAGCTAAAATACACCAGACACCTGCCAGATATCTAGAAGGCTAACTTGGAAAGCATCCTTAGAATGCTAGGGAAACATCAGATAGGCATGCCTGTCCGAGACAGTATAAACCACTTCTTTTGCCCATATTTGGGAATGGAGGTATGCATTTCATGGAGCAAAAAGTCAGTCTGCCACAGGCCACTAAAGCAGCAGTTAGGATGGGGTAGGTTAAACAGACTGCGGTGATAGCACCATAACTCCCCTAAGCTGTAAAACAGTTATGCAAGAGTTCTAGAACCAGAAAGAACAAGGAAGTTAAACATTTAAATTACAGTCTTTTTAAAAGTGTGCTTCAAGACAAGTTTAAAGTACACTAGTCTAAAAATATGCATGTCAGGCTTTGTTTTGATGAAGTCTCTTCAAGTTCAGTAGTTCACATGATCTCCCCCAATTCATTATTCTTAACCCAACACAAGTAGAATCATTATCTGGTATGTGTGGCAGTTCACCTGATCCCCCATCAAGATAATCTTCCTGCAACCCTACAATTCATTGACATTACAAAATGCTTCCCTCCCCCAAAACCATCCAGCATCCCAGATTACCAGGAACACTCATGAGCTGTGTCTTGAAGGAAGCCACTACAGAAACACTTAAGAAAACCACATGACCTCAAGAAGGAACCAGAATTAGCATCCTGACATTTAGGTCTTAAGCGGAGAGTGAGTATCTAAACATAAATTTTTATTCAGAGTTATTTTTAAAGTACTCCAATGTTGCACAAATTTACTGTTGCTTTTTAGCCACTCCTCCCTCAAAACAGTTCCTCTCTCTCCTACCATCTTCAGCACAGAAGTGACCATCCATCCCTCCAACCACAGTTTAAGCCCAAAAATTTGAAGTACAAGAAACTTTAGTATGCTACTTCTGTAATCCCACATCTACCTTCCAGCTGGACCAGGTGATGGTATGTGCTCTTGAAATGAAGTTCCACAATGAAAGGATGCAAGATGATCTTAAACAGATCTAAACAATAAAACAACTGGTTGTCTGTGCACTCCACAGACATACTTGGATTTTACACATAACCCAGTCTTCTCTGCTTCGACTCGGTGTTCAAAGTTTCTAACCATCTTATTAGGACACCCAAGGATGAAGAGCTGTCTACTGTGGTGGCAGCAGCTGGCCCTCAGTGTGCTACTGTTTATGCCCATTTTCATAGCAACCCTGTTGACACTGCAGAACAGGCAAAACACAGGCAAACCCAACTGCAGGAGCTGGGCTCAGGCACAATTGCTGCTTTTAATTTCAAAAAATGGGACAAAATGGGACAAAATGGGGTCTTTGAATTATATTCCAAGATACATTCTTCACTCAACTTGCAACTCTCTTAAGAGGAGTCCTCACATTAAAACGTTATAGAAGAGCAACATAAGACCTGTTAAAAAGAGTAAAATGGTACGCCAAGAGCTGTAACAGAACCGCAATACATCTTCACAGATACTCACAACTACCAAACTTTCATTCTAAACCATGAACTTGAGACTACAGCACAGCGACAGGATTGTATAATGCCAGCAGTTACCCATATGAAGAACCTAACATCACCACTGCAGAGATCTGCACCATGGGCTAAAACTCATTACTCACTGCCCCAAAAGAATCTGAAGAGAAGCTTTGACTGCTCCTTCAAGAGAAAACCTGAAGTTTCTGTTCCTCTAGTATATAGCAAATTAGATTTCTTATTCAGTTTGCTTAATCTTACTTTACTAAAGTCAAACAACGATCTCTGCACAACTATCCTTCAAGACTATTTGAGAGATTCATTTAAAAACTTTTATCTTCAGAGGCCCCTTTCCCCACTAAACTCAAGAGATATACGAAGGTTACAGCTGCCACAGACATACAATTACGAAGCATGCTGCTCTATCTTCAAATACCTTAAGCATATGAAAGTACCAAACAGTCTCCCTGGAATTTCTCTTCACCAGTATTTTTAATGTTTAACTTCTGCATTCTTCCTGTAAAGGATGTGAAACTGAATACAAGTTCACCAGCTAGAGGCAGATGCAGCTGACACTGGTTTTACTTGCTCCACATTCTAAGAAGCCTTACATGGGACAAAATTCCCTAACAGTGTAAACTGTTCTAAAAACCAATATAAGGATTTAGTTTTCAGATAAAGCCAACAGCCACTTTTAAGGAGTAATATCCAGAAAAGGCTGGTTCAGAAGACAAGTCCTTAAATGGACAGTCTCCAAGCAGTTTGGACACCATTACATTTTTCAGTTACTTCCAAGAAGACCAAAAAAAAGGAATACAGTAAAAACCACTCAAGTTCAAATACTCCTCTATTGGTCAATGCTCCCCCATTCTGTCATCATAGGCAAGTTTCCAGCAGTTCCTTTTATCTATCAAGGCCACCTTAAGTAAGCTTGCAAGAAGGCTACTCGTTTTAGTCTCCTTGGGAAGTTTTCACTCAATCACATGTATCAGTGTTTTCCGCAGCTCAAATGTGCTAAACAAAGCAGCTTACCCCCACCCTCTCACCTCCCTTTTTACATCCCAGAACTAGATTTTTACTTCAGCAGGACAGGAAAAGCAATAAAGGAAAACAAATTACAACTATGGCCTCATCTAACTTCTAAGCCAGGTCAAATTCTGCAAGATATACTATGCCATTGCCCCATGGACTAGTTTCCAAAACTTGTGAAGAAACACCTACTAGTCTAGTTGCCTCAAACCTTACCTTTCTACTAAGAGGGATAAGGTAGTCCATTTACCTTAATTCCTTCTACAGAACTCTGTAATTGTAGCTCAAAGCTGAAATAAATCCCCTTGCAGCTATTCAACAAAACATTAAGAATGAATTTTAGACTTTCTTCTGTATGATCACCCTACTGCCAAAGATCATGGGCTGAGAACAGCTCAAAGATCCACATGACAGGTGCCACCACAGCGGTTTCCTAGGTCAGATTTGAATCTTTTGAGTGCAACTTTAGCACCAAACTTTAAAGTAACAAAGCTTCTCGCAAGGTATTTTGAAAACACAAGAAATTTTGAAGTTTCTTGTATCACACTCTGAAGTGGAAGACCACATCTTTCTGTGGCTATACAGTTAATATGCATTCAAAACGGCAGAGGTGCTATTAATCTCCAGTCTTCACACACGAGATTCAGCAACATCCAAGTCTGTTTTAGTAACCCATTTAGAACTGATGATGGAAAGAACTACCACTAAGCCCTATTACAACTCTCCTTATTTTATGACTTTTAGCCTCAATGCCCTCTGTGGAACAAGTCTGCTTTAACAAACAAATGCAAAACTAACTTGGGCTCCTCATAATAGAAAGGAGGCTCAACTGCACCTGTAAGATTACTCAAGATGCTTCTGGATATGAGCAGTTCCTTAGAATTCATCAGCTTGTTAACAGTACAAGCCCAATATAACAAGGGCAATTATCTTCATTATACTTACCAGGTGCTTCTTTTGATCTACAACCATCACTTCCATTTGATATTAATAGGACCTGACTCAAAGGACAGACCAGACAAAAACCACTGCTAAAGCCAGCACACTTAGGAGCTCTTTGGCAAGTCAGCTGTATCAGAGGCAAATGTTGAGTAATCAGCAGTTTCCTTCCAGGCTGTTGGTGACCAACCTACAACACCACACCTGAATCTGACAAGCCAACGTGAACATGGTGAAACACGTATGTAATAGCAAGCACAGCTTTGCCTCCCTAAAAGATGAAGAAATGGAAAGGCAGAAAGGACTGCTAAGAGAAGTGCTAGCATTTAGTTTCAAAAGAGAAGTCAAAATATTACTCATTTAAAGAGAAAAGCTACCCAGGAAGAATATTTATTTCCCCAAGAAGCATGTTTTGAGAATTCTTGAAAACAGGACACATAACTGTGATGGAAGCTACTCAGTATCAATCTGGTTGAATCTCCACATCTGTAACCTGAAAACATGCTACAGAGAGAGTTAGTGGTGCTCCCCTCTCCTGCTTATGTCCTCACTAAAAAAGATACAAAATTAAGTATTCTGACCACCAGGGATCTATACCCCAATTCTGAGTTGTTGTTGTTTGAAACTTCAAGAAAACCTGCAGAAGTGGAAAGCCTCGCCCAACACTCTATTTGGGTCCTCTCAATATATTCCACAAGGAAGCTGATCCAAGAATGCTGAACACTAACTAGAACTCAAGAACTTGGATCCCTGCTGAGGGACCAGAAGCCAGGTCAAAAAGACATCACGACTCTGATTAGACTATTCTTGGATAATTTTGTTGACAAAAATTAGAAGGAGAGCAAAAGTTAATCAAAAAAGTGACTCCATCACTTTCTACCTACCCATACTAGTTAACAGAGTGGGAGAAACTACAGATTATCTACCAAATATGCACATCTTCCTCTTATTTTTTATCCCTATCTCTACAAAGTTTTAAACTTAAAAAGAAGCAAACAACATGTAAACTTTTTAACATAAAATTCAGTCTAGACATTAACAAGGTCATTTTAAAAAAAATGGCACGTTAAGCCTGTAACTGGCAAGGTTCTTGCACAGTCCTGGTGAACTCATTTAACCTCTTTGCTTTGCAGACCGATGCAGGATTGCTTCTCTAGGCAAGTTTGCATTGAGGAAGACAACAGGAAGGCAACCCTAACGCTGCACGCCAATGCGATCTTATTAAGCGCTGAAATGAAAATAAACCCCAATATTAAGTTTAGTAATTCCTCATGACAATTCTGGGTGCTAAATGAGTAACAGCGGTTACTTGAGAACTAGGTCTGACAGGAACTTAAATAAAAGGCTGCTCCACTAGTCCGTGAGCTGTAGATGTCACAGGCTATTTTTCCTATCCATTTATAGGTCACATTTGGATTTGGAGCCGGCCACCATCCGTGCCTGCGGTCGGAGACAAATAGTTGCAACACCTCGACCCTCCGGGTCCCCGGCCGCGCCTCACACGTGGGCGGCCACGTGGGGCCAGGCCCGGCCGCCGCTCCGCCGGCCTCCCGCTCCGCCGCGGCCAGAGGTGGAAAAAAAAAAAGTAAAAAAAAAAAAGGGAAAAGAAAAAGAAAAACAAACAGTTTTATTTCGGCCACCTTCCACCCGATTCCCCACTTTCACAAGCTCTTTTTGAACTCGCGGCTGCCGCTCGCCCACAGGGAAGTCAGTCACGCCGCCCGACCCGCGCGGCGAGGCCGGAGCAGGCCCTCCCCCGCCGCCCCCAGACCGGCCACCTGAAGCGCTACACCCCCACCCGCCGCCCCCGCGCTGCAGGCCCGGCCGGCTGCACACGTCGCCGCAGCCGGACCCCGGCCAACAGGCCGAGGGCTGGGCAAGAGACTGCTCCCGGGCGGACCGGGCTGACCTACCCCCGCCCTGGCCTCCCTTCCCCCCAGGCGGCGCAGCCTCCCTCGGCGCCTCCCGGAACCCGCCAGCGCCTGACTCACCCGCTGCTACCGCCCGCCCTCGCAGGGCCTGCGGCGCCCCGCTCCCCCCTCCGCGCTCCCCATCCACCTCCCGCCGCCCTCCCCCCCGTCGCCCAGCCCAGGGAATGGCCCCCCCAGCCCGGCTGGGCTGCTCGGCGCCACTTTCCCGCGCACTAGGCCGGAGTGCGCCAGCGCCATCATCCCGCCGCGCTCTGCCTCCGCTCCCCACCCGCGGCCCCAGCAGCTCCCCTCGCCACTGAGGCGAGGCCGGCCCGACAGTTACCTGCGGAGGCTCGCCCCGCCGCAGCAGTGCCCGCCCGGACGACAGTAGGCCGCACTAGCTCCGGCTCTGCGCGCCCGCTCCCGGCTCCCTTCTGGCTGCGCCACACGCGGTTTGCACACGGCCCCACACGCTCTGCCCCCCCACAGCCACAGATCACCCCGCCCCTCCCTACTACTCTGCGCACGGCTCGCTGGAGCCCACCCCTCAGCCAGTGGGCGCCAACCGCTTTCTCAAGCGGCCAATAGGAGCGGCGGAAGGGAACACCCAATCATGGTGGCCTGAAGGTGGGAGGGGCCCGCAGGGGCCCGCCCACCGGGCTGGCCTGGGGAAGGTGCGGGGCGGGGCTGGCCGGGCCCGGCGGAACCTCGCTGCTCTTCGCTCCGTGACTCACCGCCCGGGCGGCTCCGGCCCCCTCCCGCCACCCCCACCAGCGGAGAGCTCCGGCATCCGCCTGACGCGGGAGGGGAGGCCGGGCCGCCCGGTGATGGGGCGGCTGGGCAGGACGGTGGCGCCGCGGAACGCCGTGTCAGTGCCGCCCCCCCTGCTTTTTCCCCGCGATCCGGCTCCTCGCCCCGTCGTTGCTCCCCGGGTTCCCCTCCGGCTTGCCGCCGGCCCCAGGCCGACGGCTGCCGGCCCGGCCGGCAGAGCCCCAGGGGCCGTGGAGAAGCGGGTGGGGGGCTCCCGGGCCGCCCGGCGGCGGCCATCTTGAGGGGAGGGCTCGGCGCCCGCCCTGCCGGTAGCGCTAGGAAATGGTGGACGCGGGGACGGGGCGCGGCGGAGGCCGGGGGGCGTATAAGCAACCCTCCGCTCGTACCGGGCGCCTCCGATTTCGTTGGTGCTGGCGAGGACTGCAGTTAACTGGGCTTCTGACATTTTAACTACCTGCAGCCAAAAGATACAAGAGGGAAAATGTTTTTTAATTGAATTACTGAGCAGAATTTACACTCTAAATCTCATAAATAATACTACTACTTAGTTTAGCACTCATCTGTGAGGATTTTTACATAAACCCCTCTCCCTTTTGCCTAGGAACTTTGTAAATGAATTGGTGGCTAAGTATTGCACCAGAACCACTTCTGTGTGAATGTCCTACACCGCCAATATCCGCAATTATCCCATTTATTTAATAGTTTTGTTTAAAGTTGCACCATTCCAGCTTTCTGTTGACATGTCTTTCCCCTCCTGTCTGCCAGTTATAAGAGGGACAAAGCTGCCCTGGGACTCGGGAGTAAAATGTGGGTGCGAGGCTGATGGCGGAGATGCTTTGGATTGACCTTTCCTTGAGCTGTAAATCTAATACTATAGCACTATTAGTAGGTTTCTTCTATTAGAGTCTGAGTAAGAATGTATGTGTTTCCTCCATGGTCCAACTTCACATCATTTGGTTTTATTTGTATTTTTTGTGCTGTACTTGCATGTTTGTGGTGTGTGTTGTATAATACGCCATACTTTCTACAGAACTAAACTAGGCTGGATTGCATCAGCATCGAGGTTCGCTAAGGGTACGGGCCTTTCAGGCCCACCTCTGCACATTAGCCTATAGTGGCTTACTAAAACTTTTGCCAGCTCTCGTTCCGGTACTTGTTTTACAGCAATATAAAAACAAGATTGCCAACAAGCTTTGAACTCATAACATTGCTTCCCATTAATGACTTTTTTCATCTTTACTATTGTATTTCAGAATAATTTTCACAGCCTTTGGTTGCCTCAGACACGTTACAGTCCTCTTCAAAAATAGTCATACTTTTAATTACTACTGTTTTCAGGTGATACAGGGGAGGAAAATAATGTGTGTTGCTAAGGAAGTGCTCAGAGCTTCTACACCATGAGTGTGCCCACGCTGCGTTAAAAACCAGCCAAACAACAGATTCATGTCCCTAAGGAGTGCAGAGACAAAAGTCATATATCCTCAAATTTTTCATCAAATCCTTTGCTTTTTTTAAAGTACTAGAATCTGGCTTCTGTATGAGTCTTTGTAGCAGGACTCGGGAATATCAGACTGACAAAACAATTCTAATACAGCTTTCCTAACCTCTTGTGTTTTGCTGGTTGTACTTCTGGTACTGTCCATGAGGCTAGGAAATTCCAAGCTTAATCTTTGTGGTAATCTGTAGACTTACTGTCATAAAAAGTTTTTGTGGCTAGAACAAAACAAAACTGTTTATTTTATTTGAAGGAACTTCAGATCATATCCTGGGATCTCCCTTGGTTGCAATGGAAATAGGGTGCAACTGTGATTGAAAAGGCATTACTCAAGAAGTGTTACTGCTGTACTGCTGGTGACAAATCAATTAATCATCCTCTCTATTGCCTCATATACAGTTCCAGTGTTCTTATAATGTAGGATATTTTTAGCTATGTTTCATTATAATGGATGAAATGTTCCCCCAGCAGATAGTAAGAGAGTCTTCTAACAGCATTTGGTTTGTGTACTTACCTCAAGAGTTAATTTGGCTTGTTGTATCTTAATAAAGCTTGCAATTCTTGTTTTGCAGGTTTCTTGTTGATATTTAGGCAAAGGATAGTCTTGCAGCTAAAAGAACAAAAGTAAGAGCTGTGACATCTGTTCTGGCTCAGTCAGAACTTTCTACTGTCGAGAAAACAAAGCAGTCAGAAAACAAGGTAGAAGTACAAAGTCTTTAAACTTCTTTCAGCAATGTATCTTTCCTAATGCAGACAGTTCTTGGAAGTGTTGGATGAAGAGCCAAATCATTTTAAGACCAAATAAAACAACAAATCACATTTTGCAGCCAATGTTCTTGCATTGTTTTCTTCCGAGTGATTGGGCATGTGGGTAGAAAACTGCTTCAGTTGCTGGGCAATTGTCATTGCTTCTCAGCCACATATTGTTGTTCAAGTAAATCTTCATTTTGTATGTGGGATTTTTCAAAACCAAGGAGACCTAAAATAATCGCTATGGATTGTAAATATTCAAAAGAGAAACTGCTTTTTTTTGTTCAGTTGAAAATAACTTGTCAGAAGCAGTTTTAGAACAAGCGGTGGCTGTTGCCCGTTCCTTCCCCCATCCCCGACCATTCGTTTCCCCTGACAGGAGGCCTCAGCAGAGCAGGAATACACACCCATCTTTGCACAGTTCTGCCCTCAATGCTTGGCCCTCACCTCTGCAATAAACTAAATTCCAAGGGTACAAGAGTAACAAAAGGGGAAAGTATTTGTTTTTAGACATTTGCAAGCGACGTCATCCCTCTAAGATCAACAGAATGCTTGTGACGTTCTGTATTCCAGTGGCATAAGAGAAGCATGTTTTACCTGGTTTAAGTCCAGTGGGTCAGCAACATCCACCAAGATTACCTCTGCAAAACGAGAATCATCTGTTGCTGAAAGACGGAGTGGGTCTTTAGTCAGCTCTGTGTATTTATTTCTTTAAAAGAGTCATAGTCAACTGGCTGTTGAAAAGAGGCCTGATAAAACCCCCAGTGAAATCGGTTGGTGTATTGAGGAAGGAAAGGCTGACACTGGCTAGTACTTGGCCATATAAATGACAGTTCAGGAAGCTTCAGTGGTGATCTTAAGAGACTTTTGAAATACAGGAGGCATAATCCCCTGGATGATGCAATAGGTAACAGGAAAGATCTGCCTGCTTCTTTTATAAAATATTTATATTCAAGCTTCATGGCTAAATTATTTCATAGGTGTGGGGTTTTTTTTTTTTTGAGAGTATGTCTATGCTAAATTAACTACAGAGTCTTCTAGGGTAAAGTTATTCTGGTTGAAGAGAAGCAGTCATATTGACTGATTCCAGATGCTTAATTCATTTTGATTTATTATAATCAGCTGATGAGATTTCAAATAAGTACTTATGTAATGTATATAATAACACAAGAATGATTAGTTAGCTCATGACTGTTGCACAGATAGCCACATTTAGAGTCAGACGAAAAGAACTTCCTTTGCTAACTAAGAAGTCCAGCCACACAATCATCCTTCTATTTCTCTAAAGAGAATGAAACCCTTAAATATGTCTGAAAAACTACTATATGCTCTCTAAATATTTTTTAGAGATCTATAAATACATGCAGCGATGTATTTATTATTTGGCAGGGACCAGAGATGGCCAGCTGCTCCCCATGGGACAAGGAGCCAGGAACTAAAGAGGAGATGGAGGTGGAAGGACCAGCCCAAGCCACCCAGGCAGGGCAAGCCCAGGGACGGCAGGGGGCTAGCTGGGAGCCCAGGTCACCAGCCAAGCTGGTCATGAAGAGACAGGTCTGAGGTGATGCCAGGAAGTCCATTTGCAGATCAGGGTGAGGTCCGGCGGCAGTTAACAGAGCGAGATGCAGCCCAGTGATGACCAGGGAAGTCCATGGTGGTAAAGCAGGGATGAGATCAAGCCAGGAAGACCAGGCTAAGATCAAGGAGGTCCGTGGCCAGCCATAGCCGCAACTGTACCACAGCTGAGCATGGAGCTGGAGACCAGCTCCCCTACAGCATGCTCAGCACTGAGCACCCAGGGCTGAGATGGGCCCATGGGCAGAGTTGTGGGTGGAAGCACCAGGAAAAGCTGGTCAAAGCAATTAAAATCTGTTAGTACACTCATGGTCCTGACATTATTGAATATGCTTCATGCTCTGCCACATCTTAAGATTTAATGTATTTTTAAGTGAGTTACTCCATTGATTTTTTGCTGATGATATAGATGACTTCATTAGCCAGACAGGTTTTCTAAGCGTGCAACAAAGTTTATAAATTACATGAAATCGGTTATTCAGAGTGTGCTGTGGAATAAAAAGCTAGAGCTGACGTGGTACGAAGAAGGGCAGAAGTCTTCAGGACTAAATTAGGGCAAATGTCTGAAGCAGCAGATCAGTGTCACGTGAAAATGGGAAGATAAACCTGCATGAGGCTGTACACCATGAGGTCGTATCCAACATAACCAATGGTCAGGGTACCAGACTGAGATACAGCAAGAAAATGTCTCAATAAAGTATTCTCTAAAGCGAAACACCTGAACCTCTTTTTGCTGTTTTGTTATTTTTAAAACAACCCATGGAATAACTGTTGGCTCCCAGCTGCTCGGTATACTTTAATATTTTGCGCTATGTCCATCTTCAAGCTGTTATTTCATTTTATCACACTGGCAATTGTACCATTGAGCCAATTGTTACGCCTGTTAAGCTGAGTACAGTGTTAAAAATTACACTAATATTTGACGGTCTGTATGACACTCCAAAGAACTATATATAGTGCATGACGGAGCAGTCCTCGCTGAAGGATGTCTGTGAGACCACATGCATAAAAAAGATCGAAGAAAAACCTATATAACCTGAAATATAAAGTAGCTTAGGCGCTATCCCATGATAATAATAGGAGAAGTTTATGTGTACACAGTCTTGATGGAGTTCTGGTATCCCTCTAAAATCGATATTCAGCTAAAGGGTCAGATTTTGTAGTGTTGCTGGTTCTATTTTTGCGTGGTGCCCTAAGGTTAAAGCGTGACAATGTAAAGCCAAGGTCAGGAGGTACCCTGGGTTGTACCAGGGAATGCACTGAAGCGCACTAAAGCATATTATCAGCTGTCTGATCCGCAGGCATCTGCCGCAGTCAATCTGTAGCCCTGGGTGCTTGCTTCCTTGCTTTCAAATGCTTTTCTCACTTCTCCCAGGGATTTACACTAGTGATTCCAAAATTTTAAGTTTTACTGACTAGGAACCAGTGACAGAAGATTTCTACGTAGTGTTTTATTTTGAATATAACTAAAAACACTGATTATTAATTTAATATCTATGAGCCCGAGTCTTCCATGATGCATGTATCAGTCGAATGCTTGTGCAATTCTGTTTACTTCAACAGGGTGTCTCCTCATCTGTGACTCTGGAGAGTATCAGATGCGATAGCTAAAATTTTTCTTTGCTGGGTGCTCGTACTCAGCTGTGTAGAATGGATTATGAAGTCTACACTTGAGGTTCGTAGTCAGCCCATCTTGTATCAGCATGTGTGCTGTCAAGCGACTGTAACTGGACACCGGAGATTTTACCTTCTCTAGAGGGCATCCCCGCACGGCTATTCCAGTTAACTCTGGGGTAGAAGGAGATTCTTAGGAAAAAAATATGTCAGGAGTGCAGTGGCAGCCCAGAGATAGCCAGATGCTAGAACAGCTTTTATAAGTTTTCAAGAAGCAACAGCATGCAGAGAAAATAGACTGTTCTAATTTGACTTGACGGCAAGACAGCTAGAGCCGAGAAGTACAAAAGCAAAGCTGCTTTGTCCTTTCACACTCCCACCTCTCCCCAGCGTCAGGTTCCTAACCTAGTTTGGATGCAGCAATACTCAGCTTGGATCCAAAAATGAAACGAGCTCTTTATCTGTACTTGACTGGGCTCCAAGTGATTTCAGTAAGAGGAGGCTGAGTAAGGACTTGGCTGTAGGTGGATGAGAGGCTTTGCAGTGTTTATTTATTAAATATATCCAATTTGATGTCCTGTTTGCAGCCTGCCAAAGCAAAAGGGATTAAAACTTTCCCCCTCACTACATCTCATTACTGAAATAATGAGTAGAACTTTTTTTTCCTCTACATTATTACTGGAATAATCTGTCAAGCAAGCAATTGAGTTGTTTCACCTTATCACAATCTTTGCCAAGAAAGATTTAACAGCATGATAATTTAATGGAAAATATTATAGCCACATTCCTTTCAGACATAAATTCTATGTAGAAAGATAGACATCTAATGGGAAAAAAAGTTAGTGTTAATACTACAGAGATTTATCTGCTTTATTGTTTTTCACGATGTGGCGATTTACCTGAAATAGTGCAGAGCATATATGAGAGCGAGATAAATGAAGTTATCCCACCTCTAATTGAAATGTGGGTATAAAAATGACAGCATCCTCTCAGCTTCGTTAAACATTAAGTAGAAGTATAAACATAATTACCACAAATACTCTTTTGATAATGAAAAGACGATTAAAAAATATGTTCACTTAAAGCTGTGCAAAGCCAGGTTAGGGGCTATGCCTGTCAGGACAGAGCAGCATGAATAAGTCACAATCAAGGCAGAAATTATCTAAAAAATGTAAACATTATCAACAACAAAAAGATAACTGAATTCCACGGTAATTTCAACCAGCTAACAAATGAAAACAATCCGGCTCTACTAACAGAGACAACAAACAGTTCTGTAGTTCCTAGAATATTTTTATGTGCTAAAAATAGGCATGTCTCACTTTAATTGCATGAGAAACTACGAGCTGAGGATGAGTAAAAGGTCATAAAAAGGTCCTTGGCTTAAAGGTGGAAAAAGGCATCAGAGTAGACATATCAGAATTAAAAGTTATGATAAAGATGTGTATCTTAGATATTCTGCAGGGCTGAGTTATTAGAGTTGCTTTAATTATGTCATAAGGTAGGAGTTAGAGCAATAATACAGGTGAGGCAATGTTAAAGGTTAAAAAAAGTCCAGATGCTGTGGGGTTGACCAGCAGTGCAAACACTCTGTTTGGACTTGTAAAAGTGAAGATTTACAGGTAAAAACTCTTATAAGTCTTCCTGACTTCCACTCTTTTCATGTCAATTCCGTATGAATGAGATAGAAACGAAACAATAGTCTCCTCCTAGTTGTGTGATAATATAATCCTCCATCTGTTTGTAACAACAAAGCTAAATTCACTGATCAAATTGTTTGCTTCAACCAAACAAAAAAAATCATCAGCTTCAATGTAAGCTTTTAGTAAGTGACATCATCCTGAAAACATGAAGCATCTTTTTCTTCTCCTCCACGCACACAGCCAGGTTCTGCTTGTCTCCTGTTGGGATATTCTCAAGCTGTTTTAAGGATTTCAGTCTCAGAGATGCAAACGGACGTTGCAGAACCGTACCGAGGTGGTGGGCTTTGCTGGCTGTTAGAAGGCAGCACGTGGCCCTGCGTCCCTCCCTTGGGACTGTGGTGCTGACTTAATGCCACCTTCGTCAGCCCGGCCCCGTGGAAGCTTCTCACAGCGGCTCCGCTCGGCACTGCTTCTGCACTGTGGTCAGGGCTGCTTTCGTTTCCTGCGAGTGCATTTCACTGTTTTAAGCAAGACTTTTACTTGGGAAGGAACTATCTTCATTTTCTAGGCTTCTTCTCATTAACACGTGTAAAATTTAACTTAGTAATAGCTACCTAAGTCTTGCATTTCAGAGGAGGATTTACACATGAGCGCATATGGTCTGCTATATAAATTCATAGTTCATAATTCACAATAGGTGTGATCTGCTCTGCATAAATAAATATTTTTTTTTCTGTTTTCCGGGTTTTTTAATTGATTATTCATAAAATCTCATGGTGCATTAGTCTTAAGGAATCTAGGAATAGCTCTCTCTGGAACATGCAATTTACCTTAATACTTTTACATAAACACGTCTCTGGAATGAATGCAGAACGGGCTTCCATTTAACATTTGACCTTTCCAAATATGTTTGCCAGTGCACTTTCTTCTTAAAAGACCTTAATTCTCACACTGAATACATGCAGTTCTGCTACTCAACTTGAAAATTCTTTAGATGTGTGTGTGGGGACACGGGTGCGGAAGGGTTGGTGGAGATATACTAGTGTAGAGCAAATAAAGTCCAGGCAGGAGCCACACATTGCACAATACTCGTTGCTCTTGCATTGCTTGGGGAGAAGCAGGGCTTTTATGGGATAATGTGAAACTCAATGATAGAGTTAAGAACTGCAGTTCTGTACCTGTGGTACACACAGGTTGAACACACACTACCATCACTCTGGCCTTTCATCATCTCAGGGTGTTTGGGCATCTCTTAAATGGGTATCTGCATGTGTGAAAGCAAAGAGACTCTTAGTGCGGCCGGCATGGTGTTCTTAGACCAGGGGCTGTGTCAGCATAGCACATGGAGAAGGACAGTCCTGGATTTCCGTCGGTTTATCTCATCAGCCCCCGTTATATGCACACCTAACACCGGAATTCCTTAAACCTGTATTCAGTGGAAACTGAGGTAGGTTTCCAAGAATCAGGCCTACAGAGAAAATGGTTATTTCTATTTTGTAATGTTATATGCAGTGACATTTCATTTCCCCCGATGTTTTTGCTTCTCATATGGTCTCTCTGGGGTGGCTGGAAAGCCCACTTACATGGCTGGTATGACTTCAGAATTACAGAAAGTGCAAAAGCTTCTTGTCCCAAGTATTGCATGTAGGTGGTGATCTGTAACTAAACTCCTGCCTTGCTTTGTCAATGCCACAGCAGGACAATGTATCACTAGCCCTTTACTTCAGAAAAGTGGCTTACGTGGCTCATAATGGAAAAATACTACTATTAAAATTATAGGATTAAGCACTGGTATATCCCAAACTGGCAGAAACAAACGATTAAAAAGAAGGGTACTCCTTCTTGCGTGTTCTGTAGCTTTATTATAAGCTACAGCTGCATTATAAGGAACAGAAGTGAAGAGTCACTCTCCAGTCTGCTGCTCAAGGAGAGCTCACTCATAGCGAGGGAAAGAAAATAGTGCCCAATAAAAAGGAATACCCATTTGGAAGAGAGCAGGAGCAAGTCTGCCTGAAGTATGAGTTAAATATTAGATGACTTTTTAATGCAAAATAAGTGATTTTTTGAACCTTTGAATTTTAAGACTGATGGAGGAGTTGGAATAAATCCAAGTCTTTCAGAACATGTGGAAATGCTGTTTGAATTTCTTACCCTGCTGCACAAGCAATCAGACTTCACGCTTTTAAGGCATTTTTTTTCCCAGTGGTTCACACATATCAACCCAACTTTACAACATCTTAGAAACAGAAGAAGATAAACCCGATCACTGCCGAAGTACAGTCTCTTGGGTAAAGAACAGGATGTGCTTAAAAGCTCTATGAAATTTGGCCAGTATTTTGATTCTAGTTCCTGTAGGAAAAGTTTACAAGAAGAGTAAAATGCAGGAATACACCACCTATAATGTAATTTTTAAGAGAGCTGTCAGCAAAGTTTCTTTTTCAGTGTCAGATACAGATGGGGTGGAATTAAGTGTTTATTTATCCTCCAAAAGGGGATTCCCAATCAACTACCTGAGTGATTTAAGCATCACTGGTCTATTTGGCAAATTACATCAAATTTTACATATGGCTTTCAGAACTGCAGACACTTGGTTTTCAACTATTATATGATGACTGTTTCATAATTTATACAAACGCTATAAAAGTAGATAGGTCCACCTAAGAAAATGATGCAGAAATGGTATTTGTTTACAGCATTCGTTGTTCAATAAAATGGAGTAAAAAGCTTCTCTTTGCTCAAAAGTACGATTTGTTTTTCCTCACTGGCATCCTACTTGATAATATCATATTATAGTAATTACATATGCAAGAACTCATCTTAGCCTCAGACTATTGGTATTATCACCAGCTTTAATAGGTCCACTTCCTATTAAAGTCTTGTTTAAAAAAAAATCTTCCCTTAAGATTTGGGCAACTGAAAGTCTAGGCATAATTACATCACAAACATCCATCTCCAAGGTTGGCCATACTAAAAAAAAGAGTCATTTCGAAGAATGTTTTATCCATGTGAGCCTGAAAATGGCACAATACTGGTATTTAGCAAAAGATAGGGAAAAGGAGGTTGTACGTGAAATTAAGAGAAAAATCAGAAACCCTTGAAAACCAAAGAATACATAGATCTAATTGATTTCTGCCTTTGAAAAAAGGAGACATTATTTTTCAAAAACTATCACATATTTTTCTCTTTAGCGTGTACCAGGATGAAACACATTATCTGCCTGGGTCACAATCATTTTCCTGGAAGCAGCACTCTAGTCAGTTTCCAAGTGGGGAAAGTGATAAAAGTGATAGCAAATGGAAAGTACATCAAGAATGTATTCTCATATTTTGAGTTGGGAATGACCTTGGGTGTTGCCTGATCCTTCTATTGTTACAAACGTTCATACAGTGACTAACGTTGACACTGGAACATTCAGAAGCAAATACGTTAATTAGTCAACTTGATGAACAGGTTTGTGGTCATGAAACTCCTGCCAGCCTACATGCGGAATTAAAAGCTCCCTGCATCTGGTTTGAAGTAAGAGCCCTGAAATGCAGGACCTCCATTGTATTGCCGACTGGAGCTGACTGTACATCTGCAAGTTGTGTTGTAGATGGTCCTCATGACTGAAATCTCTTAGCAATGCCACAACTGATGGCCAAACCGTTTCTGCATGGAGTTGAGAATCTGTGCTCCCTAAAGGCGATGGTTCCAGCAAGTCTGGGCAGGTTTTCAATCTGAAGGAAGAACAGGGAGGCATATTAATCAAACAGTTCATCGTTCCTCGCCTGGTGGACACAGAGATCTCTTCCCCTTGTACATGTATAAAGGGAAGGTCTGAGTGGGCTCTGCCATTAAATTTTCATTTAATAAAATGAAACCTCCCTCTGCTAAGACAGGAAAGTGCCTTTTGGCCAGTCCATTAGTATTGGTGAATATAATTGTTAATTCTTCAGGCCCACATATCTGAGCACGGAGACTGCTAGGAACAGTAACTGCAGAATGCTGATGGCGCATGGGAATTTCTAGACAGAATTCATCCAGCAAACAATCCCAGTTATTAGAATACATGCAAGAGGTTGCAGACCAGGCACTCCAAAACTGGGACAAGCTAGAGTTAAGTTTGCTTATACAACCTTAGTTTAGGAATATTGTGGACAGAATGACAATAGCCTTTAGTGAAACAATTCAATGCCATTTTTTCCCAGCCTCCTTGGAGTGAATTGGAGTTGCATGCTAATAGAAAACTTACCTTGTTGGAAGAGCTGGGAGATGCACAATGAGACAGGAGACTACAGGAAAGGGAAAGTACAATCCCATGGCTCAGAGAACTGAACGTTGTCCTGGGTAACTGAATTCTATCCATGTTTGTGTCACAGATCACCTGTGTGGTACAAGGCAGGTCACATGAACTAAACTTTTCACAGGTGCCGACTAAGTATATGTGCCTCATTTTCAAAAGTTCTATATTTGAGACACTCAGAAGTGAGGAATGACCACAGTTGTAGCCAAGTCCTAACCCTGACGCCTGGGAGCACTGGAGTTATCAGAAAAGAGGTCACAGGAACTTCTTCTAAGCCAAGGGCCATCCTTGGAAATTGTTGAATCAGTTTTATTAAGCTGTCCCGATGTAAACTGAGTGTGTGTCTAACCAGGTGGGGGAAGACATTCGGCTTGAAAAATGTAGGAAAATGATTAAAATTTGGTAGAGTCACAAGCAACCCACCACAGAGTCTTCCAAAGGAAAACACTGGTAAATAATATATGGCACTCTGTCCCTTTTTGGACTACCTCTAGATAGATAGGGGAGCCAGTGGGAGAGAAGGCAAAGTGAGGAAGCCAGGGAAATTTCTGTCTTTCCAGTTTTAAAAAGTGTATCATTGATACAGCACAGGCTATACAACAAGGTTTTAAAGAGCGTTACAAACCACTCACACAAGTTCCTCCATGCTCATCATTCATTTGAAACAGAGGTTGCTCAAGTACACTTTCTACTAATACAGATCCTAAAAACACATTTTGATGCATTGCCTGCATCTAAAGGCAATGTTAAGCTTTGTATCTGCTTCACATACTTCCCCATCCTACCGTTATATCCAAGTCTACTGACTCTTTAATTCTAAAAACTCCTTTCTGACATTTACCCCAGCCCGCGACTGAGAGAGGAGTTGTGCAAACCAATCCGCTCATACTCAGCTCCAAGGTTATGACTTAATCCCTTGGAATCAGCCTTTCCCAGTCTTGGGTGTGATGCTGACCTCAGCAAGATGCCGGTGCCTTGTTATTGCCTGACGTACTTGTTGATATTATTCTTACTCCTCCCCACCTCCACCTCTCTAAAAAATTCTAGGTCTTGGTACAGTCTCAGCTGACATCAGCAGCTACTTTCAGTTGCAGCGGTGAGGCCGTACAGCTGAGGAGCTCACCTGAGACTGTGTAATGGAGACCAGCGTTCACAGAGACGTCGTTCCTCCATAATCTCGTAGTTGTCCGCTGTTCTGTGCTGATCTGATGTGGAGCTCACGGGCTTTGATGACAGCTTGCAAGACTCCTAAGTTTTGCTTTGTTTCACTTCCTTTTTAGAGAATAACTTGATAGGAAAGTGACTCCCAAGTAATTATTCCAAAGTACTTGGGGACGGATCAAATGTAATGCAAGTTGATGATTTTCTGTCTATTTATTGCAGTTCAACTGGAAACACAGACTGCTTGGCAATACTAAACTGAAACTCCTGTTTTATTTTTCTGTTCGACACCTCTCTTTCTGGGCTTTACGCTGAAACTCAGGAAAAAAAATACTGTGGAAAAAGGGGGAGTGAAAACTGCTAGAAGTGGTTGAGCAGAGCCAGGGGAATCCCGCTGCACAAACCAGCCTCCCTCTCTTTATGTGTCCGAGAACAAGACCACTGTTCAAATGTCATGCCCTTACTTTTGTGCTGCCCCTGAAAATAAGCAATCTATTTCTGAAAAACCAGAAAAGAGGGTATTGAGAGAAAGACTGTCTCTAGCTACTCACTGGCTTCCTCATCTAGAGTAAGTTTAAACAAACAAACTAAAATCACATCCAGTTAAAGCAGTAACTTTAAAGTGTTCTCCTAAAATACAATCCAGCTTGTTTTTATTACTATATCCTAGAAAGCTGCCGGTTTAACCAGGTCAACATTTTGCGCTTGCACTTGGGAGTGTGACTGGATCTGGGAAGTAATTCTATATTTGAATAAGGAGAAGGCAGAAGCCCCGCAGTACGTGATGGGACGGTGGTCCTTGCAGGATGAAATTCAGAAAGCGCAAGGGCTGTTTCACCCTATTCATACCATGTGGAACAGGATGTGTGAATTCCAACAGATCTCATTTCAAGTTAACTCCGTATTTATACGCCTGGCGCTCATCTGTTGCACCAAGAAAAGATCATCTGAAAAATGTGATCCCTGCTAATAGTAGCTAAAAAGCTCGTTCAGCTCATCAAGTAAAGCAAGCAAAATGCTTGCTGGCAGGACCAGCAGCTGTCTGCTTGACCTTTACCCATTCTCTCTTTTCTCGCTTCACATTCAGGATCAGGCTCAATGCATTCTTAGCAGGCATGTATTCGGAAAGAGAGGGCTATTTTTATTCGCTGTGTGGTTTCTCAGCATAGTGGGTCTTGAAGAATATTTCCTTTCACGTCAATCCCTTTAAGCATTTTACAGAGCCTGTTCTGGGAAGGCAGTAAATTTGAATTCATGTTTTGCAGTTTTATCATGATTTGGAATATAATGTGCAGAAGGCAGATAGCACAGTTGATGCGTAAGGCAAATGCAGACTATGTAGTCCTGCTAAAGCTATTACCAGAATATTTTACATTTTCCATGTACCCAAATTAAACCCTTTATGCAAGCAAAGTAATCCAAAACCATCTGGCAGCAGAATTTGGGATTTCATAATGCTTTAATGCAAACCATGTGATCATGATGTCCAAAATGTCTGTGTCAGTGGGTTGAATTAATACATGTAAAAACTTTGCAATAGTTTTGTCTGCTTTTCATTATGTCTGTTCAGTCAATGAATACCTTATACCACGGCAGTTCAGCAAGGGGTACTTCTGCACTGTTACCTTTCCTTGCCTGACACTTGTCACTTCACTTCCTGAACACAGAGGAATAAGCAAGATCAGAGAGCAGGAGCCCGAACGTGAAGTCAGATGTGCCACTCCAGCATGAAGCTAAATAGCCACATGATTTTTTTCCATCCTGTTACTGAATGACAGTAAGAATTTGTTTCTGTGGGTCATCGAAGACCTATTTGGCCTTCAGCATGGAAGAGATGCTTCATCCTTTGCCTAGCTGTTCTCTTGAAGTCCTTTCCCTTCCCACCCTACGTTTCAATTTAATGAGCGTTGGGAATAACTGTGACAAGGGGAACTCAGGATCACTTTGAATTCAGTGTCCCTCTCTCCTCCTCTCAGGGCTGAATCCTACAATGAGTCACGACTGGGTGACCAGGCAAACACTGGTTCTGCCTAATGGAAGCCCAATGTTTTCAGAAACCTGAGCAGATTGCAACCAAACTGTCTCCTTACATACTTAACAAGTATAATCTCTCTCTCTCCTGACCATGCCTCTCCAAAACGTGCTACAAAAAGTTTTGCCAATACACATGTTATCTCCCTAGACTCCCTGGGGTCCCAGGCAGTTATCTTCCCCATGTGGACTCTTTATTCTTCTCTATGCATTTTCTTTGAGGGCGTTGCCAGAAGTCGCCTGCACTCTTCACACGGGGTCTTGGGTCCTCAAGGACACTAATAGTCTTTACTGGCCCTGTCCAGTCTTGCCTGGTGCCTCCACCCCCAGTCCCTGCACATGGGCCCAGGAGCTCCACTGAAGTAAATCCCTGGGCCTTCAGTCCTGGCCCAAGCTGTGCTGCAGGAATACTGCTCATCCACAACCGTACCTGGCCATGGACCCCTTTGATCTTGACCTGTGGTTTGCCCTCCCAGCTTGACCTTGGATCTCTCTCTTAACTATGGACATCCCCAGCAACCATGATATGAGAGTAGGAGACCTGATCCTGGCCCTGACTTGTGAATTGACCTGCTGGCCCTGCCTCATCACTGTGAATTTGTGGGATGATCTGGACTTGTGGTTGAACCACGAGTAGGATGATCTAGACTCGTGGTTGAACCTAGCTACCACCTTTGGGTCTGGCCTGCTCACCTTGGTTGGTACCGTGGGGCTGGACCTTGGCTGTGTTACTGCACTCGGCTTCTGGCTCTCTGCCCCTTGGTGAGCAAACTGGTGCTTGCTGCTCCCTGACAATGGGCACAGCCTTGTTAGGCTGAAGTTGTTTACAGATCCCCTAAAGTTCAGAAAATCCAAAATTTGGTGACAATATAACTGAAAACAGACCTGGAGAAAATCTTGAGTAATAATGATTACTGGAGACATTCAAGGCCAGGCTTGATGAGGCTCTGAGCAATCTGATCTAGTTAAAGATGCCCCCACTTACTGCAGGGCGGTTGGACTAGATGACCTTTAAAGGTCCCTTCCAACCCAACACATTCTATGATTCTATGATTTCAGAACTCTGATTATTGCAGTAATCCTGCTGCAAAACAGAAGCACTTTATTCCCTGTTGATTATTTTGCCTTAACCCATGCAATGCTCACCTTGATTGGTGCGGTGAATTCTGCCGACTGCTGGAAGATGACTCTGCTCTACTCTGTTTCTGACCTGTGCAGTACACTGTTCAGCCCAATCTGGTGATGTTTCTAAAAATCATCAATGACCTTCAAAGTCTGAATATTGACCAGAGTTGGTCAGCATTTTGAGAACCAAGCAACTGAAGAAAATCCAGGCTACTCTTCACCGAGTGTTCACTTCTAATTTACCTCAGATTTTAGCAGCACAGGAAATAAATTATAGCTAACTGCTGACTTACTAGCATAGCTCATAAAGTAGCCCCTCCTATTAATGCTCGTGTTGTCCCATGGTTGCTCATGGGTGTGGGATGTCTCCTGTTGGGCACAGGAGCTCTCACACACCTTCTGCCTCTGCCACAAGCTGCCTCCCTACCTGTAAGACAGGCAAGGTGGATGAGTTCCTAGTGTGCACCGCTGGCATATCAAAGTGGGGAATTTTATAGGTTAGTCCTGTCCTCTCCTTGAGACCTGCTTTGTGTGCCACCACCTTTGTCTTTTCCCCAGACACCTTTTTTTGTGGATAACCTGAGACGCTAACACCAGGCTTAGGGCCAGAGGAGGACTTCCTCCCCGCTGCACAAGTGTTACGTGGTGCTTTTCCTCTTTGCTTCCCGTGTCCTGAACCTTGCTGTCTCTAGATAAACTTTATGACATTCCTCAGCCCTGGTGCTCTCACAGGAGAGGTGGATCCCAACAAGACAGGATTGTTGCATCACTAATGAGAAGAAACTGAGATATGCCAGCTTTCAGCTTGGACTTTGAAATGCATACAATAAATATGCAATAGGCAAAGGCTGTGCCTGAATGTTAGAGACAGCTTTACCCTGGCAGGTTGGAGCAGGAGAACAGAGGACTCATCTGGCACCAAGCCTTTTTAGGCAAAATTTCAAATGAGAAAACATTAGAATAGTGTCAGTGAAGTAATCGCAACAATTACATTAATCTGGGAATGCAGGACTGAGATCCTTATGGCAACTTCAAGCCTCCCCTAAGCATATTGAAAATCACCTAATGGTTGCACAGTTATGTCAGGTAATCACAGAATCATAGAATTGTTAGTGTTGGAAGGGACCTTAAAGATCACCTAGTTCCAACCTCCCTGCCATGGGCAGGGACACCTCCCACTAGATCAGGTTGCTCAGAGCCCCGTCCAGTCTGGCCTTAAAAACTTCCAGGGATGGGGCTTCCACCACCTCTCTGGGCAACCTGGGCCAGGGCCTCACCACCCTTATGGTGAAGAACTGCTTCCCAACGTCCAGTCTGAATCGACCCATCTCTAGTTTTAATCCATTCCCTCTAGGCCTGCCATTACCTGACATCCTAAAAAGTCCCTCACCAGCTTTCTTGTAGGCCCCCTTAAGATACTGGTAGGCCACTATAAGGCCTCCTCGGAGCCTTCTTTTCTCCAGACTGAACAACCGCAGCTCTCTCAGTCTGTCCTCATAGGAGAGGTGCTCCAGCCCTCTGATCATCCTTGTGGTCCTTCTCTGGACACGTTCCAGCACGTCCATATCTTTCTTGTAGTAGGGGCTCCAGTCTATCCAATCAATCAGACAAGGACCAAATAAAGCCAGGAATCTGTTTATGTACTTTAGCTGTGCCTCTACTGAAGCCTTAGGCAGGTATTTCTCACTTGTGAGGAGCACAGCTCACCCCACCCACCAGTCACACCGGTTTGTATTTCTGTCTGCAGTAGCCGAATGGGCAGAGCGGGTTCGGAAGGCCAGCGTCACCCGCCATTCCCAACAGATGTCACAGCACCGCAGGAGGGCGAAGATGCGGGTTCTCCGTATCCCCCTTGCATCCAGGTTTTCAGCCAGTTGTCTGCCACCAGAGGATGCAAAGGGGGGCTCAGTTTAGAAACATAGCTTCTGGCCCACCTCTCAAATCTGCAGGCCTTATTCCTCTGGGCTGTCCTCTAGAGCTTCTGTCCTTGTCCCTACCTCCAACAAGCCACCCCCAATTCCTGGTCATCCATCCTTGCCAACTTTCCTTTTCTAGTACTCTCCCAGAGCACAAGCTATACTAGCATTAGTAGTAGACTAACAGTAATATACTATACTAGTATACTATACTAATATTATAGTGTATTACTAATAGTATAGTAATTTTAACATAAATGTTTACTGATAATTAAGTACTTTATTCCAAAATAATTATAAATTCTGTTTTTCAAATTAACAGCTTCAAGTATGTTGTTATTCTCTTTCTATAAAGCTGTGTTTATTTATCTTTGAACACCAAAAGAACTGCCAATTTACTGTCCCTGTTCCTAGGTCATGGCTAAGGACAACCTAATGCATTTTAGGGCTTTAATGTGCGCTCCCCAACGCTGCGAATCTTCACGTCAGCCACAAGAGGGAGGACGTGACATGCAGTACACTGAAGAATCCAGTTTACCAAAGAAGTTTCCAGTTTACAGGAAAGTTACACTAGTTTACGTTAAGATTCTATTTTAAATCAGTTTAGTTAAAATCGGTGCAAGAAGTTGGCTGACATTTGCAGTCAAGTTTAAGAATAGCTTATTTTGGGTTGCCATAAACAGATTCCCAATTGACATAAACTAAACTAAGAGTCTTTACAGAAGTGTTTATACCAGTTTAACTGCATTGGTTGAAACCTCCATGGAAGATTAACCAGTGGGACTTTTGTGTTTGGATAAACACTAAGCCTGAAATACACTCATTTAGCTTAGAATGGGAATGAAAAAGTCTGGTTTAACTTCAAAAGTAAACTGTGTATTATATTCATCATCAGCTTCACAGAAAGTCCCTCTTGAAAAAGAGACTACTTATCGGTATTTGATTGTTTCTATTTGAATATTTTGCATTAATTTTTGTTGTTGATTCTGCTTCATACGAACAATCTCTTAATGCTGGGGCATTCTGTGAATGCAGTGACACAACTGAAGACAAGGGAGAAAAGATGTTCTAGCACTTGGGTATTTGTAGCAGACTTTCTGGTAGCTCTCTAGAAAAACAATCACTCAGAATTTGTTTTAATGATGGTCCTGAGGTGCTGCTGGCTTGTTTGTTTTCTAGGGTGGAGGGGGAAATCAGTGCTGAGAGTGATGTGATTTTGAAAGCTCTGGATCTGTAGAATACCTTCTGGATATTTTTTCCATCACTTGCTTCTCTCGGTTAAGATTCCCTTGTTCCTCCCTTTCGTACACTTCCTCCTAGGCTTTGTAATCTACATTGCCCCAAGGAAATGCAGCTGTCATGATGGTTCACAGATCAAAATTCAGCCTTTAATGTAGCTAGGGCTTGATCCATTAACTACTTTGAAGATTATGACCAAAGCCTTAAACTGGCATCTGAAATATGAAACTTCAGCACGAGTTAATGAGGCCCAGGAAAGCTGCAGAGGAGGCAGCTATTGCATCCCATACGATGTGACTGCAAAGAGAGACAAAAGCCACTAGCACTGCCGCAGAAGTAGCAGGGCAAAGTAAAGCTTGAGGCAGTTTGAAGCAAGACGGATAATTTTAAAAGTGAGAAGGGAATTTTTGACTACAACATTAAACAGACATAGAAGCTAGCAAAATCTGAAGACAAGAGTGACGTGACCTTGCTCAGATTCACCAGTGAGGCAGCAGTATTCGTCATGTTTAGGAGTTACTCTCTCTGAGCAATGCAAAATGCAGAGGGAGGTTGCCCTGGAAGCAAAAGGATGGACAGTGGTATTCCTAGAACGCACAAGAATCACTTGACAGTGGGAGACTAGTGATATAAGTGGTGATAATCCAATTTATACACCGTGGGTCATGTCAGCTGACAGTAAATGGAGGAAAATAATCAAGACTGAGAAGGGATGTAGCAGCGACAACCACATGTTCATATCTGTAAGTTTCTTTTGAGTAAAAAAAGAACTTCAGTACTTGAAACTACTGTTAAAAAAAACTTGTACGTACACAGTTACCAGCACAGCACTGGAGTGCCAGACATGGACCTACAGTTTTACTGGGTCTGAGCTGAAGGAGAAAATGAGCAAGAAGGAGCCATCCACAGTATCAATTAAGTAGGATTTCAACATCAGCATAAAGAGAGATGCTAAGATTAAGGATCGACCAGAAATAGCCCAATAAGTTTCCAGTGAATCAACATTTTCTGATGGAAAACTGTCCTCCTGGAAAAGTTTCAGCAAGCTTGAATTGTTACATTGAACGTACCGGTTATCACTTCTCTATTCTATAAATACCAAGTACTCATGATTGCTGGCTTTTCAAGTTTAATATAATTCTAAATATGATTATGCTGTGTGACTCATTGGAACAGACCAAATGACAGAAAATGTAAATGGACAAAACGTAGGGATTTAGGAATTAGAATTATGGCATTCAGCATATACTTCATGGAGGCTCCCATTACAAAAATACATTAAAATTTTGTTTTCAAATACTTACTACTACTTGTGTAAGTCAAAGTAAAGTCACTATATCTTCATTGTACTTTGCATATTCACTCTCTTCTGTTTTACACATCATCAGCTGAATGAACGTATTTCCATCAGAATATTAAAGAGGGGAGACTAAAAGAAACAAAAAAACCCCAAATGAGTCAAATTTTATATTTTCAACTGGGTGATATTCATGAACAAACAAATCTTCTATCCGCTGATACAGAGAAAATGGTGACAGACTTCTTCATATAACGAGTTCTAGATTATCCTTCAGTCTTCCCCACCGAGTCAGGCAGGACTCAAAGAAGAATGAATGTGGGATGTCAGGTCATCACCCAACTGATAATGAACAATGTTTTTGTGATAGCAGGAGGACTGGACTTGAGGCCCAAGGAATCTGTTCTAGTTCTATGCCCTAATTTGGACAAGACTATAGATTAACTCAGTAACTCAGTTATTGTGAATGAAACAATCCCAGCAGAGCTGGTTCACAGCAGGTTGTTAGTGCCAGAACAATTACATCACGCACAGGCACACTGTAACCTTCTGTTGAGGGGACAGTTCACAGATGACTTCCAAGAAGTGAAACTCTAATTTACAATTAGATGTTAACTGCTTACTGGTAGTACTTTTGTTTTGACCAGGGGTTTATTTTGCCTAGTTGTTTGGCAACCAGCTGCTTCGTAAGGCTTGACTCCCTGCAACTGAATACGAAATGCAGCTCATTTTTTCATAGTGACTTTTTTTTTCTACTTCTTTACACCGGCTGAGGAACAGGTATAAAGGCATAAATCTTTGTGCTTGTTTCCCAGGCCTCGTCTCACAGTTTCTTACAAATACGTCACGGACTTGTGTCACGGACTCACGTCATGGACTCTACAGCTCAGTAAGAACAACTATGACTGTCTTTGAACAGCTTCTCTGTCCCTCAAAACAGCTCAGCCAGTTGTACCATGGCAATGGCTCATGTGTGATACAGTCACACAGGCTCCAAAAACATCTTTATAAAATACAGAGTCCTCTATCTCCATGTGCAGCTGTGCTCACTAATGAATTGCAGTGCTTCTCATCTGCACAAGCCCAGATACAGTTTGTGGTTTATGGATTGCAAGCACTTGGCTGCAGAAGATTCCACATGTTCTTTATATCCTTGTAGTTGGAATTTTTTAGTCTAGAGCCATGACATGCCAGCTCCAGCACTCCCATACTACTAGTGAACACAGCACTGACACTCTACTATTAGTTTGCTTCTTTTTCAGATTGTTCTGAGAAAGACTTAAGTGTTCACAAACCTTTGTGATCCAGGGTTTGAATAACATAATCTGAAAGAATGGCTTCAGATATTCAACGCCTTAACCCCCTTCCTCCATCCAACACTGCCACAACCATTATTAACTTTACATATACTATCAGAACAGATACTTGCTGCCGCATATCTGCTAGCTGCAGAAGAGGTTTTCAGATGCCCCCATGCTCCTATATCTAGGTAGGTATTTGTTTCTAGCTGCCTGCAGATATTTTGCTGGAGAATTTGCTGCGGGGCAGCAGGGAAATTATTGTTAACTCTTTCTGGGCCAGTCTGTAATCTAAAAGTGAGCCAGCAACCTTGGATTAATACAAGAATGTCAGTGTTTTGTTTAGGAGCGCCTGGCAACCAAAATCACATTGTAGGCCTATGGCATCAAACAAGGCTCCTGGCATTCTGAGTGTTCAGTGTAAGAATACAGGGGAAGTTGCCACTTGCTTTGAGTCATGAGGAGAGAGGGCAGGATTTACCCTTGCTGGTCCTCTTGTTGAGCTCAAGTCTGAAACCATGCTACTGGAAAAAATCTAAGTCCACGCAGAATGCACGTTGTGAGTCAGACAACGAGTACAATCTCCAAAATGATAACGGCACGTGCTCAGGACAGCATGTAGTCCCCAGTCATGTGATCATCAGCCTCCGCTGCGTCCCAGCTGTGATGCGCTGGGATCCCACCGTTACTCTAGCAGCCTGCCTTCAGGGATCCAAGTCCAGTCAAACTCCTGTGAGTCTGGATGTGCAGTGCAGCTTTCCCCATACACGCTGTGGACACTTTAACTAGTATCTTCAGATTGCTACTGGTGTGCAATGGAAAGGAAATACGGCAACAATGAGAATACGATGCAAGATCCCAGACTGACTTGTTCTGTCTTTGACAGAAATTAAAGCCTTGTTCAGACTTCCCAAGGGAGTAAAAATTTTAAGAGTCTGTTCACCAGGGAGTCAGAGAAACATCTATAAAAATAATCCTGGAAGAAATTTGAGTGTATTGGGTGGTACCGACATATCAGTACAGCATCTTACATCTTTTGTTGGACAAGAAAATAGGAACATTTGCATTTTAGCTTTATTATAGTTTTGCAATTAGCAGAAGGCAATCTATTATTAGCTCTAGAGCCTCATTAAAGTCATCTGCGCTTACACAGATATATGTTTCTCTTTCTCAGCAGTGACTCTAAAAAAATCTCAAGTTTATCCATATTGGATCCTTGTGATTGGAAAGTCTTTTTCAGTTACTATTTCTGATTTCTAATGCTTATTCTGAGTATTAAAAGTACCCATTCACTGCTAAGCACTTTACCATAGATAGGCTTCAAACCTCTGTCAAACAACAAAAAATAACACAAAGCTGTTACCCCCAATTCTATGTACATGCACATAGGCCAGTGTCCCCAAATGCATAATTTATCTGTTAAAATGTTTGATTGTTTTATTACAGCTAAAAGGCAAAGTAAGAAGGAAGCTGAAGCGAGTGTGGGTAGCTACCTGTATTACTGTCATTGAGCGTATGCCCCACTCCCTATTTCTGAGAGGCTTCTTCCGTTTTCTTGGGATACACTGTAAGTCACATCTGGATATCTGGGGCTCTGAGTTTGGCCATAGGTCAGGTGTCACAGCCAGGGAACTGGACATTCTTTCAAGACCAGATACAAAGTCCTTAGCCAAACAATATTTCTAATTAAATTCTACAGCTAAACTAGTACAGCTTTCCAAGTCAGGCAGTTTATCTCCTTCTGTGCAGCACTGTCCTACACTTGGTGACTGTTTATGACATTCTACATAACCATTAGGGATAAGGGGGACAGCAGACTCAATTAGGAGAATGGAGACTACAACTTCAGGGAGTCTGTTGTTTCAGGGAGTCTGTTACTGATTTTTCTGGCTCTCTGTACATTCAGGCAGCGTGGGTGAAGGACATCAATCCCATTAGACCAGCCAATCCATAAAAAATAGACTCATACCAAGACACCAGTTTCACATGGGACTGTAAAACCGAGCAACACGAAACCTCTCTGAACCTGATTCCTGCTGAGTACAGGACTGTGTGCTGTGCTGCTCCGCATCCTCGGCAGGAAGACGGGAATGGCTGTGATGGTAGTGTAGAAACTTCGACACATTGTGCCAGACTGTTTCCAGCTTGTGGAGATACTGCCTCTATGTACCATACCAGGAAAAGAATCCGAGTTCCTTGACCAGCTGGTGCAGACTGGCTCGAGTCTGCATTGCATAGCTCTGGGCCCTGGGTGGTTGCCCCAAAATGACTGTGATTGTTGGTTCATGTTTTTCCTCAGCTGTAAATGCATGAAATAATAGTTGGCTGTGTTGCAGCCTACCACAGTTGTGTCTTTATAGGATGACACCAGAGGTACAGATCTCCTGCCTTTAGGCATCTGAAGACGTAAGAACTAATAGTGTTAGAACAAAGTTGGTAGAGTTCATGTCCATCTCTCAAGGTTGAAAATGTCTCCTGGTTTCTTTTCAATTCTAGAAGGAAACCCAGAAGTAAATTAACCTGACTGGGGCCCTAGCATGAAACAGCAGTTGAGCCACATGGAATTTGTACATTCACATTGCTGAATCTTTGGTGGACTTTAATGATGTAGGAATGATGATCTGCATAATTGTCTCTCAAACTGTTCCCTTGAAGCTTTTCAGCATCTCCCTCTGTACAGGAACCCCTGTCTTCTGGGAAAGAGTTCAAAGGCGACTAACACAATGCAGGGGCCGGAAGCTTCCTCAGTTTCAGACCTTGGCTGCCTGAGTCCTAGGACGCTCCTCAGCCAGCTACAGAACTCCCACTGGCAAGGGGAGCAAAAGGGCTCAAAAGTTGTTAATAAATGAAAACGATTAAAATACCTAACTCTTGATTTGGGGAAGAACTGCGCAGAAGAAATAACTCCAACAAATACAATATTTTGTACTTTATCTAAAAGTTGAAGCTTTATACACAACCTTAGCAAACTCAGGCAGCAGCCTTTAAAAATGCAGTGCTGGTAGTCAGCTTAACACCCTTGCTACTATTGTTCCTAGCTTTAATAAATACCTTCCTCTTGAGTCAAAGCTCTCAATGCTTAGTTCTAGATCAAAGGCCAACTTTCATGTTTGAAAGACCAAGTGAAATGAGTTTTCAGCTGTGAATTATTCCAAAGTGGGAGCAGGAAGGAAAGAGACTGTAATGTGATAAAAAATGTTGTCCTCTGGTTACTAACAATTTCTAATCAATTTCAGCCATCTTTTCAAAAGTCTGTTTGGACTGAGGAGAATCAGCTCTCAGTGCCTCTCGATTCGCCCTGGCTGGTTAAGGTTGCTTTGGGAGACATTCTCTGCAGAGATTCTCGTAGCTTTATTGGGGTGGGTGCAAATGTGCCACAAAGAACTGGGGATCAGCCATTGCACAGTCAGCACTCCTGCTCTAAGCTTAACTGCAGAAAAGAGAATCTGGATATATAAATCAAATAGCTCCTTCCTCAAGATGGTGCAAACGCTCTCCCACCTGAGTATCTCTACAGTTGTGTGAAGAAGGTATGGGAGAAATACGAATGCCCCCTAAACCAAACAGGCTGAGCACACAAAAATTGGTGGATTTCTAAAAGTCACGTTGCTCTCATGCTAACTCAGCTCTGGCTATGCATTTCCCTTTGCAAGGTAAACCTCAACTGTTACTGTTATTTGCTCTTTGCATATACCATAAAGTATACAGGATATGAAACGCGGAAGATTCAGAGATGCAGAACACCTCTTAGTTAAAGAGTTTTCCAATGGAATACTGAACTAAAGTTAAAATTTCACTTCTGGTTTGGCAGTCAGTCTCAGTACTTTGCAGCGCCTCTTTCACCAACGAATTACCCTGTGTCTCCTCTGGATGCTTGGCTGAAGAGACAGAACTCCTACAGACTCTAAGAGATGCTGGGCCTGAGTCAGCAGCATGCCTTTGGCCTTGTTGCACAGACTGGCTGAAGAGCAGAAAAATATGCAAAGCAGATCAGCATGTTTTACCATATATATGCAAGAGCCCAGTTACTTTTATATAAAAAGCCTTAGGGGTAGGTGTCATTTGGAATTTAGACCCAGTGTGAAATAGCCAAAACCGTTTAGGCAATATAATGAGTCACGGATAATGACTTTGAAAAAGACCTCATGTAACCACATATGAAGGGCAGACTCAATCTTCAATGCTCCAGGTACCTGTGCCTTTAAAGGAGCTGACATTCACTTAACCTCCCTGGTATGCAGTGTCAGATAATGCCGCTCTGCTGAACAATGGATAGAAAGCTGACAGACTTTCCGAGGAGCGAGCTAGGTTTACATTAGGCGTTTTCTATAAGGTCCTTTGAAAAAGTAGACCCAGATCCGAGAAGGAGGGCAAGCAATAATAACTGCGCTTAGTAATGCGTACAGTAAACAGACTTGAGAGCAGGTGACAGGCTCGGCTAAAGTGCATTTCTAATCTTAAAAGCGACTCCAAAAGTGACATTGTGGAGGAGACTGCTTCAGTCTGTCTGTCTTTTGTTCATTTTATAAACAAGTTTTTCCTTGAACTGCCAAGTCTGCCTGTTCCCCAGGGAGGCTAAAGTCAAGCAGGGCTCCTCCTGACTCATGCTTCATAGACAGCAATTGAAGATGTGTAAGTGAAACTCATTTAACCCTGCCCATGACGGAAACTATTAGCTCAGTGGTACTTTTCTTACTAGAAAGTAACTAGCAGGGCTGAACACACTGCAGCCGTTTCCTAGGTACCCTTCATCTGTCCGATGAACTACAGCAATGGTTTGAGGTGACTTAACTGAAATCCTGCTGAGAGATTCAAAGTGTCACAATTAGACCAGAAGACATGTTTTCCAGTTACAGTCACCGTTAGAAATATCAAGCTGTCACAAGCATGAAATAATATAAACAATGAAAATTACCAGAGGCTTTTCATATCACAAGTTGTTTTTCTGCTCTGTTCTTCTTCGAGCCGAGAGAAAGCTCACTCTAATTAGTATTTCTTACTTATTTTCCAGCATCTTCTGCTTTCTATATGGTAAATAGCAAGGACTGACCAGAGGAAGTTCAGGCTGTTGCTCATCTGGACTCGAAAGCTGCAACATGTTCCTTTCCTTGTCTGTATCCTATTCTTGCAGAGGCTGTACAACCTTCCCTCCCCACAATTTTTCATCATTGAAAGGCCTCACTTCCCACCTCCTGGGGTCTTTAAGGAAAGTACTGGACAAGACACAGAAGGTCTCGTTAAGGTCACATTAAAAAAACAAAGGCTCTGTGGCTTTGTATCAAATTCTCTGGCTATATGTGTATGTCAGCGGTGGCCCTGATTGTCTTGTTATGCAAACGAGGGTCTGTCCGTGGCTGTATAATTAAATATATGATTCCGAAAAATAAGGTTCTTTTTGTTACTAAGTAGTTAAAAGATTAGAACTGAAACTTAACTGCTGTTTTAATTTGGACTAGAGTTTCCATAATCTCACTTTCTTTCTAGAGGGGGAAACTAGATGGATTAACAGAACTCCTATCTACTGAGTTTCACTTACTATACCTTTTCTCAGTTCAGTTTGGTTTGCAAATAATGTAGGACCTATATATGTATGTCTGTGTGTGTGTTTGGTTTTATATATGTGTGTGTGTGTGTGTACATTTGGGTTGAAATATATATATATATATATATATATATGTAAAGAACCAAAAAGCTATTTTCATTGACTTGCTTTTTATTGTTGTTTTTCCTTCTTCCTAAAATTAGGACACTGAATCCAAACTACTTCACAAAGCAAACTTACTCAAGAAGCTGTCTTAGCCGTCTGTAAAAATTAGAGGGAGCCCCATCAGGAGTCAGTCTCCACTAGGAGAGAAACTCAAGCACTTGCTCCCAGCTGATAAGGGCAGAACCTGGAGCCCAGGGGCTCCTCCCACCCTACCACATAAAACAGGGCACTGAACATCAAGGATCCAGTTTCAACCACAAAGCAGTCCTTATCAGCCCCAAGGAGTGTCTTTGTTCTCATCCTGGCTCTTAACCTGTATCACGAAGGTAAATATGGTTTATGGTTGCTTTTCTTATGTGTGCCTATTGCATGGGATAAGCAAGAATGAACAACCATGAAAATCTAAAGACCTTGTTCCAACAATGACAGTTGAAATCCTGGCCTGATCTAAGTATGCATGCCACTCTTTATGCAACATTGTCTTTAATGAAACTTCTGCCTACTTAAAAGGACCTATAATGGTAATATTTTACATCTACCATACACACACAGCAAGTACACATTTTTCAAAATCCTAATTATCTATGTATCTTCACTGCTGCTCCATGCATATGGTGACCTTGTTCATAGTATAATGTCCAATACTATATTATTAAATGTTATTAATGGCATCACAGAGAACACATCCATGGTTACGTGATGGTGGAGGTCTGAGACTAAACCCCAGAATTCTCTCTCACAAGTCCTTATCGTAACTCAGTTTTAACTACTGACTCAGAGGACTCCAGCATCGTCTCCCTGGTTTTGCCTCTGCTGAGATGCTGAATTGCTATTAGGGCAGTTTATGAAGCCAAACAACTTCCTTCTGCACTCATGAATGATCTCATGACACCCTAGGCCACCCAGAATTATCATCCGAATTATTCTGGTTGTCAGCTTTATGAGGTAAACAAAATGAGTTCTTTTTCCCCAAAATGATATTACTTCTGGGTTGTCTTAGGCTATCATTTTTAGACTCAGCCCTGTCCCAGATGTACAAAAAATCTAGTTTGCTATTTAGTAATATGGTGTGACTGTTCTCTTCTAAGAAAGAGAGAGGCTGGTGATATTTCTAAATGATGTAATAGTCATATGGGAGTTCACTCCCCTGCTCAGATTTGGTTCCTGGTTTTCAAAGTCTCCATCTATAAAGCAATATATGTTACATGGAGATTTCAAGGGTGTTGAGAGCCTGTGTAAGAAAGGCAAACAAATGTTAACTGTTATATCATCTTAGAATATCGAAGTGGCCAGATACAGAAGTTTCTCTAAGAAATCCAGGATTTTGTTAACGTTATTTTGGTTTTAATTTTTTGAGTATTAACCCACAAGAATGAGGGCATAAGGTGTATTTTAGTCAATAGGGAAAATGCAATTAAGTCTATCAGGAGATAAAAGTGATGTAAAAAGAGACCAGATAGGGTAGCCTACTTTGATTCTGAAAAAAGAAAAATAATCTTTAAGCACTGTAATAAATTGTATCATCTAAAAATTAATTTATTTGGAATAACATATTTGCTTATCTTAGGAGTGATGTATTTAACTGTAGCCAGGATTCTCATTTGCCACAGACACCCAGGCATCTGCTTGCCTGCCCTGCGCGAGTCTGTATACCTGCAGTTTTGAAAGCACTTGCCTCCTTTGGGCTTGGGTTTCTGATACGGAGAAGAAACCATAAATCATACCCAAAAATAGTGAGAAAGAAACCAAGTAAAAATACCCTAACGACACTCAAGAAGCAAGTCCGAGTCCATAACAGAATGGTATTGCTAGGAAACTGAGCTCCTTGAAAATATTCCTTGCATATATAATGTTTTTTCATCACTGAACCTGTCACAGCTAATTTGGATAATTTCCCTACACACAATTAAGTCAAATGAAGTACAAAGCATATGTTATAAATGAATATTCAGTCTATTGATAAGTTCAGATCATGATATGTAAGAAATGAGAGGTATACTTATTTCCCTATATGAAGGAAATACTTATGAAAGTAGGTATTTCAGCTTTTTGGCTGATGGCATAAACAACAGGCAGAGTCAGCTATGATTTGGAACCGCATTTAAAAAATGTGTCAATTGAAACCATGTATTGAGCAAAACAGCACTCCAGCTCAGAGATCCCAATCTGGTTCACATTTGACAGACTCGTAATTTTTCACTCCCCGTGAAACAAGAGAGAGAGGAGATCACATCCTTCCCAGTCTAAAGCAAAATCCTCACATTGAAGGAATGAATGTAAAATGGTTCGGCTCTGCTAATCCTGGCACACTCTGCACTCAAAGTAACTCAAATAAAAAACTAGAGTCCACATCTTTCCATAGAGACCCCAAGTTTAGATACCGCAAGTTAGACTGTGTGGATACTCTCATGACCTCTCAAAAACATAATTAAGGTTGCTCTCTTTAAAGTTATGCGACTGATTAGAAACCTTCAGCTTTGAACTTAAATTATCTATGCCTTCCCTGTATCATTGTTTTTAAAAACTGCCTTCTCCAGAATACAGATTCCTAGATTAATGGTTTTTACCATGTCCAAAAAAAAGAAAGAATAAGTCAATGAGTTAAAGAGCAACATGCCTGCAAGAAACATGTCAGGGTAGGTAGGAAGCAATCCTTCTTTAGAGATTAGTTGAAAAGAAACTGTTTATTAGTGGCAGCTACACAGCACACAGATCGGGGTTTGAACAAAATACACTTGCATTTGAGAATAAAACAGAAGAATTTATGTTTACCCTAATGCATAGGACTCACTGTCTGCTTTACAAATATTTACATGCTAAGAGCTTAAGGCTTCTTGTGTGTCCTGCTCTCATGGACTCGCTCCTCTATATTTCTTGGTGACAGAAATGCAAAAAGTCAATGAATCATGACCAGTAGTGGTAAGTACAGTCATCTAAGCAGCACCCCATTTTCTTTTTGTAACTGCCTTAGGCTACCATGTATGCTTCCTAGAATATCTGGCTGCATTTCCTGCCCAGCACAAACCTTTCTGCACCCTACATCATAGAAAAAGCACTGCCACGTACATTCAAAGCTGTATACAAACAGGTATCACCCTTAAAATCACTTTTAGCGAGGTAAGTTATTAAATAGGATGTAATATATACCCCAAAATTATACTTTGAATCTCAACATTATAAGGGCTTGTATTGCAGCCATCCATGCTTTCTGATGCAGGATTCTTCCCAAGCAGGGAAGAGCCCACTGACAGAGCCCGGTGTGGTGTCACACATTTTCTGTCCTGGTGGTCACACCTGCTTTTCAATGCTAATTCCATCTTGGGTTTTGCCTCACAAGGCTCCTTGGTGGTAGATAGTCCATAGCTGCTCCCAGCTCCCCGGAGACCAGCTCACTCTCAGCATTCACGAGTCTTTCTGCCTTGAGCGCCTTCTCCAAACCCTGTGGACCAAGCAGAGAGTTTTCTGAGACAGGCGTAATACTTCTGAGCTCTCTGACAACTGCTGTGTCAGCTCACGCTGTCTGACATAATCTGTGTACATCCTGAACGTTAGAAAAAAAAAAAATAGCAGATCAGACACTCCCTTAACGAATCAATATTATTGGTTTATGAATTAAAAAAAAAAAAAAGAGTAAGTCAACGGGCAAATTGCCACTGGGCAAATTGCAAGAATCTTCGTCTCATCATTAAGCCATGATCTGATGCACCTTCAAGTAGGTGTATCAGGCTGCCAGCCAGCCAGCCAGCCAGCAGGAAGAGAAAGCTAAGGCTTTGGGTCATTTAAGGAAAAATCTTGATGAGAAGAACAACTGCGGAAAAGTTGCATCAATATGGGAGACTAGCAAGCTTTCCACTTTAGCTATGCTCGACACGGTGAGACACGTGAGGCATCACAGTGGTAACAGCAGTTCCTAAACTGTGACATTCAGTGTCAGGGGTAAATAATATCAGTTTTCCTGTGTTTCCTTTTAAGAGTTTGCTAATTGGGACAATGAGAATGAAGGGTTAACCATGAACCAGGAGGATCAAGGAGAACCAAGAGCAGCAGTGATACAAAGAGTAACTGAAAAATCAGAGGATGAGAATATAGCAGGGGATTACACAGGGCACGTTTTTACCATCTCTTCCCAGTTGATGTCACAGCAGACCAGTGAAGGCAGAACGCTTCCTGCGTGTATGGCAAGTGGCATCACTTACAGCTGGCAGAACTACTTCAGACCGGCTGTCCAAGTTTCAAATTAGTTCAGCAAATATGAATACTGAATACCATCGATGCCAGGGAAACATGCTAATGCTACATAATTTGCCCAAACCAGTTTTGCACATGCCAGGAAGAAAAAAAAAGAGAGAACTTGCCTTATGCAATGGAGAAAACTGACAGATAATGTTAGTTGCTTTGTTCAAGATCTCTGCTTTACAGTTCTTTTACTCTGCGTTTGTTACTTATGAAGAGACAGAGAAGCTGCCTTGTAAAAAATTAATTTTCAAGCAATTTCGGTGTTATGTACAATCTATATATTCAATGTATTGGCAGACCAGTGTTCTTGTTCTCTCCAAGTGGAATTTTGCTGTTGCAGTGTCCTTTGTTCCATGGTCAGACCAACGCTTTCTCTGTTTCTCTTGATTTGCACTCTTTCTTGGCAACAAACAATGAAGCCTGCCAAAACATAGATAAAAACCAAGGTGAAGTGCAAGGGCAGGAGTTGAGCATTTACTACCTAGCTAAATGAACTTTATTCCCTGAAGGCTGCAGGAGGAGCAGTGGTTTAGTGAGCTGCACATGGGATGGGCGGTCCCAATACTGTATTCTAATCTGCGCTGTGCTGCTGACTCATCACGTCACCTTTGGGAAATAACTGCCTCAATACACTTGTTTTTTCTTCCATGAAGTGGTCACACTCCGTTGTAGACACGAGTTACCATAGTTACAGATCCTAGAATAGTTAGGATGAACAATTTCTCAGTCAGATAAACTGGCAATCCTTTATTTTGTTCTCTGCTACAGGAAGAAAGGGCCAGAAGTGGTAGAAAACTAAAAAGTAAGTTGAAGCAAGGTAATGCAGCTCCTTAGCATCAGAGACCAGACTTATTCCAGTTGCATACAGTGAAAGAGTAAGGTAAAAACCTGACACCTACTCACCAAAGGCTGGGTGGAAGATGGTGGCCCATATTAATCCTAAGCAGAAGTGGTAGTTGCAGTTGTGTGTGTATTAAATGAGCCATCATAACTTGGAAAATCTGACCTGTGAGATTATTGTCAGCGGTGACCTGCTGCCAAGCGGCCTATTCCTATTTATTCCACTAAAGTCAACCTTGCTGACACAAGCCTTTTTTAAAGGCAATCTGCTTTGTGCATGCCTGTCCTGTTACTAGGTTACTAGAGAATGAAATATGTTTTTGTAAATCCCTGTTCTTGCTTTTGGAAGTCTGGTCACACAAATCTGTTGTAGAACAGACCTGTTTGCATCTTTGATTTCTATTTACTTACCCCTAACCTTTCCCAGCTATTCTTTATATTTTGATGAACTCTTCTTGCCTCCTCTCCCAAGCCCTGCCGTAAGATAAATAGAGGATTCCGACTGTGTGGTTTTGACCAGTGCCAAGGTTTGCGCTCTCGGCAGCATGCTGATCATGGCTGCAATTCCTGGCTTGCAGGGACTTGGGATCCAGTTACATTTGCTGGCGTCAAGCAGACTCTACAGACCACTGTGAAATACTGAAGCTAAAAATAAAAGAGTGAAAAAGTACGAAACCAAAGAGAGCGGGATATTAAAATTCCAGGAAAACTGTAGAAAAGTTTGGAAGAGGCACACAAGCAGTCTCAGGGGAGAACATGAACATATTGGAGGAGCTGAAATTAAGCCTATGGGTTTGCCATTTTTAGCTCTGTCACCCATGTGACGCTGGAGTTCAGCCTGCGGGTCCAGGTATTTCTGCTAACACAAAGAGTGCATCAGAGCCTTTTGGAAAGGCAGATCGTTTGGAACTGTCTCAACTTCTCGCCTCTGCTCTCCCGAAGAACCATTAACCCCAGGTGCTCACATCCTCCCAGACGGGGGCCCAGCTCAGCCTCGGGATTTCACCCTTCGGATCAGAATCGCTGCTGATGGTGCCAGCGGGCGAGCTGGGCGTGGGGAGAAGTTTCAGGCTCTGGTGAGTCTCAGGGGGGGACAGGTGTTGGGGGGGAATATGATTTTCACAGCTTTTGCAGCACTTTTAGTTGTACAGTGACATACAGAAGATTAGTGAATCTGTGAATCCAGGCTAAGGGGTCAGGATTAAATACTTGCTGGACCTGCTTCCCAAGGTTAAATTAATTAGTCTCAGATTAGATAGAAAAGCCCAAGTGCTATTTCTAAGGGGCATTTTATGAATCTCATATAAAGACTTGGGTGGGAATTTCCTCATTTGCTGAGGAAAAATCTAATAATCTCTGAAATTGTCTTTTCCTATTTAAATATTAAACCAGCACAAGAATTAAGTTTTACCAAGTACAAAGTTGCATTTTTTAAGTGAAACATTTGTGTGACTGACCTTCCCTGACCAGCATGGTTCCATTTTAGGGTTTCAGACTGCCTGCGTTTGAATTGTTTGTAAAAATTCTTTCTAGATTTAATCAAGGTCTATTTGCAGGAGATTTTATTTCTGCCTTCTTTGCACGCTTTGAAATTAAAACCACGATGACTGTGAAACTGAAGTTTAAAAGTAGATGTGTGTTTGCATAACAATGTATAATATATACACAATACTGGAGCTCCATGGCTACCCGTAATTGCAGTGATAGTGTATCTGCAGTGGGAGCTCCTTGGGAGTTTGCATATAGGTCAGAAGTTTCCAAATGAGGATTGAGATTATATGTGTTATGGATTGCATTTTCCCAGTATGCCACAGTTTAGTCATGGGACTCATGTCCCATGTGAAGTTGTGCTCCTTCATACTGAACCGAAAGTTCAGCTCTGTGTACCTGAACCAGCCCTGTTTCACGCTGGGGAGATACTGCACTGCCTCGTCTTACCCCTGGCTTCAGTTTCTTAATGCACTGCTGCCACGGATCCTATTGCAGTGGACAAAGCTATAGGAACCAACACCTTACTTCCTTGGCCTCAACGTCTTTTGCAATTTTTAGGTTCACTTTGGTTCTTGATCTTAAGTGCAGTAACTCACACTGCGCTTTCTAAAGAGACCTAGAAGTCATCTCTGGCCAGTATTAAGTGGATGTTTAAAACTTCTTGGGTATTTTTGTTGGGGTTCCTTCTAATGCTCTGAGACAAAACTGCTGTTGTCCCAACTGTGTGACCTTGAAAGTACTTCATATGCAGCATTTTATGCAAGTTAATTGTTTTTTAATAGTAAACTAAAAGGAAATGTTATAATAACATATAACAATTTAAAAGACACTATCCAAATATTTTAGAAACTGTACTGCTAATTTACATTTCTTCATTTCCCTCATTAACTGTGCAGAAAAAAATTGGACCTATATATTTTAATTTACAGCAGAGGAAAAGCTAATGGAACCATCTGTTGGGCATTTGAAGCTGTTTCACCATGTCTCAGCCTGCCTGTGTTCTAAACAAAAACTAACTAAAAATAAATATGCAAAATACCTGTTACCTATGTATATGAAAATGGCAGAGTCCTTTATAGTTTTGCAGCACATCAGGTTTGCAGCTTAATGGCCGATCAAGTGCACCTTACAGTGAGAGATTCTGAGCATACAAAGGAACTAAACACGTGGCTCTATTATCCCCTGTAACTGGCCAAGTCGGTGCGTCTGATTCAGCGTAACTCAAGGCAGAGTTTGTGTGAGGACTGGCAGCCCTTCTGAAACAGACAGAAGGCAGGATCCGAACCCCAGGCACTCTGCCTGGATAGCAGAGGTTCTCCTTCTTGCTGTTCAGCCCTCACGGGCTCCGGTGATACCTCATCTAACTGTTGTTTCAGCTAGAGAGCAAATCCTTGGAAGCCTCTATTTAATAAAGATGAGTGAATAAGCTGAATTTCTTATTAGAACAGAAAACTATGAAACTCACCCCCTGAAGATTTAGGTTTTACATTTTTTTCCTAGGTAGTCTGAAGTTTAATACCTTTCAGCTATTTATTTGGAATTTATTTTAAGGAAATAACAGTCATTCATATCCTCTGATAGAAAAAAAAGAATCCCAGGCTTTTTGATGACTGTCCACAACTGGACAATATCTGGCAGCAGGTCAGAAGTCGCAAGAAAAGCAGTAATATCCTCCTTTATCAGAGCCTATGTCAGCCAGGACATTCAGCACACAGGAAGATCTGGAGTTTCTGCCTAACTCTTAAATCCTTCAGCTGCCTCAGAATTGTAACTTCTCTTAACTCGCTCACTCTTTTGCGTGTGTAGGTTCTCTCTGTGTGTCCACGTTCTTGTGAAATCCTTTCTCTCACTGCTCAGTAAAAATAAGTTATTCCATGTATTGTATGAAACCCTACTCTACCATTGCTTATAGCTGAAACAGAGGTCAAGACAAAAGGTAGGGGACATGAAATACCAATTCCTCTTTTCCACAGTGGGGAAGCAAGGCAGAGGCTAAGTAATTTGCTCAAGGACACGCAAGTTCCACTAGTGGTGAGGGAACCTAGACAGACTCAGTGGAGCTCACAAGCAGCTCTGGGCAGCATGTAGGAAGAGACAAGCAGGCTTCTGTACCAGAAAGATCCAGTGTAACTGTAGGACAGAATCAATGGGGATGTCAAAATAAGCTGACGTTTAGGAGCAGCAGAAAGATAAAATTCTAAAGGAAGGTCAAGATCAGCAAAAAAGAATTGTAGAAACCTGAAAGACACTTAGCACAGTCCCAGATCTCATTCACTGTAGTAAGGAAATGAAGTGATAGGAATAAAATTTATCTTCTTTCTTCATCTTATCTTCTTTCTGATGTACCTTCTCAGAGTAAATGTGTTAGAGGTCTCATGCAAAGTCTGGGCGTTGGGTTCTGCCTTTATTGCATGTCTCTGAAAGCACAAACTGATGATGGGCCATGCTCTGGGGAACATGCAAAAAGTTTTTTGAGAGGTTTGATGCAGGTGTTTTAAGTTTCAGGGCTTCAACATTTAAACTCTCTCTCTACCATAAGAAAGAATAATGGGTGCAGTCTTGGTCCCTTGCAGCCCATGTAGAAGCCCATACTGTTAATTACTTCCGTTTGCTAGGGACTGTAAATGAACAAGTGATTCCACCTGTAAATAAAACTGGTGGATGTCCAGCAAGGGGAACTCCATCAGTCTGCAAGATGTCAACAGGCACATCCTTAACTAAAGCAACTAACTCACCAAATCTGAAGCACTTGCTTGAAAGGCTGGACACACTACAGCTTCGAAGAAATAGCTGGAAAATGCTTAACAGAGTAAAGTTTATGATTTTTCCTTCTTGAGAAATTGGCTGTTGCTATTTTACCCATATGGACATGGACACACACACACACACTATCACCTTAGGACAGAGACCCAGCATGAAAATTCACAGTCCAAATAATCTGCTGGCAAACTAATAAGCAACAGAAAGCAGGATTTTATGTTTGGAAATGTCAAGTGGGCATGGTTATTTACACCATTTGGATGTATAGTGCATCTTATGTGTCATGTGCTCAGAGAGCTTTAAAATCTAGCTTACCGTCTTTATATACTTTATGTAACTCCATCTATTATTTTTGGTTGCATGTAGCCATAAATGTTTCACAGAAGTCAGCTAAGTTTATGTTAACAGAGCTGTCTAATATAACCCAGGTGTCTCCGCATGCATTTTCACCCTGGTCAGCAGCAGGTGCTAGCCAGACTGGCACTGAGAACAATTTTTATTGACCTCTGTACTAGCCCTGAGCAGTGTTTACTGAGCTGCCACCTTTACCTGTTTCTATATTTTAGGCTCACATAACCAGTGTAGGAGAGTTAGAACTAGCCCTATGAAGATCCAGGTCACAACTCACTTTTACTGAAGTCATTAACTACAGTAGCAGCAGAGTTCATTGTGTATGGTGTCCTTTATTTTCTTGCCTTATTTTAAAGAATGATTGCTGGAGCAAGTTGACTGTGTTGCGTCTTGAGTGTTATTGAGGCTGGAATGCAGCCAGAACAACTGAGGAGCAAAACTTCTAGGCAGTTTTCCATATCTACAATAAAACTCAAGTCTCTAGCAAAGTTATCTAAGGAATCCAGGCTGAGAACAACAAATGAAAAAGGAATGACACAGATAGGGTCATGGTATAAGGAAAAAAAAAGTTAAACATTTTGTGATTTTATGTGTTTCCTGCACAGTTATATCACTACATTGCTTTTATTCCTCAGAACACTCTGAGTTAACATGCTGCCACTTCAGGAGCTACGTTCAGATTCTTGTTCTCTGGCAACCTGGGTAAATCAAAATGATCTTAGAGAGACGGATCAAAAGTTATTACTCACCCTTGCCCATTCATAGGTGAGATAAACTATGGTTTTCAACCCAAGGACCAAAATTTTGTGTATACTTCCCCCCACTATTTTAATTATTTGGTGCCTCAGCTATGCTACAATTTGTTGAGTATTGTTTCATGCTTCTTTAAGGATAAGGAGACTGCTTATTGTGTTTTGAATTTTAGAGTACATTTCAAGGAAAAAGCCCAACATTGCTGTATGAGCAGCACAACTAAAGCAGCTTCACTACAGATTTATATGGCCTCATCCAATAAGCACCTGTGCTCCCCATTATAATAAATAAGGATATCTTAACTGTGTTTCTCATTTCAGTGTCACCCCCATAGGGCAAAAACCTCACCGACTGTGGCTAATTCAGCTTTAGATAAATGGTGACTGGCCAGCCTGCGATAGTAAACAGTGCAACATACAATGGTAGGCTTCTGAGTTCTTTCTTTCCTTCAGCTAGGGAATGAATATGGTTCCTTTTTCTGTCTTCAGTTGCTGGCTTCCAAGAAACTTGCAGGTTTGAATATGGTTCTTTTTTCTGTCTTCAGTTTCTGACTTCCAAGAAACTCGTAGGGATTTAATTGTTGTTGAGACCTTAGCTCATGTGTCAAATATGTATGAAATTTGGAGCAAGAGATAGATTGAACCATTACACAAGCTTCCTCTCCTTAGGAAAGCAAGCTAATCAAGATTGTTCCATGGAAAGCCCCACACCCAAATGACTGGAAGCGCCTTTTTTTTTACAAACATAGACCTATGCCAAACAATAGCCATCAGAACCCCTTTGCCCAGTGTCCTTTTTCTTGGCAGTGATACATGCTTGTTTGACAATGAAGCACATATTGTTTGTCATCTGCTTTGAAGAAGCAGTTTACAAGTTATGTTTAGTTACATTCCCAACTACAGTTCAGCTGAATCCAAATCATTAAGACATTACCATTAATCAGGCAGGAGAAAGAATAACAAAATGGAAATGTAGTGAGATTTTTTTTCCAGAATGTTACCGTACTTTTTCCCCTCTAAGCTCCAAAGCTATACTGTATTTCATTTCATTGGCAGATATCCCATACTTCATCAAAATCTGAAGCAAAAAGATGGGGATGAGTATTTCGGGCATTCACAGTATGTTAGATTAATATTGTTGGCTATCTACTCTGCATACCACAATTAAATCAGCACTCCCTCAGCTGCTAGCTAGTCTGGATTCTGTTGTAGTTGATGTGGTTGCTACCTACTTCATTTTTGAAGCCTGAATACTACTTTTTTTCTGTTTTTTGCATGCTCCTATAGTATGGATTGTGCCATGTGCTGGGGTGCTCTGTGCTCCTTCCAGCATCTCTCTCTAGGTTGAGGAACATGAGAATATTGACTGTATTTTCCTCCTAAGCACAAAGATACTATATCACTCCTACTGGGAAAGCCAAATGAGGGTAGTGGTGCCATACCTATAAACAAGAGCAGTAGCTGCATGCAAAGCCAAGGGATGGACCAGCGTGTGCAAGAAAATGAACTGTATTCTCTTCCCCACTGAACTGACCCTTGCACAAAACCCTATTATATTTATGCAGTTCTCCCACAAAAGATATGCTTGGTTTTATTTAATTTCTAATCATACTGCACTGGAAGTTTAACTGAATGCCTGTTCATTTTGATACTCGGAATCATATTAACTTTTACAATCAGTTGAATACAAGTAGATTCAGTTTGACACTCAAATTTAATACTTGCTGGTTTTGATTCCAGAATGTGTACAGAAGTCCCTGCTTAAAGAACCTCAGGATCCTTAGCTTGTTCCCTCCTTTGGATATTTCCAACCAGGAATCACTCTTTCCCCCTGCCTCAAATTTGGCAAGAATCAGCTTTTGTTACCCTGGATTGTATCAGGTAGCATTAAGTGTTGGGGGGTTAACACAGAAACCTTCTTACTTTGGAGGCAGCAGAGAATGATTCCAGAATTTTGTCATAAGGTTTTATTCTGCTCTGTCTTGTACCTTATTCATTTGCAGTACAAGAAGAAAGCATAAGTAGTTCCATAAAGAATAAGGAGTTTTATAAAAATGGAATAACACATCTCCCTGGTGCCCAAACACTCTGGTTTGTGAAATGGTTCGTTAGGGGAAAAAAAAAATAATAAAAAAAAAAGTCAAAGTTTTGGCAAGCCCTGGTTTTGCATGCCCCAAACACCAGGCAGACACCTGCACAAATATTGTTTGCATACAAATACAACTGTGTACACACAAGTCTGGACAACAAATCTAAAAGCTGAACCACACTACAGAAGCCAAGTCCCAAATCTCCATCTTTTACAGTAAGTTATTATTGAAATAATGATAGTTTAAAGTAATTGTATTAAAGAAAAAAATAGAATAAATATTTTTGCTAAATGATGACAGATTCACACCCTCTGACACTGGGACTTTACTAGCATTTTTAACTAATTGACTGAATTTTATGCAGAGGTATTTTCAGATGCACCTGTAGGCTGGTTTTGGTTTTCTAAAATGTCTACACACATACCTACAATCTTTTAAACCTTCCCACTGTAGCCACATGCCGATCAAAGCTGCACTATACACATAAAGAACCATCTCATAGAGATCCTCGCCAACAAGCTATCTGAAACAGATTATTCTGCTTTCTAATATCCACGAGATTTACAGTGTCTGTTTCTCTTTCTAAAAATGGGGAATCTGCAGGTGGACAATGGAAGACTGCAGTTGTTTCTAAGCAGAGGTCCCAAACGTGTCAACTACTGTTGAAAGCTCTTCAAAGCTTGGCGTGTTATGTCAGAGACTGTCACTGAACCACAACCTGCTTCCCACTGTTCATGCCTGGTGCATCAGTTATCCAAGCCTGGCGTGTTATGTCAGAGACTGTCACTGAACCACAACCCGCTTCCCACTGTTTGTGCCTGGTGCATCAGTTATAATCCAAGTGTGAACTGAAATGAAGGAAAACTAAACTTGAACTAAACCCATGAATTTATGGATACCAGGGTAATATTTTCTTATGCTGAACTGAAATTAAATGTTCCCAACCAGCAGCTTTTTTTTTTCTCACATTTACTTACATTACTTTACTTCTTATCACCCACATGGGAATAATTTTACTATTTTTATTAGAAAACTAGAATTTAATCTGTTTGTCTACCAATTCACTGGAACCTAAAAAAGCTGGCTAAAACTGAATATCTCTCCCCAACTTTCATATGGAAAATTATTCACCCTTTTTTGTTAGGAAATCTGTAGTGGATTCTAAAATGAACCTTGTAGTTATGAGAACTAAATGACATGAAATAGTTTTGGATACAGAAGCTTGAAACTTCAGGCAGAGAAAGCAGTGCTGCTATCTAGAGTAAAGGCTACCCCAGACTTTCTGTTATCAATCCTGTACTTTCTGTGCCTTCCAAAAGCCAAACTCAAAATATGTGGGGCTGATTATTTTTCTGGTAAATGTCTATCTCAGAGTTGTTTTTTTTTTTTAAAAAACATACTTAAAGATATAAGTAAAAGTTGTTGATCTCTAGATGAGAATCACAGTTAGGAAGGTGAATGTTTTACCAGAAATACATAAGAAAAAATTCATTAAGTTTACCTGTGTGCTGAAATGGCCTTGTGCTTCAGAGAAAGGCAATGACATTGGCAGACATTGTCTTAGCATGTTTTGTCTAGATTGTGCATGTGATTTCTGAATACAGTTTCTTCACTACATGATTTTGCATTCGGCTTACACGCAATCTGTTATTTTACATCTGAATCTGCATGGATATACACCTGCAGTGGTAAGTGGAGACTTGCTAGTAGTACAAAAAAAGGATTGTCCAGAGGCAGAACCATGCTATGCGGTGGCATACCCAGGGCTTATCTAATGTCTGACTACAAATAAAAGGAAATGGTTTGCTGGGGGAAGGCTGTGTATTTCTAGTGCAATATTGTCTTGCCCAGTAGACCAGATGGCAAACATCTCATGTCCCCCCAAGAGACTTGACTTACTTTCTACCCAATGCTCATGTCTATTGAGTGAAAAGCCTGGTTTGTCTTTGTCCTATACTATTCTCAGGATTCTTGTCTACTTTCCCATATGTGGAACAAGGCAGAGGCCACAATGAAAGAATGGGCATGAGAATAAAAAAAAAGAAAGGAAGGAAGCAACCTCTTTGCCTCCCCTCTATGCTCTTGCAGAAAGGAGAAGTCCATGAAGTTGCTGCACTGCACAACATAGATCTTTGACTGAGGAAACAGCTGAAGAGAGAGTACTGTACTGGTCACTGGTTCTACTCTTTGAGAAGCTGCGTGTTTGTCCTCGAAGTGAGAGGGCAGACTTTTGTCCACAGACAGACAAGTAGGCTGCCCAGCAACCACTGTCTTCATCTGGAGAAAAGAGACAGCCGGTAAGGGCAGTAAGTCTCTTATCTGGTGGGGTGCCAGCAGGAGGAAGAGGCTATAGGAACAGCTGAAGGAACAGCAGGCAGGGCAAATTCAGTGTTTCTCAAAATGAGGAAAAGGGAAGAAGAGTTAGTATTTTAGTTTAAGCCTCCCCCCCCTTTTTTTTTGCTGCTGTAGACCCATTATTACTGAATATTGATTTGCATTTAATTCTGCAGCCTCCTCCCCACTTTTACATATGCATTGACTATTAACAGCTAGACATAGTAAGAGCAGAATCTTTTCAAATTGTGACAGTTTATTGCAATGCATTTGCCTAAGTGCAAAGTGCCAAATGCAAAATAAGAAGGATAACCCTGATTTTGCAAAATGGGGAAGAAAAAGTGGGTCAAGCTTAAGCGTACTCATTGCCCATTTGCTGAATTGCTAAGCACCTGAAGCTAGTGGGTAGCAGCAGCAATTGCAATTGCTCATTGAGGTTCTTCTTGTCTTATTAAATCAAGTCAATACTTGCTCAATGATCAGAATCTCTCACAGCTTCAATCTTGTGTTGGAGCTCAGGGGAGGAGACTTGCATGCAGGCTTCACTTGTCTTCTTATAAAAACTAATAATACAAAAATGGAAGTATGAGCGATCTGTCTTGCCTGGGGATATTACTGAAACCTGGTTACATGTAGATTCATTCTTATTTGGTGATGGCAACTCCCAATCTGAAGTCACCTGTAGCAGATGAGGAATTCCTTGGGTGTATCAGATACTTCATTTAGCTTTGGGCAGATACCAAGAAAAATTACAGGTTAGTTAGCTAGTTCAAAAGGGAAAAAAATGCATTGCAATTAGAGAGCCTGTTATAAGCAGGAGATTAATACCTGCCAAGCTGCATTCTGGGATGTTGGGATCTGTTCCCAATGCCATCAGATGACATACAGAAGGAGATGCAGTACATATAAGGCTTTGATTTTGAAATTATATACATAAACATATATACACATGTATATTATTTATTTTTATCTGAGGGAAGATTGTAATCACTATTTAATCAAAGATAATGTTTTCAAGGTGCAGCAGCAGCTCTGGTCTTCTTCAGACTATACGTAAAAGTTGTCTATAAGTTTATAAATCTTGTTTTGTCATGAGCAAGGGTTTCAAATTGTGGATATAGTTTTATTTTGAATAGCATAGTGCATGTTGCTCACTAAGTACAAAAATATATGGTTACTATCCTGAGAGAGTTAAGCATTTAACATAGGATAAATTGGTACTATGTTAGTTGTGAAAAGCATTTACATATCCTAACTAATTTTACACACAGACTGGAGAAAGCTCTAATTCTGTGTTTCCACAAGGTATGTAAGAGACCCTTGTGACAGTTTTGTGCCCTGTTCAAATGTATTCAGCTCATACATTAAATAATACTGCTTAGAAATACTTCTAAGTATGCAGATCTTGAAGCCTATGTGGCAACACTGACTCCAGCAACCAGAGCTCAAGAATTTACACAATCCCTGCAGTTAGTTTACAAACTAGTGGATGTGCAGCCTAACTGGCTATTTTATCTTCCTCTGCTCAAGTTAACTCTTTCCCATCAAAGTTTCCACCCCTATACTGTGAACGGCAGGAGATGCTTTGGGAGTGTGTGGGCATGTAGAGGAGGGGGTTCTTGTAGTAATTTTATGCCTGAGAAAATGCTACTAGATTTCATTATGGAAGTTGATTATCCTATGTACTGAGATTTAAAAAAAAACAACCACACAAATAGATTTGAAGATTTGATAATCGTTCCTTTCTCCTAATATAATTGAAGGAATCTGTATCTGAAAGACAAGTAAGAATGCTGAAATTAATTATGTGCTACTTCATAATTATTATTTTTAGCTTTACACAAGACTAAATTATTTAAGAGGAGTTTAAATCTGTCTAGAATACCCAAATTAGTTTTGTGTATGTGAGAGAATGCAAGGGAAATAACCTCTAGTCTGTCAATACAAAAATCTTTCTCTGAGCACATTCTAATACACAGATCTTTGAGATCACATTAGGATAGTTAAAAGTATCCTGCTCTTATGTTGTTTTTCCCGTTGCTGCTACTTTCTACTATACAGAAGGAAAAGTAGCCAAGGGATGTAAGAGAGTAAGTGAACCATATGCCACTTGAGCTTCTATTGTAGAAAGTGGCTGCAATGTAAAGGAACCATTTCCTCTGGCTACAAAAGCGAGGGATGATAATAGCTACCTTTTTGCAGATAGGCAGCCCTCAATTTCAAAATCAAGTTTATAGTATCTTGTCTTGCTGATTAATGACACATCCATTCATTCACCAGAATGAAGCTGTAAGAACTAGCTTAGTGTAGTGCTGTGGAAAACAAACCAAAACCTGATTCAATTCCACCTAATCCACCCACCTCATCTCCCTGCCAGCTTCCTGGATTTAATTGCTCTCTCTGATCATGCGAGTGAACACCTCCCACAAAGCGTTTTCCAGCACCTTTCTGAATCTGGTTTCTTTCACTGGCTTTGCACTTGGATTCCTTTGCATATTGCCAAAAGCTCACAGTCCTTTCCTCAAAGTCTCAAAACTCAAAATAAATGCTATGCCTACCTTTTTCTGGTTCTTTCTTTGACCCCATTCTCCTTACAGATGCAAAGCTGAAAGCATGCTATGACAGCCCCGTTTCCTTCAGGAGTATGCAAGCAATTCATATCGTTTAAAGGGCTGATGAATCTGTGAATTTCTAGCTCAGGTGAGCATCTGCTACTTCTAGTGAAAGTTTATTTTTTAACAAGGGCTTGTGGAAAACTTATTATTTCGCTGAAGAATTACTCAAATTCTTGAGTGCGGGCTAATGAACCGTTACATAAACCAGAGCCAAGTTTTACACATCTAGGTCTTAATCAGCAACTTGTGCAATGTTGTTTATGTAATTGTCCAGATCCAAATTTGGTTGTTATACCACTTTTCTTAAGTCTAAATAGATGCCATGGTACAAAATAAGGACTCATATTCTGATCAGGATCATTGTAAATGAAAGAGATTACTGACTAAAGTGTTTATTTATGGACAGAGGTGCTAGAGATGGCCCATGGAGTCAGTAGGACCATCATTCTTTGATACAGAGTTTGGTGAAATGAATGCTTTGTGCTTGAAATACGAGTGTAGCCTTCACACTAGTACTTCTTACCCAGTGTTTGTCTCATGTCCTGTTTTCCATACCCGCCATGACTTTGTATTATTAACTACCAATTTATATGAAAAATGTCACATGCTATTGCACCCTGCCCCTTTGATTATGACACACTGCACCAAGTCCCACCTTTCTGTATCCTGTATCTCCAAATGTGAGTTGAAGCATACTCAATACAGACATTTTGTCTTCAAAAGACAGGGCTGGTGGTTTTTTTTTTTTTATTCTCCTGGTTTCAATTACACACTAAAATCTGAGATTATAAAAAGATATATGATCTCATTGCCTAAGTGTCTCCAACCACCAGTGGATTAAAATTATTTTTCTTATTCAGTGAGCAAAATGCAGTATTTCATAGCTCTTTTCAACACAGTTGAAGAAATCTTAATGCAGTATCAGTAGCTTTTGCATCCATGTTGTGCTGTTTTTTAAAAAGGCCAGATGGGAAACAAAACCATACTGGCCACGTTAACAGAGCTTTGGTGGTCCCTCTTCTATACTGTAGTAATAAGAGATAGAATATTCAAGTCTGTCTTTCCACTAGGGGAAGGAAAAATTATTGAGAAACTGGGTATTTACAGTGATGCTTGTCTAGTTTACAGCAGCTTTTGTGCAAATGGTGACCAGACGCTATCCAAGAAAAATGTATTTCAGAAATCTTAGTGCCAGTAACTATGCCCAGAGATCGAAATACCAGGTAAATTCTGTTAGCAGCAACTTCTTGAATAGTTCCCATACCACAAACCTCGAACCTCTTCAAATATTGCACTTGAGTTACCTACAGAGGGTGCATCAACACCCAGTGGAGGTTGTGTCAGAGGACTGGGAGGTGTATCTTTCTTTAATGTTACATGTCTAATGGCCAATAAAACTGACTGGAGTCATCTTAAGCATAAATACTGATAGCAGCCCCCAGGGAATATGTAGATATTAAAGCCGCTTTCTAGGTTGACATCCATAACAACTTATCTTTGCTGTTATTTTCACTTGTTCTACCTATCCTAAAACTGGCATGGATATATTGTGACCACATCTTCTCTTGCAATGTAGCATACATTATAAGTACTTGAATTAAAAAAGACTTATTATGTATCTGGTTTGAAGTAAGCACAAAGATAATTCGAAACATTCAGAGTCTCTTGTGTTCATATAATTTAACTGCTCAGAGTCCCATAAATTATCACTTGATGGGCCTTAAGATTCTGCTCCAGTGGAATTTTTTGGGTAATATCAAAAGCAACTAAACAAGCTAAGAATGAAATACAGCTTCCAATCAAACTGTAGTGTTCAATACTGACAAATGCAATATTTCTTTCAAGAAAAAAAGGCAATTGTCCACATAAATTGTAACTGCTTCCTAACAGGAAGCAAAAGATGTTTAATCTGTTTCAGAAGAAGTAGAAATTAGTCATACACAGATTAAAATCTATTCATATGCAAAGATTACTCATCTATAAATTGCAGCTGCTTTCAGATGCAGTGTTAGAGTACTCACTGTACCCTGAAAGTAACTGCAAACCAGTAGGGAATGCTTATGTATATTTCTTTCAAGTTAATTACTTATGCAAAAATGCATCTGTTGGATGACACTGATGAAGCTCATGATTTTCAAATATTTCCTTGTCCTACACAGTGATTACTCAAAATGTATCTGTTCAGAAAGAGAACTCATCAAGAATCTTTCAACAAAATGCTTTTTCATTGGAAAATGAAATTCAAAGCCAGAAGTTTTGTATGGAAATTAATTTATTTTGGTGAAGCTTTTGTCAGGAAAGGTTTCAGTGTTCCAAGACAAAGTTTCTGGTTTAGATGAGAGACATCCCTTCATTCCAAATTATCAAATAATGTAGGCCAACTGCTTGTAACAAAATAAGTTCCAGGATTTTGCTCCTATTCATGTGTATTTATACAAAGCAAACCAGTTCCATCAGGAAAGACTGAAAGACCTATTGAAAACCAGCCACCAGAGCTGGGTTTGCGGATCCAACTTGGTTATGGCAGAACCTGAGGACTTAGCATGTAGGTAAGAGACTTCACCCCTAATGTTTGCTCTGTTTTATTGAAAAGCTTCAAAAATGGTGTTGGCTTTACCCTCTAAAACTTCCTAGGGGGGTCTTCCCAAAACAATTGCATCCCGTGATTAAGTAACTTCTAATCCCAAAAGACTTGTTTTGCAGTTTCCAAATACAGTTGCACTGTTATGGGACTCAAGCTAGGAAACAGGAGATGTGCTATCATTACAGCTTAAATTAAGCCTGGATTCCTCCCTTCAGATAAAAGCAGTACAAAAAGTAAAACCTGAAGAAAGCTAACATATGTATGTAGAACTTGCAGCTTACTCTGTAAATACTCTATTCAGAAAGCTTAAGTAGCAGAGAACTAACTTTCTTTAAAGCAGAAGCATCCTACTTGAGACTTTCATATAGAGCACCACAGCAATCCTAATTTTTCAAGGGTTTGCAACTAATTCTTTCTCCCCTAGCACCATCCCCTTTCACACTAAGGAGAATCTAAAAGCTCCGATTCCTCCCTCACCAGTATGCTTTGTCATGGGGAAAACGAATGGATCGTAATTAATTTTCTCTTTTCCTCTCATGGTCTAGTCTTGGAAACATCACTAAAAAGGAGAGACTAAACCTTTCTCTTTTTTGGAGGGGGGGGGGGAAGAAGAAAAACCAAACCCAACATGTATATCGTTTCCTGAATTCTTTTCCTATATCTTAATGGCTGAGTTCTATGTCTATGACTTCATGCCACTTTCTGTATTTCAATTACTTAACCTTCAGCTAGCACGCTCTACGCTAGCTGCGCATAGGCTCTCAGTGTTGAATAGCTGGAGAATATCTTCAACTATAAATGTGGTGCTGGTATTGCAGAATTAACCTCAAAACGCACAGGCTGGATCCTAAAATATTCTGAGGAAGAAAACTTTCAGAACAGCAACCAGAAAAGCATATGGAGTGTGTGTATATATTTATTTATTTGATTATCCCAAGCACTCTGAACTTGCGTCTGTAATGTTGCCAATTCTCCTAAATGTATAGAATGCAATTTGCCTTTGGGGTACAGGAACTTTTGAAACTTCCTGATAATAAAGGCTTCCAGTAATGCCCCACACTTTGTTGCACCATCCTGCTTCCATCAGTCAGTGATCCACCTGAGGACAACATCCCTTATCAATACTTACGGTAGAAAGCTCTCATTTAATCAGTTTTGATGCCTTTATTTACATTTCTGTTCCTCGTGGGTTGCAGTGTGCTCCTGCTTTTACCACAGACTTGAGATGGCTTCTAGACTGGAGACCTCCAGTCAAACAGAGGAAACCCCAAGTGTCCTTCAGTCTACCTCCATGCTGAGAGGGAGAGCAAAGTCCAACTGACCCACCATTTGCAGGAACGGTAGGGAGAAGGGATGAGGGCTGGCCTGGACTTCTGGACACTTCCTGCTTCTTTTCTTTCTATGAGTGCTGCAGGAATGATTCTGCTTCCCATTTAAACTCAGTTGAAAATAACAAAATCATGTTGGGTACAGAAGGAGAGAAAGGTGAAAATGATGTGAGAGCTGGAGCTGCTGGATTTCCAAAAGACTGGCTGGATCACAAGGCAGGGTAATTTTACTCTTGGCAGCATCGTGAGAAGTAGCAACACTGTACTGTCAAAGTTCAAAGGAACTGGTCAGGGACTACAGTCTGTTCCTTGACCCAGGACAAGATTGTATCGTAGATGAGCCACACCACTAACGATACGGGGAAGAATTTCCCTTTGCAGGATTAAATGCTGAGTTGTTGTTATACAACTGGCTTCAGGAGATCAGAGCTTAATGCAAACAAAAATTAAGGTAAGTTGTTGCCACATAACTTTTTATTTTAAACTTCCCACTGGAAGTCTGCATACAATTTCAAAAAAGATTTGTAAGCAATCCTACTTGCTGTTCTCCAGAACTGCTGGAATATTTTATCTCAACATTGTTTAATTGTCCTCCCCGTTAAAGATTAGATGAGTCAAAGTAAGAGAAAACTGCATGTCACAGGACAGCTTGGAAACAAAGTGGTAATCAGCTTTATTCTTTAGGGAACATGCTCATTTGTGATGGCATTTGCATTTGATACTTCTCAGACACTTACGATTTTGGACCAAATAGCCTCTATATAATAACGTCAGAGGGGCAACTGAGGATCTCTGCAACTACTGCAACATGAGCCGAGTGTTCATTTTCTTCCTCCTTTCACAGGCCATGGGGAAAACAGGGTTGCTAGCCAGAAAAGTGCAATATTCATAATATTATAACATCATCTCAATATGCTGAGAACTGAGTAACTCTTTGTTTTGATTCTGTTTGTGTTTTGGACAGCAAAAGCAGACTGATTATGCTGCAAGTGTGCTACTGAAACTCCTCCTAGGCAGACATATATATGAGATTTTACAGATGTCTGGAACAAATGTACAAATGCTATGAGTGGTAAGAATGCAAAAAAAAAAAAAAAACCAAAACCCAAACCCAACTTAAATCGGAACTGTTTTTTCCTAGTGGAAAAGGATATGCATGTGTATGCTTTTGGAGAGCATGCCCTTCTATGATGAGTTTCTCTACTGGTTACTGAGAGCCTTTTTCTCCCTTTGTTCCCCATGTCCCGTAGCAAAGAAGGGAGGCAGATGCCTCAAATAGAGGAGCAGCGTGCTATTTGGAAGTGGGACGTTCTCTTACATGTGTGAAGTTTACTGTGCATGGACACCTACATCTGCTTGGCCCAGGAACGTCAGTGAGGCTTACTCCTGCCTGACTTCCACAGTACGCTTTGCCTCTCATCCACCAGAAGTCGAATGACACTTATATAGCTGATTCATGGCTGAAGTGGGAACTCTTGTAGTATGTAGTTCTGTTATGTAGTAAATAGTTCTGGTTTTTATTCTAGTATGCTCTTACTGTTCAAAGTGCTAAAGGGTTTTTTGTCGTTGTTTTCCAATGCCTCACTCTTCATTAATACAATTTGTTGGTTTGGGGGTTTTTTTGTAGCTTTCCAGTGTTAGTAGGCATTAGAGATATTTTTCTTGTTGATAGTCCAGTTATGTCCAGTGCTAGGAGGAATTCTGCCTTATGAATGAGTACGACCCTCATATAACCAATGTTGATGCCTCATAAACGGTTTAAAGTGTTGAACAAACAAGCAAAGCATGGCCTTTTTGATTTCAAGGACAGAAAATTGAGACATTAGGAGGCTATGGACCTTACCAAACAAATAAATCATTTTCCAAATACGTTCCAAAATATTAGAACTGAGTCTCATTACAGTAATACCCAGGAGTCTTGTGATGTTTAGCTTATCTTTGCTTCATCCTTCCTCACTGAGGTATGGAAGTGTAAAGTAAGAACAAAGAACAAGACTGAAAACTGGAGACTAAAACTGTCTCTAAGGTCTCAGAGACAACTTCTGAGATTGCCTTTGCAACATGGCCTACCTTCCAGAGGCTTCAAACCTCTTGGTACTGCTTTGAGCATATTCTGGTAAAGATGCAGAAGTTAGCGGCCTGCAGAAAGGCAGCAGGTATGGGTGCTGAGGTGGGCTGTGCTTATAGCTGTTCTGCAGATGGCTCCTTCAGAGCCCTTTAGACAAAGCCCAAGTACATGGACATGTGCAAAACTCACAGAGGAGCTGACGATTTCACCTTAGTCTTTCTAGTTCAGTGTCACTAAGTCCTGTGACTTCCTGGAATCACATGAATCTGGTGAGGACTGGTATCAGTCTTGTGAGGATATGAGAAGTTCCAGCCCCACTGTGGAGTTCAGTCTTCCACAGGACAGAACTCTTTCTGAAAAGCTGCTTTCCTTCTTTCTGTACCACTAGAAGCAGTGGCAACAATAAGGCAAGGACAGGAAGCAGAACTAACCCCCTGTTAGAGCAGCGTGTGACATGGGGGGGGGGGGGGTGGGTGGGTGAAAGAGCTCTTGGATTCAAGGTCAAGTAAACTTGTGGATGGTGGCAATAATATGACATGTACTGTCCCCTTATCTTTTGGGGATAGCTGAGGGACTAGAAACAAAAAACTCTCCCCAAGGGACAGATCTAATCCTTAAACAGGAATTTTTTTTTTTTCTTTTGGTGTAATCTCACAGTTTTGGTTCAATGATGTTGAAGCTGCAGAGGTGTGGCTAACTGGATATTCCCTGTTACTGCCTTGCTACTTCACAATTTTTCCCAACTGATGCACTTTCACTAACAAAGTCATTTTGGCATTCTTGAAAATCTCTCTCGTGTTTAACTTAGTGTCAGAGCCAGTAAACATTTAACATCTGCTTAAGCATATTTCAATTACTCGCCTAAGTGACTTGACTAAGTAGTTTCTGGTAGAGACACAATTTGAGCCCTTCACTGCTTTAAATCCAATGCCTTTGTAGTTGTTGCTCATTATAATCTAAAATTTGTTATAATATTGTATATATTTTTATTATGCATTGTATCTTAAAACCACATTATTTCCTTACTAACACCTAGCCCTGTGAAGAGAATTAGATGGCATAAAGCATCACACATGAATATTCAAGTACTCTGGAAGAAAAGAAAACTGGAATTAATGGAGCTGGATAATAAGAGCAACTTCAACAACCAGGAGCTATGACAAGCTCCAAAGCCACATGAGTCTGAACTCGTCAATGGTGTTATGACGTGGTAGAAAGAGAAGATAACGCAGAATCTATTTATGGGCTATTTTAAATTCAAGACCAGGTCTAAAAGACAGACCTGGCAAGTCATGTGCAGCTCATAGCAGGGCCACATTTTTGTTTTGCTTTTTCTTAAAGGAGACACAAACTTTTTTCTTTTCTGGCCATATTCCATGCTGGAAGGCCAATGCTCCTCTCATGTGGTTTGAAATATCCAGCCACTCAGCCAATGATCTCATGCACCAGGGCATATGGAATGACGCTCTTTGCTTGCATTAGTGTATTAGCACACTGCATACAGCTATTAATTTTCTCTAACCATTCACAGCTCAGCACTGGGGTGTGTGTTTTCCAGTATATTCTAATGGAAATCTTGAAGGTTGTTTTATTTTCTTTTTCTGGCTTCCTTAGAAATGTTTTAGGATTACATTTTGAATAAGATCTCTTCAAAATACTTCAGATTTTGGAAAACCTTTTCCTGGAGCATATTACTATAGGAGTGGGAGTGCAGGCTGGCAAAACCAAAATGCAATCCACTGCCCTTGGCTGCATCTCAGACTTCCTGGGTATCTTTCTTTACAAAAATATATGGTAGAAAAGCAACAGACCAAAAAATCCTTTGTATCTGAGAAGTCATGAACCTCCTTCATGAGGACAGAATGTCATAATGGGGTTGCTTAACGCTGCCATATCTAGTTCTGTCCTTGAACAGAAGAAATTAGGTGGCTGTATTATGATACATTTAATGCAAAGTAACTTTTCCAGAAATGAAGATCTTATCCACTTCTTCTGTGCAGTGCTTTGCACTGTTATGCCAAAGTTAGTATAAGACTTTTCTACCATGGGATACTGATGTAAGCATCAAATGCATGCAGATGAATGCTGCCCTTGACCTGATTCAGTGCACTAGGGCTAACCTTTTTGTTGCTTTGTGTTTTTCCTAGAGTTTCACTGAATATATATTTTTCAGTTTAAAAAAAGCAAGGATTTATTCCATGTTCACATTACATCACTCCATGTGACTACTTCTGTGGCTATTTTTGTAGCCTGTGGTCATATCGTTTAGTTCCTAGAATCAGGATGATAATTTTTACCGCTGAACATCTATTTAGTTAGTAAGCTTCTGTATTTTTTGACTGCAGAGTTCCTCATTTTACTTCTCTTTTGAGCCTGGCTTTTCTGTAAACTGTCTGTTTACTGTGTTGGGTGGAGTCTGTTATACTTTCCAGAATACCTGCACGGGAAAATATTATTTCCTCTTTCTTCTCCCCATACCCTTTTTTTTTGGGGAGGGTATTTTTGTTGCGGATTTTTTGCGAGCAGTCTGGGATGACAATCCTGTGTGCTTTAAACTTGCTTTTTTAAAACATGCTGCGCACTTTAATGCTGTTTTGTGTTGCCAAGAAAAGTGCTATGTATAAACAAAAACTCTGAGACCACCATCTTTTATAGACTCTATGTATCTTTATTCCAGAAGTTAACATCCCAGATGTTTCTTTAGGATACACCCGTCAAAAGTCTTCAGGTTATCTGCAAAAATTCTGTAAATACAGAACAGCTTTTTAACCCTTCAAATTAAACTGGATGTTATTTCTGCTTCACTGTAAAAACTTTTTGAAGTATTTTTGTGTCATATTGCTATTTTTTTCCTCCAGTTTCTATGTGTTGGAGAAACAGCTGTGTGTTTATCCTACTTAATTAAACAAAGGTCAAGCAAGGCAAAACACGCACTATCCAGAATTTTGTAAGGATTTTGTAAGGGAACAAGAGCACAACTAAATCTGAGCCATAATTTTTCTAAAAAAACCTAGGCAGTCCTTGACTAGCAGATCAAGATTCTGACAAGTGTAGAGCATTCAGAGAATAGATCTGAATCTAAATCTTGCAACCTGAATCCTTTTCAAATAAGGAGATGCACGAGACTTAAACTATCAGTAATGTATATCAATAGATAGATCATTTATTCTTTTTGGTCAAAGTGGGATTAGTCAAAACCCTGTATTTCAGGCACTTTTTGGACACAGAGAATCTGCCCATTTGATATTTCAGTAATTGGACTCAGAGGAAAGTAATTGACTAGCCATTCAGGATGGAAATTGAGCAAAATCAGATCAGCACACATCAGAAATAGGAAAGGGATGAAAATGTCTTGAAATTACTTAACTGAGATGCTGTCACTTAAAAGTGACAAACTTTGGTAATATTTTTGTAATATTGGCTGCATTTTGTAAAAGTAGAAATTAATTTCAAAACAACTGTATATATACCTTTTTGGTGGGAATTTGCTGTGTAATTCTATCACACTTCATGTACTTGCTACATACAGTAAAACATTATGATCAGTGTTTTAATATTTCAGAGATGCATGTAAACTGAAATCTGTTAATTCAGTCCACAGATGTCGTCTCTAAATGGTAGTCAAAGTGTCCCATTACATAAATGGAAGGCACTTGCTTTGTAAATTTGTTCTAGAACTCTCCAGCTGTACCCCGTACAGGTACACGTTCTGCTTTCACTGTGGTCTGTACTGAGAGAATACAAAACCGAAACTTGATGGGTAAGAATATTTCAATATTGTTCAACTCTAGTATATCTTATGTAGCCTAAGTGTCTGGCAGTATAGTGATACTGCAGGATAACTGTTGCCAAGAAGTGAAGATGATTTTTGTTATACAATAAGAATTACGGGGGGGAAACGGTATAGTTGGATATTGAAACAACGGATTGCCAGCCTTTGCCTCTCAATTTTGTTCCCAGTCTCCCTCACTAATCTACCATGTGCCCTTACACAAATCAATCTCTCTTTTCATTTTGAAGTAACAGCTGAAAGGATAAAATGCTTGCAGGTGGTTTAGAGTTTAAAGATGCTACTGTAGAGACTCAACATAATCAACTGACATTAATTTAAAAAAAAAAAGAGCTGAAAGGATCTTTCCCTCTAAACCTAAGAAGGATAAACTGCAGAAGTTGCTTCTAAATGAGAATTTAAAAGCGCATGGCTCTGGTATTTTAAATATAAAATCCTAGTAAGGTGAACACAAAACCCAAAAGGCAACTTACAGAAAGCATAAAATTATAAAAGACTTTCAAATGCACAGAAATAGAAAACTGGCCTCTAATTCAGGGAAACCTTACATTGATTGCTATAACATGGGAGGCCCTAGTATTTTGTTTGTTTTCAGCGCTATCACTAGACTCGTGGGTTGTGAAGCACTGTGAGAACCTAGGGTAGGAAATGCCTACAAACACACACCGGAGTACCTGCCTCCTGACTGCCTAATTCTTACTCAAATCTATCTTTTTAGTCCCTAGGAGATGACTATATCAGCATGTGAGAGGTACTTGTCTTAAAAAAGTAACTTTATTTTTCTGTCATCCTTTCCCAGCTGAAGAGTCCTAATCTAGTTAGTTGCTTATTGTGTAGAAGCTGGTTTATATCTCTCAAAATCCCTGTTGCCCTTTTCTGTTCCTCATTTAATTTTATTAAACATATATTCTGGGACAGGAGCAGATCTGCATGTTGTGTTCAAAATGTGGGTACATCCTTGATTTATGCAATGCAAAAAGTACTCTCTTCTGGCTTGTTCTCAGCTCTCATCCTGAATTCCTAACATTGTTTCTCGTCTTAACCGTTGCTGAGCACTGAGCTGGCATTTTTAGGGAGCTATTCACAGTAAATCCCACATCTCTTTATCTGGTTGACAAGAGCTAAACCAGAACCCCTTACTGTTTACATATGATGTAGGCTGTCCTTTCCTAGACTGTTGCTTTGTGTTCACTTGCGTAAGATTTAATCTGTGTTTTTTCAATGTATGTGTTTTAGTCTCAACTATCTTGAAAAATTGTGTTTCTCAGCAAACTTTCTTGCCTTCCTATTTACTCCTACTGTTCTTTTTAATAATCTTTTGAAGAAGTCTTGGGCTTTTTTCAAACCAGACAATACCTATAGTGTAAAAGGTAAAATAACATATGTGGAATTTATGAACAACAGGCAAAACCTCCTTAATTTAGCAACTTCAGGTCTGATTGTAAATAATAATATGGCTTTTATGTCAGTGGGATAAACAGATGAGCGAAAAGGTATAGCCTTTGAGATATACTTTGCATATGCAAAAAGATGCTCTTTCTGGGATCACAGTTTCTAGCTACTCAGGCAGCAGTTTCACAAACCAAATAATTGGATCTGTGGACTGTCGCCAAATGGGGAGATTCCAGTCTCTGCATACCTCATCCACGAGTTGAGCCTTCCTGCTCCTTCCCTTGCATTGATGAAGAAGTGCTGGGACTGGGGGATCAGTCATGAAAACATAAAAATCTGACTCACTGTGCAGTGTCATGACTGCTAGATCCAGTGTGAGAGAAGGGGCAGGAATGTGCAGCTGGGGCCGAAAGGGGAAAAGGGGACTGTCCCTTTGGCAGCAGTGTGTAATTAGACTGTGTTACATTTATTGTGAAATGGCACCTAAGCCCTAGAGCATAGGAGTGCTCCTACTTTTTCTTTACAAAGGAGAAACATGAGGTACAGAGAACTTAACCAAATCCACACTTTTTCTCCATGTGACAGTCAGGAATGTAGCCCAAATGCTCTGATGCAGTGTGAAGCTTTAACCCTAGACAAAAATCATTAACTGCTTGGCTGCATTATCAGACCTGTGACTAGCTTTGAGCACATCATGTGTGACTGTTATGCAGGTTAGAATTCATATTGCTTATGCCCAAAGTGAAAGCTTGTGTCGGAAAATTAAGCCAAAAAATGAAAAGTTCTCTAATGAGATATAAAGACTGACTCGGTCAAATCTATCTGATAGTTTCTAATTCTATTGAGGATAACTAAGAAACTATTTTTAGCCTAATTCTATAGCTTCCATGAATTGAAAGGTCCCCTGCAACCTCTTAATTATAAAAAGATAAATGCAGCTGGCATTCTCGGTGGGAAAGCATACTGGGTGGCACAGATCTAATGCAGGGCAGGTGATGCAACAACTTTGGAACTGATGGCAGTAGTGAAGGTGGGGGAAGAGAGAAAGGTATGAAGGCAGACAGTGATTAAGGCTGTCTGATAACAGTAGCCTTTTTGCTGTTTGTTTACCTTTTGTAATATCAATGGGAAATCAGAATAACAAGTTCAGGTTGAGCTTAAAAATAAAGCAGTTTAGACCATTTGAAGATAGATGCTAATGTAACTAAAAGCAACTATACAGCATATCAACAGCTGCTTCAGTATGACATACTGACATTCATAATGACATTCATTTATTCTGAAATGCTAATGAAGACCAAAGGTGTTATGTCTTGTAGTAAATAGTTGTGGTAAGAATAGTATTTATATGGCTTATTGCTTTGAAAGTTTCCTACTGCATTAAGTTATTGCGAAAGAATAATTCTATATTCTCTCCTTCATGAAAAATGTTTTCTTGAAACTGTTATTTTTTTCTTTTTCTTGAATGAGGAATGCAGCATTCAATGTGAAAACTACCTCTTTTCATAAGATATAACTGTTATTTTTCATAACCTACAGAAATGATTATATATAATACTGCTCAACTTTGGCTACCTAGCATTTTATATCCTTGTCAGGTCTTCTTTTATAAAACATTATTTTCAGTATGTTTGTTTGGTTTTGGTTTTTTCTTTTTTTTTTTTTTTTGAAAGATTGCTTACGTTTCTGGCCCAGCAGAACAATTGAATTTACTTAGGATTATCAAATTCTACAGTACATTCTACAGTACTAGCTACTTCCAAGTAGCACTTTCTTACCAGGAACTTGACCTGCAAAGTAAAGGTAATTAGAACATGCTGGCTTTTTGCCAAATTCCAAGGTAGGCTTCCTTGGCAAGCACCATCTTTCATACAAATTGTTCTACAGCAGTTCCCCTTTCCTCTAGGAAAAGCTATTTTATAGAAAGGGAGTCTTAGCAATCCTTACTTCTTGACTCTTTTAATATTTATTGTTCCATATCACTATGCAGCAGTAGTGTATTTTGTTGTAAATTCTTTCCATTGCTCACAAAGCCATATAAACATCTTGAAGTTTCCTCAGAGAATTCTTAACTTCCTACAAAAACAAGCAACAAAAAGCTACCAGGAAAAGTAACCAGAAGACTTTTAATCACTTGAGTCTATTTCCTATTCCTAAGAGAAACTAGGATTGGCCACATGTTTAACACTCAAATGAATTGCATGACCTGCATCAAACTAAATATGATCTGTTATGTCATATGAACAAATGTAAGAATAATGAATAATAATATATGAACAAATATGAGAATAGATCTTACCCATACTCAAAGACTTCCTAGGATTGCTACAGAAATGGAAATTCTTTCTTGAATAGGTCTGTTTTAGCTTTTGCTTACTTTGATGTGAGGTTTCATTGTGTTTTTCAAACCTATGAACTAACTGCCATCTCTCACTCATTTTGCTAAACGAAAGCTTCTTAAATCCCATGTTTTAAATATAAAATACTAGCTCACACATGCACAATAACTCAATGTCTTTAAGAGTTTACTGTAGTAACGCTCATTACTCTCCTCCAGATGCCAGTGGAACTGGGATATACTGTAATATCAGATTCCACCACTTTGAATATTGCAAGGACAAATTGTTGCAGTTGTGGTAGTCCATGGTGCTAAAGCTTTGCATGATAAAGTTTAAATACTCTAGACTGCTCTAAGGTGTGTTCAAATGAAAATATAATTGTACTAAGGCTTGGCACACATCGTTACATATTTGTGCATATAAAAGTAATGGCACACCTTGGAGTGAATCCAGAAGGAAAGCAGAATGCCAGGTGCATCTGGAAGAAATGATTTTTCTTTCTAGTAGTCAATTTACTCATAGAGAGTTTACTAAATTTAGGAAATTTTATCCCTGTCTGATACTGACAGGTAATGCATGTGTTTTGGGTTGTTTTTGTTCTTGGTTTTTTTTTTTTTTTTTTTAATCCTTATGTGTTCTAAGGTTGTGTTTGGTTTGCTTTTGTTTTTTGTTGTTGCGTGGTTTGGGGTTTTTTTTAACCCCCATCTCAAAATTCTGTGCTAAATCTTGCCTTCCTACATCTCTCTGAGCTATGTGAAGATGGGTAGGAAAGTGCAATTGTAGAGGTTACAGGGTGAAGTGTAGTAATTATACATAAAGTTGTAAAACTAAACCATCTCAGTAATACGCTTTACTATGATAGCACTAAAAATCTGAGGTTAGACCTTTGTTTCAATGGAAATATCCTGAACTCTCCTAGATATAAACAAACCAGCTGTGAAATACATATATTATTATAAATTAAATATATTATAAATTAATACGGTATTCTGTGTTTCAAATATTCTGGCAACTTGCTTATAAAAATATTCAATATTTAGTTTTGAACAAAACTGTGTGTATAATCACCAATACATATTTAAGAATAAACATAGTTAACTGTATGTTATCAAATGCTAAAGAAGCCTAGGGAGGGAAAAAAAAGGCAAATCATTTTGCTTGCATTCTTGTCAGCTAAGAGCATGACCCTACTTGAAAACCTGATAAATCAAAATCCATTACTTGGGGAAATAACTTTATTGCTTTGTACTGAATGTTTCACCCAAATATTTAGTTAAAATACCTAATTTTGAATTCTGTGATCCTGAAAGCTACAAAAAGTCAGATAATATATCCAGAGAGTGCTGGGTCAAGGCTTTTGAAGACTGCATGCACCAACATAAGATAACTTTGGTTATACCGTTTCTTATTCACTGTATGGCCTTCACAAGAGGAGAAAAAAAATCCTTTTTTTCAAAAGACAGTCTTAAAAAGAGGTGTATTTGTCAAGTATGTCCTGGGGGATGTCTCAGCAATTGATCCTCCTCAGATAGCAGTAATGTTTTTGAGCTTCACCCTACTCGCTTCAGGAAAGATTTAACTTTACTTCAATTACAGAACTATCACAAAGCACCACTGACCCTATAATACTTACAATAATACCCAGTTTAGAATTAAGGTAATAGCATGGCACATATATAAAAGAAATAAAATGGTGGTATGTTGAAGTCATGAACCCACAAGTTGGAACTGTAAGTAAATATATATTATATACTGGCAATAGGAATTTGCTATTCCTTTCCCTCTGTCAACTTGATATATAATTAGGGAAAAAATACCCTTTTTTTAATTTCCTGTCTGAAAGTTAGCATGTGAACATAGAACCAGGATATTCCAACTCACAAAGATGTTAGTAACATCGACTTTATTTAAAACAGGGTTTTAGTCCCCCCAAAAGATTTTGCTCTCTTTTTATTCAGCCTTACTGTCAATTAAACTGGTGTCTCAGCAATAATGTCTTAGCAGTTACTCAAGTTGTTATATCACTGTTGTGTTTAAGTGAAATGCAGAAGAAAGGCTTACATAATTTGTTGCTAATAGAAAGCTTCTGTCTCCACCAGAAATAAGTTTGAACTTAAGGAATGTCTGAATAAATTAATCTGAATACATCTGAGTATTAGATATACATCTTGGAAGTATTCAGATTACTCAGGTATAACCAGACATGTCGCTACTCATTTCTCTGCAATTGCTGAAAGATTTAACAAATCTACTAACACAGCATACTAGAGTTTTGCAGTGAGGCGTAGCAATAGACTTGTATGTTTGCATTCCTTTGACCTGATATCTTTGCTAATTACTGCTCAAGTAATTTAGTTGTTTTGCTCATAGCATTGTTTTGGGGTTTTATTATCTTGCAAAATGAAATGGAAAAAAAAAAGCTCTTAAATAAGACCAAAATGAATGTAATCTTGTATTAGAGGCTTTAAACATAATTAAATTGACTTTTCCATTGGAGGAAAAGTATATCCTGATGCATATAATCAATTCAGTCACCACCGTGCAGTCTAACAGAAATGAATTTGTAACAACAAAGCAGCCTTAACATATCACAAATATCTGACAAAAACATCCCCCACCTTTATAATCAGAGACTAAATTAGCCATATACATATGCATTTTTTTTTTTAAATAGCATACCTACACTGATGTATCATTCTACAGAGCTTCACATGCTGAAATCTACTGATGCGTTCTGCTGCTGACAGCAATAATGCTGATACCTGTAATAGAGATGTGGTCCATTAGCACATACTGAAATTTTCACCAACACACCTTAGCCTAGCTCTGAAATACTACATACTAGCATGCTTTATACACATCGATTACAAACTTTTATGGCTACCAAGCTCAATCAGCTTAATAATAAAAATCTTTCACGTTGTCATATAATTTTTAATTGTCATATCCTTCTAACACAATGTGCTATATATGACATTGACGTACAAGTATCAAAGGCTAGCTAAAGCACAGCTATGTTGCCAAGCGTAATGTGTGCCTTTGATCACCTATCTTTGTTTATCTGAATGTTTGAGATGAACTTGAAAGACAATGGATAAATAGGCTTGTGCTGAAAGCCAAATACTTTTTTTTTTTCTTACTTTTGCATAGCTTTTTATAGCAGAATCCAGTAAAGGAGAGTTCCATTTCTTAGTACGTGAATGTATGCACGTGGCTAAAAGGCGGCTTTTAATTTGTCTTCTTGACAGATACATTGAACCTTCTGAATAATGCCAGGTACTTATAACCTTATACCTATATTCTAATGAGTCTGGCTTTATCTGGGAATAGCAGTGCTAGAGAGCAGCTTGGATAGATGCGCTGGCTAGACTGCTTTTGATTCCCTTGTCTCTTAGAATCTACCTTTGACAAAAGCCAACTGTGACGTCAAAAAGAACCTAAGTGCATGTTTCTGTACACAATACAAACACATGACAATAAGACTAGGTTCCTTGTCAAAACTATTAAAAAAAATAGGTCTTTTTTATGAAGAAACACAATAGGATTTATGAAAAGATAAAGGGAAGTATTTTTTTCTTTTGTTGCCCATCATCTCTCAATTTGTTTTGAACATAAGCACACACTCAGATATAGTCAGATACATATGTGTATGTAAACACATCTTATTTTACCCTATTGCTACTGATTCAATATTTGTGATTCTTCCTAGAAAACTAAAATTTTGCTGTCACTTTTGACGTACTTTATTACAATTAATAACTTCTAGAGAAACTAAGTATGGAATGCAGTTCAGTTACCATACATGAGAAATTGTCCGTGCACAGGAAAAATAATGCATAGCTTGAGGTCATGCCAAATCAGATGATCAGTCTCTTTATGTAGCTATCACCTATAAAAAAAAAAAAAAATCTTCTGCAGCTGAACAATTATATATTCAGGCTAGGTTCTAAAAATGTTTGTCAGGAAAGAACTATTTATGTTTTGTTATTTTTAAACTGTAGTACCTAGCTCTGAATAGATTTTATTGTGGTTAGACTTTTTCAGAAAGTCAAAATAAACCCAATAAACCAGTTTGGTTAGGTTTCAAAAATAGAATATATGTATAAATCAAAGTGCTGTATTTATTGTCTATGAAAGAGAAACGACTGTTCAAATAGCAACAAATTAAAGCCTAGATTATTCCCCCCCCATTGGAGTTCCAGTAATGCTTACTCAGATTGAGTATTTATTCACTGTGCAGGTGGCACCCATCAGTTCAGCATCTCCACATTAAATTTATAAAACATTATTCTACAATGATTTTCATGCTTTGATATTCTCAGTATACGGTGCTATATCAGTTGACTTAGTACGTTTGTCTTACGCTCCTCATCAAAGCTTCCTAAATTCTGTCTGTGATGAAAGGAATGTTACCCAGATTCTGGATCCTTCTATTGGGAATTTAACTGCTATCCCACCGATAAACTTCCAGTTACAGGGGAAAAAACATAAGGGAAATTACCTAATACAATACAAGTATGCCCATCAGACAGAGTTTAACAGACATCGCTTTGAAACCACGTGGCTTTAGTGATGTTTTTATTCCTTTTTTTTTTTTTTCAGTCTGCTTCTACTGCATTTGCAAATGGGTAGCCAAGGTCCGTAAGAGCAAATGAGCCAATGGACGTGGGCTGAGTCATGCAGCAGGGACAATTGTCTGTAAGCAGGACCTGTGCTTTACATCTCAGATTTCAAAGTTATGACCCGCATTCTTATGCATCACAACTTCTTTTCCCACTAGAAGAAAATTAAATCTTGGCAATAAGTACTGCAAATGAGTATCTAAAATTCAGGAAAGCAACTTAACTCCTCCTGTCTGGAGGAGAGTCTGAGAGAACTGGATGGGGTAGTGCAATGCCTCTGAATTTTCCTAGGAGCAAATTGCATTGCACTGAAATTAGAGAAGCAGAAATTCTCTGCTGCACTGCACACAACGAGCCCAGAGACACTGGATATCTATACCATAAATTACAGTAGGAGCATATGGAGGACTGAAAACTGATGAGAGTTTTTTTGAAAACTTTAAGAATGTTTCATGTAAGATTATCAGTGAAAAAAGGCAAATATAACTTTTTTTTTCAGTAAGAGATTATTGCTTACTGTTTATATAGCTGCTCTCAGAATAATTTATTTAATACGGTAAGGCTTAAGGAAAATCTGTTTCAATTTTTCTCCGAAGTGTTCCCACATGAACTTGTATTGCAAATTTATTGCAATTGACGTTTTCATCAAATATTTTTCTTGTTAATTTATATAAAGATAACCCAAGAACCATGTAAGTATGAATACCTAACAGATGGATTATAGTATTAGAGATGGAACTGATTGTGGAAGAATACAGAAATCTGTAGAGGATTATAGTCCTTGACATTACAAGGAATTGCGGATGTTTTCTTAGAGAAACATGTTTCTTAAATGAAAGTGTTAAAGCAGTAAAAAAGAAGAAAGAAGGGGAAAAAATAAAGAGAATAACTTAAAATTATATACAGAATGCAGTGGTCAACAGCTAAGGCAAAACTTGTTTGCAGTACTGTGGACGAAACCATGGCACAACATATTTACCTCAGGCAGTGTGTCTCATGGGGTGTGCACGCCTGTGTGTGTAAAACGTAACAAAAAAAACTTTGCATGACAGCTCTTGGTAACTATCTTTAAGGCACTTAAATTGGCTTGACTCTCCAAGTGAATAAATTAAATCAAATTTAAAAATAGATACTGAAGCATGAAGTAACAACAGCATATATGAGGTTTCTATCAGACCATCTATTCTGTATCATAAAGTACATGACTTGACTTTACATGGAGACAAAGATTTATTGGAGAAGATCCTTGGGGGTTAGAACCTGCAGATACACAGCCCTGTCTCAGAGCCTGACTGACTTTCTCAAGTTCTCCAGAATTGGTTAGATGGACCTAGTTCCAGAATCCAGCCTTTCCAGGGAAGTAATGAAGTCACTACATGCTTAATCTATGACTGATTATAGACTGAAGCTTTTGGAAGGAGGTGTCTTTTGGGTTGTGCCTATGGGAGTCAGGTGTTATTTTCACAAGGAAAAGAAAAGATGTAGGTTCACGATTTGGCTGAAGAGATGCTGAACAGAGAGAAGAAAGGTATGCACCATAGCCAGCTCAGTATCAACCACATTTAGTTGGATATGGATATTGCATAAAGTTAAGAGTTTGTTCAAGATAAAAGAACAAAAATAATGTGAACAGACTGTGCTATGGTTTCCATTCCAGCAAAACAAGTTTACTACTTTAACAGCTTCATAAATAAGATGTCCTATTGTTGTAAAGTAATGTATGCAATTTAAATTCTACAATGCGTGAAAAAACCTAAACAAACTCTACATTTCCACCCCTGATCACTTCAGTGATAAGGGGAAATATAAAGTCTTTCAGCTGAAATATAAAATATAAATAGTTTATGCACCATCATACAAATAACATATTCCTTATTTGGAGTACTTCTCTTTTAGGTTGCTATTGTTTGATTTGTTCAAGGCTGCTTTCTTCATGGCTTCTGTATGTTGCACTTCCTTTGTATCTAACTTGAGTTAAATTTTTCCTAAGCAATGTTCTCTTACTCAAAAAAAAAAAAATTTTTTTCTTATGGGGGAATAAGAGAATAATTAATAGCGTATAGAAAAATAACATGCAGAAGCACAATGCTTTGAATGTGGCTCAGGTTGAATAACCCTGGATAAAATGGCAAGGTTTGTCTGTAGCAATCCTTGGTTTGAGGAGCAAGGGAATAATATTTGATACTCAAAATTCCATAATAAAATGTGTCTATACACTTTGTCTTCTTCCAGCCAGCATTATGCTCCTAATTCTTGCTACTCATTCTTCTGAGGCTTACAGGTATCTCATGTACTAAAGGTATAATTAAGGTTATACAATGTCACTTAAAACATTTTATACTTTTTGAGACTCCCCAAACAATCACAGTTATGTAGAACTGGGAATACATGAATACTGCACATAGCAAACTGAACCACAACAGAGAAAGGATAGGTTTAACTTTTACATACTTCTTTTCGGCAGTCGCTATTAAAACTCTTCTAAAAGATGGTCACTCAGTATCATTCACCCCATTTTTAACTATAAGGAAACTGAATTCTGTGCAACTGAGATGACTTTGCCTGTGTGACATACCCACTGGATGAAAGGGAGTTCCCAAGTCTTCAACCACTAAACAGATTTGCCTGGTATCTCGAGATAATAGTTACTGTCCCTAACTCAGCCTGCTCTAAACCCTGGTGGCACTGGGTCTCATGCTCTTCCTAACCACTCCTCAGACTGCTTTTTATAGAGGCAGAAAACACTTCAGATGATGAAAGTGTAAGATTTGATTATATGCCTGGACAAATGAAAGTCTAATACCTGGACATTCACATGTTAAATCTATTGTAAATCCAACCACTAAACACAAACCAGATCAACCTCAGGAAGAATGCTAATAATTTTCAGTTTATTTTAGAAAGTTTGTTCAATTTTTTCCCCTTCAACTTTAGTGCTGTAATGTTTGAGTTTCTTTGCTTCGTTTCCTTGTTTGCTTTTCTTTTTCTTTCTTGTAATTATTGTATTTCTTTGCATATGCTACATTGTTTAACTATCTGAAATTTGGCTTGCTTTCCTGCATATCTGTGTTCATTTGTTCCATGATTACAATCCTTGATCCTTCTACGTTCTTAAAAGAAGTTTAAAACGTTACAGTCTTCTATCAAAACTACCTCTTCTGGAGGTCGTTATCCCTCTTTTCTTTCCCTGTTTCTTTTTAAGCTTCTCATGGCATGTTTTTATTCATATTTTACATTACAATATTTTAAGCTCCTTTCGCATATTTTGCCAAAATCTGTACTACTGTTTACCATACTACATGAATATGCTTAGTCTTAAGCCATCTGAATGTTTATTGTACAGACTGCTTTGAGTTTGTTTGTTTCTCCTGGACCAACTTTTGCAGTCAGATACACAGGTATGGTTCCTGTTAAAGTCATGTAAACTGTGTATGCACATCAGAGGACTCCCTGTTTAAATGTGACACTCAAGAGAAAAGGTACTCTGTAAGAATTTGAAAAAGAATGATTCACATTCCTAACTTTTGTCCTTGGTAGATACCTTCTTGGCCTGGACTTGTTGTTCTGGGTTTTTTTGGTAGGTATGAGCCCATGGCAATGGGGAAGAGGAAGAGAATAAGCGCTTTTCCTAGTAGAAGGTTTGAAATCTCCATGTGGTTTGTCTTGTAAGAGTGCTAAAAAAGTTTAGTTAAATCTTTCTTGAAATTGAAGGTATTATTACACTGGAATAAGTGGATAATTTCTAGAACACATGGGAATAAAGTACTGAATCACAGTGTTGTAGAATCACAGAATGATAGCAGTGGAAAGGGACCTCTAGAGATGATGTAGTCCAACCCCCTGCCAGACACGGAAATTTCTGTTTCTGCCTTCTAGAGCTGCTGGTTGCCATCCCCATTTCAATCTCCTATTACTTGGCAACCACACCTCTTCCTGGAGGGCACCAGTACCTAAAGACTTTGTATATTTTTGTTCTTTTTGGGTGCTTAGGAGAGGCAAGCCCAACAGTGCTGCTTTTTTTTCCTTGCCCTTGCTATGCCTCTATGAGGTTAATGTGACTTCAGCTGAACTCAAGCCTTGGTTTCTATCAGAATAAACCTTCTTCTGTAGAGAAATCCCAAATAAGGCTGAAAGAAATTTGCTGGAGGCTCTTTTTAGAGAATTACATTAATTAACAATTAATGTAACTTATATGACTGTAAATGCAAACGTGTATGCTCGTTAAAAGCACTTCTAGGAGAAATGTTTTACTTTGTAATGTCTCTCCTTAACAGTTTTGTTTTGGGATGATAAATTAACTGTTTCAATGTGCAGCGCTGTACAGCCTGACCTAAAATAGGTTAGTCTGTGGTGCGCTGGCAGTACCTCAAGAGACAGCAGGATCCTTCAGTATCTTTACTCTTCTTACGTGGAGGCTGGGCCGAGTTACACACAGGGGCTTGCTGCCTGACAGCTGTTCCTTGTCTCCTCCAGGAAAAGACGTTGCACGCTATTGTGTTTTTTTTTTTTCCTCCCTTTCTCCCCAGATACCTTTCCCAGCAGTTCACACCCCACCCCTCTCAGCACGTACCGCCCCTTGGGAATTTCTGCCTCTTCCCTTCAGAAACAGGGCTTGCTTTCCGACAGGTAAGACGGACGGGCCTCGCGCTGCGGCTGAGGCAGGGGGTGGCCCAGCCAGAGGAGGGGACGGCCCGGCCCGCGGGGCTCCGCCGTGGCGCCCACCCCCCCTTAGTTCACTCCTTGCCGATGCGCCCCTCTTAATTAATTGCCAAACAACCGAGAGATTTAGACTAGGTAGGGCTGCAGGGAGGCGACTGTGGCGGCAGCGCTGAGGGGAGGCGGCTCGGTGGGCCCGCTCCAGCTCCCGTGCTGCAGCGGCAGAGCTCACCCCTCCACCGCCGGATCGCTTCACCGAGAAGGGGTAGGCGAGAGGCGCCGGGAGCGCCTCACCTCCCCCAGCGGCCGGGTGGGGGCAGCCCGCCGCGCCTCAGCCGCCGCCGCTCCCAAATGGCGGCCGGCGGAGGGGAGGAGCGGGCGCGATCGGTAACTCGGCGCTCTGCCGTCAGGCCGAGAGGCGGGGAGGAGGAGGAGGAGGACGGGAAGAGAAGGGGAGACAGGCGAAAGGGAAGGAGCCGAGCGCCGACGGGTCGATGGACGGAGGATAAATGTCTCGCTGAGTGTGAGGCCGCCATTTTAGATGAGGAACGAAACGAACGGCGCCGAGCGGTGCGAGAGCCTGGAGGGAGCCGTCGGGGGGGAGTGACATAGGTAGGAGCGGCAGGGGACGGGGGAGAGAAGGGCTCCCCTTCCTCCCCTCTCTCTTCGGCTCCCCCTTCCTCGGTGCTGGCGCCTGGAGCGGTGCCGGCTGCTCCCAGCAGCGCCTCAGCCCCGGGCGCACCGACCCGGCCGCCGCCTCGGCCGTGAGGAAAAGTAGCGCGGGGGAGGGCGGCCTGACAGGGACCGAGAGGGGGAAAAGTTGGGGGGGGGGGGGCTGAGTTCGGCCGCCTCCTTACCTGTGGGTCGCGGCTCATCGCGGAGCCCTCCGGGGCTGGCCGCCCTCTCCGCCACGGGGCCAGGGCTCCGTCCTCGGGAGGAGCGGTTTCTCGGCGGCCCGGAGCGGGGAAGGTGCCAAAAATCCCGGGGCGGGGTGAGGGGGGGGGGGGGGCGCCCGCGTCCCGCGGGAGGGGGGGGGGGGCGCGGTGGCCGCCGCCTGTCAGCGCCAGTGCGGAGCCCCGCGGCCGCAGCCGCCCCCCGGGGCCGAGGCGGGTGTGCCCCGGGTCTGGGGCCCCGCACCGCCCGGCGGCGGCGGGATGAGCGGCGGGCAACCAGCACCTGGGTCGGTGCCCTGGCCGGGGCGGCGGGGTGCCCGGCGGTGGCTCCGCTGGCCCGGCCGCCCCGGCGCTCCGCTCTGCCACTGGCAGCCCTCGGCTTGCAGCGGGGTGTCCCCAGCCATGCTGGGGCTGTGGTCTGCCGGCTCTGAACCGCGGACAGAAAATGCGTTTAAGTTCTATGAACATAATCGAGTGCGTTCTGCTTAGGCATTCTTCCGTTTGAGCCGCTTGCTTGACTTTTTTTTTTCCCGACTTGGATTCTGTTTAAAAAAAAAGACATTTGAAAACTGGAGTACGATTCTTCTGTTTCACAATTTCTTCTAAGCTGTTACAGCTTTGCCGTGTATACTCCAGAGCCAGGGCTCAAAGATTGCACTTTATGGACTCTCTACCTACAGTCTAAATATACACACCTGTATAAATATATAATATAAAGTATATTTTAGCTTTATATAAATATAAACCTGCCTGTGCTACCAGCAGCACGTCTCTTGTCCACTGTTCGTCTTGACAATGTCAGGATAAACAGTTTGTGTAGATTTTTTTTCCTTCTTAGCCTTTAAGTGACATCCATAAACACAGGGACCTTACCTGGGACAGTGAGACCTCAAAACCAGTTGTAGTGGAATTGCTACAGTGCAGCGTGCATTCCATATGCAATTGCAGGTTGTCGTAGGTATGCAAAACAAGAAGGGTCTGTAGCGGAGTAAGACTAAGATTCTTCAAAAACCAAAGCCAAATTAAAATATCTGCCTTTGTACAAAAGACTTATTTAAAATGTCTTTTATTTTAATGTTTCTGAAAAACTTGGCTCCAAATGTTGCCTAAAGGATCACCATGTTGGGTAAAACTAGGATATAATTTGAATGGCCATGCTTATCCTTTAGGACATGTCTAGAGTGGTGGTGCAGAAGAAAAGACTGAATTGGTGAGTGTGAGAGTTAACTTCAGGCAGTTCAGTTAAATCTGTTGTGTGGACACACATTCAGAATGGAAGTGGCTTTAATTTAGTTTGCCTTAATGAATATTTTCTGTAGGTAAACCCTAAGGCTATAATTAATCATAAAAAAGGCATGGATCTGTGTATATGTTCATGAAATGGATGACTGATTAATATGGCAAGCAATTTGATCTTAGATTATTAAATCAGATGTGAACTAGCTCGCTTGCATTGTAGCAGTGGTGCTTTCAGAAATATGGAATGTGTTTTTCATACGGTTTGTTGCCATACTTAATATCTTCAGGACTGGACAACTTATTGTGCAACACTGCTGACTAACCTGCTTTGAAAGAAAATCTGGAAGTAGCAGAGAAAATACCTATTTTTTTCCAAAGAAGATATAAAACTTTATTTATTTTTTTTTCCAGTTGAATGCCTTTGATGTGTACATAAAATTTTCCATTTTTATTCTTTAACAACGACGAAGTCTATTCAAATTACATGTGAAGTTACTGCTGTCTCAGGGCCTGAACTTGCTACAACTTATTAAAATAACTCATCTTTCATAAACCACAAACATGACCCACGGAAATCATTGGTCAGCACTTCTTGGTATGCTAAATCAGCACTAGTTTCTTCTGGGACATATACTCCCCTCCTCCCCCCAGTTTATTTATTTGGCTCCTTCATTGTTGGGAAACCAGGAGTTGAGGAAAAAACAAGTTTTCCTTGTTTTCTGTCTTGGAAAACAAATTAAATTGAGATCAGAGCTGTTGGTTCTTAAACTTCTGTAGGAAATGAGAACCAGAAACTGTTAGTTCAAATTACTATGTATAATTGCAGGGGTTGTGCTGATAAACTCACTTTTGTGTTACAGATACAGAATGTATGAATTATTTTTATATTCCTAATAAATTTATGAGAGCAAATGAACTAACAAAGTCTGGTTCGGTATTGATTTGTATTTGGGTCTCTGATCATGTCTGCTGCAAATATATTAATCTTGCTCTTCTGTGACACCTTCAGTTGTTCCCTTTGCCACACTTTTGTAATACCTCTGGCACCTCTTACTTCCCCATCTTTGCTATTGCCTTCCTTAAGGGTTTTTTCTCCTCCTCTCCCTCTGTTCTTATGTTGCTTGTCTACCTTCTTGGCTTGCCCGCTGGGCAAGAGAAAGGGCATTTCTTGGTGGTGATGTGCTGCTGCAGCTGCCATACCAAAGGGTTGATGAAGAGACCGTGAGAGTGAAGGATTCTTCCATACTTTGGCTTCCTATTTCCATAGCCTGTGGGAATTTCATATTGTTGATGCCTCTACCTAACTGTTCAGTTGAAATAAGGTAATATCTCCAAGAGTTGCTGGGGGAGAGGCAGAAGGACAGCTGGGTGGCATGAGAACTTAAAACCAGTTGCCTAGGAAACAAGGGTAGCATTTTTTCTGTGCAGGTGAATTTCCAAAACTTCCCTGCAAATTCAGCTTGAAACAAATGAATAATTGAAAAGGATGATTGCTTTGTAAGAAGTAAGTTCCTGGACCATATTCTAACTTAAAAATGCAAAAAATCTAAAGATCGTGTAACTGTGTGAAGAGAAATAGAAGTGAAAGTTCCATTTCTCATAAAACCATCAAACTGCTTAAGTCAAAGTTACCTTTACTTTGGAAGTAACAAACATAGTCAAAGCAAGATTAGAATTTGTGATTTAACTAAAATTTCAAGCATGTTAATTTAAGGACAATTTCACGAAGTTTCACATGAGGTTAATCTGTAAACAAGCAGACATGTTTACATCTGCATTGTACCGATTTTGATTGATTTTGTATAAATGCTTGTGCAAAAGCCTTCAGTATTTTTTAGTATGAAATATATCCATTGTATATTGAATAAATTGTGGAAACATTTTGTCAGCTCTAGAAATTAATTGAAAGAAGAGTTGGTACAACACTAGGAAGTCAGGTAAAAATGCTAGCTTTATGACAAATTAACAAGGTATTTTAGCACTGAGCGTGCATTAGCTCATGAGTTTTGACACAGCATGAAGTAAATACAGCTTATTCTGCAGGGGTAATCCAGATAGGTATTTAGTGATGTTCCTAGTTTTTCTGAAAAGAAAGTCTGTTTTGGACAAACTTCTGTGAATAATTCTCAGTGCTCTGCTGGCTCTTGCTGCGTATGCTATTTTTTGTAAACAACAATTTTGCTTTGAAAAGCAGCTGGCGCACGTTTATTCCTTTAGTGACTTGAATATTGTGTTTGTACTAGAAATGTCATCTGTTTCACACAAAGTTGATTTTATTGCAGCAGCGTGTGCTGACCTTTTACAGTTTAATAGAATATGGTCATCTTGTGTACTGAAATGCTGCAATGCATACAGTAGATGAGGATAAACAAAGTGCTGTTCTTGAGCCATTTGTAAACGAGTAAACTTCAAGGCTAAGAATTGTAACTGATAATAAGTAGAATGTTTACATAAGTGAGTATCCTTTTTTCAGGGTTTTAAGTGACATAGTCAATATGATTGAATTTATATATTTTTCCAGAGGTTTTTGCTTGCTTGTGGGGAATGACAAGCTTTTTAGAGCTAAAATTTTGACGCAGAAAAACTCAGGATTGGTGTAGGACAATAGGGTGGCAAATGGGGGTGGCTGGATTTGTTTGCAGTTGCAGGTGTGTCTGTGCTCTGCCATGTCTCCCGTGCCTGTTCCAAAGGTATCCTGCACACTTGCTTAAATGAAGCGGAGCAGTAGCACAGTTAAATCACATCTGATTGGTTTTAACTTCAGGCAAAGGAGTTCTAGAATTGCCTTGCAAATGATGGGTGCGTGTGGTGAGGGTGTAAGTGACTCTGCGTTGGTTTCTTAGCACTCATCGGAAAATCTGCAAACGGGACCTGTATCTCCAGCTCTTCTGATATAAACCCCTTTTTATGATGTTGTTGTTGTTCTCGGTTTCATTGCTCTGTGGGATCGTTTTGCTTACTGTGTTGTGGCTCTGCAGATGTTGGGTTGATTACAGTAGCGCTGCTGGTTTTCTCTTACTCCTGCGTTACATGGCTTCATTTCAGATTTCAGCTGATGTTGCATGCTTGCTATTGGTTTGGCCCGTAAATACTTCATTTCTGACAAACAGCTGACAAAAGGGTGTTAATTAATATTGCATTCCAATTGAAATAGGTAGTATCGGTTAAGAGCAGTTGAGACATCTTGTATATTTTTAGTTCACAAGCTAGAGGGAGGTTGCTTCACTAACTTGCAGCTGGGTGTGGCATGGGGTTAACCATATTAATTAAAGCTGTCTCAGAGGTTTAGGCTTTAAAAAATGGCTCAGAGCCCCCATTACAGTCTTCTGTTACATAAATTTTTCAAGCTAGAGTTTTGAAAATGAGTGTTTTGGGAACACCTAGCTGGAGAGACTAGCAAGAGGGAGATGCAAGGTAGTGCGCAACTAGCAGAAAGATGTCTTTAATGCCTTTGTAGGGCTAACATTTAGGTATATATTGAGAAACTTTAATATATGACTAATCTTCCTTTTTATTTTTCTCTAATGTCTTTTATTTTGCTAGTCATTTGCTTCCAGTATATGTCCCTCTCAACTCCTAGTGCTGGGTTTTGCCTATTCCAATTTCTTGTTCCATTCTCAGACATTTTTTTTCAAGCAGTATTTGCTCAAAGTCTGGTCATGCTTTCAGTGTTTTCTAGAGTGTTTTTTTTCTATTAGGGTACCACAAAAGGTGCTGCTCTCTCTACTGTCTTCCTACCTGTGGAAGAGATGAAGTATGTCTCTCCCACTGGGACTGCTTGTTGGACAAACAAGTAAATGATCATTCTTTTTGCTTTATTCTGTAATTTTCCCTGTGTAGAAGAAACTATGTGTGAGATTTTACAGAAGAGTTTCTTGGTGAAACCGAAGGAAGCATAGTGAAACAGGTGAAGGTACGTGTACTCCCTTGTTTGCACAGAATTGTTACAGAAATGTAGGAACACAGAGGAATAGTCCTGCAAAGTACTAGAGCAAATGTAGGGAGGACCAGTAGACCAGAAGCTTCAATGGTGGCAATGTTGCTGGAAGAAAAAATACTAGTTAATATTTTAACCTTTTTTAAAAAATTTCTAATTTATTGCTACCCAAAAAATGCTAGTTACGTTATTCCCAAATGATTATCACAGAAAATGCAATATTTTTATAAATTTCTTGTGAAAGAAAAAGCAAGGTGGACTTTAATGCCACTTAATGTGGAGATGAAGGAGCCTGTTATTACCTCTCTAGCTTCCAGTTGGAAAGGTGTATTTTTATACACAGTGACACTTGGGTGGGTTTTTTTTAACTTTGTTTTAGGAACTGTGATCTAAGTTTCACTGAAAGTTGATAATATTTATGATGTAGGATGTGACTTCAGATTCTAGAAAACCTTTTTTAGAATTCCAGAAGTTCAGAATTTACCTAGCAGTTGTTAATTCCAAGATTACTGTCAGGTAAATATTTTCCTTATTTTGATAATTTCTGATAGAATTCTAATTCCTTCAGGTCTAATCTGTTAAAATTAAAATTTTTTTCATCTGTTCTTGATTTGTGCATATCTTGTTGTAATTTTAAGGGTTTTTTTGTAAAACTGGTATTGTAAAACTCATGTATTAAGTATAGCAAATGTGTATAAACTCTCTACTTCTGAATTTATGTGAGAGCTATGTATATTTCTTTGTATAGACGCATGGTACCGGGGCCACTGTGTGCAAATAAGAAACATTTTTTATTATGGCAGCACTTTCAGACTTAAGGAGAGTTAAAGATATATGATGATTGTTCAGTTTTTCTGAGAATGAGGGGAAAAATGCAACAGTAACTGTGCGAGCTAAGTGACGTCGTGCTTTTTCATAGCTTTATTTTCCCCTCCCTATCTACCCCTCCAATAACTTTTGAAAGCCGTATCCAATCAATACCAATCTGTATGCATGAGCAGGCAGAAACTTGTTAGTGGTGTTGAAGATGGGAGGATACTGGTTTCCCTTGCACCTAATCAGAAAGCTAAGCAATTTCAGTCCTCTCCAAGTCAAGCTGCTGGCTAAGAAGCATGAATTTCTTCTAGCAAAACAACATTTTGATCTCCATTTGATCACCAGTCTAATAGTTTTGAATGTTCATATTGTGACGGTTGTTATCTTTATGTGAAAACATGGGAAAAACCCCACCTAGAGTTCAGGTGCTGGGAATGGTTATTCCAGGATGGTTGGAGTTGAAGGGGTACGTTTGCAGAAATGGGCCAAAAGGGGTTCATTGGAGGATGGCACATGTGTGGCTGTGAGAGAATGTAGTAAAGGAGCTTCCAGAGTGTGTTGCAGCCAGAAAAAACAATAAAGTGTGCAAGCCTCTAATTTTATGCTGACATTTAACAAAAAAATAAACTGTATTCTGAATTACGTCATTCATCTGTGTTAAATGCTTTAGAAGCAAGTATAAAGCTTAGACAGGCAATAACAGCGTGCTGAAACAAAGTGTTGGTGTCAGAGTGATACAGTGGATTGATTTCAGCTGAAAGTGAGTTCCAGAGCTTACTCTTAGATTTCTCAAACCTTTTAAGTTGACTGTGTAACTTGTTCACTGGCAATTGAGAGGTTATAAAAAGAGCGCCAGCTGATGTTGCAATCTAAGCGCTGGCCATAGAGTGGAAAGACTCCCCTTTGGCATGTTCACTAGTGCTATTTTTACCCATTCCAGTAAGATCTGCCCTTGTGATGTTAAATTACGGGACAGTACCTGGAGTTATTTTGTTTTACAGAAGCACTGTCTGCTCTGAAGAAAATTTTCAATAAAATTGTCAGGCAGACTGTGACTAAAATTGTCTTACGTTTGAACATATTTTTTCTTCTGTCACCACAAATAATGCTGCCACTCTAATTGTAAGAGGTTCTTTCACTTTTGTTTGCATATTTTATGTCTGTCAGAGGGTTTTTTTTTTAATTTTGGGTTCCTTTGTATATTGATTGTTTTGTCTTTCTCAGTTTCTCATGTGGAGACTTTAAATAGGCAATGTGATTTTTAAAGACAGGGAATTAATGGTGTAGCCCAGGAACAGATGTAGTAGGGGGGTTTTGTCATAACTTCTAAAAAGCCTAACTGATTTTGATTAAGTTGATGGCTCCTTCACACAATAGAAAATGAATTTAATGTTTGTTTTTTTTCTGGGAGTAGATTTTCAGCATTGCCAGTGACAAAGTTGCCATATCTACCAAACTGATTGTAGTGAAAGGTGGAGGAAACAGCAAGAATGCCGTAACAGTCTAACACTGGGGTTCAGTTGTAGAAGTACCACATATAGGATATCACATACGCAGATGTATGACAGCACTGAAATGTCTAACTTTTGTGATTATCTAATCTTAAATACAATATTGTCCAGGTGTATTTTCTAAAACCACCAGCATCTAGTTCAAAAGTGACTTGACAACACTGAAATACAAAGGCATCATTTTAGAACTGTTCTCAAACTTTTGTCCTGGCTATTTGTGCAATTCAGTGTATATTTGTAGCAGAATTTTTAACTTTTCAGAAGCAGAGGTTTGACACTGAAGCGTGATCAGGTATGAACTCGTGCAAGGTCAGCGTTCCCCTTCCAGAACACCTGCTTCCCTTGCTCCTTCTCTGGAGTGGGCAGTGTCTCAGGTGGAAATCCTGAGAGCAGACAAACTTCCTCCAGTACAGAGTCGTTTTCTTCTCTCTCGGCTTTGCCATTGTCTTAGGTGAACAATTCTACTGCTCAGGTTTCATTGAGTCTCACATCTGCAGTAACAGCTAGCATTTTTGTCAACTCTTTTGCTTCTTAAACCCTCCTTGTGCCAGTGCTGTTAGCAACTGTTCTTATTGATTTTTGGGTTTTGTGCATCTCTTATCTGTCAAGAGAAATAACGTGATTTTTACTCCCTTAGAGCTATTACTTTGTTTGCATGTAGAAATATTGTACCTGCTTCTTTAACTCATCACACTTGTTTTATGCTATGCCTTCTCTTCTTGATTTGTATATTGACATTCCTTTTCCTTCTGGCTGATTTTACAATAAAAATGCTTTCGGTTTTCAGTCTGTAAAACCTCTACCCCTCCCCGTTAGTTTTCTCTGCTCTTTCTCATCTAACATTTTCTGTCATACTGACTGGATTAATTTTCTCAAAGTTTGTCCCAGACACTTTTCAGATCAGTTTTTAGCTCTTGTTTTCCTCGGAAAAATCTCTTGACCGCTTAGCTAAATGTGAGGATCATAACTGTATCTTTGTTTTTATCAGTATTCAACCCAGCTACTTCTAAAAAACAAAATCCCAACACTTCCCCCTCACCCCCCATGCCTATATTGGTTGCTGTGAGAATGTCTTTCTCTGGTCCTCTGCTTGTTCTTATGGTGTTTTTGATCTTCCCTGTTTTTCTTTGCTTCTGGCCCCCACATACCTTCTGGTCACATCACTTTCCATACCTTATTCCTCAGTAATGTAATCAGTTAAAAAATAAACAGACAAACAGCACCTCCTCCCCCTTGATTTGGTGTGGATTATTTCCTAAATATATCATTATTGATGACTGGTTGTCTTCCATTAGAACTAAAGTTCTCAGCTTTTTCTCTGGTGTGCAAGAGACAGAATTCCTTCCTCCCTTCTCCCCAGTCTCCCTGCCATCTTTTTGCATGATGGAAACCATATTCACAATATTTTGTGTATCACATTCCTAAATGTTTGCTGTAGAGAGGTACACAAGTTAGTGAGCAGGGTAAATGTACAGTTCAGACTGTAAGTAGGTTTTAATTTTAAAATTACTAAGTGGTTCAAGGTGGAGATCCCAAAGCATTCTTCTGGTTTCCTGGTAGTCTTTGGGAGTTTTTTGGTGTTTGGGTTTTTTTTTTTTTTCCTACCTGCTCTGTCCAGGAGAGAGGATACTTCTAACCAAAAGTGAGCTAGCAATGCAAGACCTCTTCTTGAATTTTTTTATGTGCACTTTCTTGTATTTTGTATAAAGAAAGAGGTGAGGAAGCTGGGACCGTTCAGCCTGGAGAAGAGAAAGCTGTGCGGGGGATCATATCAACGTGTATAAAAACACCGATGGGAGGGAATGAAGAGGACACCAGACTCTTCACGCTAGTGCCCAGTGACAGCATAAGAGGCAACGTGCACAAATTAAAACACATGAATCTCCATCTGAACATGAGAAAACCATTTCTTTTGTGGTGGGGGTGGTGGTCAAACACTAGAGCAGGTCACACAGAAAGGCCATAGAGCCTGTTTTTGTGGAGATGCTCAAAACCCAACTGATGTGGTGCTGGGCAGCCCTTGAGCAGGGGGTTTGAACTAAATCATTTCAAGAGGCCCCTTCCAGCCTCAGGGGCTCTCTGTGTTGCATCTTTGCCTTCTCTAATCATCTCTGCATAGGATTGTTTTAGGAATTGCTAATCAGGATGAGAACTTTGGGGAAGAAAGCATTTTACCATTTACTGTCTAGTGAATGTTTTTGTATATTTGAGCATGCTTCTTTCTTTAACTAATCTGAGCTTCCATTTTTTTGATCAAGACTTCTTCAGCTTCCCTAGGAATTCTTCCTCTTACAGTTAATGCTTATATGTAAGATACAGGTAGCCTTCAGAGGCATAGCTTCATATTACTTTTGTTTGTTTGCCTTGGATCCAAGATTTGTCATAGCATGTGTGAGTCAGCAAGGTGTTTCTATGTACAAGTCAGAAACTGATATCTGAGAAGAAAGTATTAAATGTGTACTTAATTTTTACTGTAGTGAATTTTTAGATGGAAAAGAATTTTATGATGTTCTTGAGTAAGAATGAGATGATGTTGAGCTGGGGTAGCATTTGATTGTCATGCAGTCTGGCCTTACACAGTGCATCTCGTTACACTGAAATGTTATGTAAAATAATAAAAGACTAGAAGGCCCTGAAAACTCGTAACAGTAGAAGGATGATAAATTAACTCTACTTTTGATGTGGTTTACAAAATAATGTTTTGGTTATAAATTTGGTATGTTGTACATGTGTATAAGTTTGTCTACTAAAATAGTAAATGTCTTCTGTTTTTGTGTTACCTTCCACAGATGATGTACTTCATCCTTTTGTCATAGGACTTCATTTGCTTAAAGGAAAACAAAAGGTATAAATAACTTTCTCTGGTTATCTTTCCCATCCTCCTTACCCTGCCTCATTCCTGCTTCTGAGGCCCCTGGGTCTTTCCTGGGGGAAGGGAGGCTTACCACAACGAGCTCTGTGCTCACATTCCTTCACTGCTACTAAAATTTGCTTTTTGTTTTTTGAAAAACTCCAAAAAATTGATATGATACCTACAGTTGTTTCAGTGTTTGCTTCATCAGAAGTGTATGTTTAACTTAGGCACTTACTTTAGTCAGTCTCCATGGATATTTACTTTGCAGGGGGAAAGCCCTTCCTCAGTTTAGAACTTTAGATCTTGATATTTGCTTGTCGTTGCCAAATAGCATTTGTCTTTCCACACAACTACAGGTCTGTTGTGAATAATCCAGACCTAATATAAATCATGGCTGTGATATTATCATACAACTGGGGGTAACTTTTTTGTTGATTTTTTTCTTTTTTTTTTTTTTCTTTTTTGAGATTGTGCCGCTGAAACAAAAAGTCTGTTCTGGCACTTCATTAAATAATTAAAAACTCACCCAAACCAGAACTGTAATTTCATAGATGTATTTAGTAAGGGAACGTAAGACAGAATTAAAATGTAGCATAATTTTTTTGGAGGCACTCAGGACAGTAAATGTTTGACATAGTCTAAATAATTTTGCTTGTACACAATCTGTAATTTCTAATTACATTCAGTTTTTATTTGCCATTTTATGCAGACTTCTTTGCAAATACCATAGGAAACAATAAAAGTTAGTAGAGCCATCCAGGCAGTTTGTAACTAAAATACTGAAGTAGTATCATGTTAGATTTAGTTCATATTGCAGAAGCATATGTTCAGCTATTCCCAGGTGCACTTTATTATAAAATGTAAGGGAGAATCATTTGTTTTATCTTCTCACAGAAGAATATCTCAAGGCCTCTTCCAAACCTTTATTGGTGCTGTTGCCCCTATTCCCTGCCCTCTCACCAATCCGTACATAGTTTCCATGCCCAGGCTCTTAGAACTGCAGTATTGACCTCCCAGCGGCACTGCTGGTTCTGGCACAGAGCCCGCAGTTAATAAACTGAATTTCTTAGTTTAAAGCTGCCCTGAGTGAATGCAGAGAACACCTAACCCTTGAATTGGCTGGATCGCTGCATCCTAGTCTATCTAACTGTGCAGATAATCTAGCATTGTCTGGTATTTTGCAACCGTATTTTACCAGTAACTGTGGTATGTCTGAGCTGTACAATTAACCTGCGTAACTAGCAGCTCCCAGCAGTTACCTGAATAACCTCATCTCAGGCGGTGTTCCTTTTCAGCAAAACTATGGCTGCTTTAAAGACTGGTATGTTCTCGGTGGTGATGTCCTCAGTGTTACTTCAGTTACTACATGCAACTGAGAGAGGACAGAGCCAGTAATTCTTTGTGCTGAGATTCTTGGTCACTTTTGTTTAATCCTTGAGAACTTGTGTGGGAAGGGCATTTGGTGGATTGCTGACATTTGAGTAACTTTTTCATCCTTGCTGTAAAGTGGATGAGTTCCAGGCGACAGTAAACACAGTTTGGGGCTTTCATCCATACTTGAAACAATTCAAGCATGAGCAAGTTCAGAATGCAAATAGGCACGTGTCTGAGAATGTATGTACAGAAGGACTTGGGGGAGAAAATGCTTGTCCAAAGTGTCTTGTCTGTGTAACGTCAATGCACATGTAAACTCATAGTCCCAATTTGGCAATGCAAGGTCCGCTTTAAAGGTCTTTCTAAATTTTTCTTTGGAGGATTCTGCTGTGAAGAATTTAACATTATGGTGAAGAAACAAGTTTAAGCTTGACAAGGGTATCATATAAGGTGATTCTGATACAGTCAGATATAAGAAAGTGGTGTTCAGTACGCTTTTTATTTCTAGTAATGCACTTGAATTTACCAAATTAAAAAATGAGGATGTGTTAAATATCACTGCAGCTTTAATAGTCTTCCTAATGTTAAGAGAACACATTTAAAACATTGAGTGACCACCTCTCAATATTTATCAATTTTGATTATAAGATAAAAATTATAAATTATTATACTAAAAAAAGTGAAGGTTTTACTCCATGACATAGAGTTCTGGTGCTTTGTTAGCAAAACTTGTACAAAATGTATGTGCAAAATTTGTCTGCTTTCCTTGCTTGCCTTTTCCATTCATAGATGTTTTAATAGCAATTTAATAAACTTTTTTGTGAATTTATATAAACTCAGCAGCAGTACTTAACCAAAATTTTAAAAAGTGCCCTTTTAGATACAAGCAGAGTGTTCAGTGCTCATGTTTCTCTAATGGAGGGATTCAGGTTTTGTAAGGAAAGTTAAAGAGCTCTGCGTTTGAACTTGATAGAAATTTCTTGTGGAAAGAGATGTGTGATTGACATGGGAATGATCTGTGTGGAAAGGACAAACCAAACAGATCTTCCTAAAAATTGGTTAGGAAAAGTAGCCTGGAGCCACTCTAATCAGCAGAGGAGAGCAGGCACAGAGGGGCCAAAGGTGCAGATAGTTTTGGTGACAAATACCTACTAACCAGAGCCCACAGCACAGCCTACTACAGCCAAGTAGTATGACTTGGTCTATGCTTACTAACCAAAATTTTGCTCTGAAAGTTACTCTTAAATACAGAAAGGTGTTAATCTCACAAAGGGTTAATCAAGCTGAAAGTGTGTCAGACTGAGAGTTGTATTGCTTGCGCCCTTCTTACTGTAGAGCCCAGTTGTTGGAAAAGCAATGTTATTTTTTTCCTTAAATACTTCAAAGTTACATCAGCAGCGTAATGGCTGAAGTAGTGTCTAAGAAATGAATGGTTCAGAAAAGTGGAGGCAAAGATGAGAAGGGATGCTTCCAAGTTCAGAACAACTGAGTCAGAAATTATATTGTAATCTTTCAGTATTGATTGGGTTTTGGGTTTGTTTTGTGTGTGTGTTTCATGGTTTTTTTTGCTGAACAGTTACACTTCTTCCTGTTAATTTTTAGTGTTGGTTTGGTTTTTTTCAGTTCTGTTAGGGGGGATCTTGCTTTTTGATGTCAGTCTCTTAAAATGAAGGATATTTGAGGGAAAAACACCAGCCCTGTGGGTGTTTGAGAGATCTGGGTTGTTAGACTGATCCTGACTCATGCCCTGCATTTATGTTTACGTGGATCACAGCTTTATTTATTAATATAGGAATTTATCTTGTACTGCTATGAAAAGCTACTTTTAAAAACTACTGCAATATGTCACAGTAGATATTTGTTTAGCATGGGTTTCTTCTTGTTCCCCAGACAACTGGTCACTCATGCAGTAAATCAATAGAGAATTACTGTATGCGAGGGGAACAGTTAAATGTATTACTGATCTTTTTGTGTCAGATGAAAATTTTTCTTATAAGCAACTCTTAAAACTTATATTGTCTAATAACAGTGGTCCTTTTGAAAGGGATTCTGGGTTTTGTTCTGTGGTGTTTTGTCTTTGCGTATGTATTTCATTAAATGTGAGTGTGACTATTAATTGTGTAGATAAAAATGGCAGTGTGTTTGTGTGTTGGGAGGGGGAACTGTATTTACATTTTCTTTAGAAGCTTTTGGTGTTTGTTTCAGAAAGGAAAGGGCAAGGCACCTAAACTCTGTACTGAGAGGAGTTTAGCTTTAGCTTTCTATCCTGTGAACTTCCAGGCTTCTTCATTACCAGTTCCAGCATTCCTTAGGGAGACAGACTGAAGTTTTTAACAGTTCAGACTAAATGCTTTTTGCTAGTTATGGAAAAAGTTAATTTAAAGTATCTTTCGGATATGAATGAATGGTAAGAGTGTGTGATCTGAGTGGATACGAGTGAATGATCTCTGGGAATTTGTTACTGTCAGATGTGCACATGGTGTAGCTGTTCTGTGCATTTGGTTTTAATACTTGTTCAAAATGACTAATTATCTGTGATCTATGCAAAGAGTACTAATGAAAAGTGCTATGTTGGTCGCAGTGTGCAGTATACCTGTGGGAGGTGGAGGAATAGTACGGGATCTTTTTTTTCTGCCCATGTTGAGTGTTTAATATGAAACGAATCAGTGTTGGTTTCCTAGCAGTACCGGATCTACAAGGGGACTGATATGTTCATGCTTTAGTATCTTAAAATACTCTTTGAATGCTGCTGTTGCAGTTCTTCAGTCGTAGACAGGCTGTTCGAAGTCATTTTCATGAAAGTGAAGAGTTGCAGGAAAAAAAAAATTTAAAAACTTCAGAAAGATGTATGAAAACATTCATCTGGCAATCGATCATTTGAGCATGGCATAAACATAAATCTAATATCTGGTAATTATGTTTCAGAAACATGCGTGTAACTCATTTAAAGGAGAAAAGCTAGATTTTCTGGAATAGACAAACTAAGAATTATGTATTTATGAAGACATCACTGTAAAATCTTTCCTCCTTTATTTTCAATTTTATTTATCTTTAGAACAGAAGGTGGCCCGAAGGGTGGACACACTAACCTCTTTCCTGTGAAATGGTCTGTCTGTTGTCTTCTGCTGTTGTGCTTGGTTCTGTGTTCAGCGTACGAGCTAGAAATCATGTGTGTATGTGCGATATTATGTTGTATGATTGTATTTTTTTTTGTCAGTTCAAAGCTGGTCATGTAGTTGCCATGCTAATTCTGTTGCCTCATATCTATGTATGCAGTGAGCTGTTTGAGTTCAAAGTGGATGTTTTTGTATATATTCATGTCATTTTTTAAGCTAGCTTTCTTTACAGTAGAGGGCAGGGGAAAAGTGTAATTCATTTGTAAATTACTTCTTAAGAAGCAGCTTTTATACTGTCTCTGTTCTTCCATAACTGTAATAATTTGGAATAAGTGCAGTGAGTAGGTTTGGGAAGTGAACGTGTCAGTGGCGGCTCATGCAGTGTCGGAATTGAAGTATTCTTGACTAGGTTCTTATTAGTCTGAGTGAAGAGCTATTTCTGAGGACCTGGAGAGCCCCCTGTCATCCCACCTGAGGGTTGCCTCTGAATAGTTGCAAAAGTCAGCAGCAGGACAAGTGATTACTCCTGTTTCTTCAGCAAGCTCCACCTTACCAACTGCATGCCCAACCATGGATGCCAAGAGCAGGTTTAGCAACTTTTCATCATGGATTCCCTGTCTCTCCCCACGAGACCGTGAATATCTTTTAAACTTAACTTTTCTTCTCCTCTACCCCCCCCACCTTCAGGCCACTTGCAGGTTTTTGTCCACTTCAGGCCAGATCTGAGTTAAGTTCTCATCTTCTCCTGTCAACGGAGGCTCCTTCTTGAAGTGTGTGAGTAGCGCCCATAGCCTTCAGTTTAGGCAGGAAGGAGAGACGAGGATGGCGTGTCTTAAATTTGCCTGCTGAGGTGAGGAAGCAAGTACTTTCGTTACGGCTAATAGCAGTTGCTGTCTATATGTTTTTCTGACTGTGTGTACAACAACTTCAAAATGTGTTTCTGTGCTCTTTTCTAGTAGGCTCTCCTGCAGTAGGCTTTTCATGTTTGGACAAGAGAGCACCGTTTGAGCAGGGAAGTACCTTTTTTGGTATGAAAATTCACTTTCGTCAAGGTGCAAGTTTGAATTTTTGGTCATTTCCTGTTTTCTCTTGAATTTTTCAGGAAATGTTGGCAGCATGTCAAAGTACTAAATATAAAGGCTGTAACGTTAGGGTGTTGTCAACTTACGTCAGCAGTGACAACAAGGAGGTTGTGATGGTTGCCCTGCTATTCCTTATCTCAATTTACTCAGCAGAGAAACCAAATTGAGCTCCTCTTCTCATTTTGTCTCATGAAATACCTAGAAGGGTGACATGAAGTGGGGTTCCCCATAGTGGGGAAGTTAAGAGGAGGAAGAACAAGCTGTCTGGGTTTCATCTTACCCCTCTCATCTAGCAGTTTATCTGCAGTTTATCAACTGGTGATGTTGATGCAGGAATGACAAGGAATGTCATGAGGGAAGGAGAGGATGTCTGTGTTGTCATTGTGTATGTTATCAGTGAAAAAAATGCTCACAAACTGACCAAAAAGATCCCTTTGTAGCAGAGAGTGTGTGTGAGAGGCCTAGAGCTCTTCTGCTGTAGAGTTTGCATGGGATAATAAGTGCTTCATAGAAACCAAACCTCTTCCTTAAGTTTGCTGTTACGCATTTCCTTTCTAGTCAGTCTGCGTTTAGGGCTGTAGCAATGCTGAGTGCTCCCGAATCTAGCTAAGGCTTTTCGGAGTTGTTGTGAGTGAAACACTCTGAAATTCAAAGTTTATCCTGCTGGGCATCCCAAAATGGACACTTAACACTAGTGGAGATGTTTTTTCCATGAATTCTACTCCTTTAGTTCTTCAGCTGTAACAAATACCATCTTCTTTTCTCTGACATAAGTATGTGAGTGTTTGGGATAAGGGGAGGGCATGCTTTCTCTTGCACTCTCTATTTTAATGGGTGCTACGCTAAAGAGCGTAAGGAAGTGAATTGGAAGGTTCAGATAATTTGCAACAAAGGAGGCACAGGACCATGCATGAAATGAGACTTTAACAGAGACTGATAGATGTTCAGTAAAAAAGTGATTGGTATTATCTACTGAATTAAGTCTTTAGCAGTTTGAGGGGAACAATGTAAGTCTTTCAGTGGAAGTCTTTTGTGGTACCACAAGGGGAGGGAATTAGGATTGCTTGCAAGACCGTTATTTTGTCATTTCCCAACTGACTTGCTTTTTGACTTTGCAGCTTTAGTACAACTTTCTTTCCCTTTCGTGGAGGTGATCAGGAATATAGATGGTGTGCACAACCACTGAACAATGATTTGGAAATAATCTACGAGCGTGGCAAAAGAATCGCACTTGCACTATGTAGTTCTGAACATCAGTTTCTCAGATGTTTATAGAAGGATGCAGTTTTATGGGGGAAATAAACTACTGTGTCTATTTTCACTGTTCCTGTTTTATTATTTTTTTGTATTTTTGAAAGCTTGGTAATGAATCTGGCTACTTGGAAATTTATCAAGGAGTACATTTCACTGTCCAAAACCATTTCAGACTTTGTTTTTGCTTAGTTTCGAGTAAGATGCATTTGGAATATAACTTGGATTTCAAGCTGCGCTGGAGTTGTGATAGCTGGGGAAAAAAATACACTGACACATCTTCGTCCCCGAGTGTGCAAAAATAGTACTGTGTGCTGCTTTGGAAGTATGCAGGGGGTTGTTTGTGTCCCTGCACTGGGAGAGGTTTATGCTGAAATGTAACTGAGCATAGTGTGCATGGGGCTTTAGAATTTGTTTTTTGCTGTTTCATACTATGTAAATTGTGATACTATTAAAATGTTACGTATTTTGTTGTATACTAACAGTATTAAAATTGCAACGCTTCAAAAAAAACCCAAAACAAAACAAAGAGACCAACAACCAAACCCCCCCCCCAAAAAACCCCAAACCAAAGCCCCAAAATCACTGATAAAAATAGAATTTCTTCAGTTAATGCTTTTTATTATAATTCCTGTTGGGCCTCTTTTTCTTAATAGTACAGTCTGTGCTAATGCTTGCAGGACTGTTCATTTGGCCTGCAGCTAGCATCTAGCCACCTTTCTGAAGGCCCCTCAGGCACTGATTATCTAAATTAACATGATGCTAAACTGTGCCTGTCACACCAGAGACGCAGCGAGAGGAATTATGTGTATATTACTGATGATCTTTTTATGTGCAGAAAGTCATGCTTTCAAGACTCAGGCTAATTGTGTGGATGTGGGTGATCATGTCACGAGAGAAGGCAGTTCAATTTTCAGATACTTTCAAAAGAGGCTGTGAGGTCTGTTGTGTAAGGAAGAGAGAGTAACACTTTTAGTGAAGGATGTTGTAATTTTCCCTGACTCCCCTCAATTTTTGTTTCTTAGACCGCATCAATGGAGCACATTCAGGGAGCTTGGAAGACTATCAGTAACGGTTTTGGACTCAAGGATTCTGTCTTTGATGGCCCAAACTGTATTTCACCTACTATCGTCCAGCAGTTTGGTTATCAACGCCGAGCATCTGATGATGGCAAAATATCAGATACTTCCAAAACTAGTAATACTATTCGTGTTTTCTTGCCCAACAAGCAGCGCACGGTGGTAAGTCTAGGTTACTTTTATGTAAAAAATGTCATACTGTTCCCATTCCTAACACTAGGATGTGTATCAGGCAAGAGAAATGCCAAGCTTCACAAAAGATCTTATAGAATCATAGAATTGTTAGGGTTGGAAGGGACCTGAAAGATCATCTAGTTCCAGCCTAGTCTTATTGTGATTAAGTGTGTTGTCATTGCTTTGTTAATTCTAGAGGACGTATTTTGAAAGCAGTGTATCTGTATTTTGAGAACCTGTATTTCTCTACCTCAGTGCTGTATTTTTCCAGTATACGTGAACAAGATGCTTTGCTTACATACCTAACATTAAAAGACATTAGTTGGCTGACCTAAACAGTGATGCCTCTGTGAATTAAAGCATGTAGTCATTTCTGTCACCATTTTCTTCACTTGGATGCCCACGTTGAGGTATGGTAGTTAGAGCTGAAGTGAAACTTCTAGAGGTAACCCTTCTATTAGATTTCTTGGAGCTGAGTGTACCAATAGTAGCCTTACGCATAGTTCCCTGAAATCTAAATTAAGCCTTTTTCTACACTCCATTTGCCTGCATTTCTGTGACGTTTACAAGCTACCTACTTGTATGAGTGCTCTGTAAAATCCTGTTTCACAGAAACTTGGTAATTGTAAGAAATCAAAAAGTGATAAAATGGCTTCAAAACTTCCTTTGTCTAAGTACACACTAGTGGAGTATATGGCAGAAAACGTGTGCCTGACAGGTTGACTGAACATACGGTGCGTTAAAGCACGGCAGTCTGTTCTTACAACATAGAAGTAATTTTTATTTACCTATTTACTAAATTCAAGAGTGAACAGCTGTGCAGTTTTACTGGAACTTCTAAAGAAAAAGAGAAAAAATTACTTCCCCCACCCAAGAGGCTTAAACAAATTCTGCAATCACGGACTAAATTTTTTTTTTCCATTGGTCACAGGTAAATGTGCGAAATGGGATGACCTTACACGACTGTCTTATGAAGGCACTTAAAGTAAGAGGTCTGCAGCCAGAATGCTGTGCAGTTTTTCGACTTCTTACTGAACCAAAAGGGTAAGAGTCTGGAATGTTGTATGTGAAGCTTTCAACTAGAGAATGTAAAAGTCTTGTTTTTAGAATAGCAGCAATAATGTTTTCTTCCTCTCTCTTGCTAGTTTCTTTTAAATGTGCAGTTTGGTTGTGAACACTTCCATGCTGATTTCTTTACTCTCCTCTAGGTCAACTGCTTCAGCTTCCTGGGTACTAAAAATTTTAGTTCTGTTTTAAAGCTATATATTAAAAATGCTCATAATTGAGGGGTACCTTCAAGTGCTTGTAGCGTTTTACAGAGGTTTTTGTCATACTCTAGGTGAAATGATGTGATAAGCCTTCGTATTTGAGGTGCATTTCTAGTTGGTAAACTTCTGTGCTAGCGATTCTTAGCCAACTTAAATGAACATCTCCTCTGTGTGCTCGGTTTTAAGGCTCTAGATTCCTCTGCAAGTTTTCAATGTTTGGATTTAAATCTCACTTCAGATATTCCTTATTTTTTGTAGGACCGGGGATGCTGCTATTAAATACCAAATGATTCTTTTACAAGCTGAGGGAGTGAAGGTATCTCATGGAGTTAATACATTTAACTTCACACCTCGTAAGGCTTGGGCTTAATGCTCTTTTAGGCCTCAATCATGAGGCAGTCATTTGTGGGTTTGCATCTCTATGTAACTGAGGCCATTCTGGGGTCACCAGTAACTTTCGTGTTGAAGCACGTAATATGGCTTTCATGTCACTAAGTCTGCCATTCATAATTTCTTATGTTTTGTTTATAAGGGTATTTCTGTGACTCCATTACAGCTTCTTATTTCAAATAATCTATATATATAAATGACTTACACGTTAAAAAATAAACAGAAAAAGAGGTGAATCGCTATGGCTTCGAAGTTACTTCTAATTTTTTAAGTGAAAGACACTGAAATATAGCTCACTATAAGATGTTAGCCACGCTTTTTTTTGTATTTGTTTTCAGTTTACTCAAGAAAACTCACAAAACGTAGATCATTGATTAGACCGGACTTTTGATCTCCCAAGTAATTTTATTGTCCCCATTTTCTCTTTCAGAAAAAAAGTGCGTTTGGATTGGAATACAGATGCTGCCTCCTTGATTGGAGAGGAACTGCAAGTGGACTTTCTTGATCATGTTCCACTTACTACACACAATTTTGTAAGCTTTTCCTCATCTGTATTTTGATGTAAATTTATCAGTTGAACGACGTATTCAATCAAAGAATGTTTTAGGCATTTGGTGGTACCTTTTGGCTTTCTAAACAGAGAGGGTATTTCGGAAGTGATGATTCCTTCACCCCTGCTCCCCACAAATTAGATTGGCTAAATATCAATTTGCAATGAAATGTCAGAATTCTATTTATGTTTAGTGATTCCTAGGTGTCAGAGACTTTAAAAGCTCACATTACGTATATCCTTCAAAATTCTAATGATTGCCATTTTTATTTTATATAAATATGTATTTTTGTAACTGTCAGATTAAGATATCATGTCTTTAAAGTCCAGAACTGGGAGATAACTTGCATTTTCAGTCTGTGCCTCATCAATCAAAAAAGGCTGGATAAGTTCGGCAGCTTTATTGGACTGTTGGTGATTGTACTGAATGTACAGGGGTGCTGTTAATTCTGCAAGGTCATGACATTGTTTTGTGAGCTAATGCTGCCTTGTAATTTGACAGAGCGTTTTTTGGGGGCTTGAAAGACTTTAGATTTGTAGTTCCTACTCAGAAATGGGTTATTTGCTCAATTTAGAGGAAATAGAGTTGTTTGTGGTTGGGGTTTTTTTTGTGGTTTTTCTGTGTGTGTGTTTTGTTTCATAAAGAGGTAATGCCTAACTCTAACAGTTTTACCTTGCATTATTTTGTTCTCCCTGTGAAGGAACTCTTATTTTTATATTCTAGCCTTTTTGTTGTTTTGTCCCGGAACTATATTGTGCTGTGTGGCAAACCTAAAGGATTGTCATTTACATCCATTAGAAAGGTTAGGATTGATATACAAAACCCAAAAGTAGCTTTGCTTCTACTTTACATTTTTAGAAAACTACAAATAAAATTGTCTGCAGTTGGTCACCAGAAACTAATATTTTTCTCCAGATCTGGAAGAAGCTCAAACTTTGAGCCTTCCTCGATGCATGCTCCGCAGGAAGAAACCCTTTGGTTCATTTGAATCTTTTTTCATATTTCAGAACCTTTAAAAAAATGTTAGATGTCATTTAAAACAGTATAATTTCCTTAAACTATTTCATTGCTAAGGAATTTATTTCTTGTGGAAGGGGTATTGGTTAGTCGTAAGCATACACAACAAGCATTTTGACTAATAAAAAAAAAAAAAGGTAGTTCTTGTGATCTGATCTTCCTTCAGTTTTGGTGGTACTAAAAACAAACAAAACCCCCAATTCTTGACCCGCCCAACTCTGTCACCTTACTGGGTGCAAAATAGTGGTTTTGAATTTGACTGAACATTTCTCTTCTTGTTTCTTTTTTCTTTTTTTTTTTTTTTTAAATAATCAGGTAAACAAAGTCCTAAATGTTTGTAAGCTTTCCAGGTTCCAGCCAAACTGGAAATGTGTGCAGGAATACTCGAGTGTGGTTTTAAGTTCAGTAGCAGTTTGGGGGCACTGATAACATTTTAACATGGTATTTATTTATGTCAAACTCTGAAGATGTTAATCTCAGCTAATGAAGAGAAGCTAATAGCTTGGATTAATCATTTAATGTGTTTTCTAGGCTCGAAAGACATTTCTAAAGCTTGCTTTCTGTGACATCTGCCAGAAGTTCCTGCTAAATGGGTTTCGGTGTCAGACATGTGGTTATAAATTCCATGAACACTGCAGCACGAAAGTTCCAACTATGTGTGTCGACTGGAGCAATATCAGGCAACTCTTGTAAGGACTGTTCCTTTTTAAAAGCAAGAGTAATTCTCTGTGACAGACAAGCATCGTTTTTATTTTTAAACCTTTTATCATAGAGATAAATTTGGATTGTTGGGAAGTGCAGTGAATATACAGAACTTGTGTATTGATTTCATAAAACAGCCAGCAATGATTGTCTATTCCCAGGTGAAGAAGGCCGTTTACATTCAATGCATTTTGTTCTTGCTGTAAATTTTAATATTCTGGGACAAGCAAACAAAGATGTTGAATGACCAGGCAGTTGGTAGAATGCCTTCTGTTTCAACAGAGTAATAGTATTTCTTCTCATATAACACTTCTGTTAGAAGAAAAACGGTCATGATTCAGTTGTTTTTTAGCTGTTGGAAGTGTGAGGGTTCAGAACTACCACAACTTGTGACACCCTGTTGAAAATGCATGGAATGGTGAGAAAACTGGTGGAGGATAATACTTTCCTAATATTGATTAGAAAAAGTTGCAAATCATTATGTTATAATAAGTCCTTTTATGCAAAAGTGTTAAAACCTATAATTGATTTTATGTGTCTTACTTAGTGATTGTATTTTTTTATAACTGAACTTGGTCATATAGTTATGTATTTTTTTTAATATTGACTAGTCATTAGAGCGTAGGGTGTAGCCATTTGGTGCTACCTGGGTTTTATAGAACTTAAAATACTGGGTGTTGAATACCCTTTCAGGAAACTCTGAAGTGTGATCTAAAAAGATTTGTATCTTAAATTTAGGAAGAACATATGGAAATTTTCTTTGGGAGTCTCAAGACATAGTTTTCAGTTATACCATACACAGAGGAAAAATAGTATGTAAAGATAGGAATGTGTTCATTAAGTTAGTTATGCTGGAAAGAAACAGCCCTTTAAATTTTCAGCTTTAAAGAGCATTGTACAGGAGGTAGTGTAGCAGTTGAAATTGTAATTGTTTTTGTTGATATTTCAGATTGTTCCCAAATTCAAATATCAGTGACAGTGGTGTCCCTGCACTACCTCCCTTGACAATGAGACGGATGCGGGAGTCTGTCTCCCGGATACCTGTTAGGTAAGCTAGTATTTCCTGTCATTTCTGTTTTGGGAAATACAGTTGTTTAAAAACAAAAAAAAAAACCAAAACACCCCAAACTCCTCAAAAATAGAACAGCCTTGTAGAAGGTTGGGATAAATGTGCAAGAAGGCAACACCACTTAATCCTAGCTAATAAGAAGTGTCCTTTCTTGTTCTTAGACTCAATCAAACCATTGACTTGGGATTTTATATTTTTCATTTTTAGTCTTAAGATTTCAAGGGAGAGTATTAAAGGTTTTCTGGAGACCTTTGTTTTCCTGCCTAAGAAAATTCAAGGCTCCCTTTGGTATATTTGTGGATTAATTTTATTTTAACTGGTCAGGTAGTATGCGTGTAAGGGTTTGTGGCTCATTTTGCATTACTTGCATACATAAATTAAAATAATGTTCTAATGTTATGATGACAGATAAAAGTTAAAGAGAGAACAGTGGAAGCTGAAAATATGCTGCTCTTAAAGAAAATTCTAAGACCTAAAGAGAACATTCCTGTAGTTTTAAATGCTCGAATAAAAGTTGCTTTCCTTTCAAAGGGGCCTGTCTTCTGATCCTAATTTGTGCCTGTGTTCTTTTCCTTGAAATTCTAGAGGCTGAAGAGGGGCAGGCCATCTTTTGGGTTTTGTACAGCCCTTTGAAAAATCTTGGCCTGTTGAGGAATGAGGCACAGAGCACATAGCTGACTTACAAATGGTTCTATGTATTTATTTCTTTATTTTAGTGGGAACTGCATCAGGAATTGATCTTATGTTCTCTTTGCCGCTTTATTCTGTTTCCAGTGCTGATGAACTCATTAACTTGATAGTTTTCTAAGCTTTTTTCAAAGGCTGGCTGATTTCAGTTAAGATACTTGTGTGATTTGGGATAAATAGGGTTTGAGTGACCTTAGCTGTGATTTATAACTCTTTGTTGAACTGGGTTTTAGTGTTGGCCTCCTTTTAACTGGTATTGGGTTTCATGACTTCCTTGCTGGCTGTTCTGTGCAAACCATTGAACAGTCTTGCAAACCTTTTCAAATTCAGGACTTAGCAGGAAAAGTAGCTCTTAAGCTATGCATTTAGCAGGCTTGAAGCGAGTTGTTTGTTTTTTGGTTTTTTAATTTCACAGACCTGAATTAATCCAGTAGAGCCAATATTTTATCATATGTTAAATGTGATTTGATGGGGATTGAGGTGAACTGTGGCAAATTTTATAACAGCAGAAACAGACTTACGTTAAACACGGTAGATGAGTGTGTGAACTGACAAGATCTTACTTCGAGTTTTTTAATTTATTTCCTAAATTAAACTGGAAATGATTCAGCTGATCAAATAGTTTAGTTAGCATCTAAGTCCCAACTTTTTCTGTTTGGAATTCTGTCTATATTCCTTTTGAACAGGTTACACTGAACAGTATTTTTCAATTGCTAGAGGGGAAAAATAACCACAACTTTTCCTTTCTCTCTTTTTCCTTCTCAGCTCCCAGCACAGGTATTCTACACCTCATGCCTTCACATTCAACACATCAAATCCTTCCTCTGAGGGCTCCCTTTCCCAAAGACAGCGATCTACATCCACACCAAATGTCCATATGGTCAGCACTACAATGCCTGTAGACAGCCGGATAATTGAGGTAATACTGGTAGGGAGGGAACCGCATAAAATTAAGCTAAAATTGTGACTGGCTATCTAATAGTCACTGGTTGTTTTTTCTTCTTTGCTTTCTGTCATTTACTTACTGTTTGCCTTAGTTGGCTGAGTGATGAAGAATCGAGGTGCCACATTTGCGTAGAAAGTTAATAGTTAATTCTTTTGGTCTTTTATCAAGTTTGCTGAAGTTCTAGGGAGATTTTTGGTGTCTTAAAGTTGTGGGGGAGCCTAACAATCGAGTTTCTCAGATCTGCAAAGAAAACAAGCTCAGTTTTGTTGAGGAAATACTTATTAGGTGTGTCTGAAAATGTTATTTCAAACTTAAAAATCCGGATTTATTGAGGGGGCTGGTGTTTATTTCAAATCAGACTACAGGTACTGTAAATCTGGAGGTAGTTCTTGGAGTTGAAACACTCAAGTCAAAACTTGCTGACAATGTTTTGTGTTACACCTGCACGGAATCGACAGTGATTCTGGGCTTATGTGCTAAAGCCATCTGTATCTGAGAATATTTTGCTGTTACTTGCTTTCAGGCACCTTTTTCTTTTTTCTTCCTACTTTACACTGTCAGTAGTGAGAGACAACTGTTTGAAGTCAGGCCTAAAGTGGTTTTTTTGTGTGTTTTGTTTTGTGATAACCTTAACAAAATAAGGGAGTGGCGTGCAGGAAACACTTGCAGAAAGAAAGTGCTGAACTGCAGGACTTCAGAGAGTGCTGTTTGTTGTTTTTCTGCTCTGGAATAATTTAAAAACTCTTTAGGCCAAACAGAAGCCTTTGACTGCCGAGTTTACTTGCACCTTCAGCTGGTGGTTTACAGGCTTCTCTGAAATGTGAAGACTCTGAAATGGGCCAGAGATGTCCTCTGGACCTTTGGTGGAACTGAAGAAAAGTGCACTGCAGCCCCAGGAAGTCTTTTTGGTTAGAAGCCTTGGGTCAGCTGGGTTTTATGGGGAAAGGTACCCTCCCTATCTTTTCAGTATTCTTAGGCTTACAGCCTTTTTTACTACTTTGGGAGCCTCGCTGACCATCTTTTAGGCCATGAAAAACAACGAAGCACTCAAGAAAGAGAATAGGGATTATCGAACTCTGTAGTGTGATGAGCCTTTAAGAAGACATTGCTTTTTTTTTATCCTTTATGCATAGCAGTAAAGACAGAAATGCTTTCTATTCTGGCTCTTTGTAATATCATAGGTACTGAATAAAAAATAGCTGTCGTGCCTTAAAGGCAATAGCTATTTTTCCAAAAGGCTTTTAAAGAAACCGAGAAACCCCCACAGGAAAAAAAAGTAGTAGAAACCTTCTAGTATGACGTGAGAATGACCACCTTAATAAAGTGGTTTACCAAAGGATGGATACTAGTGAACTTTTGGGTTTGAACAGAAATACTTACTTAAAAGTTTTACTGCACTTAATTATCAAACAAATTAGGTTACTTTTTCTTTTGTTTATCCTAACACTTAATTTTTTTAATTTTTTTTTTATACTTCCTCTGTTCTTTTCTTTTATCTCTTACCGTGTTGGCCTAGAATAACAGCCTGAATGCTTCTCCCAGTTCCTGGTGCAGACGATTTTGTTTGAGGGGAAGAGTAGGTATTTTCTTGGTGCCTTTTGTTTACTTGTGATTAACAGGATTGCTATAACTTGTAAGCCATGGCAGTGTCCAAATGATACGTTTAATCTGGAGTTGATTTGATGAAAATCTTTATAGCATGTTGATACTTAAATATTGAGGATGCTAATTGGAAGAGGGAAATTGATAGAAGAGCTTCATTTTTAGTTTAGCTGGATGAATCCATACTACTGTGAAATTTGGTGTGAATTTCAATAGGCTTGGATTAGAGATGCATTTGATCACACAGTTTTTAAAGCAGAACCTTCTCAAACACATCTATTGTGTGGCTTTTTTCCTCTGGAAACTATTTTGTTGAATATAACTGTACAAAACCCTTAGATTAAGAACATGATGTATTATTTTTATTTCACATCAAAGCAAAGGTGACAGACTACAGCACTGTGTATGGTATTATTTGTCTTGTGAGAACAACTCTAAAGAACACTGGTTTTGGTTCATTTGCTGTAGGATTAATAAGCAAAAAAGAAAATACATCAGGATTGAAGTTCAAAAATACTTTTTTCTTAAATAAGAATTATGTATGCATAACTATGAGAACAATTTTAAATTATTTAGTTATCTTTTGCCAGCTTACTTGAAAGCGGTTACATTCTCAGGCTGATGTACAAAACTTGTTGTAAATTCAGATTCTTAAAGATTTTTATTGTCCTCAAAATGGACAAAAGTAGTAACTTGCAAGAGTTCTTCCTTGGTATTTTAGCAGGTTTTAATCCGCTCAGGCAAAGAGTAGAGGTACTCTGCAAGCATACTGTATATAGAATCAAGCCTGGGAGAATGCAACTACCTAGCTAAAATGATGTATTTCATAAATGAATCTTTACTAAGGATAATCTGAGTTAATTTGAAAACTGTATGGTAGAATGTAGGCTTGTTTTGTGCTCCTATGAAATCTTACATTTATTATTCTACTAATTAGTTAGAAAGTTTGAATTGACTTCTATTAACTTTGACGGTATTTAACATTTCTGTAGTGCATGTTCTTGCTTTGTACTTATACAGTACCTGGATATTTTACCTTTCCTGTATGTACTTTGGGATAATACATAGCAGGTGAGAAAAGTTGTAAAGTTATGTTTGTCAGAGCTTAGTTTATCTTGTGCATGGCTGTAGAATTGTGTTGTCAAGTGCCTGTGGCATGAGGTGAGAGTTGTTGCACTGTACCAACTAGCGAGCTGTGTAAGAACGTGCTTTTCAAATATCATCAAACTTTAATCTGTGAAAAAATGTTTTGAAAATTAGATGGTTTTGTATTAGGGCAAAAGACATAGCCTTTTTTGAGTTGAAATACTACAGTAGAGATATTTCAAAATGTATATTGATTTGGAATATTTTAGGGGTTTTTAAAAGTTTTGCTACTTGTAACCAAGAACCTTTTTGAGAACTTGTCCCCTGGAGATACAGGACTATCACAGGAGCTATGGTCAGATCTGAAATACAAGCATGTACAAAAATCCAGTGGTGGGAATGCAGACAGTATTTCTGGTGTTTCTTCTTGTTCTGTGTCTCTTTTTTTTTCTTTTTTTTCCTCTTTATTTTTTTTGTAGCAATACCTTTTAATATGCTGTGAATATTTTTAATGTTTTGTCAGAATTCACAAATTGCATGTTCCTTAGCACATAGGATTCTTTTAACTAGAAAATATCCAAGCTGTCATCTTTTGGAGGGTGTTGGTCAATACTGTATCACACTTGACCAAAACTGGCAGGAACTACTTCAAGACTATTCCTGCTTGTTTCTTTATATGTTCTTATATATTTATTAACTTTGTTATCCATCTCCTCTGTTTTAGGATGCAATTCGAAGCCATAGTGAATCAGGTATGGTTCCCAAAAAAATGAAGTAACATATATTATATTATTTTGTGTTTATTTTCTGGTTGATACATTTTTCTATGTTTATTTTTTTATATTTTAGCTTCACCCTCTGCTCTGTCTGGAAGTCCTAACAATATGAGCCCCACTGGCTGGTCTCAGCCCAAAACCCCAGTCCCAGCCCAAAGAGAGAGAGCCCCTGGATCCAATACACAAGAAAAAAACAAAATTGTAAGTATGGTATTTTTTTTTTTTTAAAGTATATTAAACTAGGCTGGGAGTAGTCATTTGCTGGAATAAATTTCTGTGTGTAAAAGGCAATAGAAGCTGATGGTAATCTTGCATTGCTCTGCACTCTGTGTGTATAACAGCAATATAATTTTGACTAACTTGGGAAAGATAGCACTGTTGCCTTGTGTGCCAAAACAAAGTGTTTTGGATTGAAAATTAATTTCAGACAGTATTGTGAAATTATTTTTCACTACAAGCAGCAGAGGAAGAAAAGTTAGAATAATAATTAATAATATCTCAAATTTTTTGAAGGCTTATAAGATTTTGAAAATGAAAGTACAATTCCTTAATGGGACTCACAGTTGTTAATCACTTAGATATTTGAAAATTCTGCTCTCATCCTTTTGTTTTATTCCTTTTAAATATGTAAATGAGTTCCTGAATTGTAGTATTACAATTTTGGAAAAGTCATTAAGTTTCTTAAGAATTTCAGATGTCTTAAAATAGTTGATTATAAAATATTTGTTCCTCTTAAAATCTAAGATCAGGGGTTTTGTTTATAGCGCAGAACTTAATGATAGCTTCTTAAGCAGTTAAAGCCATCCAAGAAAATATTTTGTCCCCCCCCTTTTTTTTTGGGGGGGGGGGGGGGGGGGGAGGGTAAAAAAGCCCCGCGTCCCTCAAATTGAGGGGAAAAACAAAAGTCCAAACTGTAGAACAAAAACCCTCGAGGTTTCAGTGCATCTTAAACTTGCATGAAGGAAGTTATTTAATTCTTGGTGTGCATGTATAATAGATTTGATTAAATACTTAGAGTAAAGCCATGTCAATTTTTGTTCCAGAGGCCGCGTGGACAGAGAGATTCCAGTTATTACTGGGAAATAGAAGCAAGTGAAGTCATGCTTTCTACCAGAATAGGGTCAGGTTCTTTCGGAACAGTTTACAAAGGCAAATGGCATGGTAAGTGCTTAACAAGTGTTACTGTCTTCTCAAAATGTTCATACTGTAGGACAGCAATCCAGGAACAAGGTAAAATCATTTATAAAGGTGCCATATGCTTATCTACCACCAAAGGTACTAGGTGAGAAATATTAATTTCCTAATATTAGCAGTGGGGAAATTAAGACAAAGAACAGACATCAAAATCAGAATCTCAAACTGCCATCTATGTTTTCATTATATTGGAGCCAACATTGTTTTCTTTGTTACCATGTTCTAAAACAGCTTGTTTTCTGAAAAGATTTCCCTTTCCATTAGCAGGATTGAATTAGCAGAATTAGCTGGGAAATTTCACAGCCTGATGTTAAATTATATTTACCTTCTTTTGTGGTTTAATTAGCATACTTACATTCAAGGTGGCAGGGAAAGGAAATAAGCATAAATTGCTTTTTACTGTGGAGTCTTTCTAAGGAAAAAGAGATTGATGTGAGAGTTTATGATATAAAGGTAGCTGGAATACTTTGAAAAGAGACACGCTGCAGGGCTACAGAATTAGTTTCAAAATTCAGGGCTTGTGATTTAAAAAGAAACATACACAAACCCCTCCAGGCTCTAATTTAAATAGTGTTATTGTCATAAAATAAGCAAAAAAAAAAAAAAAAAAATCTGGAAACTTACTTTCCACCCTCTATTTTTAAAGAATAAATACTTGCATGTCTTTAAAGCACAAATATTATCAACATCAATGGAAGGCCTATTCTTATGCTAAAAGTAACAGTCATGAACAGTTAAACTGATTTTTATTATATAAGTGAAATGGAACACAGAAATCAAGAGAAAAAAGAAGCTAAGTAAGATTTCACTAAACGAGGTAATAAATGTGAATTTCTTGTTAATATACTTGAATTATCTGATAATAAATACTCTTTGTGTATCAAGAACTTTGGTTCTTCCTGTGTTAAACAGGAATTGCATTGAGCTGCGTATTTACAAAGAACCTTCAGTTGTGTGCACAAGATGGCTGTGTAGATGTCACCTAACTCAATATTGATAAGATTCAGTATTTATTTGTGGTAACTGTTTATATAGTTCTTCTGATTTCTCAAGAAAGTCAAAATTAAAATTACTAAAAATTTTATCTTTTTTTTTTTTTGTAACCATCACATCATTTGCAGTGTGGTCTTAAAAGCTTTCAAGGTTTTATATTTCTTACAAGTCTTTTCTGTTTAAAATTGAAGAAACTTGGAGTTCACAGTGCACAAAGTGGTGAAACTACAGACTTTTTGTTAGTAATCTATTCTAATAGTACAAATGCAGTGGTAAAAATGTCTTGGTGAAGATAAATGACATTAATTGAAGTGGGCAGACTGTTGCAAACTTAAAATCTAGATTGCTTGAGGCGTTGAGTCTCCTAGCGTGCCCAGCTATGAAGGGTTGTTTGCAATGAACCTTTGGAGAGCACCTGTGGAAGACTGTGTACAACTGTATGCAAACCGTATTAGATTTCCGATAAGCTTCCCTGGTTTAGTCTTCCCAAATAACAATGAAGTGTCAAGGACAGTCTTGCTCTGATGAATGTGTGTCTCATTGAACAGCTGTCTTGCACTTCCATATTTTTCCAGATTGTTCTGATGGTTAAGTACTAATTTTCATATTTGCACCACTTCTGTTACAGACCCCATTTGGATCCTGTAGTGTCCTGTAGCATGCTTCTAAATTTAAAAGGCGGAAAGAGAACCAAGGCAGTTTAAATTGGTTGGAAGACTACCTATCATAAACACTCACATTTTCCCTTTGACCCTGGTAATCAGTTCTAGGGTTTTGGTGGTTGGGGGGTGGTGGAAGCTGATTTGTCTTCAGTTTGCTGCTAAACAAAACAAGTGCTATTGTGGATTTGTTTCTGTAGAGAAAACTGCTTGGGAAATGCCATCAAGCCTAAAAAAAGTGTGGCACCTGATTCAGTAAGAACAGTGTAAGGTTAAAAACATCTTTTCATCTGTGGAGCGAGGATCATAGTGGAGATTATATTGAAAAAAAATTATCTGAAAACATTTGGCCTGTTATCAATGGGTTCTGCATCCTTGCTCTGTCTTGGCAAAGCTCTTAGCAATGTGCTTCAAGTATCGGTAGCACATCTGTTGGTCTCACATTGTGCGGCAACAGGAGTTGCAGGACAAACTGGCTGCTCCCAAGCCTGTGATTTTGGTAGTCACGTGAAAGCGTAGTCTTTCTACCAGTTGTGTTCTGGTCTGGTCTGTAAGAAGAGAGATCTGTAAGTTACACAACACTACGTATACTGCAAATGCAAGATGGTTCTCTTTATGAAGATGCTAGAAGGTGAAATAGGAAGTATATTGTGTTTACCAATGTTAAAGGAAGAAGATACAAATGTATAATAATGTGTTCAATATTTGTGCATCTGTGTGACTTCAAATTATACAGCAAATAAAGCAACTGGTAACTAGAGTGGAAGATACTGCAGTTCTCTCAGGGTACTCTGAGACTTTCAAGTACCAGTTTGCATATCCTTCTTGTACTTTGTTGGCAACATTTTTTTTTTTAATTGAGCGATTAGTATTCCTAATGTATTAAATTAATCATTATATTCTAGAGACATGCTAATGTATATATTGGAAAAGAGACCATATTAAGAAGAAAATAATTAGTGATTGTGGTAGCAGAGAAATCTGTCACTAGGGACTCTTTTACTGTTAGGCAATGATTCTGTAATGCTAAGTGGCGGCAGCCTTTAAACTATGGGATAAGCCTGCGTTGGAGTATAGCACCTCGCAAATCTTTTTACTGCACGTGGACTAAAATTGAAGTTTCAGTTTCCTAAACTGAAGGTAAACTTCCTGTGACAGTGTCATCCCTCTCTTAAAATCTAAAATGCTGTCCCTCTGTAGTTAAAATGAATGTGATGCTTATGTCTTTCACTGAGGAATCAGTGGCTTTTAGTGATTTTACTTTTGTTAGAACGGTCAGCTTCATTCTACTATTGTACTTCTTTTGAATCAGTTCAATTCTACTGTTATCTGGATGTACGCCGTAAAGGTTTTTACAACTTCATTCTTTGGAAGCAATCTCTAAACAGGTAGCACTGGATCATCGTACATTCCTTGCTGTATTACCCTTTAACAGATACTGAAATTTAAAGCAAGCACTGAGACTGAAAGCAATTCAAATGAAGCTTTTAAGTAAAATTTTGTAATGTATCAGCTTAAAGAACAGAATTTGCTATTCCTGGACGGAAGATTTATCCCTCCCATTCCTGAAAATTAGCAGTATTTAAATCTAGAAAGTTTGTTTTTTAAATAGTTTCTATTAAAAAAGGATGTGTGTGGATATACATACATATAATTTCTCTCTAAAACTGAAATATATAAACTTAATTATATAGAAATAAAAAGGTGTATATATATATGCATGCTAAAGCTGGATGGAAAAGGGAAACTGATGAAACTTGGGATGCTGTTTGGAAGTAGAGGGACTCTGATGTGACTGTGCTTGAAATAATGTGCTGAGAATGCAGTTACACCAGAATACCTTTTCAACAACGATTTGAGATTTTTGGTCGCTTCACATCTTGCAAAAAGCATATGTGTAGTTCTAGCCAGCCATAGCTGTAAAAAAATAGAAGGGAAGCATGTGAACAATTAATGACTTTTTTCATTAGCCTGACATTCAGGTAAATTAATTGCTTGACATTATGGAAGTTTGTCTGCAGGAAAATCTTGACCTATGTACGAACTAGTAGAGGTGAACTGTGCACAAATTAGGAATTTTAAGTATACTTTATATTAATGTTATTTTGGAGAAAAAAAAACACCTGTGTTTTTAGTAACTTTTATGATAAATGTATTTTCAGGGGATGTAGCAGTGAAGATACTAAAGGTTGTAGATCCAACCCCAGAACAGTTCCAGGCTTTTAGAAATGAAGTGGCTGTACTAAGGTGAGTTGGTAGTTCATTGCTAACTTCTGTTACTCCAAAGCACTGTAATTGACTACAACTCCTCCTTTAAGCCATCTTGCCTAATATTCTATGCCATAATTCTCATCAATAGACAGAATACTTGAACCATACCTTTCAAAATTGCAGCATAATTCCTTTGTTTAAAAAAAAATGCTCTGATCTACGTAACTGCTTTCTGCTTTCAAATACTGTTTTTGTAGTCTCCAGTTAACTATCTGTAACGTTAATCCTGAAACTGAAAAAGTTAGAGTACATAAGAAGTACCTTCTCGCCTGTTAATTCCTTCACAGTTTGTGATGACCCTTTAGTTTCCTGTTGGGATTCAGTCTTCTATCTAAAGTTGTCAGTTTTTCACAAATTTCAGGGTGATTTCTGTTATTCCAGTAACTACTAATACCACTTGAGAGTGTGAATGTTTGTTACTAATTTCAAAACTGTTGAATTTTCATGACATCTTTTCTTAAAGGTTGATTTTAAATAACTTCCTTGGAACTAGAAGGAAGCATTTGGACTAAAAAGCAGAAAATCATCTGATTTTATTGGCAACTGTGGCATATTGTTATTATTTTTAAAAAACAAACTTTGCACACACATCCGCTTAGCAAAAGTTTTTCAGGAAACTTATGGGTTTGGACTCAAAAGCTTAAATATGTTCCTTCATCCAGGAATGCATTTTTAAAAGAAGTTGAAAACATTTTTTCACAAAGATACTGATTTCTCTTTCTGCTGCTTTCTATTAGGAAGACTCGGCATGTTAATATTTTGCTCTTTATGGGCTACATGACTAAAGATAATCTGGCCATCGTTACGCAGTGGTGTGAAGGAAGCAGTCTGTATAAACACCTGCACGTTCAAGAGACCAAGTTCCAAATGTTCCAGCTCATTGATATTGCTCGGCAGACGGCACAGGGGATGGAGTGAGTAGCATAAACAATGCTCTCTGTTTTTGTTCTTGGAATGGTGTTTCCCTTCTCTTCCCCAAACCCTAACATCTGGAGTTATTGCGCTAAAATAGTAAGGGGTCAAAATGGTATACCAAGTAAAGATTTTTGTGGAGCCTTAATGCAACACTGTTGTATGCATTCTTACTTTCATTTAGTATTGCTTTTCCCAGGGATTCTTGCCTTAGTTCATGTTAGACCGCTAGTCACTTAAAATACAGAAAAGCTGTTACCTTCTTTTGTATCTTCTTACTGTAATGCACTAGATGAGATCCTATTCTAAACATAGAATTAATTTTTTTTTCTTCCCCGTGTTACTGTAACATTGCAGTGTTTGGCAAACACTATACTCACAGTACTTCTGTGACATGAGGGAATGGCTGTGCCTGTTCTATAGCTACAGGACTCACACACAGATGTCTTTTGGAAGCTTCTCCAGATGTCGGAGTTGACATAGTCCCACCTCAGATGCTGACATTGGCTGACACTGTCAGGGCTCATCCATTTTGTAGATCAGGACCCAGGTTTCTAGTCAGACACCCAGAAAACTGGGAACTTATATTGTGACCACAAAGTAAAGCGGTTAGGAAAAAGTATAAACCTTAGCATAGCATGCAAATTTCATGCATATGAGGACAGCACCCAGTTTTCCAGGACATTATACAGTTATGTAATAATGGTGCCAGGTTTATGTTTTTAATGATGCCTGAGATATATTTACTGCGTTGTTTCCGCTTTCCATAACGCGTAAGGCTATGTTTTTCTTTGCCCAAAGCAGACACATCCTGTAAATGGACTGAAGCAGGAGGTCTGTGAAATGGCCGACTATGTAATAAACCAACACAGTGTCTATCAGCAAGTGGAAAGGCTGACTTTGTGTCAACAGCCTTTGTAATGGCACTTCTCTGCTTTTTCTTCCACAGCTATTTACATGCAAAGAATATCATCCACAGAGACATGAAATCCAATAGTATCCTTTCCTAACTGAATCGTATTTCCTTTAATGTGAGAGTGATTTGTTGTTAATATGGAGCTTTGGGGGGTGGTGGTTGAAATACCTGGTTTAAATGTATGTAACTACTAATGAGTAATTGCTGTTGATGAGCAAGAAGTTACTTTTTAGCAAGGACTTTCATAGAACATGCGTGCTTGCTTACCAAACCGTTGTGATAAAGGTGAAAAAAGGTGGGCAACAGTTGTGCTCCAAAAGCGTCTTATTTTACATTTTTAATTGGTGTTTATGCAGTTCTCTGTTACCCAAATGCTGTATTGGAGAGAAGCAGCACTCTTTGCTTGACAGGCGATAGGTGTGCATGCTGATGTGTGTGCACATGTGCGTTTTGTTAGTTTCCCATATGTTTTTAATAAGTTTAAAACACCTTCACATGACTGGCAGAAACAAAGCCAAAAATTGTACTTTAAACTCAAGAAAAGGCAACCTTTTACCACTGTATTTCTTGCAAAAATATAAATTCAGTAATGCATATGGAGTAAAAATGTTGTGAACTAGTGTCTTTTACCTGGGAAAATGCCTGCTTTCAAAAGTGCCAAGAAGAGCATCCATTGAGCTAGAAGCATAAATTGTAACTTCCTTTCATAAAATGTGGACAGAATGATTTGCAAATGTCATCATAAAAAAATATGCCAAATTCAATAGTTCCATAATGTCAGGGGATTCCCGTTTTCAGTTAAGCTGGAAAAGTCATCATTTTAGTATATAGGAGGTCAGGAGTTTGTGATTCCTGATAATGACCATTTTTGTGAATTAAATTAACTCTTCTCCTGGTGTGGAAATGAGAACTAGGAGTCTGTCTTGTTTGTATTTCTGAATCATCTTTTTGAACTTAAAACATTCTTAAATGAAATTTTAAAATGGTGTCTTGTTAAAATAACCCCAACAAAGAAAGCGCCAGTTACCAGTTTTAACAGACAAACATTAAGTAGATAGATAACAAATAGTACAGATGTGCATATTTCCAGTTAAAATAGTTAAATCATAGTTAAATCTCAGGAGATCTGCCAGAGATCTTTATGTAAATATTTTGGTATTTGTTTCTACTTGTAGCTGGTTTTTCTTAGTTTTCTTTTTTGAGTTGTGATGAATTCTGTGTCGTTTCCCTGTGTCTGTCTTGACACCAGTTATTTAAGTACCTGCAGTCATTGATGTTACTTAACACAGACGATTACTCACCGTAAAGAGAAATATACAAATAACACTGAAACATCTGGTCTTGTTTAGTCTTAAACGTCAACTCTGTAAATATGGATGCCATAAAATTACTTTTCCTCTGTTGAAGATACAACTGGTAAGAGGTTTAAATAGCAATATTCTTGGGTAGTTGGCTTGCATTTGTGGTAACCTAACCAGGCACTTGGTAACCGTGTCAGAAAATTCAGAATGCTTTACTAAAGTTTTCTACAGAATTTCTTTAACAAATGTTTAGATATATTTCTTCATGAAGGCCTCACCGTGAAAATAGGAGACTTTGGTCTGGCAACTGTAAAGTCGAGGTGGAGCGGATCCCAACAGGTGGAACAGCCCACTGGCTCGATCCTGTGGATGGTGAGCAAACAGCTTGCTGCTTTTGAAGAGCTGCCTTTCATTCTGTTCATACATGTTTTATCAGTTGAACTCTGTCTTAAAGCTTTAAATCTAAATGAATCAACATACACTGTTAGTACTGTGTGGACTTTTATTCCAGTTGTAGGAAAAGTTAAAAGTGAAGAACAAAGTGCTGAAGTGCTTAAATGTCCAAAGTAGTCACCATTGACCTACAGATTCTCCTTTTAATTTCTGGAGTTATTTTAAATATTTAGCACAGAGAGAGGGCAGTCTGTGGAATTGGAAGGAGCTGTTCTGAGGGAAGGAGGAGAGCCTTTCTCCTGCTGTAATCCTGCCTTACCCCAAATAGGCTTGTCTTGCTGGAGAGCAGGCTTTAATCTGCTTAATGGTGGCTTTGTGAGGTCGGTGTGACCCTTTTTCCCTACGTTCTTCATCGCAGCCTCCGCTTCCCCTGCTCGGCACTTGGCAACATCCCTTCTCGCACACACTTCAGCAGCATTGGCGGGCGATAAGGCAAAGGATAGGGAGAGCTTCTTGAGGTGTGGGAACAAGCAGGATTCATCTTTGGTGCTGTGGTGAGACGTTTGATAAATACTGTCTCAAGTTCTCCTGGAAAGTTTACAGAGTTTCTTTTGGAATTGTTACTGCAAACTCCTTGTCTGAGAGGACGATCCCAACAATTGCCTTTATGTTTAACTTCTGGCAGAACTTGAAAGGCAGTTTCACAATTTTCCTTCCAAAAATCACCTGGAGAAAAATCTGTTTAGTAACTTTTCAAATGCGTGACTTCAATAGAGTAAATAGCAAAAGTGGAACAGTGCCTGTTACCAGGTTAAAAATCATTATTAAAATTATGCAAGAATGTCTTATTTAGCACTCGTACTAAATAAAATCTTTTGCTGAGTTTCACTTGACCCACTTTTGTTAATACTCTGCAGTTCACTTAAATTCAGCCTGTAGACTGATCACCAGTATGTTCTAGCTCCCAGGGTAGGGCACACAGCAGCACTTGTGGCAGGTACTTCAGGGAAGTGTAACCAAATAAAAACTACTTGCTGAATGCCGACATACTAGTACATTTTAAATCTTTTGATATTTAGCACCAAATGAGCTGTACGTGTTACTTGAAATAGGTTTTCCTTTTCAAAAATTATTCCTTATTACTAGGCTTGCAGCCTTCATTGTTACTCAAGTATTTGTATTTTGAGAAAAGTCAGGAAATGTTCATTCAGATTATCAGGACGCTTGGCCAGCATTTGTTTGGGACATATAAAATACACAAGTCACCTGAAACAAGACCAGAAACAATTTTTTCTTTAAAAAGAAATAAATACAAAAAGCCAAAGCTTTTTGCAGCTTTGCATAAAAGGTTTTAAAACTAACTTACCTAATAATATGCTTATGTACATGAAAAAGATCTTAGGAAAAAATCCTGCATTTTTTCTCCCTGCAGTTTTTTTTTTCATTTTAATCATTTATAGACATCTTTGCTGAGTTGTCATTATGTAGAAGGGGAGGCTCATTCTGTTTCCTTGAAAGTTGATAAAATCTCTGAGTTTTTGTTGTTGCACTTTAACTAGCACTTTGCTCAGTAATTCTGAGGGACTTCTTTAGGGGAAAAAACATCTGAGTCAACAGGAAAGATGTTTTGATGGTTTATATGTTGTTTTATTAAATCATTCAACAGTGTTTCTTTTAAGTTCTTTAGTTTCATAATTTTGCTTTGTTTTGCAAAGATTCAAGAATGCTCTTGCATTTCTTCCCCGATCTTCAATATATGCCATTTTATATTTGGCTTTCACATTTCACATAAATGTTTTGGTATCGATTTTACAAGAGATTAGGTCTGTATCAGAATTTTGTATTTTCCCCTTTAACATCAATACCTGCTTAAGAACTGATGGTGAGAGATTCAGACTCACTTGCATGTAAGATGTAGCAAAAATCAATATATATTGCAAGTCAGAATGATAATAATTTTTCTAGTGGTAAAATGCTTGTTGAGTTAAAGCGTTGCTTTTTTGTTTACTTGCAATTGTAGTGATTTATTTATTTTTTTTAATATGATGTAGAGTAGCATTGCCTGAGCTTTTTCCAGAGCCTTAGGTAAAACTCATCGAAGGTTTTGAGGTGTCCTTTGGTCACTGATTTTTGGTTGAGCTCACACTCTCTGCTTTCCAAACATTTTCCCCTTCTCTTCTCCTTTCTGTTTCTAAGTTCTTACTGATATTCCTCATAACTTGTTTCTTTTTTTCCTCCTCCTGCAGGCACCAGAAGTGATACGGATGCAGGACAGTAACCCGTTTAGTTTTCAGTCAGATGTCTACTCCTATGGAATAGTATTATATGAACTAATGACAGGAGAGTTGCCATACTCCCACATAAACAACCGAGATCAGGTACAGAACATTCCTTAGAACACTGCATTTTATTTCTGGGCATAGTACACTTTGTTGTCTTCAAGAAACGTAATATAAAGGCAAATACAAACCAAGAATTGAAAAGTTGTTTATGACATGATTTGTTTCAGCATTAAATCTGTGTAATTGAATGTTTACTTAAATATTGACAGTGACAGTTACTCAAAGGAAAAAAAAAATCCTTTTTTATAAATGTTTTAAGTGCCCCGTTAATTTATTCATGGATTAAAGCTTTTGCTACATCAGTAAAATCTTGGTTTATATTTTGGCAGTTACATGAAACTTCCCTTTTGATGTTAAATGTGCTGTTCTTAATATCATCAAAATTAGATTCTGTGCTTTTTACAAAGTGAAAAGAAATAGTGGCTATTGTCAAACCTTTTAGTACTGAATGTTAGTTTGTGTGATACTAAAGTGTAATCTTACCTCGTCAGTTAACCAATAATTATAAAGCAGATTAAGGCCAGAGACCTCAACTGTTCTCTTTACATGAATGCTTTTTCTGGTTTAGCAAGTGTAGAGCTAACAGAACGATTTATTCTGTAGGGCATGAACTTAGGGCTGTTAAATCTCTTTGATCTCTGTTTTGCTGATTCTCAGTTGTGGTTTGTGTTTTTTCTTGGTTTTTGGAAATTAAGATCTAATAATGAGCAGTGTACGTGTATAGGGACAAATTATTAGATTTTAGCCCCTATTATGTTAGTCTGTATTCCAAGGAGAAGAGGCCAGTTCTGTTAAGGAAGTTTTTCTTTTTTTTTTTTTGCAAATTGGGATATTGGAATTAGTTTTAATTCATAATACTGAAATTATATGCAAGTTTTAATAATCCTTACTGCCACAAAACATGCAACGCTTGCCCCTCAAGTACATTTTCTGGGGGGGGAATAGACAATTTCCTGGAGAACACCACCGAGACCTTATTTTAGCAACATTACATTGACCTTTTCCTTTTTTTTTTTTTTTTTTTTTTTTCCCCTGAGGCAATACTAGTTGGAAAAGAAAAAAAATCCCCTAACCAACGAAGCCTACCACTGTTTTACCAGATAATAGTTGTACCAATACTAAATAGTCAACTATTAAGGTTACTGGAAGCCTGATGAAAATGCTAAACAATGACCAAATTAACTTGGATTAAACCAGAAAATTTATTTTCCAACAAAACAAACCAAACACCATTTCCTTTTTTGCTGCATTAATGATGATGATCTCTTTCAACTTCCTGGCTGTACATCTTCTGCAACAGGTTTTACAGATACCTGAAAATACAGTTGTGTGGAAGCATTGAGCTGTTGTGCCAGATTAGCTGCTTAGAACTGCTCAAATCCAGGACCCTTTGTCATTGCAGCCTTCAACTGAAGGAACTTGCCATGTCACGTCCATGACACATAGTATCTCCTGTTCCGTTCCCAGTGCAATAGTGCCTTCGCTTGTTGAGCATTACACACCCGTGTCGTTCTGATTCCATCAAGTCCTATGTTAAACAAAAGTAGGACCATTGTTCCGGTTAACTAATTGGGACAAATCTACAAGTATCTGCTGGTGTGCGTGCCTTTGGTACTCGGGGTTTAGTCACTTTGGACGCCAAAGGTATCGACCACTGAAACAACTTTTACAACTTTGGTTTTCTGCTACTTGCTGCTTTTTCAGATCATTTTCATGGTTGGCCGGGGGTATGCTTCTCCAGACCTCAGCAAATTGTACAAGAACTGCCCCAAAGCGATGAAGAGGCTTGTAGCAGATTGTTTGAAGAAAGTTAGGGAAGAACGACCTCTGTTTCCACAAGTAAGTGTTTCCTGCATGTAACAGCTTCAGAGTGTTTTATAAACAGCCATTAGCACACAAAACATTCTACAGGGATACAAGCTTTGGTTGAGAAACTGAAGGTAGATGTAGGAATGAAGTGCAGCCCGCTTCCTATTTTTTGTCTTCATTCATATGTGCATCTTTCATAACCCATCTCCCTTAGGCAATTCGCTATTCTGATAGTACATAATTCCTGTAAAGGTAATTAAAAAATATTATGCATGCAGACTGAAGCAGTGTTAGACTAACACCACAGCAGTTTGCTTTTCAACAGCCAACCTGTTTTAGCAAAAAAAAAAAAACCAAGCCCTAACCCAGTAAAAATCAAATCTATCTTTATATTTACATTTTAGTGTAGGTTGGAGGGAAATGAGAGACCAATCCTCCTTTCCTTCCCCACACCCATGAACAAGCAAAGAAAATCCACTGGGGGGATTTAAATTCACGTAGCAATTTTTGGCATTTTTACAAAGGATACTTTACCTTTTCCTGTCACTATGAGGATGACTAAGGTACTTTCTTATTAAATAGCTGGAATTAAATATCAGCAGATTTTTGAAAAATAACTTTTTGCTGTTACAATCAAGTATAACTTTTATCGTTTAAGAAGATCTTTCTAAATCTTGGTTTTTAACAGACTGTTAGGCAGAAGATGCAATTCTTTCCCTGTTACTCTGTTGGAGAACTGCATAGTTGCTTGTTAATTGGTGATGGTGTCTGTGAACTAATGAAAAGTATCCTCCCATCCTCTGAAACTCAGACTCCTCACGGCAATGAAAGTCTACAGCATATTCCTAGAGTGGGGGTTTCAGTGTCTCCACACAGTATATTGTTGCTTTTAAGGATATGCTTAAACCCATAATAAGTGACAGCTGAAGACTTAAAAGGACAAGCAGCTCTTCCTAACATGTCACTTCTTATTTTATGTGTTTCTCTCAGATACTGTCATCCATTGAATTGTTGCAACATTCTTTACCCAAAATCAACCGGAGTGCTTCCGAACCATCTCTGCATCGTGCCGCCCACACAGAGGACATAAATTCCTGCACATTAACATCCACAAGACTGCCTGTGTTCTAGGATCCTGCTCCCCTCCCCTTGGTCTCTCCAGTGGTGAGAAAGGAACAGGAGTGACAGAAGTTGTGCTTTTAATGCCTCAGTGTACAGGATGAGTGCCAGCAGGATTACCTGCCTCCCAGTTTTAAGAACAAGCTGCTAAGGATTTCTGCAGTTCTTACCCTGCAGGGACACAGCTCCACATTGCCTTTTTCTACAGTTTCTTCTACTGGGATAGTTAACAGACTATAAATCAAGAGATCTATTACTATTTTTTTAATAGATGCACTTGAGCCTTATTTTTCCCATACACAGAAGCGATGGATGTTTCTTCGGCGCAGTGTTTCTGGATTGATTTGAATCTGTTGATGTATTTTACAGCCAGGATGGCTTGGCCCCAGCGTTGAGGAAAGACAGTGCGTTACGGTGCTCTTTGATTGCCCCATGCCATGTGGCACTTCGATTTGGGGGAGTTTTGCCTGAAATGGGTTATCTGCAAACAAGACTGAGGGAAAAAAAAAAAAAAAAAAAAAAAACACACAACACAACAACTTTATGGAAATCAGCTCCTGCCTAAGAGCTTTCATCAAGCCAATGAAATAAGTTAAAATGCTAATTCAACACAAAATAGTTTTGCAATAGTTTTGCACATAGAAGAAAAACTCTTGCAAAAGAATGGAATATATTCTGAACTGTAGTGCTCAGAGAAGGAAGCTAGCCAGTCTTGCTACGGTCATCTTCAGTAACTTAAGCAGCTTTACTTTGGTACTAGTGACTTGTTTCTTGCAGCCCAAGGAGGTGGTAAGTGCAGAAAGACGGGCTTTTGTGGCGGAGAAGAGGCTAATTAACATTATCCGCATACTTCTGCAAAATGAGCGTAGTCTTCATTCCATCTGAAGCTGTCGTCCAAGAGATGCACTATCAAGAGGAAACTGAGCATATACAGTTTTTCTTGCTGATTTGGGTTTTAATTTTGTTTTTATTGCTCCTGAGAAAATGCATTTATTGTAAGCCAAGGTTCCTCTGATTATCTTATTTTAATAAAATAAATTAAATTTTAGGTTTAAGAGTCAATGTCATCATTTAATGTAGTAAACTGTAGTTCTGACATGTACATCTAGATTTGAAAAACCTCAGAAAATGACATTGCAAATAATTTTTAAAAGTTACTGGGATGGATAGATAATAGCAGTTCAAGTAAAAACACACTTGATATGATGACCTATAGGTTTCCAATCACATTCTTTACAATATGCTTTTTATTCTACTGTAATAATCTTTCAGCAGCATCTACATTACACTGAGGTACTACCAAGCTATTGAACTGCACCGGCTTTGCTCTGCACTTTATCTTCTGTGAACCTGGTGGTTACTTGGGTAGAAGCAAGTGCTTTGTCTTGGCTGTACTCCACAGATGACAAAAATTAGATGGTTTAATCTAAAAATTTATTTTTTAAATAGCCTTCTGTTTAAATATGCTGATTAGGGAAAGAGCGGGGGCCAAGTTTCCATTCTTGGCCTGGAAGCTTGGGATTTTGTGTCTTTCTCTGTGTATAAAGTAAAGTATGGGGCTCCCATTGGACTCCAGGGCTGAGGTCTGGCGAGGGAAGAGACAAGACGTCTGTAACCACTGTTAGCTTGATTTAAACTGCTGCCACCTAAAATTTGTTAGGCAACATAATTTTGCTGTGAATTTTGATAGCTTATATGTACAACTCTTGATTGCCTGTAATGTCCATTTTTGGCTTCTTATTTGCAGCAAGCAAAAAACCCACAAAGCGCTTATGAAAGGGAAGAGAGGAACTTGCAGTACGTAAGCCAGGACATACTTAAAAAATAGTATGTAGGCTGTTTGTCCTCAGAATATGATATAACTAGAATATTAATCTTTAGGTGATAATTGAGCATGACCATAAAATTTGCTTGCTAAAAAGTAAATTGAGGGTTGAAGGAAACTGTTGCATATAGTTCTGCATGATTTTTAATAATATGCTTGGTATTTTAACTATTTCATCTCTCTTGTTAAACCTTCATTACAAGAAAGAGTTTAAGAAGGGTGGGGGGGGAGAAAGGGTAAGCTGCTTTTGCTTTAGCTCTGATTTCCAAAAAGAAACTATTAGCTCCTAATTTTAAAACCAGGTTATGTGTCTCTTGAAAAATTAAAGTGTTTTTGAAAATAGACTTATTTTGACCAGCATTTGGTGTCAAAGTAGATGAAAGCTGATAAGTGAAGAGTTTAAAAGGCCTGAGTTTCTAAGTCTTACTGCTCTGACATGAAAACTTCCCTTTGTGTTGTCCCTCGGCAGCTTTGCAAAACAAGTTATCTTTTTAATTTCAGACAATTGTTACCTGGTTTATGTCATCTTCAGGCAAACACCCTCATGAAAATACTCTCTGGAAAAAAAAAGGTGTGCAAGACCAGCTCGAACCAAGCTTCAGCAGGGACGCTAAGGGGTAGCAAGATTTTGGGGTAAATAGTGTCTGGGCATGAGCTCCTGAACATCCATTGTACAGTACCACATCTCGCTTAGGGAATCTTCCTTCACCTTTGTAATTAGCGATGAAGAGTTACACTAGTACGACTCATGAGAGTAAGACCTTCACTGGTGCCTTCGTATGCTAGTTTTAAAAAGAAGCTGACAAGTAAGGGGTTACAGATAGCAACAAGCTAAGGCCCGACTTCATAGGAAGCATTGTTAAAAATTAACTTTAGGCTGGAAATAATTGTGGAAAAGTTCCATTTCCTAGGTCAGAACAGAGAGCAGAATTTGCATGTTCAACTTGAGATGGGGGAGTTCCCCCTCTTCTGTTGGAACCCTTACGGAAATGCAGTATTTCCATCCGGAATGTTGCTCAGCTTCAGTTCTGACCCAGAAATGCCAACTAAGAGATGAGCGGATAATCCCGGAGTCACCAATTTGGTGCCATTTAACACTGTTTGACTCCCAGATGAAGGTTCCTGCTCTCTGCTTTATGACAGTGACCCAGGTCCTAGTTTCTAACCATCAGAGCAGTGCCCTGTTTGCCCTGCTGACGTAGGGGGTTTTGCACAAGTGCCTGTAGATAGATAGACTTTGCTTCACCATACAAACAATTTCTGTTGTCTCAACAATCAAGCTGTATGCAATGCTCGAATCTTTAAGCAGACAAGCAACTGTTCAAGGGTACGCAGTCTGCCTCATCCTCAAGCCATCGCTTAAATTGGCCCTCTGCTTGTTTTAAGAGCGTATTCTGAATATGCCTGAGAGAACTCTGCTGTACTGGAGTAGTTTAATGCTAATACTTAGAAGCCTTTTCAGTTGTGCCCAGGCTGAGGGAGTGGCACAGCCTGGAAATGGGGCTGTTCTACCACTATTACCACGTCAGAAAGGGCCCTCTCGCAGATAGACCAGCTGGACTACCAGCCACGCAGTTAAGAAAAGCAGCAGTTACAAAAAATAATTTCAGTTACAAAAGAAACAATGTCATAGAGTTGCAAACTATTAAGATCACCACATAAGAAGATCAGAAAATTATGTTAGTTACTTCATTTAATTTTGGCTACTTCATTTAACCAAATCAAAGTTTCCCTTCCCATTAAATACATTTGAACTAGTTAAATTGAAGAAAAATTTAACTATTAGTTATTGTTGCAATGATTATTGAAAGTAACTACTTATTCTCATTATATAGTTCCCAAAAATCCAGTTTGTGCTGTAATTTAGTATTGCTCTGTCTGTATTGTATTTGTTTATAATGGGTGCTGTAAAGGAGACTTCCTGCCAAGAGACACTTTATTTTAAAAAACAGCCAAAACCCAAAGACTTGCGGAGTCTTTGAGAGCCAGGCAGCGCCCAGGCCTCGCCACTGCACCACTCGCTGTAAGAACACAGCAAAGAGGATTCTGAACTCTTACTTTGAGGTACAGTGTATTAGTTCATAAATCTCCTTTTTAAGGAAGAAAAAGGTACGCTGACCATTATTCCCAGTGGGTTTTTGTGGATATATGTTTAGTTGATTTAGTGGAGGGGGAAAAAAAAAAAAGCACCCAAAATAGATTTATCAAGTTTTGACCAGCTTAAGCTTTACATGGCAAGAGGAGCTGTACTTACACGACCACTCAGCTCACAAGACAGCATATGTTAGACCAAAGAGGGAGAAAACCCTCTTGGGATTAAGGTTGGGTTTTTTTTTTTCCCCATGCAATCATTTTAACTTTTTAAATATATTTTAGGGTTTTTGTTTAGCCATACAAAAACTATCTGAAAACTTTACCAGGACTGCACAAGTAAACCACAGGGCACATTCACTCTGACTGTGCTGCAGAGAGTAAAAGCGTGGCTAAATCACCATCTCGCTCGCCAGAGACGGCGGCACCTTTGGTTCTCTTTATTGAAAAGCAGCAGAATCCTCATCAGCCCCAGAAAGGTGCATGAAAAGGTCTCCCAGTTCTGTTACTTCATCCTCTGTGCTGGTCACAGTCCGACTTTCTCTGTCCTCAATGAAGTCCCACAGCCGAACAGAATTGAAGAACTGGAATAAAAAGACAGTCTGCCTGAGCATGAACCAGTGCTTGCCGCAGTCCCCGCAACGTATTTTCCCTTCTCAGTCTTATTTCTTCATTAAAAAACCCTCAGAAGTTGAGACTCAAAAGCTGGGTTTGTGCTAGGCTTTACCAACTCTCTCGGCAACATTTGCTGTTAAATGCAAAGTGACACCCATTCCCTTTAGCATTGGAGTATGAACACAGGGAGGTGAAACGAGCCCGTGCTAACGAGCTGTATCGCCACTGGGGTGCTGGCCAAGCCATAACGAGTTTTTGAGAAGGCTTTAACCTTTCTTCTAGCTGGTCTTATGGCCGGCTATAGGCAGGCAAGTGAGGTGAGGTTTTAATACTTTTAAGAGCAGGATTCCTTTGAAGAAAGGTTTGCTGTGAGAAGGACTGGTTGAAGAAATAACAGATAATAAATTTTTGCTATTACATAAGAGGTGCCTTCTCCTTTCCCTAATAACAAACCTGTGCCTCAAGGAAAGGTGAGGGACGCTTTCTTCACTTCTCCAAGGCCATGCATGGTATGAAACGTATTTAAGTTGTACACATTAAATTCAAAACATGTTTTTAATTACACTTGACTGGAGCATTCCCTTACCCGCACAGTCCCCTCAGAGCTGAGCTGTTTCCGTGGTTTTTCAGGTTCAGCTCGTGTCCCATCTGGATAAGCATGAAGGTAAAGACACTTCCCTCCAAACGGGCAAGTTCCTTTCCCTTGTTCGAAGTACTTGCAGGGTTTTTTCCTGATGTAATTAGAAAAGAGAGAGTTACTGCCTTCAGCTGGTAAGGAAGTGGATCAAGTTCACGCTCCCTGGCTGCTGATCGCATCCTGCGTCAGGGATGCCAAGTTCTGGTCCTCTTAGCACAGAGTTGTGCTCTCCCTTTCCCTAACTGATGGCAGTCAAAATAGCTGGGAAAGATTATTAGAAGCAAACCAAGAAATGCATAAAAGAACAGCATCATAAGTCAAAACAATTAAACTATCTTTTAAGACACAGAATGTGAAGGAGGTTCATAGAATGTCGTTGATCCTACACATGCGTTTTCATCATAATGAACAAATCCATTGCTATTTTTCTAGCAACGTTCTTCCCCTGGATTTTCTACCGCTACCTGTTTATGAACCAGTTCCTCTCACCCTCTCCTTTGGAAGTTCTACGACAATACTTCCAGTTTCCATCAGCTCTGCTATTCAAGCAAGCCATTCTAGCTGTGTAGCACGTTTTTTTGAAGGTCCTTACAACAGGCGCACAACCGTACTCGGGCTGGGGGGGTTGATGGGTTGGTCTGCAATGAAAAACATCTACAGAGGAAACTACAGAGAAAATGCAACTGAACTTGTGAACTTAATGCACACTGAGTCCTGAGACACCTACCAAATCTACAGTCGCTCAAATAGCAACTAAATGGAGAAGAAAGCTCAACAATAACAAAAAAAACCCAACCAACCAAGCCCCTCAGCCAGGCAGTGCATTAAAAGCAGAATGACTCTGCCTTGGTTTGGAGCTCAGGTGGTCTCTGACTTCCACCTTTCCAGGTTGGACTTTTTTCACCCTGTGCTGGTGTATAAATCAGAAAGGATTTGCGCTGGCACGACCCCTGGTCTTCCCTTAGATCCCCCTTTATTAGCATTTTTCCATTCCATGCAATACGAAATCCTCAAGTTCAGCTGGCTGCCAAGTCAGTTTATCCCTAAAAACCTCTTTGGTACAGACGTTCTATCTACAGCACGATGTATGAGCCTCGGCGGAGCTCTTCAGCAAAACCCTTTTTGTACATTCTTTTCTGTACAACAGGTTGACAGGAGCCAAACCCAATTTCCAACACAACCCGACACCTCCATTCCAGAAACAGAAGTTGACCTCACTGAGACATGCCCCTTTACAAACTGCACTACGCTTCTGAGCGCAACTTTCTACCCTCAGGTCATTAAATCCTGGAGAATTAAAATGAAAAACCACACCAGCAACAGGGTACTGAAAACAAACCGTAGCTGAAGAACCTCAGTTTAAAGGGATTAATTTTATTCAAATATTTTGCCTGACTACAAGATAAAACCAGACAAGGCGCTGGATTAAACATTTAACGGAGCAGTACTGCTTTCAACAATTCTGCTGCTGTTTTATAACAGGACTTCAGAGATTTAAAGCTCCCCAAGCAGCTGAAAAGCTTTAGCAGCACCAGCTATGCATGGACGCAAGGCAGGCCTATGTTCTTCTGTACGCCAAAGAGCGTGTTTAAAGTTTGGTGCACACCGCAGAATGAAGCTGCACAACCTTCAGCAAAACAGTCACCGCTCACACAGGTCAAGCAGAGCTCGTTTACTTTAACTCCGTAATGGTATCTTCCCGCTCTGCAAACTACGTACCCCTTGGACGTTCCAGGCAAGCACAGCTTTGCAAAGCTGCTGTAAAACTACCTGTTGTCAGACCTCTCCCAGCATTTCACAAACCGGGAAAATTGTTATGAACCAATTAAAGGAATGCAGTCATGTAGTGTTTTCCATTTCCAGTAGCCATTACAAAAGCCCCAAGAATTTTCATCCCGTATTTCAAGAGCCTATTACACTTTCCTTCCCTATTTGTTTTCCTCAGTAATTGACGACCTTCCAGGCAATTAATTATGTCTAAGGGATCAACAGAGAACGCATGAAGCCAATTTTGGCAAGTGAACTGAAATAGCTTCAGCATTTCAGAGCACAGCGAGTTCGAATAATTTCTGATCTCGAATGACACGACAGACCCTTTCATGGCAGTCACAAAGTGTTAACACAGATTAAGAGTTCTCTGTGTTTGTAATTACAAAGTTTAAAAATACCGGCTCTTTGACTGATTGAGCTTTAGCATACCTGTCCTAAGGACAACGCAAACAGCGTTTGTGGTTACTGAACTTACCCCACTCCCTGCTTAAATGCTTCAATCAGCTCGTTCTTCTTCTCCTGGTCTTCTACCCAGTAGGCGCTGGGAATGACAAACTCGGATATCACACGGCACTCTGGGCAGGACCTGCACAGATCATGACAAAACAGCAACGCTCTGTTACTTTCTGTGAGCGACACTCCTCAATAGATCCGGGGTAAACAGCAGTCTCCCGCAGGAAAGGGAGACGGTTTGTCACAGGGAAGCAGCAAACACCCCGCCCCCCCCACATTACTACAGGACATGGGCGTGTTTGTTATCTGTTTCAGTTGAAACAACCCCATCCAGGACAGTCAGGGCTTGTGCTAGCTTGCATTTGTTTCTAGACTCAAACAAAAGTCACAGGTATTTTGTCAATATGCAAAGTAAACTTTATCTGTTAATCCCCACATGCAGAAATAAACAGTAGCTATTATGCAGCAGAAAGCCAGACCCCTTGAAAAAAGACAAAGGAAGGTCTCTAAGCCTTCTGAAATACGATCTGACTTGTACCAGCAGTGAAGAGTTGTTCACTTAGTGGTTTTCCGAGATGGATTTCTATGCGAGGAACTCAGATCAAGAATCAAATACGCAACTTCAGGTACCTCAACACGCCGAGGAAAGGCTTTCCTGCCCCCTCCCCGTGAGTCCCACGGAACACTCTGTCTGCCAGCGGGCAGGGCTTTTACAGCTAAGCCCGGTCCCTCCTTTAGATTAACTTCACAACGACCAGCATGGTCACCGTTATGGAGAAACATAAAAAACATGTTTGAAGAATTTGCATTAGTGTTTAATCCATACTCAAAACGGATTCCAGGGCACTGTTTCTGAAATAATCCCAAACCCTCACAGTCCCCACCGCAGGCAGAATATCTCAGTACCTGTCCAACAGGAGCTGGACTCCCATACAGGTTACGTCTGAACGAGCTAACGTTCACCTCAATGACATTTATAATGAAGGTTGTGCAAAAAAAGTCTATTTTGGCAGGAGACTGAAAATATTTCCCATGCTTCTAACTTGAAAGAGCTTTCAAACAGATGCTCAAAAAAGGAAATTGCCCTAGTTGGATGTTTTAAATTCTCATCTCATCTGAGGAGGAGCATGTTTGGAATACATTTTTTATAGAGCTAGAAGATGAAGGCATTTACTCAGACACAGATAAATGTGTGATTAGTGGGAGATTCAACTTGGGTAAGCTACAATTTAGAGAAAAATCCAGTAATCAGGCACATATATAAAAAAAAGGAGTTACTGGTTTTGCACCCAGGACAGGGCGACAAGGTCTCAGCTGTCCCAGAGCCCACACATGTGCACTTCGCCCCACCATCAACACAATGAGAGAGGGCAAAGTTACAATGGGCCAAGCTCTTCCCATACAGGAGCGCAGCACGCAAGGAAACTGTTACCAAAGGCTAACTGTGTCCTACTTGTCTTGAAGGTAGGTAGTTCTCACAGCCACACTCCGACATCCTGGAATTTGCCAGCATTTGGACCAGGATTTTCTGAGCTCAGATCTTATTAATGGCTATGTTAGTATTTACAGCTACGGATTCCCTTATCACCAGTTTCATTTCTGTATCAAGCCACAGCACACTGGAGAGCCCATCTCACTGACGCAAGCCACAGGGAAGAGACTGTGGTTAACGGGAACTTACTTTATGATTGGATTCTCGAACTGCTTGGCACATCTCCACTGCCGGATGCAAGACAAACAGTACGTGTGATTGCAGTTGGAAAGGATCCCAAACCTCCTCTCGGAGGCTGATGGTTTCTCGTACACCACTTCCATGCAGATACTGCACACTTTGTCCTGACTTGCCTGAAAGGCAAAGGCCTTCTCCATGTCATGCTCAAACGTCGCCATGCACATCTGTCACAGGAGAGAGGTCATCGGTTATTGCAGTCCACATAACAGCCTGCTCCTTGTAAAACAAAAGCGTCTATGAAAAGGATCTGCTACAGGAAAAACAAGGTACACTCATTAAGAGCACCATTCCTACCCTTCATTAATTTTAAAAACAGTAAATTCAATCACATATTTCAGCCCTTCAGTGTTCTCTGCAGTTTCAGGAGTATCAGAAGTAAGGCTGCCCGAGCATTTACCCCTTTCTGTATCTCTGCCACAGAACAGGTATTGCACAAATACCCCTAAACCCACCTAAGTCAGGGTCCAGAATGGGTGCTACACGCAAGGTGTTACTCTGCTTAGCATTAAGGCCACGCTCATTGAGCGGATAGTAAGCTTTACCCTAGCTCAGGAATCAGTCTCTTACTGCAGGCTTTCCTACAGCATTCAGAGTTATCAGGACTCATTGAGAAGGCTTTAAACTAGATTTGAAGGGGGGTGGGGATGGTACTGGGCTTGCTGGTGAGGTGCCAGGGTGTAGTTGCTCAGCGCTCGTGGGCCACTGTGCCAGTATTTCTGAAAGCCAGAAGGCACACCACATCTCAAGGGTCAAAACTACACACACAACTCCCTCTCTGAAATGCTTATACACCAATGCACGCAGCATGGGGAATAAGCAGGAAGAGCTGGAGGTCTGTGTGCGGTTGCGGGGCCACAATCTCATTGCAATTACTGAGACGTGGTGGGACAACTTGCATGACTGGAATGCTGTCATGGATGGCTATGTCCTTTTCAGGAAAGACAGACCAGCAAGGCATGGTGGTGGAATTGCACTCTATGTGAGAGAGCATTTGGAATGCATTGAGCTCTCACTAGGGGCGGATGAAGAGCGGGTCGAGAGCTTATGGGTGAGGACTAAGGGACAGGCAAATATGAGGGACACTGTTGTGGGTGTTTATTACAGGCCACCTGATCAGGATGGGGAAACTGACGAGGCTTTCTACAGACAACTGAAGGTAGCCTCGCAATCGCAGGCCCTGGTTCTCATGGGGGACTTCAATCACCCTGATATCTGCTGGGAAGACCACACAGCCAGGCACGGACAGTCCAGGAGGCTCCTCCAGTGCATTGATGACAACTTTTTGACACAGGTGGTACAGGAGCCAACAAGGAGAGGAGCACTTCTAGACCTGGTACTGACAAACACAGAGGGATTGGTGGAGGACATGAAGGTTGGGGGCACCCTAGGCTGTAGTGATCATGAAATGATTGAGTTCAGGATCATGGGTACTATCCACAAAACAACAACAAGAAGTAAAATTACAACCTTGGATTTCAGGAGGGCTAACTTTGACCTCTTCAAGAAACTGCTTGGAGAGATCCCGTGGGCTAGGGCTCTGGAAGGCAAAGGGGCTCAAGAAAGCTGGTTGATATTCAAAGACCACTTCCTCCAAGCTCAGGATCGGTGCATCCCTAAGAGAAAGAAATCGGCCAAGGGACGCAGGAGACCTGCATGGTTGAGCAGGGAGCTTCAGAAAAAGCTCAAGTGGAAGAAGGAAGTTTATAATAAGTGGAAGAAGGGACTGACCCCTTGGGAGGATTACAAGAATGCCACCAGAGCGTGCAGGGATGAAACAAGGAAAGCCAAGGCCGCCTTGGAATTAGACCTGGCTAGGGACGTCAAGCACAACAAAAAGAGCTTCTACAAGTATATTGGAAGCAAAAGGAAGACCAGAGAAGTTGTGGGCCCACTGTTGAATGAGGCAGGAGTCATGGTGACGGAGGATGCGGAGAAGGCAGAGTTACTGAATGCCTTCTTTGCTTCGGTCTTTTCTGCTCGGTCCAGCCCTCAGGAGTCCCAGGCATTGAATAAAGTAACAGGGAAAGAAGACGACTTCCCTTGGGTTGAGGAGGAGCGAGTGAGGGATCAATTAGATCATTTAGATATTCACAAGTCCATGGGCCCTGATGGGATGCACCCGAGAGTGCTGAGGGAGCTGGCAGAAGTCATTGCTGGGCCGCTCTCCATCATCTTTGAAAAGTCCTGGAGAACAGGCGAGGTGCCTGGGGACTGGAGGAAAGCCAATGTCACTCCAGTCTTCAAAAAAGGCAAAAAGGAAGAGCCGGGGAACTACAGGCCGGTCAGCCTCACCTCCATCCCTGGAAAGATGATGGAACAGCTCATTCTGGGTGTCATCTCAAGGCACGTGGAGGAAAAGAAAGCTATCAGAAGTACTCAACATGGATTCACCAAGAGGAAATCATGTCTGACTAATCTGATAGCCTTCTACGATGGCATGACTGGATGGATAGACGAGGGGAGGGCGGTAGTTGTGATCTACCTTGACTTAAGTAAGGCATTTGACATGGTCTCCCACAGCATCCTCATAGGGAAGCTTAGGAAGTGTGGGTTAGATGAATGGACAGTAAGGTGGATAGAAAACTGGTTGAAAGATAGAGCTCAGAGGGTTGTGATTAGGGGCACAGAGTCTAGCTGGAGACCAGTGACGAGTGGTGTTCCCCAGGGGTCAGTACTGGGTCCAGTCCTCTTCAATATATTCATCAATGACCTGGATGAGGGGATAGAGTGCACCCTCAGCAAGTTTGCTGATGACACAAAGCTGCGGGGGATGGCTGACACACCGGAAGGCTGTGCCACCATCCAGAGAGACCTGGACAGGTTGGAGATCTGGGCAGAGAGAAACCTTATGAAATTCAACAAGGGCAAGTGTAGGGTGCTGCACCTGGGGAGGAGCAACCCCATGCACCAGTACAGGTTGGGTGCTGACCTGCTGGAGAGCAGCTCTGTGGAAAGAGACCTGGGAGTCCTGGTGGACAACAGGATGACCATGAGTCAGCAATGGGCCCTCGTGGCCAAGAAGGCCAATGGCATCCTGGGGTGCACCAAGAAGAGTGTGGCCAGCAGGTCAAGGGAGGTCATCCTCCACCTCTACTCTGCCTTGGTGAGGCCGCACCTGGAGTACTGTGTCCAGTTCTGGGCTCCCAGATTCAAGAGGGACAGGGAACTGCTGGAAAGGGTGCAGCAGAGAGCTACAAAGATGATTAGGGGAATGGAACACCTCTCTTATGAGGAAAGGCTGAGGGATTTGGGTCTCTTCAGTCCGGAGAAAAGACGTCTGAGGGGTGACCTTATCAACACTTATAAATACTTAAAGGGTGGGTGTCAGGAGGATGGGGCCAGGCTCTTTTCAGTGGTGCCCGGGGACAGGACAAGAGGCAATGGGCACAAACGTGAGCATAAGAAGTTCCACCTAAACATGAGGAGGAACTTCTTTACCCTGAGGGTGGCAGAGCACTGGAACAGGCTGCCCAGAGAGGTAGTGGAGTCTCCAACTCTGGAGACATTCAAAACCCACCTGGACGTATTCCTGTGTAACCTGCTCTAGGTGACCCTGCTGTGGCAGGGGGGTTGGACTAGATGATCTCCAGAGGTCCCTTCCAACCCTATGATTCTATGATTCCTCATCAGAGTATCCCAGCAGCGACAGTCAATAATCAATTTACGCTTTCACAGCACTGCAAGGTGAGCTGGTGGTTATACCTGCATAGTTTTAACCCTTGCTTTTCAAAGTTCTCAGGACTTGACAAATAAAATAAATTCAAAGCCTTTAAATTATAATAATAAAAAAAAAAGGTCAGAAAATAATTCCACAGTAGTAGCAGCATTTGGACTACTGCACCTTCTCATCCAACCCACATCTCCCCTTCTGGAGCTGAGCGCCTGACAGCAGTGGTGGTGCTCTGTCACTGTGCCAGATGTCAACAAGCTCCTGGGAGAAGTGGGAACTCCTACAAGGAGAAGTGGGAACTCCTACAGGAGTGTGTTTGCAAGTATATGCCAACTGCACCAAACCTGAGGTTTTTAACCCCTTCATTCTAGTCCAGACTGGAGAGACTTGTGATTCAGTAACCACTAACACTGCTGGTCTTTCTCCTCTTCAGCCTTGAGAACTGCTGTACCCAATGAGCCCTGACCTAAATCTGGTAGCCAGGCAGAGAAAAGAGCAGCCCTTTAAGCCCATCTTTACCCAGTCAGCTCCTCACCTGCTCCCTCCAGCAGGGAGTTCAGCTCCAAAATCTTTGTACTCCGTTCAGTCTGTCCCTGCTTGACCCTGCCCTGCAATCAGCCACGACCAAGAGGAGACATCTGAAGCTGTCCCTCAGCAGGCCAACCTCTCAGAAGGCACGAGCAGCCCATAGTTCCTCTCCCCCACTGCATGTAACATACCATTGAGACATCGTGTAAGCTACAAAAGACATTTTCTTAGAGCTTTAGGGTCTTCTGGGAGAAGGCTGCCGGCAAGTTTCCCATAAGGATGAAATGGGGAAAAAGGAAGTTGCTGTAAAAGGCTATCTGTACCATCATTACCAATTAAGTCCTAGATGCTGGAACAGACCTCTCTTAGGATTGATTTATAGCTAGATAAACAATAAAACAATAGGTCTTTGGAACAACAGGCTCTTCTACAAAATACATCTTTGGATTTTAGAGCAAACAAACCAAATCTTACACTGAGCAAAGCAAATCTCACGGATTTCACGTTAATATTACCATCTCGTGAGCCTTCCTCTGTTCTTGGTCGAAAGGGTGAAGTACTTGCAACCCGCATATCTCACAGACATCCCCGTGGAGGTACAGGCAGCGTTCTCCAAAGTGGCACGCTCCTGTCGCAGCGTAAGGACACAGCTGCTCTCCATCCGCACAGGAGCTTCCAGCTACTGGATCTTCCAGTCCGCTGCAAATAGCTTCCAAATATGAATGGGGCTTCATTTCCAGATTATCGTTTTGGTCACTGCAACACACCCCATCGCTTGTGGCACTGGGTTTCTGCTTTTCTTCATTCAAGCCACACAGATCTTAGGAAACAGAAACATAATATGAACCATACAAGACCCTGCACAAAACCCACACAAGAAGCTCCGTATACTTTGTTTCCAATGGTTACCAGGTGGGTTTTTTTAAAAAAGTTCTCTTCTCTAAGCCCCTTTTACTCACAAATCGGAAGAATTTTCACAAACTACCTACTAAGCTAAAGTTTGATTTCAAGATTTCTCCAGCTGTTTTCTGTTTAAAAATAGGCTAAAAACCCCTCTCATTTCACCTTAGGGCAACTGGCACGGCAGTGAGAACAGTTGGGAAGAGCGAGCAGGTGGCGGGGGGGCTCGGCTCCTCTGCCCCTGCTGCCAGGCACGGACGGATGGCTCCGTGCTTGTGTTCCTAAGGGCTGGCACAATCCTCCACATGCCATAAAGCAGTCGGGTTTCTCACCATTTCAAACGCTTTCACGTTGAGAGCAAAAATGCACAAAAAGATCTGAGGGGCAGAGATATTTTAACACAAAAAAACCCAAATCAAACCAAAAAAATACCCCCCAAAAAAAACCAAAACAGGGAACACCAGGCTAAAAGCCAGTCAGCTAGACATGGTCATTAAACGCTACTGACGGGCACAAGTGTTGCCAGGAAAGAGGCCTCATTGGGTAGGAAGTCTGTCTGCACCTCTCCAGCTCCCCACAAAACTCAAGTAACAAAAAGAGAAAGACGACCTGACTCCCATCAAGCATCAAGGAGGAGGAGCACAGCAGCACTCCCACTCACTTCTGTCCCTGAGCACGAGCGTTTTCTTCTCCCGCTTGCCAGTCTCGTGCAGTTTGCTCCTAATGATGGGCGTGCTCTGCTCGGGAGGCTGGCGAGGGCTGTGCAGAGCAGCCGAGGAGCGGGGAGGGGGCGCAGGGGCCGCTGAAGCCCCTGGCGCAGGAAGTCTGGTGTGATCGTACCTGCCAAAGGAAAAAGACAGGACAAGTGTTACAAAGACTAGACTTGGCACGGTGGCAGGACACTGCCCTGATGAATATTTAAACAAAATAAAACCCAATAGCTACTTTTTTTTTTCTTTTTTAAAAAAAAAAGGATTGTTCTGACAAGTTGACTGAACTGCTCAGTCTCTTTCAAAGCCAGACTAAACGGTTTCTCAGTCTCAAAAATCGGATGCCTCTGAAAGCACACCTATATTTTCTTCTCCAGAGACAGCCAGGATAGCTGAAAGAACATCACTCATGTGCATATTAAATTAGTTCTTCGTCATCTCCTCACACAAACAGGTTTGCTGGCATTTCTCAGAGAAGCAACATCAGAACACTGTGCAGGAAGGAGCAACGTTTCGTGATCTCGTTCTCCTCCTGCAAAAGCAGCAACACTTAGACTTTATGCTCCCACACCCCAGGAGAAGATGCAGTATTTGCATACAGGATAGGAAAGGACTCGAAATACCAGTAAAGCTACAGAAATATACTCTGGCAGCACAGCAGAAGTGATCAGTGAAGTAAAGAGGGTGGTCCAGAAAAGCCATGGACATACCCAAATATTCGAATATTTTTGATGGGAACAAAAATATTCTCCATATCTGTTTCTGGTCCTGTACGTGCCCACAGACGTGCAATATGCATGAATTGCTTATGAGCATCGAGTGCCCCAAACTCCAGCAAAACAGCTGGAGTGAAACAGCAATACACTTCATAGCCCTCGTTAGAGTCCAGCCAGCGTGTGACGTGGTCCCTGTGAATAACAAGGCTGTCAGCAAAATCATACGTTACTGATTCAATGTGAGCCGCTAACGGGTGCTGCAGAAATCACTGATGTTCAGTCTCCTGATCCAAGTCTGGCACCATGGACTAAGCAAAGGAAATGGAATATAACTAAGCCGTTGCAATCACAGCAACGCCATCAGATCCCTCTTTCTTATCAGGTGAAGGTACAAACACAAGCTTCTCATCCGTGACCAGAATTTTTCCATGAAGCAGCCACAGGCTGCCCTGTGGCACATCCCCAGTGGAATGTAACAACGTTAACTAACGCAGAGTACTTCCTAGAGCACTTCTCAAGGAGTTTTAACCAGAAGACTTCAGGAAAAGGTGTGGTACTGTTCAGCTTTCCCACCAAACCTAGGGGAGCAAGGAAAAACACTTTGCTCTGAAAGACCTCAAAATTGGGCATTAGAATCCAGATGAAGGAGGCTACAAGCTACATCAGGAGACCTGAGAGAAGCACTGCTGAAACACTGCCCACTTCCAGCCACATGGAAAGGAAACCATGTCACCACGTGCTATTTCACGTGAACTTGCAGGCTCTATTTTTTGTATTTAATAGGTTTTACTATAATAAGAACTAGATAAAAACATACGTAAAACCTGAGGCTTAATTTCTACAGAGTAAAATAATTGCTGAAGCCAAGGCAGAGTAAAACTACAATATTGCATCCGTAAGTGGGTTTTGGTTAGGGGAGAAAAAAAAATCATATTCAGTACATTATTTCATTCCCTTTGTCGTTTAAAAAGTCTTATCTTTTCTTATCTTTGATTTCCTGTGGTTTAAAGCTGACTGCATGCGATTATTATGCCCAGTTCGTCTGAACGCACTGTTCCAAAAGGAGCAGGGTCTTTACCTGCACCGAGCTCCATAGGCACACTGTCCCTTCTGGTAGTACTTGCAGATGGTAGAGGATTTGCTTGTAGATAAGTCATGCGAGAACAGACACTTGCTTCCCTCCCGACACACTCCTTGCATGTAGTACCTGGGGGAGAAAGAGGCTGTTATGGCTTGAGAAACCCACAACGATTTACTGTCGTTTAGACAATTATTCTCTCACCTGATGATCCCTCCCCACCTGGGAAAGGGAATCAGGAAAAAACAAGGAAACCTGAGGGCTGAAATATAAACAAATTTAATAGAATAAGACTAAATAATTAATAGTACTAAAGAACTAGTATCGATCCTGATAACACTATAAAATACATGAGGATTATCCTCAGCCAATTCCACCAGCAGAAGCCGTGCACTCCCAGCAGGGACAGCCAATGTGGGACCCTGCAAGCGCTGTGGCTTCAGCAGGAAGGGAAGGGCTCACGGCTCCGGCACCGGGGCAAGGAGTGCTCAGGATGGCAGCCAGCACGGGAGAGAGAGAGAACTCCTCAGCAAACTTCTGAATTGTATTGAATGTGCCGTTCATGGTATGAAATAATCCTCTTGGCAGCTTGGGTCAAGTGCCCAGGTCTCGCTGCTTCTCATCCCTGCATCTGGCAAGGCTCGAAAACACTGAGACCTTGAATCCTACACACCATAGCTGGCTATAAAGTAAATATTTTCACAAATTCAGACACCAGAGTCTTCTAAAAGTGCAGACTTCCCAGGCATTAGAAGATAAATCGGTCCTGTGCCGCTCAGGCGAGGACAGAGGCCTGGTCAGCGCAGTCTATTTAGCGAAGACGAGGACACGAACGGCTTTCGGTCCCGGAGGAACCTCTGGAAAGCGTTTCCCGTGTGAACCTGGCGGCGCTGGGCCCTCAGAGGGAGCCCCCCCGCTGGAGGCGGCCCAGCCGCGGGGCAGCACCTCTCTGCCCACAGCCCCACCCGGCCGCCGCCCCCAGCTCAGCGCCAGGCATCGGGCCCCGGCCGCCGTCCCCAGCTCAGCGCCAGGCATCGGGCCGCGGCCGCCTCCTGCCACCAGGCCCGGGCCCGTTGCCGGGGCCGCGCCAGCCCCAGGACACGGCGGGTCGGGCCCAGGGGTAGGCCCGGGCGGGGGAGGCCTCCGCCACCGCCACCTCGCCCTCGCCGTGAGGGGCCGGCGGGGCCCGGCGGGGCCCGGCGGGCCGCGGGGGCTCACCTGCAGGTCACCTGCTTGGTGGTCATCGTGGCCCCGCTCCGCCCCGCCGCCCCGGCCCGGCCGGTCCCAGCGCCGCGCCGCGGGGTTCCGCCGCACGGACACCATTCACCGCCGCGCCGCGGGGCGGGGCGGGGCGGAGCGCCGGCCGGCCCCCGCCATGGGGAGGCGGGGCGGCGGGATGGAGCGCCGTCATGGCGGAGGCCGCCATCCTGCGGGTGAGGCACTGCTGGGCCGACATCTTCTGCCGCCGGCCGCCGCCGCGCTGCCCGGCCTGTGGCCGCCCCCTGCGCGGCGCCGGGCTGCTCGCCGCTCCCCTCCGCCTGCCCAGCCCCTTCCGACACGGCCACCGGCAGCCCCGCGCCTTCCTCCTGCGGCCCACCGCCGGCACCTTCCTCGGGTAGGGGCCGCGGCGGGACCGGGCGGCAGCCGGGCGAGAGGGGAGGCCCGGGGGAAGGCCGCTTCCACCTTGTGTTGCCCCGGGCCTGTAGGCCCGGCGGCACCCCCCTGCCAAGGCCCTTTACACAGCCCGGGAATTGACTGACCAAACCCCTTTCTGGAAATAAAAGTCGCCTTTTGCAGGTGTTCAGTAGGGTTTTACCTCCCGCTCCACACCTCGGGGCCAGGTAGTGCCGTGGCAGCACCTTCCCCAAGACAGAGAGAGGGTCAGGGCCTGTGTGAGGGGGACGAGCAGTGCTCACACGCATCACCAACACCCCTCTCTTTCTTTCAGAGGATACGACGGGAAATCGGATCTTCATGTGGGAATAACCAACAGTCACGGTAAAAAGTAGTTTGTAGAATCATACAATCATCTAGGGTGGAGGGGACCTTTAAGATCACTGAGTCCAACCATGAGCCTAACACCACTAAAAACACTTTGTAGCTGCCTTTTAAACCACTGCCCATCTCCCATACCTTGTATTTAGACCGTACACCCAATTTAGGTCTGGCCCCTCCGCCTGCGATCATCTGAGTTACGTGGCAGTTCCTTCAGAGCCATCTCTGCTGTCACCACGGTATCTGGTACCTGTTAAAGATGCTGCAACATGCAAGCATCTGGTGCTTTGCTGCTGAAGAACGCGTACTTCCTCAGCATGCTGCAGGTACCAGAACCGGCAGCTTAGCTGTTCACTACAAAAAGAGTATCATGTAAAAATCAAAAAGTCTTGCGTACAAGAACTTATCTCACAGCAGTGAGCACACAGAGCTTCAAATCAAAGCCACACACCTCTCTTCTTGTGCTGAGGAGCTGCACAGGATAGAATTGACAGGCAACTTCTGTTCTTGATGCAGGGAAAACCAGAAGCTAGGCAGCCTGCTTTTAAAAAGAAGTTTCAGGAAATGTTGACTTAAACACAGTTTTTGCTAATTCTAAAAATACTCCTAATTAAAAAAAAAATTTAAAAAATCCCCACATTAAAAATCATATCAGGTTCTCCTAGAGTAGGCCCACCTTGCAAAATCTCACTTGAGATGTTTATTTAAAATAAAAGTGGTCTAATTTTGGCATTTAAAAAAGAAGTCTGGTTGCCCTTAAAGTTGCTTTCCTTATCAAAAGACATCTGCAATTACATTGTAAAAAATAGAACAGGTTTTTGATAAAAGCAAGCGCTTCATTGCTTACTCTGTAGCCACTGGCGGCCACTGATGGGAAGCTAGGGGATAGCTAATCTAAGAAAGAATGGCAGTATGGAAAACTAGGAGCAGCTTTCATCACTCTAAAAAAAAAAAAAAAGAAAAAAAGATAATGGATGTGATTCTGCAGTGCCACCTGACAATCTGTTGCTCTTTATTTTCAGGCGTGGTGTATAATTACAATGAAGAGGGCATTCACAGAGCTGAAACTGGATGGGAACAGTGCATTAGTATCCCACTAGTACAGCCAGACATGTTTGGGCTTCTTCAGGAGTGGGACAAGCTCCTAGAGGAATTTTCTGTGGGAGAGGCCTGGCTTCCTCACAGGTACATAGTTTAAAAGCTGGATGCAATAGGAGTTTTTAGTCTGGCATGATAAATCAGGCTATTCCGTTTTGGGTCCTGTGAGGTTTGTGGTTTATGCAGAGCCTTGTTCCTTTAGAACACACATTTGTAACAAAGCAGTCTAAACAACACTGTCAGGCTGTCTTGAAACTTAGTGGCTTTGCTAAACAGAAAAAGAGTATTTTTAAGTCAGAAGTAACAAACTCATCTGATGGAATGTGAAAGCTCTAAAATAAGAGATCATTTTAGGGAAGTTTTCTTCAGCAATAAAAGAATTTTGCATGCAAAAAAACAGTTCAGTGAAACATTACCTTTAAGAATAAAGCTGCTGTGTACAGAAGTAGAAAAGTCCAGGCACAATTCTATAATTATTTCTTCTAGGTCTCAACGGTTCTAGGCGTATTTGCATTTTCAGGCTTACCACACTGATGGGATTCTTGCCCAGATCATACATCCAGATGACTTCTTTGTTGTCAATGATCAGAAATGGGGAACGCTGGCTCATTTCCAGCTCTTCCAGCTGGTTCGTAACATTGCTTTAGGTAGATAGTTAAATACAGAAAGACTTCCACATATTTTGAATTAAACCAGTACGTTCCAACGGGAACCTTCAGTTCTTTGTAGCTTTCCTTGAAGTTAATGCCTGATGACAGTGTTGCACGTTATGCAGCCCAGTTAAAATGTGCACTGCCAAATCACCAAGCCTGCTGGTGACAAAGCAGCCTGCTCTCCAAGAAAACACCAGCCCTTGAACTGCTCATCAGTAACAGTACACGTAACAAACAGCCCGTCTGAGCTATAGCTCTGTGAAGTGTCTAAGTTAATGAACACAGACATCATCTTATATATGAAAAAAACCCCACAACAAATCAAAAGCAGGTTTTAGCAATTCTGTATGTGCTTGACTATAGAATTTCAGAGATAATATATTATCTCCCTAGTACCAGGAGATGAAAGAATTTGAACTAGAATAGAATTTTTAAGCGTCCACGGAACTTGTAAAACCAACAGGATTTGTGTGTCTCTTGACAGTTCCCAGTCCCTTAATGTTATTACTAAAATTAACTCAGAAGGTGGACATACGCGTGCATCTCTTCTACAAGCTTTTCTTTGGTTTTCCTTGGTCTGCCACCTCCTGAAAGAGTGACCTATTTTTTCCACAAATAGACCAATAACCACTAAACTGCTGAAAACTGAACTTTTTTTTTTTTTTCTTCAGATGTTAAATTAACTCCTCTGTTTATTTTTTCAATGGACAGGAACTGCGCTAAACTAATCCTGTAATCACGTAATCAGCCAAGCCTGATTCTAATTTTCTTTATTGCTTTTTATTTACTGGAAGGGTGGTACGTAACAGCAGCAAAGAACAGCGGCCACAGCCATGACCAACAATATCTTAAATTACTGAGAGATACTGGGTTTACTTGTCAGGATATAGAGACATACTTCCCAAAAAGGAGAAGCTAACTGGAAGACACAGATGGTAGCGAGAAGTGTATTGCAGTCTTTTGCATTATAAATACAAAGATAGTCTGCAAACAAAAATGAAAAGTTACATGCTTTGCTTAATCATGGAACCGATGAGTTAAGCACTCGTGTACACATAAGGCACCCAGATGTGCTGTGGTGCTCTGCAGGCTCTGCCCTGAGCTGATGAGCCCAAGTTTTTTCAGTGCAATTTCCAGATATTTTGCACTGCACAGTGACGATGGCCACTCTTGAAGTTACTCATAATTTTTCTTTAGTAATTATTTTGGTAAAGTAAGTATACTGTCGCAAATTGCTTGCTTACTAAACAGGAGCTGATAGATACCTTTAACAAACCAGAAGAGCTCTGAAGAAAATAGTGAGCTGTCTGGAACTGGGCTCAGGGTCGCAGGGTTGCTTTTGATAGCCATAGTCATCACATCTTGCAAAAACACCCTGTAAATTCCCAGGGCTGACAGGCAAGCCTCGCAGAAGGTTCCCTGTGACACCACAGATCACGGAGCCACTGATAGTACAAGGCAAGGAATGAGTCACAGGGCTAGGAAGACCAAGGGAAAAAATGACACGGGATGAGGCAATTGCGGAAGCAGCTTGAGTATTAGGCAGATGGCAAAGGGGAGTCTGATCAGGTCTGCATCAAACGCAGTTACACAGGACCGGTGGAAAAAGCAGCTCTATGTGGGGAGGGACTGGAATAAATAACTGAAGTTGTTAGTGGCCAACGTGAAACATTTGGGAGAATCTAAGAAGCATTCTGAGAGTGAAAAGAACAGGTAATTGCTATATGCTCCTAGGTTAGGGTAGTGGGGGAGGGGGAGAAATAAAAAAAAAAAAGCAAGAATATTTTGAATGGCTACTCCTATTCAGTTAGTATTTCTGTCCTTGCACAATTGGCCCAAATTATTGCCAATGGGAGTTTGACTGGCACACCATGTAGCAGTCGTATCAACGTATAAGCAATATCATTTACTTGATTTTAAGTAAGCTTCCAAGCTAATGCTACATTGAAAGAAGCGCACATGGTGGCACACAATTAACATTACTGCTGCAGGAAGAAGTTTTCAAGATAACGGAGTAACAATACATGGAAGAGCAGAGGTTAACAAGGTAAAAGCCAAATAAGTATAAAAAAAATAAGAACTCATTATTGTAAAGTTGGCAGCCCTCTTTTTTTTTTCTTTTTTGTTTTTGGTAATACAGTTTCTAGTCTCCGTGGCTGGAAAATACAACTTGTGATGAATAGAATATATTTAGCACCAGCATTAAAGGAAAGTGGCAATAGTTCTTGGAGAGCATGCGCTTCCTTATTTTACTGTTAAATATTCCTCCATGCGCAGTAATTAATGGATTATCACTAACTCTTACTAATTAGATGTTTTTCCTAGGTATGAAGAACATGACCACAACTGCTACACATATGCACTGGCATTCATTAACAGTGTACTGGCCGCACAAGGGAAACAGCAAATGAGTAAAAGTGAATTTACAGAGAAATTTGTGATCCCACAGACAAAGAAAGCTTCCAAATACATTACTCTGCATCAGGAGCTAACAGCTAATGAGTTCTACATTGTACCCCTTCCTGATCAAGAAAAACAGTGCTGAAAATGACAAGTCGCTATATTAAAACATCTACAACATGCAATAGGAAAAGGAAGTCTTAAGACTCCAAATCTCAGGGTTTAAGATGCACAATCTACTTAATGTATTTAAAAACACAATTAACTTTACACATTAACCTGCACATCATGGAAGGATCGGGAATTGAATTTGTACATTTGAATGAAATAACATACATACAATGTACACACTACAGAAAATTTCTATGGGAACTATTCATATGGAAAAATGTTTTCCTATTTACATTCACTATATGCTCTGCCAAGGCACTTAATACCAGAAATCTTAACTGCCGTGTAATTAAGGGTTTTAACAAATGAACTGTGGTAACTTAAGCTGTAGCAAACCAAAATGTTTTTTTCCTGTCACATTTATTTACTCATGGGTGAAAAAAGGGAATTTGTGCTTGCGTACTGCTGAAATCTAACGACCATGACTTAATGCAGATTCACTACATGCAAAGTTATTTTCCTTTACTTTAATTACTAATAAATATAACAACAAATAAATCCAGCCTCTTTGCCAGATACATTTCTTTTCCAATTCTTCTTTACATTTCGCACATTTATTCCTCAAACCAAGACAGGTGCTTTATATTAAAAAATAATAATTTAATGTCTGTATCTGTTAGTATCTGTAATAAGCAACAGACTCCTCAGGATTTATCTGAGTTAAAACATTAGAACTTAAAGAAATTTAAGTTAAAAAAAATTAAAAAGACCCTCCAACAGCACTTCTACCTATAGTACGTTACACAGAAGTGTATGCTGAGGTCAACATTCTGCAGTCCGTCATTTTGTGCAATTTCACTTTATTTACTTACATTCTACTTTAAGAAAATAATTTCAGCTTTTTTTCCTTCTACTAATTTCTGTAAAGTAAGCTGGTTTTAGTCTAGATGCAAGTCCTATTTTCTCAAAGATGGAGAAGTAATCATAAATGATTGGGGTTTTGGCCACATCGAGTTTATACTTTTGTGTACACAAACTGCATTAACTCTACCCCCTCAATACTCTCTAGTGCATATACCACACTTCACGCACTTCCCCCCCTCCATGTTCTTCCACTTGCTAAATTCTAAGTTACAGTTTCTTTAAAAGCAGATTAAATAATAATAAAGACACAATAAAGACAACCAGCTTGAAATGTGCAATTCGGCTGCTGTTAGAGACCTCTGGTTCACCCACTCCTACTGCAAGTCAGAGTTCTGCAGCTAGGGTTTGGCTTACAAAAAGAAGTTTGCTATTGGTATGCTATTTCTGAGTGAATCAGAATCCATACTTTATTTAAGTCCTGTATTTTAATTGGTAAAATATAAATGCAATGGCAAGTATCAGAGCTATGGTACAACTATCTAATGGAAGTTTTTTGATACAACACTACTGAAACACGAAGTACAGCCATCTGTGGCTAGAAATAAAGCAGCTTGCCAGGTACAGTCAACACATACATACCTGTTCAGCTTGAAAATGCTGTTATGCAATTAACATTTTCATTTTATATCTTTCCAGTAGAAGTCGTATTAAATGAAAGCAAAGACTAGAAGATCTTCCACTTTGAGTTGTATGTAGCATTCATGACAAGGCTTTACAACCTAAGCCCCCTAAGTAAACAAGAATGTGGCTTTGTGTTCGGTGGGAACGGTCCGAGTTGACAGAATTTTTACCAGCCCTGGAAAACCTCCTGCGACCAGGAGGCAAACCCCCTTTTATAGTGAATGGAAACAGCACAAAGGAAATCCAAACAGTGTCATTGTCACCAGCTATAATGTATCCTTATTATTGCAGCAAATGTATTCTCTCACAACACGGGGAAAAAAAATAAAGCTAAAAAAAAATAATCTTAACAGCACGGTGAAGCAAGGATGCCTGTTGTTCAAAGACTGGTGGAACTCAAATGCCTGAATCTAAAGCAGCAATACTTAAAAGCAGTGTAGCTGATACTTAAACCTCCTGGCTCGACTTGAAAGACAGCTAAATACCTGCTGGGTTGGTTGGTTTGTTTTCCAAACGTGGCTTAGCACTAGCAAACATCATATTTAGGAACCTGCAATCTACATGATTAAATCTTACTAAAAAGTTAGAAAAAAGCAGGCACCTAACGTAGCAAGGCAGAACTGCTCAGCACTGTCCTATGCCTCACTCTATACAAAATGCAGCGGGGTCTCCCAGTCTGTTTTACAGCATATGACAGGCCAGGGCAAAGAGAGCTACAAGCTACAAGCACTATGAAAAAAAATATTTATAGACTGTTGTAGTTGCTGGATAAAAGAGGAAAAAGCAGTGGTGAAACTGAGACTTGTACTTGCAAAGCTACAGAGACTGACTTCCTCTCACTAGCTCAGCAAATCTTTATTATTTTCTACACAGTAACCCACCTTCAACAAAAGCAAAGGGCATCAAATTGTGGTCAGGGAATCTTGCTGTCCTGGAGCAAGATGAGGCCTGTCCTTCCAAGGAGGAATCTCATGCTGCAAAGCCCACGTGAAGTATGACATCTTACTGAAATGGGGAATGGTGCCCCAGCATTCCCTACTGCCTAACCTAACATTGCTGTTAGCTGCTTAGAACCCGGAATTAATTAAAGACCTTGCACATTCTGGGAAGAGTTCCTCAATTCTACACAATGCTTGTGAAAATAAGCATTGTGAATTTTAGTTGGGACCAGTAAATTCAGGGTCTAAGCACCTAACAGCAACGTGTTACACTGCTCAATATTGCAATAGCCAGATCTCTCCCCAAATCTAAGTTTGTGCAACTTCATCAAGGCTATGAAGTCCAGTTTTGGTTGAAGAATGGTACCATAGGTATCCCAAAAGGTTAGTTGACTCACCGTAATTACTGCTGGTTCTTAACCAGTTTTAACTAGATAAAAAACAGCATTAAACTTGACGACTATCAAGTTTTAAGTCCTCATTTCTGAAGAAATGCAGGACGCAGTGCTGAGCTACAGAATGAAGTTAGCCTTACAATTCCCAAGTTCAGCTCTGAAGAATATGTGAGGTATTCCCAGAAAAACTGTTTGATCCCTCATTGCTTTGGCTTTCAGGCAGACACTCAGGTTTTGGACTTCTGTGGCTCTGCAGGCCATAGTGCCCATTCAGCACTAGTGCCCGGATCTGTCAGAATATTATAAACACCATTACTAACCACTGCAGTCTAGCCACCACTCGATACACATTTGTACATTTAAGGAAACAAACAACTATTTTGACTTGGGACACAGCTTTAATTTTTTCTCCTTCCTATGCATTATTACAGTTCATTTACATTTTTCAATACAAAATTCTCTCCAGTAAACATGATATGCCTCATTTTAAATAGCATTTATACATACCAACTGAATATGTCGGTAGAAACTGCTGAGACAATGGTTCATCATGAGAAGATCGGGTAAAATGCAACAAGATGTGATTTAAAAAAAAAAATTTTTCCTATACAGTCAGTTAAAATTCATCTTGCTCACTGCGCTCACGGGAAGAAACCCAACGACTCACAATCAGTTCCTGAAATAAAAACCAGCAATTATTATGGAAAAAAAAAAGGTACAGATAATCAGTGAGGGATGGGGATTAAGCCTTTTGTAAACTTATGTATATTATGTGACCACTGAGAAATTTCAGTAGACAACTACGTTTGTTCCTGAAGTGAGCTGGTCTCTCACACAATTTTCTCCCTTCATTTTTAAACATACATTGACCTTACAGTCTGTGTAGGTATCCCTGTTTCCCCAGCAAATGCTTACACTCACAGTAGCAGCAACATTAAAATTTAGATTAGAAGATCTTAAGTCTTTAAAGAGCCTGCAATGCACTTTTCATGCCTTGGGGCACAAAGAAATCTAGTTATTTTATTGCAGCTATGTATACAAAACCCAAAGCATTCTAAAGAGCCAGCAACAGTTCAAGGGGGCTCTTGTTAGCTGTCCAGCTGCCCCAAGGCCAAGCTACGCAGGCAAAGAGAGAATTACTCACCTGAACCTTAATTTTTTTCATACATTCTGGTGTCGACATCTCTTTTTCAGTCATGTCAGATGGTCTAATCAAATAGCATAACATAAGTTCCTGTTGGTAAACAGAAAACATGAATACATGAATTTCAACTGATTTCTTTCTATACCAAGTTTTAGATTAACTAGAAATGCAGATACCGAGTGTCCTAGAAGATGTCTTCTGCAAACCAAGTTGGGGAGAGCTGTGTAATAGGCATATCCCATTTTCCTTATCAAAGCATAATACTGCTGTAAGATAAACTAGAATTGTGACACAACACCTGAGCAGCATGGCTGTGAGTATGGGAGCACTAGGTATGAGGGTCTATCACAGAGAAAATCTTTTGGAAGCTTTCAGTTTCACTGTTCAAAAGAAAATCCTGGTAGATGGAGAGGTCTTTAAAAACAGAAGTGGTAAGCAGGAAAGAAGTGTCCCTTGTGTCTTTCTTGTGTTCCTCACACAACTTTTAAAGTTCCCACAGGGAACAGAACTTTAATAAGCTTCTTCCAGAATTCATCTGGATATTGACACAGGAAACTCTTGTTTGCCTACTGGCAACTGAACATGTTCTTCACCAGACTAAAACCAGAAGGATTCTTTCCAGCCTCACTCCAACTCCCTGTTCTTTGGGACTAAACTGTACATTTATAATTCAAAGCTATTTTTAAAATAGCATCTTACACTTACCTTAGAAGCATTAACAGTTGTTCTGTTCAACCCAGACAAGGACTTCCAGCTGAGTGGTCTGCGAAGAGAACCTTCAAAATTATCATCAACTAATTCAGCAATGACAGAGTAACTAGAAAACAAAGCAGACAGGACAATTCAGAGAAAGAAAATGACCACTTTAGGAAGATCGTGAAACTTAAGAATTAGAGCTTAAAAATTGGTGTTAAACAATATGCCAGCATGCAGTAAGCAAGTTGTGAAACTTAAGTCTCTTTCTACTAGGAAAAGAGGAGAAAAGATGAAGTTGTGAGTATGCTTACTGACACTTTCCCTCCCCACCCTTCTGCTGATGCCAAGCAATCTCTTATGAATGCCAATCTGATATTTATAATCAATTTATTATCTAGGAATTCAACCTGACTAGCTAACAAATAAAGACAATTATCATCCAGTAAAAGATTTTTCTCCCAAGTTACATAAATTATATATATCATATATTTTTAAAAGTATTACTTTCCTAAGTGCATTCATCATACGAGTGCTAAATATGCTCACTGCAGGTTTTAATTTTTAATGTCTTACCACTGTTATATGAACTCAAATTGTGTTACTTAGTACACCTCTGCTAAAAGGACTTTCCCAGTATGAAGGCATCTGGCAAAGTGTTTTGAGTGAAGAATATGTGCTTAACCAGTGAAGATACTAAATCTGTGTGAGAAAAAATTACTAATTTGAAAATAAGAAATTAGAAACATGAGTTTCAAACCTTGCATGATAGAAGGGGGGGCCTTTTCGATACAGCACTGAAATGAAAGAGAAACACCTTAGTTGGATAATCACAGAGTTTCCATCTGAGTTTAATACCTGGGTCCATAAATATTTTCAGATGTTTTGTGAGGTTTAATTACACAAGATAAAACTTCAACACTTTTGAATTCTGCTCAGAATTAAGTTGTCCCAGCAAGTGGAGAGAGAGGAAAGAGACATAAAAAATCCCACAGGAGCAGCAGGGTGACTTAGGACAGGGGAGCGGCAGGTAAAAGATAAAGTAGAAGAGCCAAAGGACAGTTAGCAATTGCCGTGGGAAAAAGTTTAGGATGGAATTTCTCTGCAATAGGCTTGTGCTTTTAACACTGTATTCATAACAGAAGTTGAGCCACGAGTACAAGTAAAAGATCACAATAAGTCATTTGAGTTTCTGTTCCAAGCAAGCAAGCATTTCCCACAAGTTTTAGGAGAGGCACAGGGCATGAGTTCTTCCATACTGCCCACCAGACCCACTAAAATTTCCATCTCTGTACAAGAGTACACAAGAATCATTGCAGCTGGACTGTTCTAACTGAGCTAAATAGTTACATTTCCTCTCTCCTCTTTGTCATGAGCTTATAAGAGGGGACTGTCTTTAACTAGCGCAGGTTTTCTTATACAGCCGGCTGTCAGGAAAAGGATGAGCAGCACTTCATTCCAGTGACAACCATGATTTGCAAATTATCCATTACAAGGAATTGCAGTAATAACAATTCTAAGAAGGGACTTCCAAAGAACAAGAAGCTAGAGGAGCTCAGGAGTAAGAAGCCTGCTAGCCTAAATCAGTCCACTTCCTTTGTGTGGCACAAATCCGAAGGCAGTGATATGCTAAACAACAAATTCAGGCCAGAACACAAATGAATGGTGAAAAAAATAGTATCAATTTCACATATACATCAGGTGATCAACAGCAAACCCCATCTACAACCCAAAGTACTAAGACCAGTGATGCTAAATTTAGCCAGACCTACACATTGATGTAAAGGACTAGCTCAGCACAACCTCGACATACTCAAATGCACAAACCCCAAAATTTTAAAACTGCTTCAGCAGTATTAAAACACCTGCTGGTTTGCATGCGTACATTAAAAAAAACATCTCCCTTTATGCACATTTTCCTGTAATAACAGGCATTACTGTACTGTTTATGTCAACTTGAGTTGAATGTAGTTCTTGAATTACTTAGCAAGGGATTATGGACACTACTAATTATTTCTGTAAGATTAAAAACCCTACCATTAACCAACGAGCAAGTCTCTTCTCCCTCATACCCTCCCCGCCAAAAAACCATACCAGAGAAACAGTCTTAACAGTAAGTTCAGCAGAACCCCAGCTTCCATTAGATGGGATAAATAATGAGATGCATGGACTTTGATGTGAATGGGGATCTAGATGCAAACCCGCTACTTCCAGAGACTGTCATGTTAATACTGCAGAAGATGTGTTTAGAAGGGGTAAAGAAACTGGGAAGGGAATTTCAGTGCAATCCTGTATTAATTATGAACCCCATGAAACAAAACAACAGGCCTTTCGAGCTATCTCCTCAGCTACTGGATATGTGATGTTATACTCCACTCCCTCTAACTTTATTGCTAACCCAATAGCCTAGCCAAAGATGTCTTTTGGAATTGCAAGTAGCAAAGCCTGCTCCAGTTATGCAGCTCCTCATTACTTAATTCAGCTTTGGCACTGGAGTCTTTCACCGCCTGGAAAGAAGTCAGTTGCAAATGATTCCATTTTTTTAAGGAAGCTACTCACAGAGATCAGTTCCATACTTCAGTCCGACTTTGGGGACCCAACCCTTGCTGCGGAAGTAGTGATACGCCATGTAAGTAGTTTTAAAATTGGGCTTCACTTCGCTGAAAATTTCCCATAGCTTCAAAATAGTTAGGGGCGCCTAAAAAAATCGCAACCAAAGGCATTAACGTGACTATATTAATATTACAGGAGATATAGAATACTGCGTGTAGTAGACCATAACAGTCAAATATCAAATATCACAGTCTACTGCAAAGAACATGGACGTTGGGCAATAAAATACGGAATCCCTAAATGTAAGACAGAAACCTGTTGCTCCATTTAGTGAGTTTTTTTAGCATTTCACAATCAGTCCCATAATGCCCTTCTTTAAAGGAAAATCTGATAAATTTTAAACTAGAAGCATAGGTTTCAATTATTTTGTCATTACATTAACAGTAGCTTGATATACTTATAGATTAATGCTTAAAACTCCAATGAATTTTCCTGTTTCAGGAAAGGGAGAGTATTCACCATATTATGCCTCCCATACTTGTTTTCCCCGTATTTCCTGCCTAAGTTAAAACAAAAACCTTTCTCTACAGAAAGCCTGTGCATAGCTATATTTGCCTTGGTAAACAAAATTTTCAGACCAGTATTTCATAAACAGAAATATCATTACTTTTAAGAAATACTCCCTAATTACTCTGTTTGGTGTTTCCTCCTTCAGAATCAACAGCATAAAATACTGCCAAACTAGGTAAAAATTTCAGACCAAAACATATCCAAACTAATGGTATTCCCAGTCATCCAAAATTAATTGAATCTCTTACCTCACCATAATAAATACTTAAACATCCCAGAGCATACACCAAGAAAAAAGCCTGAAAAAATAAAGAGAGTAAATTTAACTGATAGCTAGACTCTTCCTGTAGTTTGTATTCCATGCAAGAACAAAGGCTGTAATTAATTTTATACAAGAATCCTAATGTCAGAAAGACAAACAAGTTGCCTGAAAGTTTCTTTTGAGATTTGTCTTCATGACCTTTACATTTCAATAGACACAGCACTACAAAAAAAAAAAAACTATGCATGTGCTGTAGACTCCTGAAGGCACTGTGTTAAAACTAACACACATTAATATATTTAGAAGCAGAACAACTGAAGCAGGATTTATATAAGTGTTATATTTCTTGTATTTCTATACTTAAGTCCTATCATTGGTCTCTTTGTCAGTGGGATTATCCATCTAAAGTAAATGGGATTGGACCCTACAGATTTTTTTTTACTGTATCATGTATTATCACAGGTTATTAAAAATAAGTAGAATGACTAAGACAATCCAATTACTTAGGAGACATGGGAGAAGCCTGTACTTCGGAAATACGTATTAAATTATGTTGTAACATAGGTTAATATTTACTTTTCAGATTAAAAGTAGAACAACTTGTACTGTACTTGAAACATACCTCTTCCAAGGTGAGTTGTAAATATTCAAAAATCCTAAATGGATTTCTTCTGCATACCAGTTTTTCCTTCTTGACAAGCTACAAAAAAAATTTACCACATTACTACAACTTTAAACTAGAAAAAATACTGAATTCTGAAAATAGCGCTGATGATACGATTTTTCTATAACATTAGGATACTCTGTTCCTTACGTTTTCTTGCACATGAGCAGAATCATCTTCAGGACGTAAGTCATTTTCTTCTTCCTCTTGCACCAATACATATTCTGGAGCACATTCTTTTGACTTTATCACCTCAGAAGATCTTTGCTCAGTGTTCTCCTTTGCCTTGCAGCCACACTGCATGAGAAAACCACACTTCTGGCATGAAACTTCAGCTCTCTCTTTCAAGTCACTTTGTTCCTGTTCTTTAGAGCCACATACGGCCACAGGATAAAACGCTGGATCACTTTCCAAACAGGCTTTCTTGTAGCCTTCGTTCCGACTCTCACAGCTTAGGGCTACTGCATTTCCAGTATCTGTAGAAGATTGCCTGCAAAGTTCTGTATTTTCTGTATTTGGGCCCATTCTGTTGCAACTATTACTGGTTTGTTCAGCTCCATCCTCCTCCAAAAATGGCAGCTCAAGAGGTTTAGTGTAATTTTCAAGAATTTTGGTAACTGAGCAGTCATCAAATCCTTGCTCTTGCAAAATACTTTTAGCCCACTGAACATGACACTGGTACCTAGTAAACAAGTAAAATAAATGAGAAGTTCTAGGGCATTACATGCTTTAATTAACATTCTAAAACCAAGCATCTTAAAAAAAAGAAGATTCAGCACAGTTCTCAAAACAAATCTGAACACACGCCACCATAACTGCTTTGCAAAATACAACACGCACAACCTAATAGGACTCCAGTCATCAGGAAGCTGCAGACGGCATTACTGAACATCAAGATTCTGCTACCTTCTTTGGCTTCATTTTGCCTTTTACATTTAAATTTCTGTGGCAACAAACACTGTTACCAAACGTTGCACAAGAACCAGGCATTGACGACTACTGCTATACAGTTTCAAGAACCAAGAACTTCACTGGGCAAAAAATTCCTCCTTCCACTGAAGCCTTAAGCATGAATTCCCTGCAAAAATATCTTGGTGTCAGAGCTTGCATGATTAAAATACACACGACGACTTTGCATTTAGAGCTGTCACACACTTCATCTATTATACAGCTAACTACTGAGAATAGTATCTTCAAAACTCAGTTTTAAGTATCTTTGAAACAGCAACAGCATAGCAAAAACCCTCACATCCCTGAGAAATAACACTAATCCTATCAGCAAGATACTAGCTGAAAGCTGCAAATATTTCTAATATTTTTCAATTATGATGGAGTTTTTAGTGCCCTTTCAATTATTTCTCCTTGGAAGATAACATGAATACCCAGTTGAAGACATTAATCTGCATTCTGGGAAAGTTACAGGTAGATGAGCGCAGCTGTCCTTATTCAAACCTGGACAACTTTAGAACAATACTCTTTATTTCCCAATACAAATCCTAACACAGCAATTACAGACCAGGTAATGAAGAACTACAAAGACAATTAAATGCAAATTTCATGTGTCAACACAAAATATAAGTCCCTCTGAAGTCTCATACTAAAGCTATATAATTCAGTGCTGTACTTTTTGTTATAAAAAAATACTCCTCTTTGTCCTATGATTTAATTACCATATAATTTACACTCACAGATCTCTACTGAGACAGATCACGGTGCATTTTCTGCACCACTGTAATTACACTTTCATTGATGCTCAGCTGTATTTGCTGGCACATAAAGCAGTCACAAAGTAGACTAATAAGAATGACAAGTGCTTCTGCACGTAGTAGTAACTGTAGTAGCAGCAGTAGTAATATTGGTACTGTTTGTCTTACCTATAGTTGAGGACTGAAGGTGTGTAACTTTTAAACTTAAATAAAGGAAAATTTTTAGCATTATCATAAGATTAAAGCAAACAGAGTTACTAACTTGCATAGTCTTACAGTTAGTTCATATACTATTTAAGTGGAACAAACCAAATATGTGGTCCAACACTCTGTTTTGATAAACGTACAAACTAGCAATGTTAATAGAAACTATGAAAAAAAAAAAGTAAAACATTTCTGTATTATACAAGTTCAAGATCTGCTTCAGCCCACATTGTAATAATTCAATAAGGAAATGGAAGAGATTTTAAAATAGCCTGCCCCAGAAACTTCTCTTTCTCCTCCTCAGCTGAGAAACAGTTTATTATGTTTGATATTATTATGAATTAATTACCCATGCTACTATGCATGCACTCAATCTTGGCTTCTATTCAGCAATTCATACCTGCAAGCTTACATGAAAAACCATGTTGAATATCACCTACTCTATTTCTAGTTTTTCTAATGTGATGTATAAATTAAATACAAAGAAAATAAACAGAAGCAAGTCATCAGCATTTATACAGACAAGAATCTAAAATCGAGTAAGATAAAATATAAAATAATCTATTTGATAAAAAAACCAAGAATAAATTAATGTAAATTAACTTACTTTTTGGATGTAATTATAGGCATGTTCATGTTAGCACCTATATAAAGAAAAAAACATACAATATTTCATCAATATAAAAATATTTTAATGTGATTTTGATCACTGAGGTTATCTGCAGCCTCGTAATTACCCCCATCTTCAATACTCTGTGCCATTTTGGTCCCACTTGTATACAAGAAGGACACAGCAGAACCAGAAAGGGTACAGAAGTAACTGCCTGCACAAGAGGAACAACTAAATACACTATTTTTTCTCCAGCCCATAAAAAGACAATTACAGAGAGATACAATAAAATCCAGCAATTGAGACTTAACTGTCATGGAAAAGATGAATAAAGAATGACAGTCTTTCTACTAACAACCAAGAGCAGACCAGAAGTAACTGGCTATAAGCAGATTAAAAATTTCACATATCCTCGCCTCAAGATTTCATGGACACTAAAATCTACAGATTAAAACTGAAAAAAATGGACATTTTTATGAAGAAAAGTCCAAGGATGATATCTTTACTTACAGGCTTCCTAAATAAGTAATCAGTGAAGGCTAGGAGAATGCACTAAGGAGCTACTGACATATATTTCCTGTTTTTCTATTTTTCCTAGGTATCTTATACCGGCCATCATCAAGTACAGGGAGAGAGAGAGAGAGAGATCCTTGATTTGACCCAATAGAGAGATTATTTTTCTGTGTGTAATTTATAAACATACTTCTTCAATAAGTGAAGAAAGGTTAAAAGTACTATTACAGTAGTGATAGAAGTACAAATGGGCACAATTTACCTTGCCACTTTGTAGCCAATGAAGGATCTGAAATGCTGTACACTGGTCGACTTCTTGAAAGGATACCTTTTCCAAAATAGCCCTTCAAAGAAAAGGAAAAGTCCTTATTATATCATCAGACAAAAATGAACTTCTTTCCAAATATAAAACGTTCACTGCCAAGAGCAGGTGAAAAAAATAACTGAAGTTCTGCAGCGTTTAAGCTTTGCCTAACGCTTGTTGTTTAGCTTCTGATAACTAGTTCAATAGTAAACACCGGCATGCAAAGATTTAAGCAGTGGAGGGTGTTGGGTCACTTTCCTCAATTCTAAGTATTCGTCAGTCAGCATCTCCAAGCAGACTTTTGAAAGCAGATCCAAAAGAAAACACCTGTGTATTAATGCTGTGACAATGCCTAAGAGAAAACAAAGAGATGGATAAAGCTACTGCATAAGAATGGTGTTGAAATGGTACTTGGACATAGGAGGCTTAATGTACCTTATTTTACTCAGGAAGAAATCACTCTGAAGTTAAAAGAATTCTACAAGCATTTATAAAGCATGAATATTCCAACGTCCTGAGCTTTAAAAACAAGAAAATGCTTTTGCAAGGTTGCATAAAATGTTGAGAGGAGAAATAAATGAACAAACATGAAGTCTTCACAGCTGTTTTTTAGTTCACACCGTCACTTCATTCTAAAATTTATTTGCTAGGATAAAAATGAAATACTTTTCACATTTGATCCAGAATATACGTTTTGTACTGATTTCAGGAGAGGAGGGAAATATGGAGGATTATTGGAGGCTACAGGGGAAAGAAAACATAAAGGCAGGCAGATGTTAACAAGTATTATGCTTTACCTATATTTAAAACACTAAAAATAACGTGCGAACAGCATACACCACCTTGTTATAAAGCTGTTCAATATCTTCAGGGTTCCTCACAATAACATTGTTGTTAATGATTTCAGCCTGGCATATTCTGAAATCCTTGCCACCTACATCCACAGGGAAGGGAGACTCATAGGACTCAAAAACTCTTCTTTTCCTTCTTGGGGGATGAAAAACTGCTTCTGCCATTTCCTAATATTAATGTTTCCTCCTAAAAAAGTAGAATCAAAACATTTAATGTTCAGGAGTTAAAGTTCACCCATTTTTACACATTTCAGCAATATTCCCTTCCTAATAGCAAATTAAAAATAAATCCTACAGCTCAATCCAAGTTTAATTCTGTAACTATTATGCCAGACAAACATAATCAGCGATTTGCTGATGTTATATGTTCATCTTTTTCTCTTGGGCACTACAGTATCCCCTAAAGACCAGGTAGGGATAGTTCTTAGCCAAGAGGTTATAAAATAAACTTCAAGATGAAAGGCAAGTACATAAACTGCTGAAAACGTTTCGAGAATAAAACATACGAATTAGTAGAATAGCAGAAACCACAGCACCCAAGTGCCTAAATATAAACTGTTTTTTAATAACTATGGGAATAAATTTTGAAGAAAGAGCAGTGGCTTGGCAGGTTTGCCTGCTTTAAACAGGGCACCCCTTTCACAGGGAGACCGGACAGACCCTGAGGCTCTCTAGAAGCGCAGGGTAACCTTCACCGACAGAACCACCGAAGCGGGGAGGGAGATTTCGTGGCTGCAGCTATGAGCGCCGCGCCTACAGCCCTGCCGCGGACCGGCGACCGGCAGACAGCGGCACAAGCCCTGCAAAGAGCCGGGTCTGTCCTCAGTGGGATAACAGAAACCCACAGCCCGCCGAAGAAGGCGAAGGTCCAAGGCCCGGCCCGGCCCGGGCCTAGGCCTAGGCCTAGGCCCAGGCCCAGGCCCAGGCCCAGGCCCAGGCCCCAGGCCCCAGGCCCCAGGCCCCAGGCCCCAGGCCCGGCAACGCGGCGCCTCGCGCCCGCTCACTCACCCACGCAGTACCCAACCCGCCCCGCCGCCGGCAACCCCACCCGGGGCGAGGTATCGGGGAACAGGGGCAAGCCGGCCCGACACCGTAGCTACCAGGCGGCCACAAGCCAGGCGGCGCCGCTCGCCCGTCGCCATAGCGACCGCACGCCCTGACGCACCCGCCACCGCCGCGCGCCCCCGGGCCGTGCGCAGGCGCACGGCTTGAGGGCGCGCGGCATCTCTTCACAGCCGTGAGGGAATCGTGCCAGCGGAGGTTATCTCAGTGATATCTCCCTTCCTTGTGTGGCGTGAGGCGGCGTCGGCAGCCCCGAGGTGCGAGCAGAGGCAAGGCGGGCAGTGCGTGGGAGATGGGCTGTCCCTAGGCTGCCGGTTCAGGGGAGGAGGGCGGAGATGGCTGCCGTGGCAGAAGGATCGGGTTGCCCTGCGCCGCAGCGCTGCCTTCCTGGTTGCTGCTAACCTTGATACTGTAGTCACGTCCCAAAACTGCAAACCAACCCGTGCTGGGGATTTAAAAGTAATAAAGTGAGAGAATAAAAAAAAAAGGCATTTTGTGTGGAACACCCATCCTGAAATGAATGATGAGCTTCATAATGAGGGGCATTTGAGATACGGGGGTGGATGAAATTTTATAGCTGTGGGAGGTGAGGCAGAGAGATAATTTTCAGCTTGAAGCAATTGGTTTTGGCTCTGTAACAAACCCTTGACATGGCCGTGACTCATTTAACTGCCTGGGATAATGCAATACTACTTACACAAGTTGTTAACAGAGGTAATTGTGATCGTGCAGCTTATTGCCAGAGCTGAATTCAGGAGCATGTGGTGGTGCAATTAAAAAAAAAAAAAGTACCTGAATAAAAAGCAAAGCATTTTCACTAGTTAGTGAGGAGCAAACATCCTTTTTTTTTTGTTTTGATAAGCACTGAACCTTTTACTAGTTGAGCCTTGCTCATCAAATTCATAATTGTACATGCAACCACAATGCAACTACTCTTCCTTATTTTGAGGTTATATATTGTGAGATGCCACTATCCAAGGAAGAGGATCAAGAGATTTTGGCTCCAGGCAGACACACTCTCAGTAGAGAAGCCTGTCTGATTTTCAGCAGAGACATCAGTGATTTCAGTGATGAGAACTTGTAAAAATACATCATCCTTATGAGGTATTTTATTCCCATTTTCCAGACAGATTCATGAGGCACAAGAAGGGCAGTAATGGTTATAATGCCACAGAGGGAATGTGGTGCAAAACAAGAGAATGCTAAGCTGGTGTTCTTATGGTTATTTCCTGCAGCGGTCCACTTTATATAGCAGCTCATTAGTGTTAATTTATTTTGAATGTTGATTCACATACAAAGTGTTGAAGCTAAACCACAGAGGACCCTGTTGCATTCCTATCACCAAAGTACACAGCAATGCTCTGATAACTTCAGGTTCATTCTTATAGCTCTACCATTAAAACACTAAAGTAATCTAAAGTAAGAGTTAATCTAGGTAACGACATGAAAGTAAGTATCAAAGACATCACTCTTTTTCAAAATTCCATCTAAATTTTTAAAATCAAGTTGCTTTGAAATGAAGGTAGAGTTTATCTATGCTAGATATATCTATATTTTCTCATTGTGCAGACACATTACTATGAGACGTACATTGAAGTGGGAAGTAGACAAAACATAAAAGAGCTATAGGTCAGTTGCTTTCCTTCACATCTCATTATCTTCATACAGCCTTGAGAGGGAAACCACACATACGCCATTCAGTCAATTAACTGAATCACACACATACTTCTTCAACCAAATATCTGCTCCTGTTTCTGATTACAAGCCCAGATTGTGCTTCAAGCAGAAATTTTGCTATCTGAAGGACAAGCTCTCTTCAAGATGAGTCATGCCCATTTTTTTTTTAGAACATCAATAATCGTACAGACACTTTCACAAATATCAGGATCTCCCTTTTTATGACGAGACAGCAAATGACAAGGCGGCAGCTAAATGGCTAGGCCGTGGTTCTGAAAAGCAAACCCAGTGAATCAGGTGACAGTGAATCACAAACTGGGAATGAGTCAGAAATGTCATTTTGCTGCTAAGAGTCAAGAAGAGAGTGACAAGAGTGACCTATGAGTAAAGACTGAAATAACTTGATCTAGAAAAGGTAAAATGCGCAAAAGAGACCATTGCAAAGAGGGAGATGTACATTGTTCTGCATGACCACTGGAAAATAACAGAAGGAGCAAGGAGATTATATTGCAAAATAATATTGTACCTGTGAGGTGAGGACAACACTGTCATTACCTGGGAGGATTGTATTATGTCCATCACTGGAAATTTTAAGAGCAGATTAGACAAACATCTTTCAGGAACAGTTCAAGTAAAGTTGATCCTGCCTTGAGACAAGGGACTGCACTAAAAGCACAGAAAATCCCATTCATGGGAGTTTTCAGGATTTATCCTTCCAGGAGGTTTTCTGATCTCTGCAGTGCGGCAGAAAATGTGATACTCTATACTGCCCTACAAAGGCTGAAAGCCTGCAGCTTTTGTTAAATCATCTTTCAGCTTTCCATTTCTGTTTTGCAGTCTTCCGGTCCAGAAATGTCATTATGAGACAGACTGTTTCGTGTTGTCCCTGGCTGATGCATTGCTTCTAATGCAGAGTACTGGATTGCTTACTATTTCTTGATACTCAGCTGAATTATTCCATTGCACTTTACTAAATTAAGGTCCAAACCAATGTCAGCTTTCTGAAAAAAAAACCAGTATGACCCTCTTTTCCAAATCATGATGAGAACAACTTGGTTGTAACCCTTCAGTCCTACAAACGCATCGCCTTAAACTTTGACACAGTTGCCTCTGCTGCACAGTTTTCAGGTATCTGTTGCCTGACTCTCAATGTCCTGATGTTTACATTGCCATCCCCAGAATTTCCTACAGCATGGTCCCATTTGGGGACACTAGTGCATACATACTAGTGCCCCTGAACTAGCAGGATGTCTTCCCAGGGGGAAGCTGCTAGCTTCTGCTCTGTGTTGTTAGAGGGTTCCTCAGTCGGTGGTAGAGGAGTAGAACTGAAATATATAGTTACAGGGGAAAGACATGCTCTCACCATCAGCCTTATTAAACTCTTTCTGTGACCACGTACACAGTAATATCTGTTTAAATCTACATAAGCATTTGCAATTATGTACTCTCAGCCTTTCTGCAGTTTATTGTGTCCTTCCACAATAACTTATATTACAAAATTTATCTGGAATCATTCAGATGAAACATTCCCTTTATGCAATAAGAGTTTGTTTAACATTATATTAACTAATATTTAAGATTGCTTATGTTAAATTAACTGTTTGTAACTGATTTTCCTGCCAGGAAACTGAATCATGCCAAGATTCTACTGCCAGTAAAATTAAGTTGTGATATGCAGGAAAGTGCTAAGGAGTTTTGTTATCCAAGGTGGTTGTTTTCTGGATGTTTGAGGACTTTTACAGGGAGATGGGAAGCTAATTCCCAGTCCTATCTCAGCCAAAACATACAGGCCAGGTACTCTTTAAATACATATTTTACATTCTTATGCTTATTAAAAGAAACAGAAATGTCATCCGGTAAAACTATTTGCCTATGTAGCACTCTCAAGGAAGTTAGTCATAAAATCATAAAAGAATGACCTATTATTCTAGTGTCTGTAGGTAATTTTGGGTTGCATACCAAAAAAAAAAACCACAAATGGTTTTCCATAGAATCCTATGAAATTCAAGTCATGATTCATCATTACGTTCATTTTTGTCTCAGGTTTCCACAGAATGTTCCTGTAAAGTTTTCTTATCACATACTCCTTGTAGCCCACCAGAGAAACACGGTAACACTTTCTTTTCAATAGATCCTTTCTCACAAGGTGATTTGAACAGTAGTTGGAGGATGGGCTATAGTTATTTACATTAGCCAGTTCCAGTTTCCCCAGACTGACAGAAATTCCCATGGAAATTCTGGTTACATTAACTTTGACAGAGATACAGGACTGTTTTTGGAAACTTTAAAAAAAAACAACTAGGGAATAGTTTTCATTTTTATTAATATGCAGTATCTTCATTTTGTTTATTAAAGAAATAAATCAAGGTTAGTTTCTGCTTAGTTTCAGATGGCTTTCACAGGAGACCAAAAAAGAGAAGTCAGACAAATATTGGCCAAGCATCAACCCAGTAAGAAATCCCATAATAGCAGAAATCCCGAGATGGACGGCAATAAAGTGAATAGCATGAGAAAAGAGAGCATTAAAAATGAGTATGTAGTTAGCATACTTACTTTAGACATGGAAAATGATTTTGTGTTCTTGGAGATTAAACACACTTTGAGGAATTCTTACAGAACCATTTGATCCGGCTGACATCCCATCACATCGGTGTCTCTCTGCAGACATCGCAGTGCACCGTGTCACTTTTCTGTCCTCATAGCTAGCTCTCAATTTGTATATGTGTGTTAGTGTTTCAAACACTATATGTTTTCATATAGTTTCAAACACTATATGTGTTTGAAAATCTAAACATTAATTTTCACTGCATCAAGGCTTTCAACACCCCTGAAATTATCACTTTCCTTCTCCCCATGGAAACTAATGCAAAAGGTCCGAGCTTGCAAGTTCAGGGGAAATTAAGGGCACTTCCAGCCTCAGATTTTTGCCCATCCCTTGAGCTCCCATATCAGATTTATTTATCTTTTGTTGAAGAAACATTTGTTCCTTCATGGGTCATTAGTTTCTCTGCTTCATCAGTCACCTAGGTAAGTGCTTAAATGACGCACAGCTTCTGTTTTGCCAAATTCTGTCACCTTCACTTCATGCAACTAAGCAATGAGCCAGGCAGTGACAAGCAAGGACAAAACTCCAGGCTCCAGCAAGATGATCAGTAAAAGTCTGGTTCATTTTTTTCTATTTCCAGTGGAAAGAAAACTGTAATAATTACATGTCTCCACTAGATGTCCATATTTCAGCAATTTTCAATTCTAACTTCAATGAATGTAGCTGCCCAGTGCAAAATGCATAACAAATGCTATGCTCCGTTGAAAGATGTAAATACAAGATAGATTTTCATATTAGTGAAATTGTGCACCTGGCTTTTTTTGTAAAAAGGCACAGAATATAGTGCAAAACAGTCAAAGAACGCCCTTGGCTTTGTACATCTTACAGTCTCAGAGGTCCTTTAAGGCTGGCTTTTCAGATACTGAATATTGTCTCTCTAGTTGTTTACAACTTTGCTTTTCTTATACTTTTTCAAATTATTATGTGCTTTGTATTAACTTGTAGGAAAATAAATAGTTGGGAAAAGCTTTCAAGACTTTTAGTGTTGGTTTTTTTTTTTTTCAGTTTGGCGTCTAGTTTTTCTATGCACAGTTCTTTTTTGCATTCAGATGCGTGCAGAATCCTAAACCAGTGGCTCAGATTTTTAGATACTCCTGCAAAATTGTTAAATAATTGCTTTGCTCATTAAATATCTCTTTAAATATTGATGACTAATATTTACCTACTTTTCTGGAAATCTAATGGGTGTTGGAAAGCACAGTTATGCTTGTGTGCATGTAAGCACGATAACTGAGCACACATTCTTTTTTTATGCTCACAATTTTAAAGAAACTGTATGTAGACAGCCTTTTGGCCTTGGTATTTGTTTGCTGGAGAGGCTTTTCACTGCTTTGGCTGGGCAAGAGAACCTTATGGCAACTGTGAAGAGCAAGGTTTGCGCTCCATTTTAAGCATGTGCTCATCTTCTGCCGAAGTGGTGAGCATTGTGGCATGGGAAGTGCCAGCTACAACTCCAAACATCTGTTCGTACGCGGTGGCAGAAGAGTGTCATCGCTCTGCTCATTTGCCTCAGCAAATCTAGAGTCATCTTTATCTTGCCAAATTGGTAACATTCTTACTCACTTCCTTAATTACCTGTAATACTGCAAAAAAAGATGCCAGTTTATGTCCTCTGTGATGTTTTTGTGATTTGCATACCCATTCATTAATAACAGGTCAGAGACCAGTGATTTAGTTCAAATACTAGGGAATTCCAAGGAGCTGAAATGAAGGCCTTATTTAAGAATACTGAATTCCATTCTAGGAATAACCCAGAAGAGAGACTTTTTTTTCACTGTTTTTCTTCTGGTTTCCCAGGCATTTTCAGTTTTGTTAAATGTAAGGATCAAATAGATTTTAGGGAATGCTATGTACCAGACCATTTTAAAGCAGCTTCCAGGACCAGATGCAAACTAGGCACTAGTGATTTATAATTCCCATAGATGTGAGTATAACATCTAAAACTGAATTTGTCTCCAACACTTTTACCTCATTTACAAGAATAAGGAAACAGAATAGGTTATTTTTATTATATAACAAAATGAAAATTTGGTGTCACTCCATTTAATCTAGACCATGCCTGATCCAGGAATGTGCTTTAACATGGCTGTCTGCCTTTAAGCACATAAACAATCCTACTGGATTCAGATATTATCTGAAACGTGTCTCAGAGCTCATCCTAAATGCTGCCTAGGTTCATGTGTCATAACTGACAAAAGGACAAAATAACAAACAAATCACGATAAATCCCTAAATCATCACATTCTAAAAACTGAAATAAAGCAAGTAAATCAATTTGTTGCCAAAAGTATGTAAGTTTTTAAATACAAAAAAAACCCCAGAACATCCTCTTATGGAATATATCCCAGTCTTGAATATTTATTTTCCGTTTGTTTAATAACAGGAAAAGGTTTGTAGCTCTTTTGTTGAGTTTTACATGTCAGCATCTTAATAATCCTATGGTATTCTTAAAACTTTTACCAGGAAAAAAAAAAAAAACCAGTGCCATGGCCTATACTAGGAAATGTTCTGTTTATTTTAAGTGCATTTATGAGCACACAAAGGCAAACAATTACCTATCATAAACGAAGGGAGCAACTTCTAATGGCTTGGTGTCTCATTTGTACTTCTTTATATAGTTCCGTGGGTCATTTGTCCCTGCCCTTCCTGTGTTCTGTTCATTACCTCTCTCTCTACCTTTTGAACTCAAGTGTAGATTAAATGCTTTTTTTTTCATTTCTCCATTACCTGCTGGGCTCTGCTTCTTTTGATGTCTCAGCCATAATGAACATTGGGCTAAAGGTTCATCATATGTCTGTTTCTGGATCCATAGAACAAGGATTGTCACTAGCATGAAAAAGTGAATCTTAAAACCGAAGGGCTGCTTTTTAAGTACATAGCCCTTAGACTAGACTCTGAAAGAAAGTATGACAAATAGCTTTCAAAGATCCTTAGACTTCTTACAGAAGTACTTTAACCTATTTTGGCCTCACCTGTTCTATTGTGGCAACTGCAGTAACTACAGCAAATTTTGGCCTAATCACGTTAAAAAAGTAGGATAGTTCTGCCGCTCTAGGATAGATCAGACTGTATCAAATGGGCTAGTTCTCTTCACATAGTTATAACACGATGTAGGCTTGTTTAAACAATGACTAAGGTACAAACAGCTAGCTAACTGGATTCCCTAGGATTATAACTATGGGCACAATAGTGTTTGAAATCCAGGCTTCAGATAAAAAAAAAAGTAAATAACTCATAAAAGGAAGTGCAAACAGTAGGGAAATCATGTTTCCATCTGTCAAGCTGTGTAAAAGACAGTCATACTGGTAAGAATAGTTAGCTTCATGGAGGCTACTGGGGCTTGGGCTTTGAGGACATCTTAAATACTTGAAAGAGTTGGAGAAGGATGTGTGATCTTCACCCGTTTTTTCTGCATCTTCACTAACTTAGCTACTCAACAGATCTCTGGCATGGAAACCAAAGTTTCAGAGCTAAACATCAGGCTCAGAGGCCCAGGGTTCATTGATCATATCTATCTCCTGATTATTGTCGTTAAAATGAGATTCATAAGAAAACTAGGATTGTTACTAGTCCTTTAAAAATGACTGGTCTCAAAGCCCCTGAATAAAAAAGCAGTGCTGTCAGTCTGACGTAGTTTACCAATAGAGTTATTTTATCTAGGAAACACCTTTCATAATTCAGATGGCTATGATCAATTGTAACTAGTATGTGTCAAGCATGGCCTTTTAAAACTGCATGCTAATAGGGGCATGCTATTTCAGCTAAAGTGGAAGACTTTGTAGCAAGATACTAAGTACATCAAGTGGAATTTAAACAGTATTTAGTAGTGAGGGCTCTGTAAGCGAGACATGATTTGGAAATCTGGGGGTGAAAAAGGAGATGGTCCAGAAGGACTTTCTATATTATGCTAAGAATTGAAAAATATATTACCCCTGCTCATGAGCATGGTCACTGAAAGAAGTGATGACTGTGCCAGTAGAATATACTTATAAGATATTAATAATGTGAGGAAATTGAAGAGGTTGGCACAGGACAGAACTGGTTGGTTGGCACTTTTCTGAGAAGTAAAACCAGTCAACAGTGCTTCAGATCTCAGAGGATACATTGTAGGTTGAAAATGGCCTCTGCTAACCTATTGAAAGATTGGCATTCTATGTGGCACTTGACTTGGAAATGATGAACTAATACAGAAGCTACAGAAGGCTTTGTTTTCATTGCTCAAAATGCAGGCTTTTACACCTTGGAATAAATAACTTGTAACTATTCTGAAGTAAAATGAGAAGACTAAGCACTTTATTTTTAGCGTGATGTAGCTGTGCTATTATCCAAGTCCACACTTGGATCTGACCTTGGTGTGTTCAACTCAAGACTAAACTTGGTCTTCACTGTCCTTTTGCCTCAGCATTGCTTCTGCACGTTAGTTGCCACAAAGTAAAAATTGTAACTTTTTTAGCAGCCAGTTGTGTGTTTCTGCAAGGTTATTTTCACAAATGATAAAATTTACAACAAGCTACAATTCGTTTGCTTCTTATATAAATCCAGAACGGAGGCATGTGGCCAAGCAATATGGATGCCTGTATTTGAATACAAGCAATCTTGTCATCACATTGCAGCATGTTACGAAACCTACTGTGCAATGTATAATATGATTGGATTTCATATCACAAGGGAAGAAGCTGATTAACCGTCACATGGCTACTAGATATGGGTATTCAGATTTGTCAAACAGTAGGTACAGAAATGCAAATCATACACATATAATTGAATGTCCCAGCAAAACTATACATAATCACCCCATTCCTCATGTCCTTTCCCTGACAATAGCAGATAGAAACTAGACACATAATTTATGGTTTTAAAAGGTATTGGCTTTCATCATTTATATTTCATATAAGTGATTTCCATTCTGTTGTGCCCTGAAACATTAGAGAAAAATGAGGACTATTTGAATTGTTTAACACCTTCAACCTGTCACAGATGGAAAAGTCCATCTCTAGATGAATATGTTCCGTTCATTGTATTATACCCACAAAGTAGGCGAATCACAATTCTGCAGAATGCCTTTAGGGCACCGAATTATTTATTATGTATTTGGATCTTGGGTTAGGAAAATCACTTGTAACCAGAGAGCACCCTGATGAATATACCTCTGAGAAGGCTCACATGTATGCTTTTTAAAGTGTTTAACATCTGGAAGAACTTACATGTACTCAAATTGTTCTAGATATAACTGTATGAGTTTAATATATAGGCTGCCTAGAACAATGGGATAAAACTTCTTCCTGGTTTGTCACATAATTGTCCACCCAGGGTGAACAGAGAATCATTGTGTGCTAATACACAGAACTTAATCATTTGGGGAATGATAATAGAATTATGTTGTGAACGGACAGTCTCCAAGACACGTCTTTCATATTTGCATTTTGCATATGTTCATATTACATGCAAGCTGCTGTCAGGGGGTAGCTGCAATTTTGGACCCTAATTCTGCAGTCATATAAAGAGACATTCATCACATTTAACAGACCACAGCCATGTAGTGACATCTGAACTTCACTACATATATTACTGATGGCTGAAAATTCACTTTACCCTTCAAATATAAATTTCTGTGCTTTAAACCATGCATGCTTTCCTTACTCTTTTACCAGATCCTAGAGGTCTTTGTTACCTGAAAACTGCTTCTTTTGCTTTCTTTTCACCTTGAGATATAAGTTTTCCAATTGTTACTGCTTCCTGATACAAGCATTTTAAATATATCTGCCTTCGTAAAAAAATGTTTTTCTATAACTTTTGAATTGTGGTATAAATAGCTATATATTTGTGTCTCAGTAAGGTAAGGGTTCTCATTCTTAATGTTCTTCATTCACTTATCTTATAATAGCTACTTGGGTCTTGGCTTAACCTTTTCTAGGGCAAGGACTGTTTTCAAATGCAGCCATAGAGCAGCAAAGTAAAAGCTCATTCCTGCTTGAATCCTTAACACTGCTTTAATGCAAATATTGTAGCAATGTGTATAATTTTTTTAAAGTTAAAGTTACTCAGTGGAAAATCTCACGGTCCCAAATTAGCAAAACTTTTGTAAAGTTCATTTACTAATCTATGGAATTTATAACAAAGGTGTTGAAATCACTTACGCTTTTGCTGACTCATTTCCCCCATGGGATAGCTGATGACCTCAGAAATACCCTCACAGAAGTTCAGGGCACATAGTTGCCATCTGTACCATAAAGAACATACTGAACTCTCAACTCTAGTTCATCCTAAGATTTTTGCTTAATATACCTTACTGCACTGCAAAACCAAGTCTATTTCAAATGCCATTTTCTTTTATAGTCTGTTCTGACTCAGATGCTAAGTTAGTATGGTATTTACAAAATATCTGTATCACCATGAATTTATCTTGCCAAGAGAAGTTAAATGGTTACATATTAAAAAGATTTTATAAGCATGATATGGCACAGTAAACATTAGTAAAAGCTGTTCTAAAACTATTTCTGTCTTCTGTTGGGAAACAAATTATTGAGGCTTGAAGGGGAAGACTGCTTAGTAAAAGGAAGGAGAATTAAACATACTGAGGTTTTAAAGGAACTCTGGTTTGCTGATTAAGTGCTTTCTACAGAAATGCAACTAATGTTTCCTTCTTTTTTAATTCTTAAATCAGGCCCAACTGCCAGTAAATGATTTTCTTTACTGTGGGTGGAGGTTTATTTTTAGTCACAAGAACAGCATAGATTAAGACAGCAGGCTGAAAATCAAGAAGCCTGCATGCTAAATGAACTACCACGCACTTGAACTCTTGGTGTCAACTCATTCATCTTGCTGTGTCTCAGCTTAATGTTCTGTTAGAAACAACTTTTCAGTAGCCATCTGCCAAGGCTATAAAGCTGCCTTACATCTGAGTCCCTGGTCTTATCTTTCTGAAAGCATCTTTCAGTTTTTAAGCTTCACACCTTTGATTTTATTGGGGTTGAATTTTGCAGTGCTTTGAGACTCAGAGTGGAGCTGCAATTTCATCTTCTTGTCTATAAACTTGCCTGTCAATCTAAAAGGACGACTGCTTGGCAGCTACTATTATTTCCCTTGGAAGTCTGATGAGTGGTGGGCACTATAATGACACTGCCCTTTTAAAACAAAAATAGGAGTCTCTATGTGTGGTAGATAAAATAGTTCAAAACAAGACTCTCAAATGTTTAACATCACCAGATGACAACCTGGTAACCAGCTGGTAAAAGACAGAATTAGATTTTTTTAGATGCCTGCTGGGCTGTTTGTGCAGTTTTTCTGAGCAGGTTATCACCTTATTCTTACTTGACAGATCCAAGAGATCAAGCTGTTAAATTAATAATTTCCCTTTGCTCTTGAGGGTATTCGTGTCCACCAGTGCTGTTTACCATAGAAAAGCCTACTCCATGACATCTGATAAAATGGGAGTCTTGTAGTTGTTCACGTAGCATCAGTTCTAGAGGGTCTGAAGATAATTTGTTTACATCAATATAGTTTATGCTGAGCTACTACTTTTTCCTCCTGTCCCCATCTTGTTGAATCTACACTTCAATACAGAAAGTAATTCTGATATAGTCAGTGTTCGTTGCCTTATTAAAGAACAGAACATTCTCTACCATGTCGTCTAGCTTTCAGAAGTGCTGAAAGACTAAATTGATTAATGCTTGAGAAGTTCCCTGAGATCCATACATAATCTCTGGTAAATGTGCTGTTTGGTTTAAATTAAGTGCAACTCTACTCTGAAAATCAGAGTGCACACAGTCCTGCTTCTTCAGTAGAGTTGTACTTTGTTCTCCTCATCCTGTAGAGTTAACACAACTCCAAACAAGTAAACTGCTGATTACAGTTCACCTCCTGAAACTTCAAACAGAATTGTTTACTGAGTTTCAATCAATTACACCTATACAAAGTCATTGTAAACAACAGGTGGGTCACTGAGGGCATAGTTTGCTGATATGGGGCATAGCATGGATGTATTTGAAGGCCTTACTTTTGGACACGCGCAAGGAACCTGAAGGACTCTTATCTTGTGTTCCAGAATACAAGCTGAATTTGCCAGGCTTGTAGCCGGCAAAAGATGTTTCTGCGGTGTCCCCCATCTGAGCAACTGTGGTCAGTGTAACTTCATATACATATAATTCTCCATGCCTATTGTCCTCAAACACACGATAAGGTCATATGCATGTATCAGTCCTTGTTGCTTGCTACAGAAATACGAAGTGAATACCCATGGATTCTTGCAAAAATCTTAGGATTTGAGAGTTCTGGATACTATATCTATTAATGGCACGGTTATCCAATGGCAGTCAGGTGTCAGTAATGTATATTAACGGAAAGTCTTGGGACTACAAACTATTAATACAACTCATTGCAAGACTGTAGCACGATTGCATCAATTCTTGCAATGGGTGTATGAATCCCTTGAGTCAATACTATCTGATTAAAAAATGACTTGTGGCTGGATTTGAGTACTTGGAATAAATAAAACAGCAACTGACTATTATGCAAGATCTATATACTTTCCTCACAGACTTTCACAAAAATGCCACATTTCTGACACCTTTCCAGCAGGCTATTTAGAGGCACCATGGTCTAGGCAGACAGGATGCTAGACTAGAAATATGAATGCTGGGTCCTATTCCCCATTCTGACATGCGCTTGGCAAATAGCACCTCAGTTACTCAGTGTCCCTTTTTGCAAAACAGAATGAAGCCACTTACATACCACTTTGATATTAATAGAGAATGGTACTGTTATTTAAGGCTTATTATTCCTTTTAAAAATCCTTTAAAAGGAATTCTTTTACAAAAATTCATTTACAAATTATTGTGTATTCATAGGAATTGTAGCATCTATCTAAATGCAAATTTACTCCTTCATCCTATTAAGTATCTATAATGCATATTTAAAATCTCCATAAACCTCCTTAGTCCAAAAGGAGTATTCTGGTCTCATAGGTAAGCAGCAGGAATTTGAAAAGGCTTTCTAACGCACACTCATGGCCTGTGTGCAGGTTGCGGCAAATTGGAAAGACCCAGAAAATGTCGATTAAAGTAAAACTGCTCTTAAGGACAGAATTTAACTGTTCATTCACCTCTACCACTCTGAACCAGCAGTAATGGCAGAAATTCAGATTCTGAACCATAGAAAAGGCCACTCCATGACATCTGATAAAATGGGAGTCTTGTAGTTGTTCACGTAACGTCAGTTCTAGAGGGTCTGAGGACCATCATTTGTTTACATCACTGAGGAATTATTATATCAATTAAAACATGACAGGTATTCACACAAAATTAATTCCTTACTTCAGCCTTCTATTGTTTCTAATTTTACATAGTCAAGTGACATTGAATCAGAACAGAGAGATGAAATAAACTCATGCTCTGTTAGCCAAAATCTTCCCATGTAAATCCATACATATTTTTACGGACAGCAAATTTAAGTATAAGTATTCCCTAATGTGTCAGAAAAACAGCTAGGAATTGCTAAATTGTATCAGTCCCCAGGTCTTTCTCACCCTGTAGCCTGTATTCTTGTGTGACCTTTCCTCCTGCTTCAGAGAAAGGTGTGAAAAAATATAAAATGTGTTTCTGCAAAAGCTGCTGTCTTTGCTGGAATGATAACCATGGTTGTGGAAAAAAAGCAAGTGGGATGCTGAATAAAGACCTAAAGTTCATGGGCTTGAAATTCTCAAGAGGTAATCCCTTTCTCAACACACACCTGAAATAACCAGGCTCCATTCAGTGTCAGAGAAAAGAAATCCTCCCCGTGATAGCAGCTCTGAAGCCATGGATGCAACAGTACAATGGCTCCCTTCAGACTGTCACACAAAGCGAGATGGGTTTGGATCTGCGGTCTGAGACCCCCAGTGCCAGCCCTGCTTCTCTGCTCCTTACACAGATGCCATCTTTTCAGAGGCATGCAAAATAACCACATGCATGATAACTGCTGAAAGGCTAAATGTTATTCAGGTAATTTCTACCTCTCATTTTTTAAAAAAGAGGTTTAAGATTAGGAAGGATCTGGAGCTCATCATTGTAATTTAGACTTCTGCATAGAATATCTGTGTAGATAAGCTCATCAGTGTTTCATCCACATATCAGAATCTCAAGGCAAACTCAACTGTTTAGTCTCTGTCACATTGCTTCAAAGTTAAATAAGGCCAATGTACATAAATAACGTAAATATACGTACTTTACTACCTACAATATACTAACTTCTATTTCTACCACAGGATACCTAAATTCAGGCTGCTATGTGCTATTTGACAAGAACAGTTAAGAGAAGTGATCTATATTATGTTTCTGTGAGGCAGTATGTATTCAGAATTAGCGGATTGTAATTATCAGTGAAGAAAGGAGGTAGTGGATATCAACTTATTTCATAAGAAAAACAGGAGTCTGCTATATCTTATCATCGTATAGCCAAAACAAAAAGGATGTGCCAAAAGTACTGGCTTTCTTCAGAGATACTCCACTGCTATCTGTCTAGTGCCATTGAACAAAAGGATCCAATGTCATTTGGGTCTGACTGTGGTATACGGTATTTTGGTGACATTATCAGGACACGTAACTCTACGGAAGCGAAGGGCGTTCATAATTTACTACCTGTTTGCAGTCACTTTTGGGAGAAGAATTTTCAGTAGCAGTCAGTTCATATTGGCAATGAAACAAAGTCGTCTCAGAAGAAGGGAAGCTTCACTTTATCAGCTGCAATGGAAGATAAAGGCAGATGCAGTAGAATGAATATTTTAAAACTGGCTAGGAATGATGTTAATATCATTAATTCTAGGAGGTTTTTTTCACACGAGTAGCCAGAATCTTCATTTTATGAAACCAGTACTACAATGTTCACAACCATAAAAAGAAGTGAAAGGGGTAAAATAGATTGTTAGCCCACACAGAATTGTTTTCTACAGTAAAATCGCTAGCATTTTATTTAATCTACCTTTAGGTTGGTACTGAACATTAATATTAAGTATGTCCTCAACCTTTCTGATGATCCTAAAGTAAATTCCTCCATTCAGTTTCTGACGTTTATTAAAACTGAGAAAACTTTGGGTTTGAAAGAAAACGCCATCCATGTCATCTCCCAGTTTGCCTTGGTGCAATGTTTTTAAACTTCTTTCAAGGCTAGAAAATCCACAGCAGCAACTTTGATCCCAATTGCTGAACTTCCCATAAAGCAAGAACGATAACTTGTAAAATAAATCCTAGAAGAGCTCCTTGTCATAAAGAGACAATCAAAAATCCAATGTTTCTCAAGCTTTTTAGAATTTGTTCTCTTCTTCCCTGTAATAATGTGACCCAGGCAGACAGTCACAGCTATGCTATGCATTGTCTAAGCTTGCAGCCTTTGGTCTCCTTTACCCTTCCTGGCTCAGAGACATTGATTCACTCTTCACATGGCTGCCAGAAAGGAGAGTTTTCAGACGGAAGAGAAATGGGTAGAGAAAAAAGGGGGAAGGAAGAGGGACAAAAGTCAGGACTTCCCTGCAATTTGCCACATTCGTACTCATAGAATCATAGAACCATAGGGTTGGAAGGGACCTCTGGAGATCATCTAGTCCAACCCCCCGGCCACAGCAGGGTCACCCAGAGCAGGTTACACAGGAACACGTCCAGGCGGGTTTTGAATGTCTCCAGAGTTGGAGACTCCACCACGTCTCTGGGCAGCCTGTTCCAGTGCTCTGCCACCCTCAGGGTAAAGAAGTTCCTCCTCATGTTTAGGTGGAACTTCCTGTGCTCAAGTTTGTGCCCATTGCCTCTTGTCCTGTCCCCGGGCACCACTGAAAAGAGCCTGGCCCCATCCTCCTGACACCTACCCTTTAAGTATTTATAAGTGTTGATAAGATCACCCCTCAGCCGTCTTTTTTTCCAGACTGAAGAGACCCAAATCCCTCAGCCTTTCTTCATAAGAGAGGTGTTCCAGTCCCCTAATCATCTTTGTAGCCCTCTGCTGCACCCTTTCCAGCAGTTCCCTGTCCCTCTTGAATCTGGGAGCCCAGAACTGGACACAGTACTCCAGGTGTGGCCTTACCAAGGCAGAGTAGAGGTGGAGGATGACCTCCCTCAACCTGCTTGCCACACTCTTCTTGATGCACCCCAGGATGCCATTGGCCTTCTTGGCACATTGCTGCCTCATGGTTATCCTGTTGTCCACCAGGACTCCCAGATCTCTTTCCACAGAGCTGCTCTCCAGCAGGTCAGCACCCAACCTCTACTGGTGCATGGGGTTATTCCTCCCCAGGTGCAGCACCCTACACTTGCCCTTGTTGAATTTCATAAGGTTTCTCTCTGCCCAGATCTCCAACCTGTCCAGGTCTCTCTGGATGGTGGCACAGCCTTCCGGTGTGTCAGCCATCCCCCCCAGCTTTGTGTCATCAGCAAACTTGCTGAGGGTGCACTCTATCCCCTCATCCAGGTCATTGATGAATATATTGAAGAGGACTGGACCCAGTACTGACCCCTGGGGAACACCCCCTGGTGTTCCCCAGGGGTCCTCCACTCTGTACTCCTCCACTTCGGTCTTCCCTAGTTTTGAGAAACTCTTACATAAGTGAGAAAGAGGCATCTCAGGAAGATTAAGGTAACTTCAAGGTTGACCCTAAATACTAGGGTAAATTTGGTCCTAAGATCCCAAGAAATGGAACTTACCACGGAAAAGATACTCTTCCATTATGGTCTTTCAGTTTTCCTTAATTATTTAACCAAAGTTATTTTTCTTAATTGTGTTCCATTATTTCTAGTTGCATTTGCAAACACACTACCTTGTATCCCTCCCCATATGAGTTCTCTCTAACATCATAACATAGAACATTTGGTCATCGTACTTCATCCCCATCACTTGGAAGGTACGTGAAGGGCACCTAGGGCAAATAGACAACAAGCAGGTCTTCCCGTTCTGGAGTTGTGCCAAATGTCTGCTATTCATGTACTTCTTCTGGCTTTGTCTGCTACTGAGATGAGGTGAAACTTTTGTTGCCTTTTTCAAACACAGTCCTATTGCAGCACTGCAAGGTCCTGTTGCATCAACATGAGGTTTCAAAATATAGTAAAAACAACTTGGCCCTAGATTATTTATTTATTTATTTGGTACTAATGTCTAAGAGAGTAGCAGCGTTTCTGACAGCAAGAGGATTCCAAGCATCTGTCCTTAGCTTTCCAGTGACCCTAGGGAAGCAACCCGTAATCCGCATATTTTAATTGCCACAGGGGTTTGTGGGCTGTGGAGGGGTGGGAATGTGGGCAAGCATATTTCTGGAGCTATAATTAATCCTACTTGTTGTATATGTGTGATTTATGTGTCAGCCTCATCGTTGCAGGAATAAAGGAGTTATTATAAAGAGATGTGGAGGTATATTATTTGAAGGAAGAGGAATATATAGCAATTTCACTGTCTTTAATAAACTATGCATATTGGAAAGGCTCTCTTAAAATACATTATCACGCTGCCAAGAATTATCCTTTAGTTTTCTACAGCCTGAGGATTACTCCAAGAGTGTCCCTAGAGTTTTTTGGCTACTGAGATCAGGATTCACCAAGAATTTGAATTAAAGGCAGCACCAGAAGTCAGAGCTTGCTAAATGACACAAACTGGGCCTTCCAAATCTTCTGACAAGAGATGTAGCAGAAGCACATGATCCTCTGCTCACCTCTGCGCCTTCCCAGAACACTCTGCCGTCAGTATTTGCCCCACTCTCCCAAAGGAGCACAGAAAGAAAGGAATGAGCCATTCTGCCACAGCTTTTTTCCCGCTTTAGCATAGGCAGATATGGTATAGCCTGGGTATCATTAAATGCACAATCTCTTCTGAAACTTAGTCATCTTTTAAAACAGTATTTGGTAAATGTTCCTGTGCTAACTCTTCAGCTTCATCCAGGATGACTCTGTGTTAATGCAGTCTGTGTCACATTTCAGAATAAGTTATGGCACTGAAAAAAATCAGCATACTAGAAATACTCTTTTGTCATAGAAGTTTAAGCACATGCTGACCCACACATTTTGTGTGACCAAAAGCGAGTGTTTCTACAGAAGTATGTCATCTGACATCTACATCTTTTTTTGCCCCCATTGCTTCCTCTTTTTATGTACTGATGCTATGAGATGATGCCATGCTGAGTCACCCATGTGGTGACAAGACACAGCATATTGTTAGTAAACAGGTTTGACTTACATAAGCATTTGTAAAAGATTAATTTTAATTTCTAGGTACACTATTTGACATGGACCAGTTGCAAAAGATAATCTCCTTCTATGACTAGCAGAATACAGCAATTTCTTTGCCTGTATTGTTTAGAAGAATAAGATGACTTACAGTCTCTGTATTTAAACTGCTGGATAAAATGTAAAGGAAAGAGATTTGTAATTTTTTCCCCTCAGTTAGCATCCTGCCATCCCCACACATTGCCTCAGAGTTCAGGCTGTATTCAAGTTACTAATTTGGATGCAAAACTACCCTTAACACAGTTGCATACAAATAGATATCATTTTCTCAAACAAGAAATTATTCCATTTCTTCTCCTGTGAAAGCTTAAAAAATGCTATAGAAATTATCTGGCCAATATGTAATTATCTATAATCAGCAGCAGCTCAGCTATGGTATTATCTGCAGCTTCTAGTATACAAAATTTCAGGGTCCAAATTTGGTGCTAGTGCAAATGTCTGTGGTTCCCATAAGAGTCTGGTAAGCTGGTAAATGCAATACTGGCTGTGTTCATTTACAAAACCATTTCAGAAATAGAACTGTGTTAGATTACAGTAATTCCAGAACTTAATCCTAATGTTAGAAAATATGTTAATGCTAGCACTGTTGAACCTTGCGTCATGAAGCAGGCATTATTTTTGCTTTATACAAATGTTTTGTTCCTTGAAAAATATTTTGTATTGAGCAGCAGAACTTCCGTATACATCAGCAAAACTATTGAATAGTGCAAAGGTAATGGAATATGGACAGAAGCTATATGTATTGTGTAGCACTTCAGAGGAAACAAATTGGGTTTAGTCCTGTTCATATAGAAAAGGACCCAATTGATTAGGAAGCCCTCTTGTCAATTATCTCAGCAAAGATAAGGGATGGATGGTTACAAATGCTAAATAAACATGCACCTCTGGATATGGCTTTCCAAGCTAGTCTCTGTAGCCATGAGTGACTTCACAAATGGGTCTTACAGTCCTGCTGCCAGAATTGTACCATTCTGTAGGTAAACAGGCTTAATTCTGCAGAGATTTGATTTATCTCGTGTATAAACAGATGAGGAAATAAATGGGTAAAACAAAACCATAGTAGGATTCAGAGTTGGTAGAGCTGGTCAGAAATGTGAGTCCAAGCACTTATTCTATCAGTATTTTTAAAGTCAGTTTATCCAAATACTGCTGAGATTTCAGAAGGGATGGCAATGATTCTTCACACTGTCATTCTGCTTACAGATCTGTCTTAAACCACTTCAGTAGGAGTGATTTCCAGCTCTTTTTCACTGATGGCTGGCATTTCGCCTCTCCTGTATGTGAGCTCAGGCTCTGTTATCCCTTCCTCTGATGTCAGGACAGCCTTTGCTCTCATGGTGAGCAATCAGGCAAGGCCACTGACCCATTAGTCTTCACTGACTAATGTGTGGGGAAAGGAGGTGCGCATATTACCTCTCTGTGCACAGAAGGCATCGAGGGAATTCTCTTGTGTTGCTGCATTTGAGAGCATTTTTCCCCACTCTGACTGGCTTACAGACAGAATATGCAATGTAGCCTCTCTTTCTGAGAAAATGACTCACAATGACTTCTGCTATCATCTGAGGATGTTCAGGCAGAAGAAATAGCATGTGACCTGAGGCCAATTACAGCTGGAAATTTGGATTAAAAATAAAAGAGGAATGAGAACATTTGTCACAGAATACTCCATCCTTTAAGGAGCAGAAAATTTTCTAAGAGGGAATAAAAGCAGCATTTATTTTTATTAAAAGTGCTTCTGTTTCACTAATTTTTTCTGCTCCTAAGAACACTCACGTTTTGATGGAGAGCATTTCTCAGTCATGAGTTTGGCTTAGGGAAGACAACACCATATATGTATTTCTTAGACTGGGAAGAGAGAATGGTGTGCCTATGAAAAGCTGCCAGCACCTTGCAGTTCTGAACAAAGTGAAAAAAGCAATCAGATTGAGATTTTTTACAGTAGACACATATGGGGTGGTTATCCTACTGCCAAACAGGGCCAGAACAAGGAGAAAAGTTTACACATTTGTAGTCTGGAACAAATGTCTGGGGAGTGTCCATACCAGATTTTATAAGGGAATTATCTACTTCGAGTTAACTGTCAGTCAGTTAACCAGAGATGAAATGCTCGTGTGTGGATACAAGGTCCAAACAGTATTTTGCTCTGAGTGTTCGCCTTGTTTTCTGTAGGACTACTGATGAAGGAAGGTGTCTTGCCACGTAGGTGACAGGAGTGTGCACACAGTGGATCACCTGTTGGAAACAACCATCAGGTTGGAGGTGGTTTTTTTTTGTTTGTTTGGTTTTGTTTGTTTGTTTGTTTTGGTTTTTTTTGTTTTTTTTGTTTGTTTAAGGTGTTTTTTTTTTGTTGGTTGGTGGGGTGGGGTTTTTTTGTTGTGTTGGTTTTTTTTTTTATAAGGCCCATTTCTGCACTGCCTATTTCAGAATAGGCATGGGACCATGACTGAGCTTAGTAAATACAGAGCTGCACAGCACACTCAAAAACATAGGAAGAGGCCATTCTAGTCACTCTATGCTATCTGCTTTAGCATGGCATTTGCTCTTCAGTTAATCAGTCACCAACTCCTTCTAGATGGCCAGCTTCTCCAGGCTAGTGCCAAGTGGTTTGGTTTGATTCTGCTGTAGTTACACATTTACCCAATTCTGTATTCCCCAACTGGAGTAATAATCAGACATCAGTACAGTCTGTAAGTCACAAAGTTCTCTTGCTGATAATTTCGTCATTTCTTTATCATCTGGCAGTGAACCACTGCTATCAATCCAGCAGAAATTGAAGCAGTGGTATTCTGCTTACAGATTGTCACTCCAGTATTTTGTCTATATGCCCAATTCTACAAAAGCAAGCCAAGGAATTTTGCTAACTCAGCTACAGCACTTATGCTTTGCAAAGCTCTGTAAACACAAGTTCCCAGAGAAGAAATCCAAGAGCACGTTGTGGCAGGGAAAAATATGTTTTAAATACATTTAGTGAGAATTACTCAAACAGTTCATCAATCAAGTGACAAACAAAAAGTAAGATCTTATTTATAGTCCTTCTTTGCTTTGGGCATCGTAAAAGGTTAGTATATGGCAGGAAATTAAAATCATATTTTATTTTTCCACCTGCTTCTTTCTATTATACCTTGGCCAACGGTGTGTAGTCTTAGTACATTCCGTAACAGGCCTCAGGGCAATGTGGGAGCAATAATGAAACATCATTATATTTTCTGAGAGCAACTGCAAAAGCTGATGGTAAGATTGGAGGCTCACTTCGGCTGTAAGTTATTGCACACAATTTTTAGCCAGCTGCTAACAGGGAAAATAGCTATGCCGAAAAACAGATAAACACTGATTTCTTTGATTTGCTTCAGGAATGGATTTCAAAGAGCATCTAGTCGGAAGAAAGATTTGTTTCTTATAGTTGTATTTTCTTTCTTCTCTTAAGCATTGAAATCTGTCATCTAAATCAAAGAAAATCTATGATGATTAGCAGCCTGAAACCTTCAGCCTCTGCTAAACTAGTACAGCGTGTGGTTTTGTCATATTTTCCGTTACTTTAAAACAGAAATGACATAAAAAACTCAGTAAAATAAAGGATTTGAGGCAAGACTGTATTTTGCTTGATGCCCACTTTTACTCCAGATAAAATTAATAATCAAGTTTTTCTCAGCTCTGAAGAATAGGAATTCAAAGAAGCAGTAAAGAGGGCTTGGGAGGTGGAGAGGCTGGAGCAGGACCTGAATGTCAGAGTTCGAAACAGAGAAATACAAGAATATTTCTAGAAGGGGCCAAGAGATTTTCCTGTGCATTCTCCTGCTCCAAGGCAGGCGCTGATAGTCTTGAACTATTCCTGATAGAGTGAAGGGAAAAAAACAGAAGTTGGTGGTAGAAGTATCTGAAAGAGTGACTGCTGTAGAGGACCATTTGTGTATAGCTTCCCTTTTTCTGAATTAGGTTTATTTGAGGTCAAATGTACAAAACTTCGCGTAACAAGATGCTGTTGTACAATAGCAGGTGTAGCCTGTGCTCCTGCAGAATCTCCTGGCAAATTTGTGAATTGCACATTCACACAGGTAGTTAAACATACAGTTAGACTGTTGTCTCAAAGGTGGGGTTTTGCGGGCTTTGTTGGCAGCTCCCGATCTGAAAATGCTGTTAACAGTGAAATGGAAAAAACCCAGCACATTTAAGCCAAATAAAGGAAACACTTTGATGAAACACAATTAACGTGCAGCTCCTGCTATCACAGGACATTGGTGAGGACATTTACAGAGTAAGCTCTTTCTTTCAGTGGATAAACCTTTGCTACTGAGAACAATATGAATATACGTATAGAATCAGAATTTCTCTCTTTGAAACTAATGAAATAACCAGCTAATTTATAGGGATAAGCATAGTAGCACTAGTTACATTAGCAGCAGCGGCTGATCATGTGGTAACTTGCTCAGTTCATCCTGTTAAAGGCATTTTATACTTTCTGCTAAAGGAGCAATTCCCCACATTTGAATACTTGGACCACACTTAAATGAGAAGTCTGCTTTGTAGACCCTTCTCCTTCTGTTCTTGGATGCACTCACTAAAAATTTTCACCTCACCCACCCATACTTTGCAAATATTGCTGCTTCTTCCAGCGCTGATTGCATATTATCCCCATGGCAAGTACAATTGCCTAATAGAAACAAACATTAAGAAAGCTTTTAATGTATTGTTGCTTGTCCTCTAATAATAAATGCAACAGCTGAAAATAAAGACAAGAACTGTCACCCAGAACAGACAGTTCTAAGCACCCAACATTTTGGGAGGGGCTCCAGCAACATGCATGGTGCATTTTGAAATGGGCTCCCAGGCAACACTGGACCATGGTTTTGGAAAGGCAAATTTGAACCTTTTTTCTTGACTATCAAGAGAAATATTATTATAAGATCACACCTGTATTACAAACTCAACCTGATCCCCTTAAAATGATTTCCAGGTGAATGGATTCATAAAGATAGCTCTAAATTCAAACTTAGGAGGGTCTTTGAGAACTTGATTCTGCAATTATTTTTTTTTTCTTTCTGAAAATACTGAATGCCCTTTAACGTCTTCTTGTGCATGTAGTGCAAATCACTAGTACTAGTGTGCAATCACATCTAGTGGAGGGGATATATAATAGAATAAAATTTTACATTTTTTCAGACAGACCCCAAATTTCTTGCGCCTGAGGTTCCCTTTGCCTGATGCAAAATACTTGTGTCCTGGTTATTTTACAAGTCTCATGAATGTGCAGGTGAGACGGAAAACAGACCAGAGGAAGAAGAGAAAGAGAAAGAAAAGCATGATCTAATGACATCAGCTTTGCTAGATTCCATGGATATATGATATTATCTAGTTATAGTAACAGACACCTTTAAAATTTCATTTATTATGTGAGAGAAAGAAGCCTTCTGTATATGACTGGAAAGAAGATATAGGGTGTCACATTATTGTGGAGTGTATTATAAGCTATGATTTGTCTCATTTTTATCTAGTTATCTAAAATTCACATTCATAGACTTTAGAAGGAGCAGCATCTCCAGAGTGCAATCCATATCAGAGCCTGAATCATCGATTTTTGCAGGCGGTTAATGCCATGCCAAACTCCTCCTTTTGTAGAATGAGACTACTTGGATGCTTGGCTTTTAGACATTATTATTAAGTAATAGGAAATCCAGCCATAGCATACATGGACATTTTTGCCTTGTAAATAGTAAAATAGCTAGAGGAGAGGGTCTAGAGGAAACCTAGAAAGCCATTCAGAAAGAGATGCTGACAAAAAAAAAAAAAAAATCTGGGACTCTTTGGTGTAACTTACACATCCTTTTTTCCTACACAAATGAAGCCCTGATAATTAGCCAAGCTATCTTTCCTGTGTCTTGTGCCATATTTTTTTTCTGCAGTTTTTAGATCATTACTGTCCATTAACTCCTGAAATATCAGAGAGAATGTTAAAAAAAAAATCTATTACTTCTCTAAAAGGAAAAGAATGTTATGAAAACAAACTGCGGCTTTTTAGGACTTTTTGCAATTTCCTGAGGCTTTTTCTTGAACTGGGGAACATCAAGTCCTCACTCTCCGGCAATTCGTGGGAACGGTAGACTATGCACGAGAGACTGGTTAGTGTAAGCCTATTAGAGAGGGAGAGACAGATTAATACAATCATCTGGTTTCAAAATGTCTTTCGAAAGAGTGCTGCTGTCTCTAAAGTATACCCTGGATTTGAAGCAGGCATTGTCAGCCAGTGTTGACATAGATATATTTCAAATGCCATCAAGAAAAGACTATAGTCTTAATAAATGGCTGCTTCACTACTGGCTTGGGAGGATGGCTTTCCTCACCAAGAAACAGGGTCTTCCTATGGAAAGAAATTCACGTCCTACATGAGAAATGAAATAAGGTGCTTTTTTTATATTTCCTCGTTCTCCTTCCCTGTCTCCTTTTCAGGCATCTTAGGACTGTGCCATCAAACTCAAGGCAAGGACATAACAATCATGGATAGTGGTGGTAAGGGTCAGTTGTCAGCCAAACAGATGTTTTGGCTACCAAGTAGTCTCTGCCTTTTTTAGCAACAGCAACATAATACTGTTGTGTATTGGGATCATGATTTGCTTTATCCAGATACTCATGTCACGCAGCAATGCTACATTGCCAATTATTCCACAGTTTGTAATGGCATATCACAGTCTTTTCTTGTACGGGTAAAGCCTTGCATCTACATTTGCTGAACCTTACTGTATTGATTCCAGACACATATTCCAATATCTCAAAATCAGGTTGAATTAAAATCTTTTGCTCCAGAATGCTTAAGTCTCTGCGACGTGATTTAGGAATGTTCTAAATGCGCTGTATATTTTGTTATCCTAGGGATTAAGCAGAACTTCAAAGCAGATAGTACCCAGAAAAATTCTTGTACATCTCAGCTGGTCTGATTTCTCAGATTGACAGCAAGCTATTGAGAAATACTTTTTCATCCATTTTTGCACCTGTAATAGCTTCACCTTTCAATGTTTCACTAGCTTGTTTATATGACTGTTACATTCAATTGTGCAAAGTCATGTCATAGCATATCTACTGCTTCCCCCCTGTTCACAAGGCCAATTATTCTGTCAAAAAAGGAAATTAAATTAACGTGGCATGATTTTAATATTGACAAAAATATGTGGACTGCTTATTATCTTGCTATTGGCTGGGTATTCCAAGATGGATAGTTACTTGAACAAGTCAGTAACTGATTGGGTATTTGAAGCTACCCTAATCTGTAATTCTAGTCCTTTCTTTTTCCATTAAGAAGGGAAAAGGAGAAAGAGAGAAAGAAAGAGAGAAAGAAAGAGAGAGAGAAAGAGAGAGAGAAAGAGAGAGAGAAAGAGAGAGAGAAAGAGAGAGAGAAAGAGAGAGAGAAAGAGAGAGAGAAAGAGAGAGAGAGAGAGAGAGAGAGAGAGAGAGAGAGAGAGAGAGAGAGAGAAAGAGAGAAAGAGAGAAAGAGAGAAAGAGAGAAAGAGAGAAAGAGAGAAAGAGAGAAAGAGAGAAAGAGAGAAAGAGAGAAAGAGAGAAAGAGAGAAAGAGAGAAAGAGAGAAAGAGAGAAAGAGAGAAAGAGAGAAATTCGTCCTTCTTAAGTCCTTTGAGACCTCACTTCTCCATGATCCGTGAGTTCTTAAAGATAATCATTTAATGGTTCAGATTGTTTCAGCTATTTCCTTAAATACTCCAGGGTAAATTTCCTTACAGCTTGCTAATTTGAATATATCTAACCCAGCTGAATATATTTAACCTCTTCTTTTCTTATTCTCTATACTCCAGTTTGTTGCTAATTTTAATTATTCTAAGCATCTGGTAGGAATTAACCTTTTACTGTGAAGACTTAAGCAAAGAAGACATTGAATGATTAATCTTTACTTTGTCTTCTGTTATTTCCTCATCTTCCCTGGGTAGTACAGGACCCTTGCGATTTTTATCTTTCTGTTATTTTTATTTTAATGTACAGAATCTTTTCTCATCTCCTTTAATGCCTCTTGCAAACTGTATTTTTCTACTTTAATATTATAACACAAATGGGTATTTCCCATCATGGGTGGCTTTAATAAGTCTGCACCAACGGAAGACAAACGCTAGATTTTAGAGCTAATGTATAGTATGGAAAAAGCTGTGTTACTGAAGTCAGCTCCAGTGATATGCTCTAGACCATTAACTGGCTGCATTACATTGGTTAGAGAATATATCATTAGATAGTTTCATTTTCATTAGCTGTTTATTGAACAGCCACACTGACCTGAGGTTGTCTAGAGTAGTGGTTCTTCACATGTTATCCAGGAACCCCTGCTCTTCTAGGAGATGTGAGAAAGTAGCACACAAAATCACTAGGAGGAAAAAAAAAAAAAAGAGTTGCTCACTTGCAAGCAAACACACAATTAGGGAAATCAAATTTTAAACGAACAGTCCTTGCTTAGCTTTCTTGTTCTTAAATTAAAATCTTTCTGGTGGTGTTTTATAAGACAGCCAGTGGATTTTTCCTCTGAAAAATAAATGTTTTTAGGAATACTGCAGAAGATACCATACCAGGGGGATTAAGATGAGGCTTGGTATGCAGCTGGCTTTCTGATCGTCTCAGGCTAATCACTTACCTGCAACCCCAGTGCTCCAGCTTCCCCCATCAGTAAAATGAATCTAGCTGGGATGCATTGTTATAAAGCATTTTGAGCTATTTGCTGAAAGACCACTCCTGAACTAACCTTCTCCATTGGACTGGTCATGCACGGTGTTGTAAAATCAGAGAGCTGAGAATGGTCTGAGTAGAGCAGCATGTTTTCCTTGGTAAAGGTGCAATCTGGAGGCTGAGATTTTATCTTTGAAACCACATTTGAAAGACATATGAAAATGCTCAATAAAACATGTTGGATTCTTAATCCATTGAGCAATTACTCATTTCAAATTACAGCAGCAGCAGCATTAAAACGCAGCTGGGGTAATTTCTAAGAAAATCAGAAGATATAATCATATGACAACATTCTTGTGCCCTGCAGTCCTAACATACACAAAATGCCTACTGAGCTTGAGGAGGTCTTGTGTGTCTAAACATAGTGGAATAGCCTTCATTTTTAATAAGTTCTTTACCATGCAGCTATCAAAGTAAAATTTTGTTCTTCAGAATGTCAAGCAGAATGTACCCACTGTCAGTGATTTAAGACTTACCAGGCATGCCAAGAATATATTAGCTTACTCTTGGCAGTGGGAATTGCATTTGTGTAACACCAAGCTTTAAAACCCTGTTAAGAAACATTGTCTGATCTGTAACATGGGACTCATTCATTTTGTTGTTGTTGTCATTTTACTGAAAAGAAAAAAAAAATGTGCACAAGCCATTTTTCCAAAAATCTGTAGGGTACTTTGGAATGTCTTTTTAAAAAAAAAACAAAACAAAAACAAAAAAAAAAAAAACCCCAAACACCACAACAGATTGGGTAATAGCTCCGTCTACTACTTATTTAAGGCTTATTTATAATGTAAAGGAGAATGTTTGTTGTAAGTGTCTCCTAGACACACTACTGTCCCTACACTATCTCACAATGTGAATTGCACAAGAATTTCAAAACCAGTGCCTAAAGTTAGGCTCTTAAATCTATATTTAAGTATTCAGAGTCCAGTTGCTTGTTGCTCAGCACTTCTGAATACCAGACCTTGTATTCATTTGACTAAATGTAGATCCAAGAAATATCAAAGAAGGGACAAGGAAAGGCTAGTGAGTTAAATCGCTCACCTGTAATGTGAGGGACACTGCCCTCCAGGTGAGTACTGTAACTTTCCGTGCCTCTTTATTAATGCAAAACAGAAGAGGTCCATCAGAAAAAAAAATGGAAGAGAAACTGACTGCAATGGCTAAGATACCTGCCAGAGCTGAGAAACATTAGATTCCAGTACTGTAGCTCAAGAAAGAGTCTGAACCTGGGTTTTCACAAGGGCTTTTCTTGACATAGTCATGGAAGTTTTAAACGGTCTCATTTTGTCCCAGTGGAGACTCGAAGCTCATTGTGTGCATTACATTTGTATTTGCTTTTGCAGTAGTGCACTCCTGTTTTCAGCCCCACTGCAATAATTTAAAAAATCTTGATTATGCATTCACGCTCAGCAGGAAAACTGCCTGTAAGTTCTCAGTTCTCTCACAATCAGAGCTGTTGGGGAGAAGGTTTGCTGCCTTATGGAATTGGCAAGATGCTCCTTCCCGAGATGCCTTAAGGTTGCCATTGACCTCAGGATAGCTGCAGAAGGCAGGAACAGCTGGGTCTGCATAGCTCCCATCCCCTGGCACAATGGTTTCTGGGGAAGGAAATGCTATTATAATTTGTATCCTCAGCCCCTTGGCTGCTAACCAAGCTACCATAACTCTGAGCAAGACAGGCACTCACACCCAGCAAGGGCACAGGCCGGATGCAGGGAACAGGAACTGGGGACAATGGGAAGAATCTGGGGTGCAGCAGCAGCCACAAGCTGTCCTCTAGTTTGCACTGAGAGTCAGCTCCTTGTGCAGCTACTTCTTTATGGAAAGATACGGACTAGGTAAACCAGACACACTCCTTTGTACAACACAGTCTCCCTCCCTCGTGTTTGAATAATGCCAATAATTGAATATTAATGTTCCTGCAAGTGGAAGTTAGAGGATTCTTGCTGGTACAAAAGGAAATTTCTCAGTCACTGAAAATCAGTCAGGCTTCAGCCTAGCCCAGAGATGGCAGAGTGCTGGCAAGAGGTTCGCATTGTGCTTATTATTGAGCGTGGGTGTATCGCTTCTAAGTGAGGAGTAATGGCACCGACAATCCATTTTCACTATTTTTAATGTCTAATTTCTTTTAAAAAATACTTCACATTTACTGTTCTTTGCAAATGTCTTTTCTGCATATTTGGTACAGATATCTGCAGTATTCCATTTAGGATCAAATCCTGATGACTTTGGGTACTAACAGTACCCAGAGAGTACCCAAACTCCTCACTCTAACAGCATAGCGGGGAGTACCTTTTGTGAGAAATCTGTCTGCAGTGGGCTGTGGTGCAGTTTGGGAGGCATTGCACACAATACCAAAAAGTAACAGGGATATTAAAGAATGCTTCTGCCACAACTCGAGTTGAGATTTGCTCTCCAAACCTACTCTGTCCTGCTTGCGCAGTATTTCTTTATACGTGACTGCAGAGTGAGTGGTAATGGTCAAGGGCCTGAAGCACGTTATTACATTTCATTCTCTGGAGGCCAATTCTACAAGTAGTCCTGGTTTGAAGGCGATTTCACTGGGGCTGTGCAGTGGCAGAAGCACTTTTGTGGAGAGAAACATAGTAGAACTGAGTAGAAACAGAAATATTTTAAAAAGTGTTATACCTGGCGTTCTTTTGTATTGTCTCATCTCCTTTGCTAGCAGACCTTTTCCAATACTCAGAAGAGTTGATCTGGATAGAAAATAGATGCAAAATGGGATGTGAGATAAGGAAACATCCAAACAAGACTGAAGACGTCATTACACTAGTGAACTGAATGTGCCCAACTCTTAAGCATTGAAGCCAACTGGCACAGAACAGCACATGTCCATTCCGCTAAACTCAAAATCTTGCCTGATTGAGAGCTGCCAGAATCCAAACCATGAGCACATAGGTCCTGTCATATATAATATAAATGTGATTTTTCTCTAAACATAATCAGCTACTACATTCTAGGCTTGATCCCAGATTTGGAGATTTTTCCTTGGATTCGGAAGGCTTTCAGTCAAACTCTGTAACTTGGTTAATTACATTTCAGGCTTGGTATTAATTAACATATATAGCTTTACTATGTACAAACGGAAGTGCAGTGAAGAGCGAACATCTATGAAAGATTACCTATAAACATCATAAGCGGATACTTTACAGCCCATTGTTTCCTCCTCATAATATATGTACTAAGTTGTATAATCTCCAGTAATGACGATTTATTATGGTAGCAGAAAGTAGAAATACACTGCACTTTACATTGTACCTTGCCGGTAAGCACCTCACAATCTTCTACAAAGAACAAATTAAAGGCTATGCTTACGGGGATCCAAAAATAGCTTACATCAGAAAATACCCACTTTATGAGCACAGGATTTTTATTTCTGGGTGCCAAAAGTACCCTTTTCAGAACTCAGACTGTCTAAATAGCTCCTACATATCACCTTCACAACTCCCTCATGTTTTCAAAATCCATTTTTTAGTATGATTTCATCCACTATGGTTTCATTTTGGTATAATGCCATTGCCTTTACAACATTATACCAGATTTGAATTACACTTGCAAGCAGACTCTGGACCTTTGCATTACAATGGTAAATGCAATGCTCACTTCTTGTAGAGTTCACCCAGAAAGGAAAGTAAAGAACTCCCAGTGACTGTTTTCCATTGTCTTTGTACATTTTTTTTTCTCAATAACAGCTGAAAAATAAAAAAGATATTAATTTACTAAGCATTTAATATGTTTTATTTTTAATAATGAACCACTACCACCACCACCACCCTGTTTCTATAGTCATTTGCAGTATCTTTTGCTACTGGACTTTTGCTACAAGCTTAATAATAAGACTCAGGGAATTTTATTCCATAAATCGATCTTGCAAAGGCAAAGCTCCTTGAAAATCCATTTTTCATTGAAGCTGACTTTATTACCCTTGTTTACATTTTATTGTAGAAATGCATAGACTACAAATACCTAATGTTTGTACTTCAAACTGTGTATGCAGGGTCTGGATGCAGAAGAGCGTTCATAACATCGTATCGTGCATGTAAGGGCACAGCTACTACGTTGTTTGATTGCCTAGCAGTCTATAATTGATCTGGCAAAAAAACCCCACTCTTCCAAGATGTGGAAAAGTGTGAAAACTAAAGAAAAAGGAAGTAGAAGCGTTCAGCTAAATAGCTACTAGATCTTTTGATTAAAGTTCAGCTAAGAGATAGCAAGTATAACCTGGATTCAGACAGACTGTAATAAAACTGTTCTTTGCACATTGGGGTGGACTGTTGGATTGGGCACATCAGAATCCACTTCTGATTGTGTGACTCTAATAATTCCTTTCCTTTCGATTTATTCTGTTTTGAGGCTGAACTGTGAAGGAATTTTGTGAGACAATGTTCTTTCTGAAAGGATGTCCTCATACAAATGGGCCAAAATTGGAATTTCGAATATGAACTGCTTTAAATTTCTGTGTGTGTCTGCACAAATGTTTGGAACTCGACATGTAGATTAGCCCCCATGGCTTTGGTTCTGGGATATATACATAAAAAGTTTCACAAGAACAGCTGATTTGGAGAGATTTCATTGAACAGCTCGTGATACCATCCTGTTATCAAATACAGACCCAAATCCTTTTCTTTGGTCTAGAACCCAAACCTTGTCCTTGCTATGAGAGCCACCTCCTTTGCTCTGCTGCGATTTTTTTTTTTAATATAACAGGAAGAAGAGAGAACTCCTTTGCCAGCAAACAGATGTCCACCAAAAAGGTTTTACTGACTGATCAATTGCAAAATCCCTCACTGCAATCCTTTATAAAATAAGATGCCCTCTGTCCTTCCTCCCACCCCAAGCCTAGTTGCCAAAACTTACATACAAAATTATTACTGTAATGTTTTATAGTCACTGGGAAAAAAAATATCCATTTGGTCTTGCAGAATGATGCGAAATGAATCTCTGGCCTCAAAAGAAAAAAAAAGTCTATTAAAAGTAGCTCTTTTCCTCCCTCCTCCCTCTCCCAGGCCCCTTTTGCTCCCCTCCCCCAACAATAAAGGATGTTTTGGAACAGCCTTTTCAGGAAACATTTCCACAGCAAAATGCAGCATCATTTATAATATTTAAAGCTACATTTTTGTTGAGATGGCTTGGCAGGCTTTGCTTGCAAATCTGGCAGGATATGGCCAGCTGAGAGTTAGCACTAACAAACTGAGGATATGCTGACACAACAGAATGCTTTAATCATCATTGCAGCAAGCAGGACAAGATCTTCTCCGGCACTGCCAGCTCTTCCCAGTGTGAGAACCAATGGTGCTGCGTATTTCTCCTTCCCTCCCCTGCCTCTAGAGAGTACAGTTTTCCCTTGTTGTTTCCACTGAACTAAAAAAACCTTGTTGGGTAACAGCATATAATATAATGAGCAATGGATATTCCTCTTGGCCAATGCCGTTATGAAAATGCTGCCCATTTCCAGCACAATAAGGAAGCTTAATAATGAAAAAGAAAGTCCTTAAACAATATGTGTCTCAATAGAAGGGCTATTTTCATTTGCAGCTAAGGCTCTTTTTCTGCTTTACCATGCATGCCTCTTTCTAAAGCAGAGCTGAAAGTTATATTCAGTTAGCAAAACGGTAATTAGAAACTCTTCCCACTTGAGACTTGGGCACTGATTCTATCTGTTGACAAAAATCTATTGAAGTAAATAAATTTCACATTTAAAAGAAGTCTTGAAGAAATTAACCCTGAAGATCTAAGAGTTACTGCCTTGAGTAAGGCTTGTCCAGGGTAAGACTTGCCTAGAGAATTCCCGCTGTATGATCTAGATAAACTACAGTGTAGAGATTATGTTCTTGCAATAATTTAGCACAGGGTTTGATACATCAAACAATAAAGACCTGTGTTATGAAAAAGACTGTGAATTGAAGCAACCATTCCTATTTTGGGATCCTATTTGTATAGATGCTGTTTACTGGCTTTGTTACACTAGAACTTCTTGCAAACATGAAGTCTCATAAGGCAATTGCCTGTTGCAAAGTAGAAATGTAAAAACCTGTAAGAGGCAGGCTAAGCCGTCGGGCTGGGTCCCAGGCTGAGTGGTGTTTCTTGTCTGTGGATCCTGAATAGGACAGCATGAAATTCACTGGCTACTCCTTCCCTTTCTCTGCCTTGTCTTGGTGTGTAAGTCACTCGGAACAGTGCTGCTGTCTACAAGGCCAAGTGTGGCAGGACTCTCTAATCTCGTTTAGGAACTTTAGGTGCCTTGCATACAAGTAAGTATGATTAGGATACGTTTCCAAGATTATGTACTGTACCTGTTGGGAGGAAGAACTAATATCTTCGCAAGTGTGCAGCTTTTATACAGAACACTAAGGTCCAGAGACCACGGTACCATAAACAGGGATACTCTGCATAGGCCTTGAAACAGAGTCTGCATTTGCCAGGTCTGATGAAGGAGCAGACACAGTGAAACCACACTAGCTCTGTATCCCGAGTTGCAGTTGCTCATACCCATCTCCAACCCAGCACTGAAACTTGAGGATACAGGACATATAGATCAACGAACAGCTCACGTACTGCGGAGAAATCCAGCTGAATTTGCATGGCTTGAAAGTAGGGGTGTGGCAAAAAAAGACTGATGAAATAGAGGGCCAGATGGCAATGCAGGTTGATCGGAAGCAAAAATACTTATATCTAAATATTCTTTTTATACTGGAAAATGAGCAGTATATATTTTGAGGCAACTCGCAGAATATGTAAGCAAAAAGGTAAAAAGTAGCAGTTATTTTTTACTGTCTAGAGTTCTTCCACCTACAGATTACTAGTAATGGCTTCTGGTTAGGAGCTATACTAGAAATGAGTGTTATGTGTGTCCTTGCTTATGTGCACACGCACACAGATAATATTATTATATTGCATGTGAAGTCTTGGAATCTTTTCCTTACTTCCTTTTGTTGTTGGGTCAATCATTGGCTACTGATTGTTTTCTTAAAGCCAGTGAGCAATATTTATGGAGTGCTGCTTTGCCACTCTAATTTTGTATCTATACCCTGCATATCAAAATGAAAAATCAGAAATTCAGAAGTTGTTTTTCCTACAGTTATCAATGTTTTCAGGGCTAGTTAGTGCTGATAAATGTAAAAGTACATTGTTGTATTCGTGCAGTTGGAGACACACCTATGCAGCTGATTTTTAACCACCGTAGGCAAGGCAGTTGGAATGGGATTTAAGATGAGGCACACAAGTTTTTTCCAATGCTTGAATGAAAACCCAAAGCATTTGACGGGTATAGGGTTGAGCCGTGCTAGTTTGTTGGGGTTTTTTTCCCCCTCATTTTTTATTTCCTCCTCCTAGAAGTCTCTAGCTGCAGCTTTGTATTGCTTATGTTTACAAAGTTGATGTTACGCCTGTTTAAAGGAGAGAAATTACCTTGTATTTAAAAGGACAAAGTCCCATTAAAATGCACTCAACTTCAAGACAGAGTTTACAATTGTAAATCAAATATTAAATCCTGATCCCCCAGGGCTTAGCTGTACCAGTGGTGAACTGAAGCCCAGAGCCTGTATGCTCAAGTGAGAGGGGAGGGCAGGGTAGGTCTGTGGCACTTCTAAGGCTTTGTAACATAAGTTGTGACAACAATTACCAGGAAGTCCATTTTCTAGGCTTCAGTATTGTAGACTACTGAAGGGCTGCCTATGTTAGGAAAACATTATGTTAGGAACACACAACTCAACTGCTTCCTTTCATGTAGCGCTGAAAAGCAGTTAGTTACCTGCATTAGGAGGATAAACAGTTTTTCATTGCTGCTATGGAAACAGGGATTAAAATGGCCTCAGCTGCCTTTGCTGTAATAATGGTGATGCTGGAAATGGTTTTCTCTCATCTAAATTTTCATTATAGGCCACTCACAGCAATATTTTCTACAGAAATGGTCACCAATGAACTTGTCTGAAGGTGGCTGTTTTTCCTGTTAAACAGAGACCTTTGAGCTTCTACAAGAAACATTTTGATGACTAGTTGATGCTTGATAGGGAGAGGGAAAGAGGCAGATAGTTGCTGGATATGTGCAGGTATACCAAATTACGTTCTCTGGACATGATTTACCCCCAATGTTTAAGAAGCAGATCAGTGTAAAATACAAGACAGAATAACAGCCCGGAAGTTTAAAAACCTATGGGAATGTACCAGTGTCCCACTCAGCACATCATTGCTGGAGATGTTATGATGTAGTGAACAGTAAAACACCAGCAAAATGAAGTTCTTCAAAGGAAGGCATATACCAGCTGGCTGTTTCTATTTTTGAGCTGTTAAATGTTTTTAGTAGCACTGAAGATCAAAAAACAAATTGCTCACTTATGGCATGGCCCATGCTAACCAAAACTCCAGAGAGTCTGAAAATATTACAACCTACTTATAAACTCCCATTAGCAAGTTTTTTGTTTTTAATAAATAAAGTCCCATAGAAATAGAAAGTATTTACAATTAGATCAAAATTCTGAATATAATTCACAAGAGAAAACGCTATTTTTTGAGAAAATGTTTTCATATCCTCATAACAGTCATTTGTTCTAAATTAGTACATAGCAATTGTCCATTAAATGAACATTTTTCCCTAAAGACCTATTCTTGCAGAAAAGTATTTTAGGCAAAACTTCCTAACCATGATGTAACCGTTTAGAATCAGAACATTTCTGTGATTAGTAATTCACATAAAAATTAACATTTTCCATGGCTTGAGGAAAATATGATGAATAACTGTCAAAATGTAAGAGAAGACAGGACGTAGGGAGAACAATATATTTTATTAGAGCAGCTTATACAGTTGAAGAAAAGGATAGGCTTTTGGACATTCAGCCCCTTCATCCTAATAGAGTAACACCTGTTCCTGCAAAACTGTCTTCTCTTTTCTCCTTGGACCATTATGACTACGATTACGCTACCACCCTCAAAATACATGGATTGTGTACATCCACATTGGACTGAATGGCTTAAACGCTGTCACTGCTAAACTGCTACTTTTGAAAATATTACCACTTGCAATAAAGTAGAATTAAGCCCTTGGAGTTAATGTGCTTCTTGGTTACACAGAAGTTTTCCTGTAACAAAGTCATGAACTTAATTTCATTGTCAGTGCATCTCTTCCACTGTTCTTTTCAAGTAGTTTTTAATAGTACTTACATAGGAACATGCCCTGGAATTCTTCTTCATTTAAAACTAATTCTTAACCCTCATTTCTAGTGAAGCCAATGTAACATTGGATTGTATAAGAAATGCAGGTTCAGACTGATAGTTTTTGCTGCGTGTTGCTATTATAGGAATTCGGTGTTGGAGCTGTGGTCCATCTCAGTGCCAGTTAATCTTTGATATGTCCTCCTACAGGAGGGGATGAACTCTGCAATTAAATAGAGGTTCTCCCACTAAGTGATAGATGGCAACATTTCAAATGGCCAGTGTCCAGTGGAAAACAACTTAAAACAAGAAGAGAGAGAATATTTTCTTTTGAATTGTAACGCGCACAAATTATGTGTGCATGTAATTCCTGTCGGAATCCAATGCTCAGCTAGCACAACATGCCTATCTTGAAATATGGAGGAAACATGCAGTCTTGAGCATTAGCATGCAATATTCCATTTGCTTTAGGGCAATCATTTCTAAGTTACCTGAAATGATCGCGTTGCAAACTTAGTGAAGATCAAAGCTGTTCACTTTAGCCTCATACTGACTTCGTCTCGGTGCAATTTAATCTGTGGGTTTTAAACCTTGAGGCTGAATGATGTGATTCTCCAGACTTCCAGGTGGGCATAATGCTTAGTACTGACCATAGGCCCAGCGCTTATCTGAAATTAATAGTAGGAAACATTTTCAGGCGTAGAAGGCATGAGTTTAAGGATTTATTTTAGTATTTGCCTGTCAGGCTCTTTATTGCATAATTTGCACCAACTTAGATTTTCAAGGTCTATACTGGGAGTAAGGCCAATTTTTACTCCCTGAAAATCACATATATACTTACATTACCTCTTGGTCCACTTATATATGACCACTGAACTTGTCTCACTGAGTTTAAGGCACACTTTTTGCTACATAAATAAAATGTGGACATGGTGAAGAAACTAGGGATATTCAATTGAGGACCACTCCTTTCTTCAATACATATGTTACAATTAGTGGCTTTTTTTTCCAGTGTCCCTTCTTCTGGTGTGGATCACACCCGCTTGGCTTTGTCAGGGGTCACATTCACAAACGGTAAATGTGGGCAGGTGAAATGTGAACCTAAGGGAATCTCACATCAGTACTGAGAATGCCAAAAGAAGATAGTGTAAGCAAATTTACCTTCTGTTAAATTTATTCACTCTCCTATGCTTTGCTCCCAGTGGAAATCTTACGTGACATTATAGGGTAACATATATAAGAAAACTAACAATCTTAACAGCAGTGAATATCTCAAAGCATTCTTGTTGCCAGCGATAAACAATGATAGCTCAAGTCAAACTAACATCGTAGGGCTTCCATTACAGGTTTATGTTTAAAAGAATGAATCCAAACCTTGCTTTTGTTTAGGGGGAGTCACACTATTCCAATTTTCCATAACATTTTTGACTGAATATGTTGTTCAACCACAGTTCATCAAATAATTTGGGAGGGTCTCAGGCCAATTGGTTTGTACAAACCTATTCCACTGACAGACTCAACAGGGTGACGGGAAGCTGCATCAGCCCTAGCTGCTGTTCACGTGCCTTGGAGCTGGGGGGGCAGCTCCATGGAGCCACCACGCCAGTGGCTGCTCCACCTGCCTCCAAAATATACTGCTTCCCAAGAGTGACGAGCAGTGCATATTCCTTAATTAATTAATTCTTGAAATAGCATCTAGTTTGGGGGTTTGCCCACCAATGATGGGCCTAATTCTTACTTACACTAAGATCTCTTTACAGAGCTCTATGGGTGTAAAATTATGCTATGGTAAGCACAAATATTGTCAGACCTGACATTTCTAACTTTTGGCTTTTAAGCTCTCATAGGAAGTTACACTAATCTGTAATTCAATTTTATTGTTATTTTACTGCTGCCTTGGGAGCACAAAATCAAACATAATACTTAAAACATTTCCCTAGAAATGTTTAAGGAGAAAGTTTTTTATTTTTAAGTTGCAAATTTAACTGCATGCTTAACCAACTTCAGTGAAGCATCAATCATACTGGACAAGCAATTTTAAGAAATAAGATAGTTTAAAAAACTCATTCTGAAAATACTGCCAACAATTTCATGATATAGATATTTTTAATATTAAAAGTAAATTGTAAATGTGTCTTTATAAACAATATGCATAAAATAGATCTACTATACTAAGCTCTCTCTTTTTAAATGCTGTTTCACAGTAATTTCTTAGGTATGCAAAGTTTTCCCTCAAAGAAATAGTGCAATCTGAAGAACATACATTATGTCAGCGGATTAGAACTACTATGGTCATTAATATAAGTCTTTATAGATTTCTTGTAGGAGTGGATGAAGACTCATATCTGTCTCCGTTTTCTTTATTATTTGCAACAGCTGCACGTGTTCCGTTACAATCTGTCTGAGGTCCGTCATTTTCTGAAGCAACTTTGCAAACAGCTGTGATGATTCTGGATGGTTCAGCTTTAGCTGGAGCTCCAAAGCTTGCAACAGATTGTCTTGTATATCTTCAATGGGCTTCACATTTAACAAACCTGGGCGATCTAGGAAGAAAGATTGGGAGTTGTAAATTTATGAAGAATACAGAAACATTTATCTCAAGTATTATTTTCTTAAAGATTTCTCAGTATGTTAAGCATTTACATATGGCACTTACTGAGAACTCTTTGATAATTCCTCAGTGTATTTATTTGTAAAATTTTACTAGAATTTCCTCGAAGAAGTTTTAGAACTAGTCTTAGAAACAGCTCAAGCATTTGCATGGGGCAGATACAGAGACAAGTTTATACAATACTACAATGCATTTTCCACAGTAAACTGGGACTGTTTACGGAAAGGAAGAGTGAGATATAGTTGGGGGATAAACAGTCTGTATCAGGTAATTCATTTCTGGAAAATCAACATATACTCAGATGGACTTGCATGTAGTTGCTACCATTAAAAATGTTTGCTGCTGAGGTGGATGCTACCCTATCAAAATAAAGGCATGAATTCAACTTCTGCAGTCATACTAACCTGGGAGATTGAAAAATTACAGGTTCAGTTCTTCTCCACAGCCAAGTTCCAGTTGCCATTAAGAAGCCTCATGATAGCTTTTTGCATCAGCTCATCAGCTTATGGCAGTGGAGGACTGCTAGATGTGGCTTGTGCAGAAAATGACTTTTCTGGGCTCGTGCCAACAGAGCTCTCCTCCATATGGAGGAAGCTGGGATGGATGTTTACAACCAAAGTCAGCTGCATGCACTGCCACAGCTGCCAGAGTCCAGGATTAGCTTTGGCATATTTTACTCTTCATCAAGAAGCAAAAGCTTTCTTTTTTGACCATTACTATCTTTCATACTAATAGCTGTTCTGTTGTTCCGCTCTGTCCCCAAATACCTTCTTAAGTGGTTGCAATTATTATTTAACATAATTTGTAACATTTGCTTTCTAACTTGAGGTAATAAGTTATTTAATTCTACAGCCATGAAAGTTAATAAAGTCGCTTAACATTATTAAATACTCACATAAAATAATGACCACCAATAATTTGTTACTGCTAAACTACTTTATACTGGGTAGTGCATCCTGATTATCAGAATACTCCATGCAAAATACAGTCAATAATTTAAATAACATTTGCTGTGTAGCCATGAAATTAATTTCATAGGTTGATCAATAAAAAGCAGTGCCTATAGCTAGCCTTAAATTACTTCCCTAAGGCAATATTTCATTTTCAGAAAGGACAAGAGGTTGATCTATATTAAAAATGTAAAAATAGGCTGTTATTTCCTATGATCTTAGTAACCTTTCCGTGCATCCAGTTCTACTAGCTCAGCTTGGCTTCTGTCATGTACTAGAAAAAAGGGTGAGAGAAAACAAAGCTCTTTATAAATACATTGAGATTTTACTTCATAAAGTTGCAGTGAAACTAAAAGGCAGTTTGCATGAAAAGAAATGAGTGGACACAAGCCATGAATACATGTAGGTCACTGATTAGGACAGAGTAGTTAACTCTCAAAGAGGTGGGGTTTGGGATAGGTTTTCAGAAACAGGAATAACGGCAAGATTGAATATGGAGCTTGATATTTGTTTGATGGTGGTTTTATGAAGTGACTACTTTCAGTTGTAGGTGGTGGGACTCAGGGACCCATTTGGCCACTCTTTCCATTTGGTATTTCATGCTAATAAACTGTTCCTACCTTGTAGAGGTCACTTATTTATACCATTCAACAGACAATACCATAAAATATGGTTCAGAAAGTTTGTAAGTAAATATCTGCAAGCAGAAAATTGTCTCCAAACAAGCAACGCCTTTTTATAATTTCCTTTGGCTATATTATCAAGTTATTTTTTAAAGATACTTAGATAATTTTTGATAAATAGTAGATATTTATTTCTAGATTACCTAAATACATTGCATGTGCTGCAAAATCTAGCTGCTTTCATTGTATCTTCCAGAAACTTCCCAAATTTCAGTACTTCAAAGTTGTTAATGATTTTGGCTTTGGGTTGCGATAGCTTTAAATTTTACTTCTGTGTTGCAGATGAACTCTGAACTAGCTGGGTATGACTCAGTGTACAGTGATATAAAAAAATCAAAAAGCAGAAAGACTGTGGCCTTGATTTCCTCTGAGATTAATCTCCATTTGCCCCCTGCTTCTTTTATGGTGGGAATTTGTAGGGTGTGAGTTTTTCAGAAGCAAAACCGAATTCAAGCATTGTGCTCCCCAGTACAACTTTGGAGTCCCGGCAGCAAACCCAGGAGATCAGTACTGAGACTGGAACTTACCAAGGAGCTCCCCAAATTTGGGTGCCCGAGGTCAGTCGATGTTCAGCAAGACTTAAGTGCCTAAAATCCTTAAGCTCCTTTGAAAAACCCAGTCTAATGGCTTTATAATGACCCAGTGGAACTGGAATCAGAAGAGATGACTATGACAAAAGCCTAGGAGATCATAAGATGTTATTTTTAAATAAGCCGATTCAAGAGGAAGGAAAATTCCCATTGAAGGCAAGAGAGATTTTTCATGAATGAGAACTTCAGGATATGGACATTATTTTTTGGGTGTTGACAGTTTGCTGTACTTTCTCAGTAAAAATTTCTTACAGAGGAAAATGCTGTTTCTGTTCCAAGAAACATATCTAAATCAGAAAAAAAGAAATAAGAGGAAAAAGCTTTACCACACAGATATTATGGTATGTTTCAAGTTGTTAAGGTGCTCTTAAATATACATGCTCCAGACTCATTGGGTTACTGTAGCAAAATGTGTATTTTGTGCAGTAAGGAGCTCCAGGTAGATGTGGCTTGTGGAAAAAAGTACAAAGGAAATGATTAACAGTATGCTTTGAGAAAAATTTCGATAGAGAATAGGAAGAAACAGAATGGGAGTAAACTAGATGTGACATTGTGGTGGAGGCGTTTGGAGAGGCTAAGACAGACAGAATTGCCGTTGGAAAGCTCACAGCGAAAACCGCAAAGGGAACTGAGGGAAATGAAAGACATTTGAATGAGGGAAGTGAAAGACAAAAGCAAATGACTTGTAGCAGGATATTCTTACGATACAACAAAATTGGGTTACAGAAGGCCGAAAGACAGAGAGTTGCAATGATTAAGGTGAGAGATGACTAAAAGCAAATTGGACACCTCTTTTAAACCTCCCTGATATAGAAGATTGTTAACTGAAGTTTAGCTTTTTATTGTGCTATTTGCGACCTGCCTTTTATCCATTCAGACTATGCCAAGAGAGTACCACATTTCTCTTTTTACTATTACTTTTCTGTATTCAGGTTTTTTTTTAGGTTTTCATTCATTGTCATACGGCTGTTTCATTTGGTTTGAAAATTCTGCAGGAAGCTGCTCTAAGTAAGAAAATGTTCGCAGTGACAGGGGAAAGCTAATAGCTCCTTAGTTTGGAGTGTCAACAGTATGACTTTGCATAAATTCTTGTTCTATACTATCTCAGGGGAAAATGTTTTGTTTGTTTATTTACTTACAGATTTGGATGCTTCTTTCATGTTCCTAACAATAATTACAGTTTTTTCCGTTCCTCGCAAGTTGCCATCTGCTTGCCTTTACCCATACCTTTATATTTTAATATCTTTGGATACGTGCCTTTTGCATTTAAATACCCATTCCAAAATCTTACTATGATAAAACATGCAAAGATGCAGCTGGCTGAACCACCGTGCTACTTTTTTTTGCTGTGGCAGATATGACTCAGCAGTTTGAGGTTTTTCTTCTGAGACTGTCACATGTACGTATTGTAGTCATCAGGATTTTGGTTCAAAGCGCACAGTGATTATCTGCAGGTCTTGGTCTGATTAGAAAGCATTTCTTTGTTCTAACAGGTTTGCTACAGCAGGATTTGTGTAGCAGTCAAATATGAACAATTTCTTGGTACTATTCAGCAATAAAACTGCAAATTTTGCTGATCTCAGACTGTAGCAAAATTATTGAATACAGCGTTTAAGCAAGTAGCAGTGGTTCACAGCTGAAAAGTTACTGTAAAGAACACACTCAGAAACTAGAAAAAGTGAATGGAGCAACATTTCTGAATTCAAATACTAGTTTGACTTCATGTTGGCTAGCAGATTCTGGGTCTCTACAGGTAAACCCTGCTACAGTTCGCAAACACCACTCTATCCTAAACACCGCAGAAGATAATATACAAAAGTTCAAGTCCATCCATTGTATGTAAACATGCTACCAAATTACCTCTTGAGCTTTTTCTCTATTTGACAACCACCTGCTTGAGTGACTTTGCTGTTTATAAATGTGGATTATCCCAATAAGGCTTGGACTATCATCATTCCTGCCCAAACACAGACATCCTATATTTTTAAAGATGCTTCAAGTTCTTTAACATGTACACCATGGTATTCGCTGGTGGCTGAGGGTATGCCTTAGTGACACAGAGAGAGACAACAGGGAGAAAGAATATCTCCTTGAAAAAAGTTTTCCAAATCTCATTTTACCAAAGCATATTTTTCAAAGTTACCATAAGTAAACGAATGTTGTAATGAGAGTTTGGCATTGCTGTTAACGGCATAAAGCATTTATCTTGTAAAAACAAGGTAACATCCTACTGCTCACACACACAGTCTCTCTGTCTCCTCACCATTAAATTCAGAATACTAGAATTCATTTGCCATTTACAGTATTGTTTTAAAGTGCCATATACCAACATTAAGAACAAGTCTTCAGCTTTGTAATAACGAGCTCAGAGTAAAATTGAGACAGAGCGAGGCTTCACTGAGCAGCTCAGAAACAGTAAGTGATTGACTGTGGGAGTGGGAGGACTTTCATTTTGTTGCTATTACAGTTAATTTGCCAGCTTCTTATTACTGTTACATAGGCATTTTGCCTTTTTACATATAACGCAAACGCAGCTCTCTCGATACCAAGAGGCTGAACTGTTTTATAGGATTTCTGGCAAATTCCAAACACTTCACAATGAAAAGTTTTCTACATGCAATGTTCCAGCTGGAATTATCTTTCTCTTTCCCTTCTCTCTTCTTCTTTTTAGGGCTTCATAAGAGACAGCATCCGTGGAGCCAGCAGAACTAACATAATTTCGCTAGGCAATGACAGATTCACCTAGAATTAGAGCATTTGGCTGGGGTCTTTTTTTGTTTCACAAGCTGGTTTTCTTTTAAGACATTTGTACAAGGTTTTCTTAAAGTGACTTAAACATTACAGTATGCTAGTAAAGTCCTGGAGGTAATATGAGCTGGTTTTGAAATCCTATTTTAATGAAATCATCCTCGTCCAATATTCATATAGTTCTTAAAGAAATTAAGTTCTGTAAGAACTTAGCTCTTACAGAAACAAGAGCATCTGAAACATCTGAGAAATAGGATTTCAGTTCCATATCACATAAGATATTATAGCCCCATAGAATGCATACAGTTCAATAAATAGCATATCTGACTGTAAATGCCATGATAAAAACCACTCTCTAATTGGCAGCAAAGCTTAATTGTTTTCAAAATATAAACTCGGTTTTTACAAATAACTATCATGCTTTTTTTGGAAAAAAAAAAGAGGTTCTGAATAAAGCTAGTGAGAGATCTTTGTTATCAAGAAATTAAAGGATTTTTCTAGAAAGTACTGGTTTATATTTATATGGATTTATATATTTATATGGATTTGCTTCAGAGTTATTTAAGAAATATGAAAATTCAGGGAGTTCTTTACAGATCTCTTTACAAATTATTCTTAAAAAAAGATGTGTTGATAAATGTGGTTCAGTATAATCAATTTTTTTCTGTGAATCATTGTCCTCCTGAGATCTGAAATGTAAGATGAGTTACATCAGACCTATTTCCTCTAATGTGAAGCAAACCTCACTGAAGCACAGCAGACCTAGCTTTGCAGATTGCAAGCTCCCTTTTTTCAATTAGGAGTGGATTTTGAGAGGCCTGTTTCTCATCTGTCAAATTTCATTCTATTGGAAAATGCAAAATATTGGCATATTTGGTGTAGTGCCCTAATACGCTTGTATAATTTCTCCTCCCCCATGAAAGCCAACCAAAAATATGCCAGTAACATATTTCCCCTTTCTGAATTAATTCAGAGTCCTCGGGGATCATTGTGTTCAAAGGTTTGCAGAAGAAAATGTCTTCTGGGAATGGTACTTGTTTGAAGTGGATTTATTTAGTCTAATAAACCATACTGTGATACCACATTTTTATTGAATGAAACACAACGCAAGAAGTACTTGTACGTGATTTTAAATGAAGCTATACGTAACAATGCACTCTCAACAGAATGTTTGTTTTCAGAACAATAGCATGTGGTGGTTGTGTTTGATTGCTTAAACATAATTTAATAACAACATCCTCTGCATTGCTCTGTGGAGGATCTGAATTCAGAACATTCAGCACATTCCTCCCATTGATATCTGCAGTACCATTCTAAGCCAAAATACACACAAATCAGTTGGGTAAAATTTTCTTTGTGCGACATCACTAATTTGATTGTATTGGCCAAAGGAAAAGAAAGACCTTCAATCTGACCTGAAATGTATATCTGATCTCTCAGTTTCTTGGTGGAAAGGTTTGTAAGTGAACTAAACCTGGGGAGCAGTTGCTAATTCACAAAATACAATAGCTACACTGCACAATATCACCTCATAATCAGATAGAACATACTGACTGTCTTCAAAAAAGCTGAAAATTCAGTGTCTTTTTTAATCAAGTGTTAGCATGCCTGTAGGCTGATACCTGGGCTTTCAGATTCATGCTTTGCTCAAAGCATGATGCATAAACATTAATACAAACAGAGCAGACACACAATGCCTATTCTTCTCAGGCATTAGGAGAGCATCGTTTCCCTGTGTAATGCATTCTTTCCCCCCCCCTTTTAAAGGCAAACAAAACCTTGCATGAACGAACAAACAATAACAATAGAAAAAAACCACCATAAAATCCTGTAAGCCAAATGCCACATGTATTTTGAAATTGTTATGGAGTCAAAGCTGTTTGTGTACAATTAGCAAGCCGCACAATCTAATTGCAGGTTTAAAAAGTCCTCATGCAGAATTTTAACTTTTAGGAGCTCTTGCCAGTGAAATTCCACCCTTCCTGTTTTCAGAAAGATAATCCCGATTTTGTTTTCTAACTAAATGAACTGCTGATTCAGCAGGCATTTCCAGGTCCACCATTAATATCAGGTCATTTACATTTTCAGTTTCTGCTTGAAACTGAAAAAAAGGCAAACAACATCAAGAAAGCTGAAAACTAATAGAAAAACTTATGTGCTGAGCACTTTCTTGTTTGGACAGGAATTAAGTGTGCCAATTCTATTATATAAAATATATTAAATAAGACAGCGCTTACCTCCACTTAGTATAATGACAGCTATAAATATTGCCAGGTCACTGTCATCTAATTCCAGTGCATTGAACTTCACAGCAAACTCAAACTTGGGCTCCATAAAGTCACAAAAAGGTTTTCTCAGGCTCTTCAGGAACTCCCGTGTCATGAATCCTTGTCCATCAGATATAAGAACTCCATCTTTATTCATCAGAGAAGCCAGGAGAGTATATATGATCTCATGGACCCCGTATTTCAGGAGAGTTACTTGATCATTCAGGTCAAGATTCACAAAACCTGGAATGTTCTTGGCAAATTCTGTGATCTCCTGCACTGCCTCCACAGAGCGAAACTGACAGCGCTGGAAAATGCGAATCGCTACCTCTTTGTTCTCCTCCTGCAGTGGTGACACGTGCTTGCACTTGATCTGATCTTCTCCCATCATTAGAGAGTTCATGTCATAAATAACAAATGGCTAAAAAGAAAAGGGAAAGACAATTTACTTTCAAATGTCCTTTCTGTGCTCATTTGAGTCCTGAGAAACTGAAGTAACATACACAGATATAACTCATCAGAAAACACTTAGAAATCTATAAGGAATATATCAAGGGTAGTTGACCCAAAAGGGTTAAATCTTCATAAACCTATTAAAGCAAATACCCTCACAATGTTGAAATGATTTACAGAGAGGACAAGTAGTTCCCAAGGACTTCTCACATGTTCCGTGAATCCACAATCTAAAAATAGGACTTTGGCTGATACTTTTTTTAATAATTAGGGGAGGCAAGTAAGGAAGACTATTTTCAAATATTTTTGCCTTTTTTGTTTTGATTTCTTTTGTTTTACAGAAGTTCTGTAATACCAGAATTCAAAGTTTGGAATGCTTATTAACAAAAGATTAAAATGTTACTCCTTTTACCCAAATTTTAGTGGCTTCTGTAAAACAGAACCTAGTGTACAGTGACAAGTTTGCACCTCTGATGACATGACATCTTTATCTGTGGAAAGACAGAGTATATTCACATTTTGGTTACTTCACATACTGTCATGTACTTTTCAAGTTTTTATCCCTCTAGAAAGTGCTGCAGGTAATATCAACTTTATGGTATCGATTATCTGATAAATTTAACCTTTTGCTGTTAATTCCTTTAAAATAACAAAGTTAGGATATATTTAAACGCAAATAACTTGTCAATGGGAAAGAAAACACAAATAACGATACAAACTACAGCACACAATTCAGAACACAAGAATGAGTCTGACTGTGAAATAAACTCAACTGGAATAAATCAATTTTGAAAGCAGATTAGAAAAAGTAGTGCCAGGAAAACTTTTGTTAGGATCTGGAAACAATCTGTTTCAGAATACGCAGAAGAAGCTTCTGGTTTTAAAGAAGTGGTTAAGTGGGGATTTCTTGAATATAGTGAAGAATCTTCTCCTTGGAGGGTAAATGCCTAAATAGTTCATTGCTGCACTGAACAAATATCTACTGATATTAATAGGTTTGTTAACATACTTGATTAATTAATTAAAACACAAGGAATTCTACACCAACAATTGGACTAGAGAAATGTATTTTTAAATTTAAGATCTGCGATTACAGATTCTAATGTCTCATTCCCACGGGTGCTCATTCTCGTGGGTTTATATTCACTATAAGCTGCAGACCACATCCAAAAATAACCCGAGTGAGGGGTCCTCTCCCACAGAATCAGACTCTGGAAACTCCTAAAATTCTGTTCCTATTTGATTAAACCAGTTTTGAAGTCTATTCACTGCTAAATTATTATGGAATTTTTAAAGCTGGAAATGGCTACTTTCTTTAGTGGTGCCTTCTGGAGAGGCCACTGCCCACAGCTGCCTGTCACTACCCGCCACCTGGGGGTTACTGCTCCCACCTCCCACGGCTCTCCAGGTGGAGATGGGAAAGCATTCTGCCATCCCTTTCAGGCCAAGTGGAATGCAACGCTCCCACCCGCTCACGCTAGGAAGAGAACTTTCAAAATGCTTTAGTGAAATCAATATTCTGCTGCTTACAAGACCAATGAAACTCGGGCCGTCACTTTCGCAGTAACCACAGGCAAACATAGCTCCAGACCATGAGCTTCAGCTCAAGAGAGTGTGAGGTATGACACTACTTTTCCTCTTGCACTAGCATTTCAGTGTGAAACTGAAAAAAGAAACACACTGCCCTGAAAAAACCAGGAGGATAAGGTATTTTTCAAGATGCAGTGCTATTTTGGCAGCAGAAAAAACATTTTATATGTGTCTGTACGTATGTGCATGCATATGCAAAACAGTGGAATAAGAAGACTATAGAGCAGGCTTTTAAAAGGCATGCTTTCGTGCTAGTAGGTCATTCCTTTCTTTTCTTTCTAGGAAATGTTAAGTGGGAGCACCAAGTACAAGAAAAAGTAATCTATTCTGTTCACGTACATGTACTTTAGAAAGACTATACTATGTCACCAGCCTATTGACATTAGAAGATGAAAATCAAGAAAGAGTTTAAAATAGCTAAAAAAATTTTAATATAAAGATTCAGATGAACTTTGTGAGTAGAACCTTATGTCAAATGAACACTGTATATCCCAGAAGAGGATGAGTTAGTCATTTGAGTTTTGACACACCCATTTAGCCTATCCAATCATTTTCAGTTAATGCAGATGGATATAGCAATTAAAAATCACATAAAATTAAACTATGCTCATAGAAAACAGTTTGATATTCCAAAGCACAAAGTCCATTACAGTTCAAGTAACATAAAAGTTGTCACCATTAAATACTGAATGTCACTCTTTTCAGTGACCCTCAAGTGGACTTAGTGTGTCACCTTTCTGCAGAATAAATAAATTGTGCTAGCGCAAACTTTGTATACTCCATGATGAAAAGTTACTCAAATTGCAAGTGTCCACCATATCTCAAGTTTTGATGTGAGGGGTACAACCAAATTAGGGACAATATTTAAATTATGATTTTAACTGCCTTTAAAGAAGAAAAGCCTAAAAAAACCTCTAAATTCTTTCTTGTCTTTGAAATTATTAAATAAAATAAAATACAGTCTCTGTTGTAATCCTGACAATAAAATTTCTGCTGATCGTTCTAGAAAATATACCAAATTAAGAGTTATTAGTTTTGGCAAACTATTCTGCTTTTTAGGTATTAAAATAGTGACAAAATTTAAAACATAATTATCAGATCTTACTTATGCTCCGTCTCACCGATACAGAAGATTGTTATGTATTGCCAGTGAAGTTTCCAAAGCAACCAACAAATACACATATCTCTATACCTAACTTAAAAGATTGTCTTGTACCTTAACCTAAAATTCAGATTGCACCACCACAGGATACTGATCTGGTCCAAGATAAGCCAGTTAAATACAGGAAGTCATCAGAGCATCATAAGAATAAGCATCATAGTTAAGGCTAACGACAGTATTGGTACTGGGAGTCATTTGACATTTGTGAAAAAGAGTATTCCTTTGGGTACAGCTAGTACTGACAAGATGCTCTGATAATGTGCTGGGAGCCGGATACTTGAATAGTATAGCAACCCATTGCTGACAGCTAGATACCACCTTAAACAGATAGTGTGGAAGATAACCTTTGGTGAAGGAGAAGGAAAACGGGAAGAGTGGATCAGAGAATACAAAAAGGTTAGGATGACCTTCAAATTCTTGTACTGGTTTCAAGTATTTTATTAGGTGAACTTGGAGTTTTTTCAAATAATGTTTACTTATCCTATCTAAAAACATTTCCTGTGTTTCAGGCACAGCTTGAAATATGTAACTGCCAACAGAAAAGTTTCGTTGTTTTTTTTTTTTTAAAAAAAGATGTGTTGTCAATGTTGTAAATCATTTACTCAAAAGAAAGAAAGAAAGAAAAAAAAACAACAGAGGGAACTAACTGATTTGTCTGTCGTCTTTCCTGTCAAGATCGCCCTCGCCTTGGCTTTGGTCAGAGGGAAGGACTTTATGTATGAGTCATACAAATGCTTGGCAAGTGCTCGTAGATCAGCAGATTCAGGGTTTAACTGGTCGATGTCGCTGGAAATCTCTGCCAAGAGCTTCTCCTTCTCCGCTTGTGGCATTCGCCCAAACCTGATGGCTGAAGAAGATGACAAGCAATTACTATAGCTATAGATGCACCTAAAAAAGCATATTTTAATAGCTTTTTATGTCACCTTTTGTTATGAGCTCTTCAAATGTTTATTGAAAGAGTACTTCGGCTAGTAAGAGAAAGAGGATTTTCTCCAGTAATATAGGCAAAACAGCTGAAGTGCTTTAAAGAAACGCAAATAAACAAATCTCAAAGAGGAAATAATTTACGTGCCCAAACAGTGAGATTACAATATCTTGCTTGGAAATGCAAAACTATTGTCAGCTCACCTGGTGACAAAAACCACTGCTTCTACCTCCAATCTAAATAAAATGTAAAGAATCTTTACGATATTAAAGTTCTGTTGGCTTAGGGTAGGAACCACTGTTCTGCCTTGTATTGTTTTGGGCAAATCACCATATGGATCTCAGATTTTTTATTTGTTTAGAAATAAAATACTCACATGCCTTGCAGGAATAAATTCCTAAATAGTTCAACAAAACTTAATGTAGCAAGTGCTATGAAATGGTACCAAAAGAATTAAGGAAAGAGAAAGAAGGTTGTGCAGGGAATAAAAAAGCCAGAAAAGCCTGAGTTCTTCACGGCAACTCTATGTGGATGCAGCATGGAAAGAACAGGTCATGTACCTTGTCCTATGATCTCTCAATTGCTCCGTACCAAGGTGAGGCAGGCTGCAAACCTCCTCCTTTTACACCTAGGTACTTACTATCCAAGACACTATTTATTCATGAGGAGACCGACTTGGAAAATATTTCAAATGAGCCATCAAGAACAAGGCTGATTTATCAGATGATACTTCAGTAAACAGAATTTATTTCATTTTACGAAAACACAACAGAACAAAAGAGCATCAAAACAAAAACCAGAAGGAAGAAATAAAGGTTTGCATTTTGGCCTTAGGAGGAAATAGCCAACAAATTCAACTCCTCCTCAACACTTCTTTTTTGAGGAAGAATTTGCAAACTGAAGAGCAAAGTCCAGCAAGACTTCTCAGACTATTACAGTGGACCTGTTAATCTGGGAAGAAAGCAAGGCAAATATTAGCCTCTTATAAAGGACTGTAAATAAAAAAGGGAGATCAGAGTTGCCCATGTCTATAAAATGTTGATCACTTCCAGAAATATACAGAGTACAATTTATTCTGACCTGAAGACTTCTTAACACATAGCAAGAAATACTTAGGAACTCCAAGGAACATGGCCTTTGAGAGATTTCACAATCGTAGCAGGAACTAGGTGCTTTGGACCAGAAAAATGCTTTGTTATGATAAATCCTACTTTGATATTTTATATGGAATACATTTATAATGTTACATATAATATCTTTATAATATGCTGACAATAAATTATGCATCCCTAATGGCCTGATATGAATTCTGTAAGCTCATTCTGTAAGCATAGTAACTGTTTAAGCATTGTGGAAACAGAGCTTGACTGAACACCAGTATGAGACACGATTCTGTTGGGGGCCCATTCTCGAGAGCTGCAGTTTGCAGAAGCAAGTTTATAGTCTGGAGTCTCGCTACCATAAGGCTCCCTTTCATCAAGGTTATTTTTACAAGCAAGGGATAAAAAAATAAATGGTAGTATATTGCTTTCCCTTCCTATGGTTTAATATTAGCTCTAAAATAGTTTATACACTTCTCCAAGGCATAAAAAACAATAGGAAATTATCCCCTCTTCCCTTTCTTTTTTCTTCTCACCTCTTCCTTTTAATCAAGGATCTATGTCACATGATACATGATTAAAGCTGCATAGGAATTTGCTATATATTTTTAAGGAATATTTGATGTAGGTTTGGCATAGGGTCTCACGATGCTCATTTTTCTACGAAGATTAGATTCCTGGTTTCTTTTTAAAAAGAGATTCTTTAGAATTCTTTTTGTGTAAATTAAAGAGGAAAAAAAAACCCCACAAACAGCAAAATAAATAAGCACTACTGCCAAAGGTAACACTGAATTATATGCAAGCCTGTTAAAATGCTGAGATTACTTTGAAAGAAAATTAGCACGTATGTTGTTATACAGCAAACTAGGTTATAAGCATTGACTTCTGTTCTTGAAGGCTTGCATGCTGCATTCGGATTTGAGTTAGATCACTCCTAGCATGGAAAGCTATTGCAGCAATGCCAAACGAGTCCAAACTCCCCATTGTTATCAAAGAAGGCACCAGCTGATTAGCTAATCAAAGCGGTATAGCGGGGTTATCTCTTACTGGCCTAAAACACCGCTGGTTGGTTTAACAACCTGCTGGAGCGGGTTTGACAGCTATCAGTCAGCAAAACAGCCACTAATAGTCAAAGAGTTTGCACTTAGCAGATAGGACCAGGTCTCTAAATACTTCACTAAGGATGGAAATGAGATCTTATGGGTTTTCGTATTATATAAAATCTTAGGGTGTATCTTGTTGCCTACCATAATAATTATCAGACTTTTACATAAAACAATCTGGCAATAATGAAATCCCTTAGGAATCTCATATATTTTCTCATGTTTAGAGTTTGAAAACTGTGCTTGGGATAAAGTTTGTTATGCACCTGTATTTTTGTACAGATTGTACAAAATTGACAGATTAGCAATCTGTCAGTCTTGCATGTGTTTCTTTCCAAAAGTGTGGTTTCAGGATGGATTAGTAGCATTAGATTTTTCATGATGCACTTGTAAACACTGTCCCTATTTCATGAAAATATGTGTCTTGGAAGATTTCTGATGCTATTCATGAATTATGAGAATAACGTTTCTGAAATAAGGTGATCAGGGACCCAAAAATATGTTTTAAATATAACAATTTGTTAAGAACATAAAGAGTTGTGAATCAAACATTCCTATCTTGTAATTTGATAGGCTAAAGGATAGTTTTCAAATTTTTTTTTAATGTTTAGAATATATTTTTTAAGTGTTATATTAGTTGCAGCAGATTCTGTTCAATGTTTATTAGCATTGCAGGCAAAGTTTGGGACAAAATTCAATTTTGTGGTACTAGCCTAGTAGCTTCCTTTTGGAGAAGTCATTCTCATTTTCAGGGGACTGAGACAAAAGCCAGGAAGAGATCAGGCACCAGAGGGCTTAGAGAAGGAATTTGGAAAGTGGGATTTTGGGCGAGAGGAGGAGTAGGAAGGATTGGTGATATTTACAGAGGTTAGAGTGGAAAAAGGGGAGTTCACAGGCTGGATAAGAGTTCACAGCATTTCTGGTGGTTGAGGAAAATTTAAAGGATAGGTGGCATGATCTTCTCCCTCCCCATCCTTCCCATGACCCTGGCCTCATCTTCTGTTTTCCCGGACCACTTATCCTCCTTGCTACTCTATCTTCTCTCTCCTCCGTCTACCAGCACAGCAGGTGCAGCTTCCTTATCTCCTGGCAGCCTGGGAAGTGGATCAAGGCAGGATCTGCAGGGGTGAGAAGGGCAGGGAGAAGCCAGCGCGCTGCTAGAAGAGATCTGGCAATATGGCATACTGCTCACGCTGCAAGGGTGGAAGGGGTTCAGGTGGCAGTTTCTTTCACACTAATAGATGACTGTGCAAGTTTGGGCACGTGCCTGCAGCTGGAATGTATGATGTCCCTTTCTTTCCTTGGGCAGTTATTTATTTACTTGCATTTACATTATTCTCCAAATGTCAGTGATAAAAAACCAATAATGAATATAGCGAGACACCACATGCTGGATTATATTCTTTGCCTTTCTGTGGAAAAACTAGAATATTTATCCTTACACCACATTTTAAGGCTTGGAGAAGTCACTACAATTGCTTATAGACTATTCTGTATAGCAATCTACTCTTCTGATTGTCTTGATTGTTTCTGAGCATAAATGAGTCCCCAGATAGAATATAAACACAGTTTCTTACACCAGAAAGCACAAGATAGAGCCAGGGCAGATACCTGACTCAGTTTACGGGAGGCATGTGCCCAGATTGAGCAATTCACTGCTCCCAGAACTGATAATAAAGACATATTGCCATGTGTGCTCTTTTTCCCATTACAGTTGTTGGTTTTATATAAATAGTACTTCTAGTAGAAGAGAAAAAATTAATGAAGTTTCTGAAATAAAAGAACCAAGCTTCTGCTTAGTGGTACTTCAGAATACAATCTGAGCAGTTAAGGGTTAAACACAGAGCAGCACTGTGGCTAGAGAAGGAAAGGAAAACAATATTCAAAGCATGAGAACACTACTGTCTTTTTTAACCTTCAACCAAGTGGTATGTAGCGTTTATACGTGAAAAAATGTGGCTGTAGCTAAGTATCTCCTTGCATTCCCCATTTTTTTTAAGCGCCCTATTCATTTTGCAATAATACATCTATGCAAAGACAGTCATAGATTGGAACGCCCAGGCACAAATAATCCACATTCTGATTCCAAGCATTTAAAATGCAGATAATTTCACTAGCCAAATAAGACGTGCTTTAATCTGTAGATGTAACATAAAAATGTGTCTCGGTGTCATTGACAACATCCAGTGTTGCATTTCTGCATGCTTCTTTATAAAGGCCTGTGTCTTCAAAGGCAAAATTTAGTTCATTTTTATAAATTTGTTGTTTATAAATGATGGAGGAATGAGGGGAGTGTTTCATGAAATGTAATGTCACCAAAGTGGGAAAAAAAGGCAAATGTAGAAGCCAACACTTGAATATAAAAACTACTGAGACCCTGTTAGGTGAACTCACGGGGAGAGCAAATGAAAGCGTTCTTTCAAGCCGTGGGACAGATGGCTTCGCCCCTTCCCCCTGCTCTCTGTGCCTCCCCTGGACACCCGAACCATGACCCCTGCTGGTGCCACAGCTTCTGCCTTGGCAGAGATTGAACAGGAAAAAACGGCAGGTGAAATGTTACTTTTAAAAATATTTCTTGGGCCCTTTATGTTACTAAGCCAGAGAGAATGGTCTTGGCCTTCTTCTTATGATAGAGCTGCACATGGTTCCCATTGACATAATTGGAAGCCGTGTTGCTAGGTTATGAGAGAATTTGGCATGCACCTTGAAAATAATAATAATAAAACCTCCTGAATTACTATAAAAATACCCACAGTAGCATTTCAAAATTAGATTTATTTTTAAGTGTTACTGTTGCATCCCAGGAACTTGAAAACCATATTTTCTATTAGCAAAACATTTCCCATAGCAATTTACATTCACTGCATGTATTAACTTCACAAACCACAGTTAAGCTTTCCTCCTGGGGACAGTACACTCATTTTTTTGTACTGAAAATAATGAAAGTTCTAAAAAAGCCGCAGAGAAATTATTTTCCCAGTCATGTTTGCAATTCTTTACCCTTAGAATTACATAAGTCTCTATGTTACGACATTTAATTCCTGTTTTCACTCAACTTTGCCAAAGCAAGGCAGCAAAGAATCTTCATTATGTCTTTCTGTCCAAACATTCGTAAGTAAGTATTTCCACATGAATTGATATGTTAATTTTAAAGTTCTGAGGGACTTTCTTCTCAGTTCAAGAGAGCAGTGTCTTCATATGCATAATGCTATCTGCTTACCTACTGTAGAGGAGGCAATCACAGACCCATACACAGTTGCAAACACCTCTGCAATCTAAGACTCGGACATACTGGCAATGAAAACACTGCTTACAGGTCAGGCATGGGAGGGGATATGCACCTCTGGAGGGAGGAGAGCTCAGACAGCGCGTGCCACACAGGAATCACAGCTAGACACACTATACGACGAGAAGCCGGCGGCTGAACGAGCATGCTAAGAAACACTACACTCCTACTTACCACACATTGGAAGCTATGCCCAGATGTGGCTATCCTAGGAAGGAGGAGGACAGGGTTTTTTTAAAACAGTACAGGGTCTGGCCCATTCACTTAAAGTATGTCATGTTCTAGTATGAGGAAGTGGTAACTTAGCAATGCTAACAGTCCTCGATAAGTGTCCTATGCATCAAATTCAAGTTGTTATTATTCACAAACTTTCAGTAAAGTCTCTAGTCTATTTTTCATAAATAACTTTTACACTTACAGGAAAGGGATATTGAGTTACACTGTGCAAAACAGTCTTGTCAGAAAACAAGACAATGAACTGAAAAATAACAATTACACTAGGAACGTGTTCGGGAAGAACAACCAACAGTGTAATGAGCAAGAATGACGGAAAGTAAAACCGACTCCTATGTTATATTATGTATTATATCGATAAGTGAAGATCTCTACCTATCTGATTTTTATATTGAAAGTAATCTCCAGTCAGCCTCCTAAACTCAGGCCATCTCTCTGATACATATTTCTAAACTGCCTGGTGTAAAGAAACAGAAGACGACTCTAGATGTTAAAGCAGCACATTCAGTAGTCATATTAATGCATCGTGTTATTTTTCAGATGAAATATGATTGTTTTAAAATATGCTTTGTGCACTTACCATTATGTGACATTCCAACAGCAAGGCATTTCTGAAATCTGCAGTATTGACATTTATTTCTGCTTTTCTTATGGATGCGGCAATTAAGATCACACCTGTCATAAATTAGCTTTAATCTGATTGTTCTTCGAAAAAAGCCCTGGAGTAAACATAAAAGCACATAAAAGGATGCAAGAAACTGCCCATGTCATTGGCTCACGTCGCTATACATACAAAGCACCTTTCTGTATACATGCTGAACCAAATGTTGTTTTTGACAGATTTGCTAAGGAAGGCAGGCTCATGCGATCCTACTGTCTGCTCAGCACCGGGCTCCTCTTCTCAGCTTAGCACCATTTCCAACCTCGCTTGATAGAGGGATGAAAATCTCAAAGAGCTGGGGAAGCTCATGGGAAGCAATGGGGTTTGAAGGACAGGAGGGCCATAAGTTGGGAATTCTACGGATGTGCTGAGCACGAAGAACACTATGCCAGAGGAAGCAAACTTCCCCTTATTCCACTGCTCATGGGGCAGTTTGTTATAAAGTGAACGTGGTATTTTAAAAATTTAAAGTTTGCTACCAATGTAGAAAAACTTTTATAAATCACAACAAACCAAAAATTTTGCAAACAGCAGTTTGATCTCAAGTAAATAAAAAAGGTTATGGGTTATCTGTTTAAATTTTCTTTCCCAACTAAGTTTTTCTTTATGCTATTTAAAATATTTATTTTCCTTTTTGAGCCTGAGTACTTAAAGAGAATTTACATTCTTTCATCTGTTCTGTTTCTTTGTTTTTGCAAAGTGCTGAACTAATTTTGCAGGAATGAAATATAATTGCATAACTGACAAAAGTAGAAGAAATGCAGAAAAAATTCAAATAGATCAGTAGCATAACAAAAAAAGCTAATTATATTTTTAATCTCGCACGTATTAAGCCATAAAGTATATGCAGTACATGTAGAACAATTTAAAGACCTAAACCTTTTTTTAAAAAGCACAGATGTCTTATTTTACCAAGTCATTATTCAGATGAAAATAATATCAAATCTTACTTCTGAAAAAAATATGTTTGTGACAACTTACCTTACAACCCTCACACGCATGCACACCATAATGAAATCCAGAGGCCTTGTCCCCGCACACACGGCATTCAATAGCCATAAGGGAGTTGGAAGACTCCTCGTGAGGTTTATTGTACAACTGAACTTTTTCTGAAAAATAGGGTGGGGAAGGAGGCTCCAATTTGATTGCACCTGTGTATGGAGAAGATTTAAATGATAAACTCAAAGCATAATGCACCACAGAGAAGAAGCAGCAAGGCTGGGATCTTTAAATCAATCATTACTGGTCAGAGAAGAAAGCTGTGACATTTGATGTGTACCAGTACATCAGATCACGTCTCCAGAGTGATGTAACAGACACAGTATTACAATAAGGTGAATGGTTTTCTCCAGACTGGCTACACTTTACAAAATATAGTTTTCTTTCCTATACAAACTAGATATCAAAGTAAAGACAAAGAGGATTTATCCTACCTAAACTACTGTACTCTCTGGCTTGTGATTAAAGTGTTATGGACATTTCTAATTAAACAACAACAAAATTATTAGCTGGAAAAATGACTTTGAATTTATTTAATAAGTAACCCAGAGGTACACAGCACCTGCTTTGCTGTACAACCAAAATTAAATACCACAATTTTCCTAGCAAGAATTCTCTGCAAGAATTCCTGTACAGATTGCTACCAACAAAAGTGATGTCAGGTCTAAGTAGGCTAAGCACACATTTGAAAGAGTTCCAGGTACAGCAACCTCACATTCCTGCTTGAGCAGAAATGAAGTAAGAACTTATTTAAGAATAGGTCACTTCCTTTCTTAAAAGGAGAGTTCTGTGTACTTTTTTTGTACTGTAACTGGCGAAAGAGCAGCATTTTTCATAGTATATAAATATTACTAGCCCAGAAAGCTCCAAGGTGATGCCTGCATTAGGAACACTGATACCAACGTTGGGACTCAGATGTAGCCAATATTTCTACTCCATCAGTTTCTTAGGCTGTTTGGAATTTAAAAACTACACATATTAATAATTAATATGCTATGTATGCTGGGTCATTTTTTAACATCCAGGATATTTATTCTGCATTGTGTGCATAGAGCTTCAGAGGACAATTTACACACAAGATGCATGAATAGGAGACTGGAGGTTTCAGAAAGAAGCGGTGGCGTTCACATGTCTAATAAAAAGTGTTCAGTGTCATTTTAGACACTTTATGATACCTTGCCTGATCTCCAACTGCTGCTCTGGAAGGGTGAAGGTCTGCTATATGTATTTTGTCTTTTCTATCTGCCCTGCAAGAATATCTTGTGGACATTTCTGATGACACAGGATACCAGAATTTGAACATCTGAATACTTCTAAATCCTTTTGCTGATAGTACACTTCCCAGAGAGTGAAGCAAATATGAACACGAAGGTAATATTAAAAAAAAAATAAATTCAAAGCATACTTGGGCAATCCTGGAGCTTGATATCATATTTATAATCAATGCTCGTCTGCTCAGTTCTTGCAAGAGGAATATCTTCATAGTGCGGTGACGAAATGCTTGAAAAATCAACAGTGGTAAATGGCTTTATGTCAAAGGAATGTGCATGATCATCCATCGCGGACAGATCCACTGGACTAATTCCAAAATTAAGGGGCCAAAACGGCATTTCTGTGTCAACCATTGTAATCCCTGAAAAGAAAAAAAGAAGCAGACATTTTAAAAGAAGCTAGTTATCTCTAGTAATGAGTTCAGGCGCGAGCTGAGGTCCATTTGTCTCATGTCCAAAGGGCTGATATGTAAACTCGTAATCAAGTGTAGGTTTTAGGGGAATGTTTAGGCCCCATCTATCATTTGGCTTGAGTTTGTCAGCATATTAGGCTGTACAGTAACGCTGCATGGATAACATTGTGCAGTTAACCCCGCTTTGAGGTTCCTCTTCGGAAGATTCTGACGTGTCAAGTCGTAAGAGCAAATGGGATTTCCTGGCGCCCAGGGCTCAGGCAAACCTTAGAACAGAATCGTGGCTGTCTTCAGTGTGCTGCCAGCCTGAACTGGTCTGATCTGAACTTCAGAAGGCAGCAGACACAACTAGTGTGCTCACAGAACAAGGGTTACATGAATGATTGACAAAAATATATATGGGAAAAATACCCATCTAAATAATTATGAATGGCCAGATGAAATCCAATTGTGTTTTGATAGTATATTTTATAGAATGTTTATGTGCTTTAGTAAGCATGCAAGTCATTAGAAAAAAAACAACAACAAACCAACGATGTGAAATTAAAGAGGCATAACTGGAAGAAAAGTAACTTTTTTTCTTTTTAAACAGACAGGTAACACTGACTTTAATTGCATCTCTCAATAGCATGTACATGAATAGAACTAGAAGTCTTCCACAATTAATTTTTAAGTTTTGCAAATTCTAATCATCATTCTTCCCAAGTGCCTGAAAGTCTTAAAGATTTTTATTTTACGGAAAAAAAAAAAAGGCAGTTGGTATTAAATAGTGGTTTTTTTCCTCCAAATAACTCAATACTTAAGTATGTCAAAAGTTTTATCCCAGAGTCTTAAACCCAGGGCTCAAGGAAATTTAATTTACGACTTTCCAAGTACTATATGTATTTACTTAGATCTTGAAAGTAGTAAACAAATAAAAAGCTTCAATCTGCAAAAATCTTCACAAATCCAGTGAATTTAGATTGAGATATAGAAAATGTTTTTCTGAGTCCTCTTCTGACAGTTAGCTGAACCAAGATCCTTGATTTAGACATATTTCAACTATGAAAAAGTCTGTAAGTAACAGCAAGTGTAAAACACTCACTGTTTTCTAACTAGGGTCTGTCTTTAATTTTCCATGATTTATAAAAGGAACATTCTAATCTAAAAATACATGTTATGGAACTAAAATAACTTGGTCACTTCAGCTGTTTAATTTGGACTTTAGACCCAATCAAGTAAGTAGCCTTTAACCTCCAGATAACAGGAACTTTGATTTGATCTGTTTTGAATCAAAATGACTCTGTCACACTGTGAAAACTCTTATTGCAAAATGAATACAATGGAACAGACCTGCTCCATGATTTTGACATCATCCTTTGTTCTGACAGGCCCACAGCTAAGTAAAACAGTGACTCTCCTCCCCATCAGCTCTGCAGAAATGCTAAGGTAATGTCCCTTCCAACCCAACACATTCTATGATTCTAAGGTAGGAATGGCTAGAAATGGTTACCGTTCTCTTAACCTTTCCTCAGCAAACTCATCATCATCCTTCCACCATTAGGACTCACAGCACAACCCTTTAGTTCTTCTGCCTTGGACATTGACAACAAAGGTTGTAAGGTATTTTTCTTATTCTTAAATTTCAGATAAGAAATTCTCAGTGCAGTGGGAACAAAAGAGATGCTACCGTATCCCACGCTGCACAACGTATTTGTTGCCCCTAGTAAAGCAAAAGGGCAACCTATAACTACATGACCGCTGAAGTAGAATCGTGCAAAGCAACCAGTGTTCAAGGGTGAACTCTTGGCAAGGTTAGCCTAACGGTCAGCCAGCTGCTACCTTCCCAATGCCTTCCGCCGTTGGAGGGGATGTACAGTCTCACGTTATCCTTAACAAAAGTAAGATCTGCCTCAAGTAAACAACAGAATTTCTAAGAGCCACAAGTGAAAATTATCTGGTGAAAGCACATTAGAGGCTGTCAGAGTAGCTTGCTGTTATGTGGTATCTTCCAAATAGTCAATTTTTCTGTAAGCGTGAAGTGCAAATCCCTGGCCATCAACACTAGGAACTGCCTTTCTTAAACGGATTTCCAAATAAAGCAATAAAGTGGAATAGACTCCTTCTTAAGAGTCCATTTTTGTAATTAACCAGACACATCTTTAAAAAAATAAAATAAAATCAACAGACATCTAAAATTTAAAATTGGCTTATATTCCTTTAAGCACTGAGAGTTATGTCCACTTTGTACCTGGCAGGCTGCCTAAAGGATGAAGAAGGAGGATGCCCACAGGAATGGTCCCAGTTATAGCCCAAGTTCATCCTGGGGAGTCCATAGGATTTGATATGCGCGGGGACACCCGTGAAGCTACTGTGTGGCCAAGAAACAAGTGCAGGTGACTGTGTCACCAGTGGGCAGCAGGACCCGTAGTGACAGCTGCCCTCGCACAGGCACCCCCTGCACTAGAGCAGCAGCTGAAGATGCTTGAGTACATGCTTCAAGGCAAGGGCACGCTTAAGGCACTCACTGAATAGAGATATATTTAAAAAAAAGGAGATCAGTGGCAATTGATTATTATACACAAAGTAGATGTTAAAACTAAACAGTTTTCCTGCATCATCCATAAAAATGTTCTCACAATCTTGAGAACATTATCACTTTGTATGTTCAATTTAAAAGACATCAGTTTGCAAACCACTGTGAGCTAAACAGCAAGTTAAAGCTAGTCTATATTTCACTTTATAACACAGCGAATGGCTGTGATGTTTTGGAGAATTTTGTTATGTATAATATGATTAATTCTATGAAACTCCTGAATCATTATAACACTGTGTGTATGAAACTCACTCAGCACAGATATACCCCAGCTTAGAAAGACTCAGATGAGCATGTAAGTCCAGAGGTCTGGCTTGCAAGGCACGATCTCCAAAAGCTGAGAGTGTATAGTAATTCCTTAGCAGCAATTTCCTCTTCTCACAGTCAGCACAGCTAATTTGTTTCAGCACAGTCTACCAATAATGCCAGAGTAGTTTCACGGCAAAGGTATTTCCAGCCTAGAACTATTCGGTTTAGATTTTTAGTGAGTTTTAGAAGAAGCAAAATAAAAATAAATAATAAATAAAGAGTAGTCTGTTATTTTAACAACCACTTAATATGAGACACTGTGTTCCACGCATGCTGCTTTTTTCATACTAATTGTTGTTGTTTTTTTTCCTGTGCATCTGTTCATATCACGCACGTTCTGTATGCTGGGAATAGAGGAAATAAAAATGCCAAGATTACACTGAAGAAAAAAACCAGGGGATTGTGGGTGCACCTATCAGCTACTACAGGTCACAAAGTAATTCCATTTTATGCTACTCATATTTCTGCTCTAAAACAATAAAATCCGGAATCAGCAGCCATTTACAATTCTTTGAGCAAGAGCCTGTAAACTCCACCCCTTGCAGAAGTTAACATCCCATGACTAGCAATATCAGTTCTTCTCAGCTTCAGGCAACTAAAAAGGCATTGTTAAATCTTTTCACTACAAAAAATGCCTACTTTTAGTTTCAAAAAATCATTATGTTGTCTATATTATAATTGCATCTAACACGTCCACAAAGGTACCTGGCAATGATACTGTACATATACACTCACACAGAAGTGTGAATATCTGAAGTCTTCTGTTAAAGTATAAGGTTCTTATGTGGTAAAATGCCTTAAGATAGAATTTACTCAACACAAAAGAAAGGTTTGTGTGTACATATTTAACTGCTTTCCTTCCACTGAAAACAGTTAACTTTGGCTATATTGTAAATCTAAATTGACAAGGCCTTAGCTCGGTACAATTTACATGGATTTAATTTCCACTCCCAGTCTAGCCTGAGCCTAGGAGGGCTCCAGAACACAGACCATTTCATCTAACCACAGCTGAAACCATCTTGCCTCTCAGGCCTTGCAACTGAGGACGCTACATCTCTTCTGAGGCCTGTAACCTTCTCCCACAAGAGCACCACAAGACGGGCCAAGACGGGTGTTTATATGCGCATGTGTCTACGTGGGGAGAAATGGAGAACCTGTGGCTTCTACCTAATACTGGCTTTCCTCATTGCTGTAGAAAATAAAGCAATTTCTGTGCTTTCCTGGCTGTAAGGACTATATTTCTGCTACTTACTATGACGTCTGTGCAAAGAGGTGGTAAAGGATTATTTTCTTACTATATTTCATGGCAACAAAAGGACTAAAATATTTGACTTTCTCTCATCATGCACATATTTCTGATTTGTTTGGTTAAAAAAACCCAAACAGCAGCAATGTGAGCTGGTATACAGATATGCCAATCAATAGCTGTTTTTCAAAGATGCCAGTAAATTCCAAGTTGCTAAAGGAATCTTGAAGACATCAGTGTAATAGATTCTGTATTCTAAGAATATCTAAGGTCAAAACAATCACAAGACAGCTGTTTTGTGCTTCCTTTCTCTATTTCTGGATATTTCTGCATATAATAGCATTTCTTTATACAACAAAACAGCTAGGCATCAGTGATCCCATGTTAATAATATTATAAACACTTCTGAATTATGAGAATTTTCAGGTTTTCTTAGGTTTTGGATATAAAAATCAAAGCATTGCATTACAGTTTTAAAGTTTGAATCTTCACATATAACTGATAAGTCTTAGTCAAATGATGGATATCCTGTTCAATTTAATAAAATCTGCTATTACACTGGAAACAAAACAAATTTTTCTACTCAGTTTCAATTTATATTATAAATACTAAAATGAATAAAACCTTTTATGTGCTGGTTTTATTGTTGCAATATTGAAAGCTAAAATGTGAAAACTGTTCCTCTGTTTAATAGTTAGTTTACGAATATTTCTATTTGGCATGTAACTATACTTGATTTCTGCGGTGTATTTTGTCTTTTTTCCTCCTCATAGAAGATGAATGCCAACATTTCCCTCTCCAAAATAATATTTAATTGCAGTCTTCTCATGGCTTTTTACATTAAAAAAAACGCTACCAAAACATCCAAAGCATAAGTCCAATCAACAGACTGCTCCAGGATTCTTTCATAAAAATCACACAGGTTCATAAGAGATCCAGGTAATAAGAACATAAGTAACATTGGCTAAAAAGATTTTCATGTGCAAAAATTTAACATTGAACCATTAAAAGACCAGAAGCGAGAGAATGCCGTTGAGATAACATTAAACACTGAGATATGAAACCAGTTGTTATAACTCCCTTTTCTTGCATTCAGTCTCCTGTAGTCAACTGCTAACTATCTATTGCCTACAAGGAAGTAAAAGAAGGCACGTAGACTCATCTGATGCACTTCTGTATGACTGTCAGCCATAGCGACCACTTACTGTAAATTAATCTGGTACCGATTGTGAGAACTAGCGTATCATTAAGTTACTTCATTCAGTAGCAATTCCAAATTGAATTGATTTCCAATTCCTAAGAAAGTTATTCAATGCATTTTTTATATTAGGAAAACATAAAATATCACATAAGAGATTACCATGGTATGAAAAGCATCTTGGATCACAAGCTACTCTTTACCATAAACACTACCTGTGCTCTGTTAACCTGAAAGGCCTGTTGCACTACATTCTAGACACGCTCTTTCCAGACAAAACTACAAAAATATGACCCTAGAGGTATTTAATGAAGCAACCAGAACATCCTCACCTCATACAAGTTACAGAAAATCAGAAGGAAAAAAAAATAGTTAAAGACTCTCCGCTTTGAACCATTACTAAAATCAAGGCAATGGTGTAATTTTACTACATGGACACATATAAGTATAGACAAATATATACATGATGTAAATATTGGTTTGGGGTTTTTATGTTTTAATTATAAAAAAAAACAACTTCATGGAATAGTTTGAATTTCACCTCATGGTTAAATGTGTTAGAGTTTGCCAAGTAAAATCATAAGCAAGTGCTGCAGAACCTAATGGGACTTTTGTGAATTTATTTAATTAAAGCAGGCTCAGACCATGTCTGAAATAATGTCATATATAAGTTGGTTAAGATCACACAACCATTCCTAGCTTTTAAGAAAAAATTAGAGATGGTGAAAGGTCAGCTTGATATCCCCGTATATTTAAGATGAACAACTTAAGACAAACAATAAAATGTTTTATGTGGGCCTTGCAACAATATGTCTACCCTAAATGACAGAACCACATCCACTGAATTAAAGACTTTCATTGATCTTTTAGAAGTGAATGCCACAAAAGGACTATCAGAAGGGAAAGGACAGCCTTGTGATAAAACAATTGCATCCCACTTGCAATAACCCCGTTCTTTCATTTTCTCTGACACAGAAATTCTACATGGCAATGGAGAAGTAGTTCTAGCCAACATTTTCATCAGTGCTGTTTTCAGATCCTAAATGGGAGGCATAGGGTCTGGTGATACGCTGTGTTCAGAAAGTGATTAACTGTCTCTCTGGAAGGTGCAGATGGTCATCAATTCTAGTACAACTTGGAAAAATGCGATCACTTTGTCCTATTCGTTTTTCTTCTGGATATTTAGAGAAAATTGCCTCATCCTACTGCATTTACTTTTTCCTGGAGAAAAAGAGAAAAGATGCTACTACTTAGACTTTTGCCTCAGTTCTCCCCTTGTCCAGTGAAAGATATTATACTTTTTTCCCCCTATTCTGTGTGTTATCGTTAAAATAGCAATCATCTTCAGCATACTTCAGGGTCTCTACACATATTCCTGATTATGTATGTACAATGAGGCTTTAAGCTTAGTTTATCTTCTTCAGTCATGAAAATGATTTCTTTTTCATTCATAGTATCTGACATTTTAACATGTCTAATAGGCAACATTTACATAAAATGAAGGTAATTTGGTTTTGGATAAACCAGAGTACGTGTAATTTTTTTTTTTTTTTTTTTTTTGTATGTTGCAAACAATGACTCAAAGCTCTTGGACATAGTCCATGTAACATGTGAAAACAACTACTGTGTGGTCTGCAGGTTAAGTCCACCAACCACTCCGTAAGGAAGGACCCCTACTACTTTGTGTTCTGTTGCTGCAGAGTCAGCAGAGGGAGCACAACATAACTAAAAAAGCCCTCTTTCCAAGAACTCTGCTGACACAACCAGTGATGCTCTTAAACAAACAAACAAGCAAAAGTACATAAAAAGAGCCTTGTTGGCTGATACCCCTGATTCAGTGTTTGACAAAAATCACAAAGGCTTTTTTTGCCAAACTCAGTAAGCGTCAAACTGCAGCAAGAAAAACAAAGTAACAGCAAAAATCTATAAAGACTTGCTTTAAAAATCTGATTCTAGAATTTTGTATTGTTATGTTTGCATTACCAAGAAGCAGAGTAAAAAAAAAGGATAAGGATTTTTTTCTTTTTATCCATGGACATATTCAAAACATTGGTATAATTCAGGGCAGAAATTGTTTCATTTATGTGACGACGCGTGCACTGAACAGCAATATATTGGTAGGACTTAAAACAGTTATCCAAAGCAGTCTTTTCCCAAGCAAATTACACATCAGAAACCACTATGACTGTGGGAAAAGGACCCAGGCTTACTTAGGCAACTGATAGAATAAGTATTGACAAATTGTCATATTATAAATTCAACTGTTTTTGAAAACTCAGTGTTGCCTTTCAGCATTCCTACCCTAGAGATGTGTATTGTAGCAGGAACCAAGGTACCTCTGCATGCACCTTGGAGTCAAGCACACTCCTGCTTGTACCACTGTCTCTGCAGGCCTCTTATTTTTCAAGTATGGATTTATCGAAAATATTTACAGGAATGAAAAATTGAGCTCACTGCAGAACAAATGAACAAAACTTTTACGGATTTGTTTCAATTAGAGAACTCTAAACTAAAGCTCCCCCCTCCCCGTAATTCACCTGCAGTAAACAAAGAAAATACCAAGTGTCCACTAGCACATGTTGAGTGTCAAAAGCAGCTCCATGGCTTCTAGTGAAGTAGTAAGTTCATAGATGATTCAGTGCACTGCTGTTAGCGTCAGCCCTGACTCCAAGCACACCACCAAGACAATGGATGACATTTTCTTCTCTGTTCCTCAGATCCAACCCTCAAGCCATCTAAACATGCCCCAAAATGAACATGTCCATGAGGAAAGATACCTGACAATACCAAAAAGATGCAACATAGACAAGATACTTTTGAAACAACGGGAATAAGCATTCCATATAAAAACAAGCCTAGCCTAGTGGTTCTAGCCAAAATTATTTTGTTCTATCTTTACGCAGAGGAGGAAGGATGTAGACCCACTGTGGCAGGGTGCAGCCAACAAGCACATCTCAGGGTTAATCATTGAGTGGGAGGGGTATGGGCTTATGAAAGTCTCCTTTTACAGGCTGCTGTACTAACCTGCAGAACCAGCATAGGACCAAAATTCTGATAACAACAACAAAAAAGCAATAAGCTGCGGCTGAGTGGATTGTTAAGGGTGTGACAGATACTGCCAGCAACACCTAGAAACACTGCCACCAGATGCAAGTTTGTGTTGCATGTCCACAATGCAAACTGCCGAGGAGTGCTGAAGAGTGGATGGCTTAAGAACCAAGCTGAGAAATCCAAGTGATGCTCTGTGCAAGGGCTGCAGAGAACAGTGTCACCGAGATCCTTCAAAAAACCAAATAAAAAGTCAACCCATTCATCCTCTCAGCAAGGCTGCACAGTAAAACATCACAAGAAACTTGAGAAGCGGTGTAAATCCAAACACTTGAAAAGGCCAAAAGCAAGGAACTCATAAATCAGTAGGAAGTGTATTTTATTCCTCTAACTGAATTATAACTACAAGCTGTGATCACTAAAAGCACAGTCCATAAAATTCACTACAATATTTAGGACGTAGCTGCTAATAGAAAGAGAAACAAGAAGCCCATACAGGGAATAATAGAGCTATTTAATTTAAAATATATTTTCTATTCTGTGCCTATGGAGTTCACACAAAATGGTAAATGGCCTGGGTTCTTATTCGAAATAGCAGCATTTTATACCCTTGCAGCAACATAAACCATTGTAAATATAAATGGAAATGAGAAACAAGCTCAAAAATGCCACAGGTTACTCAGAAATGCTACAAATTCTACCATCCTATTTTAATTACTTAAAGTAGGGTTTATTGCATTCTGATACTGGACAGGTATTAATGAAATTTTAAGTTATTTCAGGATATAAAAGTAATCAATTGCAAGGCTGTGCTCAAATAATAGCTTAAATAGAAACTGAGAATATTGGACAATAGAAGACAGCTGTATAAGAAATAGTGATTTATTTATCTGAAAAACTTCACAGACGGAGTGACAGTTCAGATTGAAGAGGAACGGCACTTCAAAATCACAGAGAACATAACTACAGTATTCTGGAAATGACCCGGAGCTGGGCTTCCAGTGGTAAAAGACAGACTACGATAGAAATGAAAGTGTTCTGCTACTGTCCCAAGACTGACAGAACACTGAGCTGCAGAGATAATCTCTGCCCTCTTCATTCACATTCAAAGTTTGTGGGAAAAGACCCTCAAATTGTTCCTAGAAATACTTGAGCAGAAAACCGTCAGTTTTCTGGTTACCGGCAGCTGCAATCTGTGCTTTGTGAGGTGCCATATATTGAAACTGAAATCAATCCTGATGAAAGACTTATCCTTCCAATGCTTTTTGTTCAAAAATGTCTTAAAAATACCTCCCAATCTTCAAAATCGAAATCATTATTTCATTCCATTTAACAACAACAACAAAAAAAAAAAAATCTGAAAAATAAGGTATCATCTGATTGGTAATATAAAAGTCAGAGTAAACGCCTACAGAATTCCAATGGGCAAAGATACTTACAATATTTACAATATGCCTACTTGCATTAGTAGAGCTCAAATCCGGATCATTTTGGTTTTGAGGGATTTGGGGAAACCAGAAACAAACAACACATCTCTAACTTGCACTGGCAATATTGTAAAACTATCTCATGATATAAAATGTAGGCGTTACTCTCTATGAATCATTGGGATTTAAAAAAGGATACTGATAGATAGGCAATGAATCACATTCAATTTTGTAATCAGAAAAAGCTGGCGTCTTGAGAGAGACCTTTGCCCCCTTTGGCACAGTGGAATAACTAAATGTGCCAAGCTACTAAGGAGTAGGCCTTCTCTTGTCATGCAAGACTGAAGGAAGTCATTGATTTTAAAATATACAAAACCATGCTGTGTTGCGCACAAGATAGCAAAGCTTTATCAACTAGAAAGTCACAATACAATACAATTGAGAAAGCATTCACATTCTCAGAGCTGTGCTTGGCTCCAAGACTCAATGTACCTCTCATAACCGGCATTTGTTTATTCTGGGCAGAATTCGTATTACTCAGATCTAGTGAAAGTTTTACTAACTACAGGAAATTCATATAATTCAAAAACTTCATATTTGTGCAACTTAACCAAAACTTTTTTTTTAATTATTTTTTTTTTGCTACTGACTCAATATGAGAGCACAATCTGCTTCCAGATTCTGTGAAATTGCTGTGCTAAATACAGTGACTAAGACAGTGTTCCAGAAATCTCTCCATATATCCCAAAGATGTACGATAATATAAACTTTAATTCATTTAAAAATTAAATGTTACATCATATAATAGATGTAAACTCTTTTTATTAACAGTTACAAAAATAGAAATTACCAAGGAGTTAAGAACCCGTTTCATTCTCTAAGTTTTCAGTCAGATGTATAAGTTCAGTACATGCCATTAGAAGGATTTTAAGAGAAAATTTCACATTCAGAAGCTTCATATGCAGACTTATGCATAACTTGACTGTGCTTTCAGATGTCAAACTTGTTCTGAAGTCAATAGAAAGTTTTATAGCTTCAATTGAAATTCAGGGTTTAGGCTACAGTTAAACAAAGCTGTTATTTAACTGCTTTATTTTGAATAATGTATTATTGCTAGTGGTATTTAAACACCTGCTTAAAGTTAAGCACTTTTAAAAGCTCAGTTCCTGGCAAAGGAAGGACTTCTTTAGCTAGGGTATATTATTACATTACATATCATGGACATGTATACACACAAATAAATAAATGGATGTGGTAATACAGATCCATAAGAAATTACGTTCTCATAAAATGCCATACTTCCTATATAAAATTGCTGTTTCTCACTAACCACAGCGACAACGCTGTGCCCAGAGTTAATAAAATAAAATCACAGCTCCCATGGAACACTAGTCGCAATGTTAGCCAGATGCCTACTGTATGTTTAAATAGGGAACAGCACTGTCCCAAAGTACTGGAGTACAGCAGAAATGCTATCTAGTGAATTTAGACTCTTGCTCATGCATGATTCATTATAGGAAAATTTGCAAATTCCTCTGTGGCTCCATAAGCCTTTGTGAGATTATCAAAGATTTAAGCATGTAGTGTGGCAAAATATACAGGAAGAGATGTGTAAGCACTGCAGCTATTTACAAGACAATCTTATGCTCCATTGTTTATTTAGTTTCATTAGGTCATTATCACTGTGTCTTTTAAAGTATTTTAATATACTAATCATGGACTCTATTCCTTAAAAATGGTGCTTAGTCAATAATTGTCAACTAAGGAACCAATTTAGCATGAAATTTCAGAGTAGATGTACTCCATTATGGTATTCAAATCTGAATACAAAGTTTGTATTTTTTTTTTGAAACATTAATAACTTTAATAGTAAATGTTGCACATTATGTGCACAATATCCAGTTAATTTTTTTCTTCTAAGACATCTTAGGCACAATACATTTTATACTAACACTGAGGAATTTTTATAATATTAATACTTAAAAAGCCACATAAAGCTTTCTCAATCCACTTAGTAGTAGTACAGAATTTATTGAGATCTTTTTACGGATGCATAATACTGTTGGTAAGAAGCCTGGGATTTTTTTCTTTCCTCAGACTCTGTCATGTCAGTGCTTTTTAACATTCACAAGACAGGCAACTGAAGTGTTGTTTCCAAGAGATGAGCTAATAAGGCATACAACTCTAATGGGGTAAAATATACTCATTAATATCCTAAACGCAGTTCCCTGCCATGGCAGGATACTGAATACTCCCACAGGAAGAGGAGGAGGAGGAACAAATGCAACATGAGTTTAAACTCATTCCTTGAATTAAATCCCACTTTTAAAGTTTTTCCTGGCAGTCAAATATGTTGCAAACTATCCATAAAAATGCTTTTCTCATATTAGGATGGGCCATTTTCATCACAAAGCTATCATCTTCTAAAAAACTAAAAACGTAAAGTTTATTTTAATACAGTAAGACTATACACAGGGCCCATATAATTTGATTTAGCACTACTTTTTATTTAGTATCACTTTTTAACCTGTTGAACAACCACTAAGCCCTTAAAGCTAAAAAGCACTGTGTTGCAAAACTCATTCATTACTGTAGACATGCTTAGCGCTATTTGTGTATTAAATACAGAAAATATCTCAGCATGACAGGGAACACGCTTTCCTGCATATGATTTTTCTTACATATAATTATGTATAATTTCTGATATAAGCCAAGTATAAAATAGTACTCTCTGTATATGTGCATGTACAGCCATTCCGTGACGTCAAGCTAGTTCAAACACATCAAAGCTTGAGAAAGCAGAGAAACAGGACCAGAGAGGGCTTAACATTTAGCATTCTCCTCTTCTAGATGCCCCCTAATCTATCAGAAAAATATGTGCAGATTTTGTGTGGAATACAGTTATTTACACACTGTTACTGCAGTGTATTTTCATTAGCTGC